>OX596073.1:100685273-101885273 GCA_951394005.1 Protophormia terraenovae
TACATTTGGGAGAAAGAATTATTTATTTTAAATTTACAATAAATTTGTCCATTAAATGGAGAAAAGTAAGTAGTTCTAACTAATTGTATATTTGACTAATTTATTATACAAGTTTATATAATTTCTAATATTTTTACACTGTATTGTTAAAAATTTGTTAAAAATTAAAAATTTTTCCACAAATTTGAACTAAAACATAATTACGAGATCACTATACAACAAATAAGACTAAATTATCTTAAAAACTGTATACATTTGTATAATTTTAAATTACCATCCTAATGCCTTCTAAATATTGAACATAATTGAACAATGAATTATAAAACATTCTAAAACCTTATACTCAAAATAAATCTGGGTTTAGTCCAAAACCCACCTATGGTGGTGTAGGGTATAAAAAAACAGTTAAGTAAATATATATTTACATATATGTTGAATCGTTTCCGAGAAATTGAGAAAAATAACACGTGCCGTCATTTCAGGTACCTCACAAAAGTATTTGAATTTTTAAATTTTTTATATTTGAAGATACTCAAAATAAAAAATAAAAAAATATGTATGTTTTTTATATTAATTGTTATTAAGTATCATTGTTAAGCGTTTACTAATTCTTTTTATAAAGTTGGGGGTCAAATTTTGGGGAAATTAAGCGAAGTTTTTCTACATGTATCTTACAAAAAAGAAAATTGAAATAATCGGGTCATTTTTCCTAAATTATTTCTTAAATTAAATTTGTTTTATTTGGAAATATAAATGGACTTTGTCATGTCTTCGATAAAATATTGACATTCCAAGCGGGGTACATTACACATTAAACCCATTTCACTGAAGTATTAGTAAACATATTTTAACAAAACTTTCAGATTGTGTTTGTGTAGGTATTAGCTGTTATAAAATGGGAGACTTGGATACCGGCTACAAAAATAAAAAGCCAATTGGTGCCATAGTGTAAAACGCGAGATGAGGTATTTTTTGAGTTACATAACTATATGTCTTTCAAGTTATAGGGGCACTATAAAAAGATAAAAACACCCGAAAAAGAAATAAAATTGAAAATTTTCCGCTCCAGCATTTCTGGAGCGCAAGTTATTAATCCAAAAATAATATAGTTAATTAATTATCAAAAAAGCGGCGAATTGATATAAAATGGCGGTTAAATTCAAAAAACTCATTTTTATTCGATCATTGTCGCGGTTTTAAATGAACTTTTTATGCTTTTCATAAATTTATCAATATTTAAGAGTAATAAGTACTTCCATGCGATTTATTTGCAGAAATTGCAAATTTAAGCTTTTGGGAATTAAATGCATAAAATTGATCCTCTGGCTCATAATGGGTTAATTTCGTGTTATCTTCAATAGTAACAGGATACACCATTTCTATGGTACATTAAAACCTAATATATTTTGAAAAATGTCCGAAATATACAAAATTATATGTTTAAAAAAAAGAAAATATAATCAAAATTGTTAGTAAAATCTTAATACTCCGCGACTGAAAAGAGACATAATAATTATTTAAATGAATATTGAAGGTCGTAGTATGCCTCTTTTATAATTTTAAGTTAATTTTCTTATAACTGAAATTTTGATAATAATAATATTGAAATAAATACGTAATTTCAGTGGTGTTTTAAAAATGGTCTAGCTCTCGTAAATCTTAACAATGAGATGTAATTAGTGTTTATAAAAAACCGACTTTCCAAAAAACCGGTTTGACGGTTAACCGAAAATTGGGTAAAATTAAAAAACCGGTTTTTCGGTTAACCGTCTACAAAAAAACCGGTTAAACCGGTTAACCGACATTTTAATAATTGCTCTAATTTGAAGCTTAATAAAAATATTTTTGGTTAAAAAAAGTGTTTTTCTACTTATTGGTTTAACCATGTACCAAATAATAAACAGTGCACTGCAGTGTTCTTTATAAATTGCGATTGGTTTACATCGAAAATTTTTAATACTTTTTTTTTAGCCTTTAGACTAGTAAAAACAACTTTTTTGGCATCTTTTAGCACAGCTTTTGAAGCTTTATAATGATCTAAAATTATTCTATAAAGTATTTTTTTTTTTTTTTTTTTTTCTATTTTCTAGCTTAAAAATAAAATTAAATATCAAAATTTTACAAAAAGAAAGCTTTAGCCTAGGATAATGCACTTTATATTATGATTTATATTCATAATATAAAAATATCTGCATAAAATTGGAAGAAAAATTAACATTTTTTCTGATAAAAAGAGATTTGTTTTTAATTTTTAGAATATTATTAATCATTTAAAAGTACATTAAATGATTAATAATCTTTTAGTTCAACTTTTAAAGTCTTTAATCCTATTCTATATAAAATCTTATTTTCTCTTAAGCTATACATTAGTAGGTGTAATGTTGCACATTTTCTTCTTTTGGAAAATTTCATTCGTATGAAATTAAAGTTTTTGTAAATGGAATGCTTAGTTATCTATCTGATTTATTATACATACAGTTTTAAAATATATTTAACTTCCCACAAGTAAATATATCTTACTACTTGTTAACTCAAACAGCAAGCATTTTAAGTAGTTTCAAAATATTTTCTTATATATTAAATTCAGAAAAAAGCAACTAAAGGACGAAATTTAGTGATGTTTTTAGCAAATTTTTGAAACCGGTTAACCGACACAAAAAAACCGGGTAAACCGGTTAACCGAATTTGAATATTTCAAATAAACCGGTTCGAAAATAACCGAAATTTGAAGAAAA
Organism: Protophormia terraenovae; assembly: GCA_951394005.1. Classification (NCBI taxonomy): domain Eukaryota; kingdom Metazoa; phylum Arthropoda; class Insecta; order Diptera; family Calliphoridae; genus Protophormia; species Protophormia terraenovae. The sequence goes on from OX596073.1 coordinate 100,688,009, forward strand.
AACGGGTTAACCGGTTACCCGGTTTATAAACACTAGATGTAATATTTTGGGAATCATATAAGAACATACTAATCTTCATTTCTAGAGGGGTACATTTGCAATTTTTTCGAACATAATACAAATTTAATTTTATTTTTTTTTTTTTTTTTTTTTTGTTTGCAACTTTAATTTTTAAAAATGTTCGAAGATCACAAATTCCAAATGTGAAAATAACAATATTAATTTTTTTTTTTTGTTTTGTTTTTTGGTATTGATAAAAAAGAAACCACAACAACAATGTTTATGGCATTAATTAATTTTATTACGTTTATAATTAATGAAATAGACAAATGGGAAAATTACAATTTGTGTAATGTATATAGATTTAAATTTTTTTAATTATGATTTATGCATAAATACAAAAACTTTTTATTATCATCTATACTATTTATACATTTTATTTTTTTTTTTTAATTATTTTTTTTTCGCTTACAGATTATTCTACCGATATGCAAAAGTTAAATAGCGATCTTCCTCACAAACACAAACTAAAAAAAAAAAAAATTCGGAATTATGATTTTAACTCAAACTTTAAAAATAAAGAAAACAAATTTGATTAAAAACTGAATTTTATTTTTTGAATTTTCTTAAACAATTTATAAAAGCGAAGAAAAACTGAAATAATCCGAATTTTTCCCTAACTTGATGAATATTAAAGACTTCTTTAATATTTGGCCACCACATTTTAATATTTATCCTTTGTTTAATACAAACATTGGTCCATACCTCACGAAAAAATTTTTAAAAATTAAAGTTGCAAACAAAAAAAAAAAAAATTAAAAAAATAAAATTAAATTTGTATTTTAAAATTGGTGTTAAATTCGTTGATAAAAATTATGTTCAGAACGAATCCAAAAAAATTAGCGTTCTTCCTACTCTGATATTTATTTACACACATGCGTATGTATATGTATGATGTATGTATATATGTATGTTTATTTACATTATTAAACACTTTTTTTTATGATCTTTTAGAAAAAATTACTTTATCCCAAATAAAAGAAGGCTGAATAAATTTACCTTCAAAAGGCTAGTGCCTTTCTGAGGTTATGTCGAAGTTATTTTATCTATTTTCTGCTTCGCTTATATCAAATTTCATGCAAATCCAACCAGCTGATCAGAAATTACAGATTTATTTCCAAAAATTTCGATTCTACCCCACTGTGCAGTGTGGAACAATTAAAAATTTATATTTCGATAAACATATATTTTGTCTAAGTACTAGTTTTATCAGTTATATGAAATTACACTAACAAATGTTATAATATTACCTAAAAATATCGGCTTCATGAAAAATATTTTTTTTTTATTTTACAAATTCAATTCTATCCAAAACTTTGTACGAAAAAAAATTTTTACACGCAATATAAAGAAAAGCATTTAAGTAACATCATAGAAAAAAATTTCATAATCGATGAAAATTGTTTAATTAATAACACAACTTTTTCTCAGCTATATCATAGAAAATAAAATACTGTGGTTTCCCGGTTTAACGAATGATATGTTGTCAGGCCAATTCGTAAAATCGAAAAATTCGTTAAATCGCGAAAATACTTTACTAACAAAACATACTTTAAAATGTTTATTTTAAAGCAGGGACACCCAAATTGGTGCACAGGTGCAAATGATCTCTCTTTGCAACATCTATAGGCTCTTACATGGTTAGAAGAGAATAATTATTTATTATTTATTTATATTTTTAATACTTTTTTAAGCAAATTGTTTTAATATTCAATTATAGTTTTTATTACAGACTACAAATTGTGTAAGGGCAACAGATATTATAAAATTATAAGCATGAAATTGTTTCCGTGCATAATATAAGAGCAGGAGAGATATACAGACCATACACGAATACAGAATGTGTCTACTTTTTCACTTTTTAACGTTAAAACATGTTAACGTTAAAAATTAAAAAATTGCAAAATTAAAATTAAGAAAAAAAAACAAAACAAATTATTTTTTTCTTCGAATAACAGTTTTTCGACAAATTACAATTAATTTACTATGGTTGTCAAATGCTAGTGAGTAGGTCTTTGATTGCAACTGTTCTGAACTGTTTATAATGTTAAATTGGCTAAACAAGTAATTGTCAAAACGAAATTTTCTAATTCTCTTCCTTTTGCATAAAAAGGGAGAGTATACTCTTTCAATTGGACGAGAAATGTGTTTTATTTACTTTCTTATTTTTTTAGATTTTAAATTGCATTTTTTGAAAAAATTCGTCATATCGAGTACTAAAATATATAGTTTGTTCGTAATATAAGGTACACAATGTTAAAAATTTTGACGTACCTTAAATCGCGAATTTGTTAAACTGAGTATTCGTTAAACCGGGAAACCACTGTATTTTTCTTTGATATTATTAAATTGTACATACGATGTTAATGTTGGTTTACTGTATAGATTTCATCTTGGAAGATAAATAAAAATAGTAATTTTTGAGCAGAAATTTTTTAAGAAATGTTAATTAAAAACAAGCACGAATGTTATATTCGGCTCGGCCGAATCTATATACCTACCATCAACTTTTTCAAATTTTTCTTTATATGGGAAATGGGCGGTAAAGTGGGCGGACAACGCCCATTTTTTGTTTCTGAGTTTACATTGGTCCTTGAACTATTTGTACAAAATTACGTTGACGTTTCACCTTATATGGGAGGTGGGCGGACCACACCCATTTTTTGTTTCCAAGTTTATATCGACCCCCAAACTATCTGTACAAAATTTCGTTGTCATACATGCTTTTGTTTAAACCGATTTTGCCCATTTTCAATACCAAACAAACCTTATATAAGATAAATATTTGAGCCAAATTTCGTCTTGTTCGAGCCCTATCCTGATTTCAACAGACAGACAGACAGACGGACGGACATAGCTAGGTCAACTCAGAATCGAACCAGGATCAATCTTTTTGATGGTGGGTATAATTTTGCGTTAAGAAAAAAAATGTAACTAAAAACCATTAAAAATTTAATATTTTCCCAAGAAAATTTGAACCATTTTCTTAAAGTGCGAAAATATTTTATTGAACCATCTGAAAGCTTTATTAAGGACTCATTTTCAATTTTATATTTGTATTAGTTCTTGTTATCAAAAAGAATAACATGTAATTTTGTTTGGTTTCCATACAAAAAATAAATTGGTTTTTTGCTAAGATTTTAAATATTAAGAAGCATAATTATATCTATGCATTAGGGAGATCGAACCGGATTTAACCGTTTTTTTTTTTCTTTTTTTAATTTGCAGTAAGTTTTTTCAAAATGTTAGATTTTCGAATAACAAATAAACCGGTTTTTTTTCGTTAAATACTCGGTTTTTATTATCTTAAGAAATTTTGTCTAAAATCATTTCATCATAATTAATAGTTTTTAAATTACAAAGATTTGAATTGGGAATAATATTTCATCGTTCAATTGAGATATTTCTTTCATGAACGACACAAAGTTGAGATTGTTGAAGTTTCAAATGAATATATCTCGAAGAATATATAAGAGAAATAGTACACGCTTGCATGTTTTCCAAAGGATTTATCAAGGACTTTAAACTGAAATAAAAATCTTGGAAATCGGGTAAGAAACAAAAATTTGTATGTGGTTAAACCCTTTCTATGACATTAGTGGCCTATTTTGTACCCTCATAGCTCCGCTCCTGAAGCTTATTCTAATGTCCTCTGCTACGCCTATGTGAAATCTACTGGACTGGAAATCTAATTGGGATATACGTGCGCACGATTTTTTTCATGTATTAAAGTGGACAATATGTACTATTTTTCAGGAAATTTTCAGAACAAACTTCTTGTAACATTTTAAGTTGAATTCCATGAAAATTGAAAATTATTGTATTTTAGGATAATTTTCGAAAAATTAATAAAAATATTAGACAAAATATAATTTACACATACTCGAAGAAAATGGATTTTTTTTCCTCTTTTCCAAAAATATAAAAAAAAAATGTTTCTTTGAGAGCTCCTTATAAGTAGGCATCGCAGTTTCCGGAATTTTTGTTTTCTAGGGATAGCGAGAAGAAATTTTCGGATCCCGGACTAAAAACTATAAGTAATACTACTCTCATTAGTTGAACAACTTAGACCTAAAGGGATATGTGTTTTTGCATTAGCAGATTTAAAACAGAATTGTAAATGTACTTTGGAAAAGAAATTTGATCAATTGCTTAATCTACTGATCAATTAACTTGAGTGAAGGCTGTCGTGAAAGAGCTTTGTGGATTTCGACACAGTATTAAGCAGATAGTGTTTTCCGAAAACCTTCGGGGTAATTCAAATGTGTGTTAAAACTATATTAAATTGTTTGTAGCTTCAATGGGTGATCCAACATTATATGAAAATATCAAAAATATATCGCAAACTTTAACGCACCTTTATAAAATTTTGAAAATCATATATAATATCTAAAACAAATTTCAAGTTCCTACACGGTCATCGAAATAAAATAAAATTTTATTTTATTACAATTTTTTTTATATTTTTATTAGTTTTTTTTTTCTTCCATTTAAATGATTTTAAAATAAAAAAACGGGACAAGAAAATTAGCAAATTTCCCGGGACGGAAAATCCCGGGTTACAATCTCTACTTATAAGAAAACAGCACAACCTAACTTAAAAATTTTAATTAATTTTGATACATAGTTTTTTTCTATTTTTATTCAATAACCAATTTTATTACAAAATTTTAAATTTTAAAATTCAATTAATCGCCACTTTTGACACATTTTACCCCAACGTGCATCGGTAGAATTACCAATAAATTTTAATCATTAATTTTTCTTTCGTAAATAAAAACATTTCATATGTTAAAAGTAGAAAATCCCCAGAGATAAGAGAACCGTTCTCAGGGCTAGTGACCGGTCACAGTTCCGGAACTTTATATGTGAGGAACCTGTCACTTTTACATGGGGTTGTCATTGGAGGTGGCTAATTAGCCCCTTGGGACAGGTCACAGGACTGGTCCAAGAGAACAGGTTCAGAGTCGATTAATATAATAAAAATTTGATAAAAATTTCGGTAACTGTTTATTTTTTAGACATTTTTTTATTATTATTTTCATTAAATTATGTTTGCTTTTATTTTATAATTTTTCGTTAATGTCGATGGCTGCACCCCGAATCGAACCCCTGTCCATCTAACGAATGTTGTTTTATAGTCTTCAACGCTAACCACTCAGCCACTGATTGTTATTGCGCGCGAGTTGCTAATTGCGCACTTAACATGCATGTTATAAATTGACTCTCAACTGTTAAATAGTGAGTGTGTTTGTGTCAACAGGTTCTCAGTTGGAACTTTGGTGACGAGTTAGGCGTCAATTGGTACTCAACTGGTACTGAGGAACCGGTCCATTACTGCAATTGCAACAAATTTCCCGCAGGTAATAAGGCTTACATGTGAAAAAAAAATTAAATTAGTTCATGAGAAAATATAAATATTTTTTAATTAAATCCAAGAAAAAATTCCATTATAATATTACATTATTTTTAGGTATAGAAAAGATACCCATGATACCTGTGAAAACATGAAATAAAATTCGTCCTAGTACCAAAATATATATTTGTATCAAATTTCATTAAGGTCTTCAAAATTAAGATCTGCGTTTTTCAGACATCGACAAAGGGAATGCATTTGTGTAAAACGGAATACTTTAAATTGGGGATTCGAAGATTTTTTCTATGCGTTGCAATTATTAGCAACGCAATTATTACAAGTGCATATTATTCGAACCAACATTTGTTTCTGCCAATTGATCATTAAATTGCAGTACATTATATTACACACAGGAAAAAGATTGGTTGGAAAACAATTGGAACAATAAAAAATTAGTTAAAAATAACGATATTTTATTGAAATTGTTAAAAATTTCTCAATGTAAAAAATTTTTATTAATTATAACTTTACAAATTCAACTGTAATAGAATTGAGAATCTTACAAAAGTAATTTAGTAATCAAAACCGAATTGGGTATTACTTATATATAATTAAATAAATTGAAAAAGGCAATAGAATAAAAAATAATGTTTTAAGTTCCTATGGTAATTATTCGGGGTTCTCAACCGAATTTTAATTCTATTTTTCTGACATTTTTAAAATTAATTAAAATTTTTTTTTTAAAAGAATATTTAAGAACGAAGCAAATTACAGACTCAAATCAATATAGTGGATATTTCGACAAATTAAACTTTATTACAACAGAATTATCAGAAATAATGTGTTCGATTGTTTGTTTGTATTGAAATGATCAAATAATGTAAAGGAAAGATGAAATTATTATTAATTTTCTTGAACACAGACGGTAGTGAATTTACCAAAAGTAATTGCAAGTTTCAAAAATAAAAACTGCCTGGTCGAATTAAAGGTAAGAAACATATAATAGTCAAACATACAAACTCTTAAGAGAGTTCTACAATTTTTAACCATTCCTGTTTTTTTTTTATTATTTACAGATAACCAATGGTTCCGTCATTAATTTATCGAAAGATTCATTACATCATGGGAAAGGCGTCTGGAAGTTTATATGTACATACATATGTATGTCTACCATAGGCAATTGAAAGCAATTAGTGTCACTTATTTGCAGTCGCAGCCTAGAATTGGTAAAAAACATCCGGCAATCAAACCCGCAAAACAAAAAAACGTCTTTGAGAATTAGTAAGATTTAACATATCGTTTACGCCAGCACCCTTCTTCCCAGTTGAGTGAGCTGAACTGCATTATGCTGTTAAACATGTTGGACCACATATCAAATGAAAGGATGAAATTTAAGCACTTATCAAGGGCAACAGTTTGTGTCGTAATTCATTTTTATCTATTTTTATAAGTATGTATTTAGACTTTTTTATGAAAAATAAAGAAATTTTTTGTTATAATTCACAATAACTTCATTGACATTTTAAATTTATTTTACCGAACTATTTTTGAAAACAGTTATGAGTACCATATAGAAACAGTAATAGCAACTAATATAACAGATAGTTGTTGTAACCGACAGAATTCGATTGGCAAAAAATTCGGTTACGATAACGAATCTGTTTTCTCTGTGTACCTTAAGTTCCAATGTTAACAGAAAATCATGATTTGTTTGTAAATTTTAAATATTTGTTTTGTTTTGAACTTTTAGCATAAAACCGGTTAACCGGTTTTTTTTAATGCCAAATATTCAAACTATTCGAAACTTGGTTTTCGCAAAAACCCAAATAATCGATCTCCCTACTATGCATATATGTAAAAAACTAGTTATTTTTAAAAATCACTTATTTAATGAAGAGATAGATAGTTTGCTAGATATCCTATTAAGATATATGTACATAGCTTAAATAAAATTTGAACTTTTGAAGCTAAAGGGACAAAGTGTGAGATTAAAGAAACACATTCTAAATTTAAAAATTATTTATTGGAATATTTTAAGGATATTTAGGGATAAAGGAAGGACATTTTTGACATTATAAATCGTTGAAAAGTTTAAGCAAATAGTTTTACTGGAATTTCTAAATCCGACACTAAACTTATTATTTTTGATATTTAAAATCCTTTTAAAAAAATTTTCGAACATGAAATTAAACTGTGTACTTATATGGTTTCATTCATGTGTGAAAAATACTGTTGTACGGTGTAATAAATATTTTTTTTTTTTAAATTGGAGAATCTTAAATTTTTTTAGTATTTATTAAACTTTTCTCATGTTAAACTCCATTTATTTTTTTACTTTTTGAAAATAATTATTAATCACATCCAAAAAAGTGCAATTATGCACTTACTTTTAAAAATTAAAAACATTTTTTATTTAAAAGCATTTTATCGTTATGCGTTATGTTCGAAAATTCCGCTTGTATAGTGTTGTTCCAAAAAAGATCTAAATATATTAAAATACTTTGATAATGACGATATAACACTAAATAGTTTAGTATCAAACTCTTTTTTTCGGATAGTCTATTTTTATTTATTTTTTCATTTGATTGATTAATTTTTAATTGATTTCATTCCTTATCGAAGCTTGGAATTTACAAAACTACGTACACATCTGCTCAAAATAATTGATACACCTAGTGGGATGATATTAAAGTGACGATAACTTTAGTAAATTCTCCGAGTTTTTTTTTGATCTGACAATGATACTTTAATGAAAAATATGGCAAGTATGTGCATAAACATTAATTTGCACATACGTTTCCGATTTAAATAGCAAAAATTTTTGCTCATGCTAATAGATACAGTTAAATTATTTCTAATTTTTTTATATTAAGTCAAATTATATTGTACTTTTTTGATTATTTTTAGATAATAGAATAAGGGTAGCAACTGCCCTTATTCTATTCAGCTGAAATTATTGATGGAATAGTTCCGCAAATAGTTCGTCTTCGTTTTGTGCAATATCCCAATATATTGCAGTACCCATATGCATATTTTTTTATCAATATGATAAGTAGGACATTTGAATTTACTTAAAAGCATTCCCAAACCTTTATATTTTCACCGTACGCTGAAACAGTAATAGTTTTGAGTTTAACGTGAAATTTTTTCCCTATAGGGTGGCGGATACTTCTTCGGAAGTTATTTTCTAACAAATTAGATTTCATTTCGTCAGAAAATATGTGTCTCCATTTTTTCCGCTTGTATATTCGGACTAAAGTAAAAGTATTTTAAGAAATTTTAACAGTATCCTAAAATTTTGGAACTTTTCTGGCAATTTTTTCTGCAAATTTGTTTTAGACAAGACGAAGCCACACAGTTTGCGGACTTACTTCATTAAAAATTAGAGCGGAAATTCAAAGAAATGAAAGGGTATTTTTTTTGCCAATACAATAATAATACGAGTTGTTTTTTAGATAAGGCACTTTGCGCAAAATTTAGATGTCTTCCTGAGCCCATATTTGCCATTTCAAGCAAAGACTTTGCAGTTTTCGCTTGTTTTGAACCATTTTTCTCCCCTATTTGGTGCACTGATTGTTTCTTCCTATTTTCTGTGTCAGAATACTATTTCTTTATAATATTTTCAACCTAAATGCAATTTTTCTTATTCTTATTATGAGCAACAATTTTTGGTATTTAAATCAAAAAACGTATGAGTAAATTAATTTGTATGTACTAGGGTGATCGATTATTCGACTTTTTTGAGAAACCGGTTTTCGAATAGTTCGAATAGTTGGTATTTTAAAAAAACCGGTTGCACTTTTTGAAATTCAGAAAAAACCGGTTAACCGGTTTTTTGCAGAAGTTAATATTTATATCAAAAGACTACGTTTCTTTAAAAAAATCAATTCGTATAATTAAGTTAATATTTATTAAATACAAGCGTAAAAGCCTAACAATGTCAGAAAAAATAATATAATAATGAAAAAATGCACAAACAAATCCGAAAATTAAAAGAAAAAAATATGAACAACATTTAGACACCTTCCTCTCCCTAATCGAAGTCAATTATTTGACTTCGATTTATTGATTAAAGTTTTAAATTCGTAAACCTTTCAAAAATCGTCGTAAATGCGCTCCCTGGCCGAAATACAGAATCAGTTTTTTATAGGATTTGGAGAGAAAACAATAAGTATAGCAACTCAAAAGTTCTTAATACCAAAACAGACTTTTTGGTCCCTGATAGAAACATCTGGCACTGTTAGAATTTGTTGAACGAATAGTTTTATAAGTATGCCGATTTTTAGTTTCTTACGTCGTCTGGGAGCTTCAGAAAGCTCTGGAAAGGAAACATTGCTTAGGAAAGATATATTTAAATCCATATATATAGATCCACTTATTTTCACTCCCTGATAGAGATTTCAAAATCTGGCTCCGTTAGGATGTGTAGGACGATTAGGGTTATAATTAAGCCAAATTTTAATTTTCTATGTCTTCTGGGAGCTTTAGAAAGCTCTGGAAAGAGAAAAAATTCTTAGAAAAAACACATAAATCCTCTTATATCCGCTCCCTGATAAAAATTTCAAAATATGGCTCCATTAGGATTTGTTGGACAAAAAGTTTTATAATTAAGCCAAATTTTAATTTTCTACGTCGTTTGGTAGCTTCAGAAAGCTCTGGAAAGAGGAAAAATGCTAAGCAAATTATATATCTAGTTGACTAGAAAATAATTATGTTTCAAAATTGTAGAAATCATCTTAATTTTAGTTAGCATAAACAGAAACCATGGCTTAATATGGAGATAGTATATTAATTAAGTCTCAATTAAAACGATTCTGCAGGTGAAACAACACCTTTAAAGAATAAAGGAAATATTGGATCAAAAAAATTAAATTGGGTCATACAGGATAATTATTAATTATTTATTTGTTTAATATTACAGAATAAATTCCAATTTAGACTTAAACTATATTTTAAAAACATAAGAAATAAGTCTTTATGAATATTTAAAAAATTATTCCTAAATTTTCAAATATCACTATCACTATTTAGTACATGTTTTCTGAAATAAAATGCTATTTTTAAAACCGGTTTTTTGTGTTTAAAAAAACCGGTCTATTCGACATTCGAAAAATGAACATTTCGAAAAAACCGACAGCACATTGACTGAAAAAACCGGTTTTAAAACCGGTTGGAAAACCGCGCCGATCACCCTAGTATGTACATACTTACCATATCTTCCATTTAAGTGTCATTACCAGATTATATTGTTTACTAAAAGAAAAAAACTCGAAGTATTTCTGAAAAATTTTCAAAGTTATCACCACATTAATATCATCCCACTAGGTGTATCTATTATTTTGAGCAGATGTGTATATCGATATGTGGTCATACGTGACTATTTACTTACATAAATATGTAAGTCAAAACAATTACAATAAATTGAATTGTTAAAAGAATTTGTAACATCGATTACAACTACTAAATAAATACAAAGAAATTATTTTTTTACTATAAATAACTCAAATGTTATTGTCCCTTTTAGAAATGACCAGAACTACATGCAATAATTTTCTTAATCAATTTTATATATTTACGTATACATATTAACTACTTTAATCCAAAAAATTATTTCAAATAAAATGTATTGGTATAAACTTACATATGCATTAGAGTTGTCAATTATTCGAGATTGAAGTTGATCGAATTAAATTTTACCTTTCTTGAGACCATATTCAAATTACAGACAAATTATGTAATGATCTAAAATTTTTTCTCTAAAGCTTTTTGGCTTTAAAATAATAATTATTTTTTTTTAATAAAAGCAGATGTGCAAAAAATCCTTTCAGTTACTATTGATATTGGTAATACAGCAAGAATAGCATTAAAAAGCAAAACAAGTTTTTCTGTTCCTTTAAGATTTTTCTAAATAAAGTCAATTGGTAAAATTTATATTTTAAATTGTTAATATTTTTGTTAACATATTTGACAATCTGCGGTTATTTCAACATTACTTGAATCATTAAAATAATTTTTGAAATAAATATATTTTTTTTAATAATAAAAAATTTATCGAATAATTTTTTATTCTAAATTGAAAAATTTTTTGTTCGTTCGAAAAGAATAAAAAATTTGTTCCTGAAATAATCCGATCATTTTGTTTGAATGAAAACCCTAACATACATACATGCATACATATATATATATATATATATATATATATATATATATATATATATATATAAATACATACATACATACATACATATATATGTATATAATGAGTGCTCTAATGAAAAGTACTATACAAAATTAGTTTTGTTTGACATTCTGAAAGTTTTTCTCCCGAACAGTTATTAAAAAAGCACAAGGACTTTTCGTTGGTCCACCGACGATATTCATGAATATACATTATTTGGAATTATTTTACATTCATAGTTATTATTCGCGTGTTATATTTACATATCGATTTTTAGAAGCCAGTTAACAAGTTCAGTAACATGTTAATTCAAATTGATTTGTGGTATCCTCGTAGAGGGAGACCATAAAAACGGCATTGTTATTAATATACAAATTATGAAGAAAAAATAAAAACTCTCACATAAATAAATACTATTTGGTCTTTGAATACATAATTTTAACGGTTTAAATTATTTTATAAGAAATACATGGACATTTCTTTATTTAATATGAACAATACATACATATGTATGTACACCCAGAGAAATATCAATCACATACGTGTTGAAAACGATACCATTCTGTGTCAATAGTGAATCTACACCGTATGTGTTTAAATTAAACACAGCGTGTTCAATTCTTATTGAAAATCGATACCTAATTGGTACCAAGTTGAAACCATTTCGGTATCAAATTGCTAAATTACATATGTTTTCTATTAAATTTGTTAACGAAAGGTATTAAAAAGCTGTTACCGTAAATTACCAATGTGAGCACAACCGTTGTTGATTTTGAATCGAATTTTTTCCCTTAGTGTACATATATGGTTTCAAATGTTTAGAGTTTTTTTGAAAACGCTGCAGTCGAAAATGATGCTTAATTCAGGAAAAGATGATATCAATATTTTAACATTTACATTTGGTTTTAATATTAATTGAAAAATAAAAATGTATTTTCGGAGCTTTAAAATTTTTTTCTTGAGAGAATTTTTATATTCGTCCTTCCGTTCGTCGGTTTGCTAATTTTTGCAAATAAATTCAATTCAAAATCATTTATTTTTGGACTCAATAATATATCGACTTCAAATTTCCTATATTGAAAAGATAATTTTGTTCTTTAACTAATTACAGAAAGTATAATAATACTGAAAATGTTGGGCCATGTATTGAAAAAACTTGACCAACACCTTGCAAAACTGAGATTGTATAAATTTCAAATTCATATAATTCAAAAAATAGACGAGCTGTAAAGCCGCTACTTCGTTAGCGGAATTTTTCAATAAAAACCATACTATATAATAAATTTAAACTAAGATTCTTAACTCCCTTGGGAACATTTTTAATAATGGTGTTATGTCGGAATTTACAACAATAAACTTTTTAAATATATCACCTAAAAAAGTACCAAAAATTGCAGTAAAAAAAAAAGGATTTTTGAAAAGTACAAAAGGAATGTTTGATATATTTCTGTACAAATTTTTAACATCTTTCACGTTCAAAATTTAAAAAACTATCAAAGTATTTCTATTATTATTTTTTTGTATAAAATAATGTGACTAATAGACCTTGAGAATTTTTATCCATAAATAACATCTCTTTAATTTCAGGTTTCTAATGTTAGAACAACGAAAAATAAATATCAGAATTACGAAAAAGAATATTAGAATAAAGAAAAAGTACCAAATCCATTTAAGGTTTCTGATTCACTTAGGACTTTACATCTTCAATTTTATGTTTCTAAGGATGAAAATTACAGAACATTCAAGAAGTACTATTAGAAGAACGAAAAAAGATACCACAAAGTCCCTTCTTATGGATTCTCATTCATTTAGGACCAAATGTCTTTAATTTTATGTTTCTATGTTAAATATTATAGAAAATTCAAAAAGTACCATTAGAAGAACGAAAAAGTACCACAAAGTTCTCTCTAATAGATTCTCATTCATTTAGGACCTCATATCCTTAATTTCATGTTTCTACGTTAAATATTTTAGAAAATTCAAAAAGTACTATCAGAAGAACAAAAAAAGTACCATAAAATCCTCTCTTATGGATTCACATTCACTTAGGACCTCATATCCTTAATATCATGTTTCTAGGTTCATAATTATAGAAAATTCAAAAAGTACAATTAGAAGAACAAAAAAGTACCACAAAGTCCCCTCTAATGAATTCTCATTCATTTAGTACCAAATATCTTTAATTTTATGTTTCTATGTTATATATTATGGAAAATTCAAAAAGTACCATTAGAAGAACGAAAAAGTACCACAAAGTTCTCTCTTATGGATTCTCATTCACTTAGCACTTCATGTCCTTAATTTCATACTTCTAGGTTAAATATTATAGAAAATTCAAAAAGTACCATTAAAATAACAAAAAAGTACCACAACGTCCCCTCTTATGGATTCTCATTAACTGAGGACCACATATCCCTAATTTCATGTTTCTAGGTTAATAATTATAGAAAATTCAAAAAGTACCATTAGAAGAACGAAAAAGTACCACAAAGTCCCCCCTTGTGTATTCTTTCCAACATCGGACCATACGTATTTAATTTCATGTTTCTGGGTTAAATATTACAGAAAATGCAAAAAAGTACCAATAGAAGAAGAAAAAAAGTACCACAAAGTCCATCTTCCTGAATTCTTACCCACAGACCATGTATCTTTAAGTACCACAAATTGCACTCTTGTGAATTCTTATCTACATTTTCTCAATTTCATGTTTCTATGTTTAATGTAATTGAAAATTTATTATTAAGTTTGAATAAAGTGTAATTTCCCTCCTTTACCCCTTTTTTTGGTACTTTTTTTCACCCATCGAAGTATCAAAAATTGTATTCCAATAAATTTCTAAATTTGACACATTAAAATACTCATATAAATATTTCAATAAATATAAAAAAGTGTTTTATGAAAAAAGTACCAAAAATAGGTACGATTTTTACCCCTTAAACGTCTGAATTTCTAAAAAGTACCAAATTTGTATTTCTCATTTTTTGATAAGTTATGAATACGATATAAATTTTATCTGTATGTTGATTGGTTTGGTTTGGTGCCAAAAAAGTACCAAAATACAGTTTTTACCCGTTTTCTCCCTAAAACGGCCGGTTTTCAAAAAAGTACCAGACACCTGTCCAATTATTTTTTAAATGAATAACGATAACTATTCAACTTTTTTTGTATCATTATTAGTTTGCGAGTTATAAGGTTACCGATTTTACTCGTTTTTACCCTTTTTTACCCCCTAAATCCTGTCTTAGTGGATCTACACAGTGGGAGACCTACCTACGTTCCAAATTTCGTCTCTCTAGTTTTAGCCGTTTGGGCTGTGGGATGATGAATCAGTCACGTTACTCTTTTATATATATAGATAAATAGTACATGCAACCAGTGGTATCAGATGGAGGGAATTTTCTCATTTTGAAGGAATTTTTAAAGAAAGTTATATTCAAAATGTTAAAGTTTTCTAAAAACCGACAAATTAAATAAACAGAAAAAAAATGCATTATTATTATACTCTCTAATTTAAGAATGAAAATCCTAATTAGCCGAATGGATATTTTCATTGTTCTCATTTTTCGTACATATATTTTTTATTGAATTACAAATAAAAACTACATTTATAAAAATTTTCTATGTATTTTCCGTAAAAAATTATATTTTTAATTAAAAAATATCGAAGGAGGAGGGATATTCGGAGTGACAATTTTTTATTCAAATAGAAAAAAAATTAGAGTGTTTTTTTTTTAATATTATCTGACATCACCATATTTTTTAAAGAATTTATCAAGAGCTTTAAGGTGATATAAAAATCTTTGAAATCGGGTAATGAACAAAAATGCACTAGTGGTTAAACATTTTCTATATCATTAGTACCCTATAGCTCCGCTCCTGAAATGTATTTAGAATTCTCCTTCCAAACTTAAAATGTTACTTTCTTCTTTGATGCCTATATACAATTTTATGTAAATCTAACCAGCCGATATATATATGTTTTTTTTTTTTCACGGTATTAAAGTAGACAGTAAGGATGTACTATTTTTCTATTGTTATTGACATATAATTTTGTCTATTTCTATTCGGTATCAAAATTTATTACGAAAATTTAATTAATAACCACTTTTGACACATTTTACACCAACGTGCGTAAAATTTACTTATTTGTCTACTTTTTTAGTAAAATCAGTTCATCTCAACATACAATTTATATTGATAAGAAATATTAAATTAAATATTAATTGAGATTTTTTAATACTTTATTATTATTATTATATTTATTATTATATTAGTTGCAAAATAAATTTATAATTTCTTTCTCAATTTGATTTCAATTATTTAATAAAATAAATAAATAAATAAATAAATAAAAGTGAAGGTGCGGCAAAAAAATGAAAGTTGTTCTATTTAGGCATAAACTTTGTAACACTATTTAATAATATGCATGTACGTATCGTGTTATACTAAGGCAAATAAATCGTTAAATGCACTCAGTTTAATAAATCTAAATAAAAATGGGTACAACTTTTACAGTAATCTTAAAAATTATATTTTCAAAAGAAAAAAATAATAATTTAAAGGTTTAATTTCTTGAGCGCCATTTAGGATCAAGGTTGTTCTAATCAGAGAAATATCTAACCATTGCAAAACATCTAATTCACCAAGAAACCAACATTTATAAACGCATATGTACATATTTAAGTGCATGCTTTTCTTCCGGGATATAGAAATTATTATAACAATTTTTCATTTCATGATTAAAATTTATTAATGAATTTACATTAAAATGTGTACAAGGTTAGATATTTTAACATGAAAACCGAAAAAGAAATCATGCCATTTACTTTAGATTAAAACAAAAATTCTTTCACATTTTAAAGAGCCACAATGGTCATTGCACGAAATACCAAATTTATTTTTCTCTTACAACTTGAATTAATTACAAATATATATCGTCAATTCCACGAAAGATTTATAAAAAATTTCAACTTTTTTACGGAGGGTCATCCGATTTTGTTTATATTTGGTACACATATAACCTATGGAGCCATTTAAATATCTCCGTTTTTATTTATTTGAATTTTGAAAAATTCGCGATTTAATTTTTTCAAAAAGTGAAAAAAATGACAAAAGTGTCTAACTTTAAACATAAATATCTCAAAAAGTTGTTAACGGATTTTAATGATTTAAATTGCATATTTAAGAAAAATAAGTCCACTATAAATGTAGTAATTTAAAAATAATATTATCGTTTAAAAATGCATTCATAATGCAATTTTTGGATGCATTTTTGAAAAATTTCTACCCTTCCGATTTTAATTTTCTTTTAATATGTTAAAAAGCAATATCTGTTCTGGGACAATAAAGTCTACTATTTTAAATATTTTTTTCAAAAAATTTCCATCATTTTTTTCATACAAAAATTAAAATTTTTTTTATAAATTTTGATTTTTAACTTTTTTGGTTATACTTTTTTAGTAATATGTGACTTTAAATATTTATAACTCCTTAACTATACCTGGGATTTTATTGATTTAAAAACTAGTGTAAAGTTTATTACAATAAATATTGTAAATTATATTGTATAAATCAAAAATAACTTTTTGCTAAAGATGCACTCACGAAAAGAATGCAATTTTCGGATGCATTTTTAAGAAATTTTTACCCTTTTGATTTTAAATATTTTTGCTTAATATTGAAGACAAATATGTTTATTATATAAAACATCAGCACTTAATTTGGGATAAATAGGTTTTCTACCGCAAATAACAAATTATGAATTATTATGGTTAAAATTTATTTAAAAATATGCTTACAAAAATTAAAAAAAAAAAAATAAAAAATTTGTATGAAAAAATTTGAAGAAATATTTTGAAAAAATTTTTTAAAATAGTAAACCATTTTGTCCCAGAACAATTTATATTGCAATTTTTAGCAATCATAATAATGTTTTTTATATCGAAAGAAGAAGAAATTGAAAGGGTAGACATTTTCCAAAAATGCATTCAAAAATTGCATCTGCATTATGAATGCATTTTTAAACGATAATATTATTTTTAAATAACTACATTTATAGTGGACTTATTCTTCTTAAATATGCAATTTAAATCATTAAAATCCGTTAACAACTTTTTGAGATATTTATGTTTAAAGTTAGACACTTTTGTCATTTTTTTTCACTTTTTGAAAAATTTAAATCGCGAATAAATTCGCGAATTTTTCAAAATTCAAAAAAATAAAAACGGACATATTTAAACGGATCCGTAGCGTATGCGTATGGCAACTATTATTAAATTCGGAAGACATGAAAAATATTCTTGGGCGTTCTTTCATGGAATGGACGATATTTAAATATTTGACGTATATAAGTATGTATACATACTGTATTAAATCATTTTTTATTTTTATAATTGAACTGAATATTGGTGCTACACGCATGTTCACGATTTTATCCTATGCCACTTACTTAAAAATATGTATGTGTGTCCGCTAAACTCAAAGTTTTTAAATATTTTTTCGTAATACACATTTTATTTCAATTATAAAATCACTAGTATAAGTAAATCCAGAAAAATGTATCGATTTTAGTAATCTATAGTTGGTACAAGACCTATCAACTTTTTTAAATTTTTAAATAATACATTTTTTTAACTAAGTAAGCATTTTAGCGGTTTTTAGGATAAAAGACACATTTCTGTTTCTAGTTCCTTGAAATTATAAAAAATTGTCATTTTATCTCACCTTCACATATTCTAAAAGATGTAAAAAGTGTAAAAGTCTTTAACTATAAAAAACAATATATCTGAAGGGGAGTTCTTTGATGAAATTAGAAGAAAAAGTGCTACCAGCACATCAATTAAGAAAAAAGAAAAACTTATTTAAAATTTATTTTAATTAAAAGTTATAAGATTTTCAAATAGATGGGGGTATATTGAGTTTATCATTCCGTGTGTAACATATCGAAAAAATCTTTTAAGTCTCCATAAAGTATATATTTTCTGGGTCCTGGTAAGATTCTAAGTGGTTCTAACTATGACCGTCCGTCTGTCTGTTGAAAGCAGAATAGGGCTCGGAGGGGACCATCTAGGGGAACGAAATTTGGCTCAAATCTTATATAAGGTTTGTTTGGCATTTAAAATGGGAAAATTGTTTAATAAACAAAATAGTTATGTACCAAATACTAGAAACACAGGGTGTTCATTGTAACTTCATACTTTTCTGCTGATATTTCTTAAACAAAAGCATGTATGATAACGAAATTTTGTACAGATAGTTCGAATTTATTTAAAAACTTATTTTTTATGTCACTGTCCATGTCGAGGTGTTAGATATCTTATCAGAAATGGATATGAGTAGCTTGATAGGATTCGTCATGGGAATAGGCTGGCTAAAATGGTGCCGTTGGCTTACGGCGAATGAAGTAGGGCGGTAATATCTTCCTCTATCCTAAGTCTATTTTTTCAATTCTATTCTGTTCTTTTCTTGGTCTCAGCTTTCTAATATCTTTTCATTTCTTACTTTCTCTATAAATTCTTCGAAGGAACTCACAATGGACCTCTAGGTCTCCGAGTGGATGCACAGAAACTTCTTCGAGTACTGTGCAACCCTTCTCTACCTACCTACCTACCTACCTACCTACCATTTTTCTAATTTATATATAAAGTAGTCCTACTCTCTTTCCGTAATATTTCTCTCTCTCATATACGGGTGCCGTGTAAATTGTGAGAGAACTAATACAAACAAAAAACACAGAAATTTTACCTCCAGATATTTGAATTCCCAGCGGTAAAAAGTCTTTCCAGAAGGCCTTTTTTAGAGCCGGTAGGCCTTCTTCAAATATTTTATTTGCATTCCGTGTTTATATATTTTTTTACACGTGATGTCATTGCAATCAAGGCCTTACACATTCGCGACCCAATGCATTCCTTCTAAAAGGCCAGATAAAGCATTTAACATAACAAAATAATTTTTTTTATTTTTTTGGAATTTGATCTTGTTTTTGTAACGGTTTTGAATAGTTTTGTTGTTGCTTAAATAAGCAAAAAAGCTTCTAAGAGAAGCGAAGTAGGGTGATGTATTTTTCTGCAAAGTTTTGTTGTATTAAAAAAATGCTGCTTCTATCTTGCCTTTTAAGAGAAGCGAAGTCGGAAGTTCTTTTGAATATTTTACTTTACTATAGAAGGCAATTTAGCATGAGCAACTCCATTCTAAAGAAGGTGTAAATATACCCTCTAGAAGCCCTGAACGATGGAGGCCTTCAAAATTTTACCGCTGGGTTATTAAGGATTTTGTACGTATTAACACAACACAAGCTATGAGCCCATTTTTATTTTAAAAATGCGTCCAATTTGCACAAAACACAAAATATTATTTTCTTTTATTCATTTTTGACAATTTGCTTTAAACGTATAACAGAGTTTAAATTTTTAGTATTGAAAATTCAAACAAATTGAATTTTAAAACATTTTTATAGAACTCTGTGTAAATAGGAAAAATAAAAAAGCACAAACTCAATTAAACCTAGCGGTAAAATTTGCGAGGCCTCTACCGCGCAGGCCTTTTTTCAGATGCAACTGCTCATTCTAACATGCCTTCTCTAATAAGGCCTTCATGAATGCCTCATCCCTGCCTTCTAAAAGATCCGACAGACCTTCCGACTTCGCTTCCCTTGGAAGGACCATAAGAAGTTGTATTTTTTTAAATATATCTTGTTTTAAGCAACAACAAATATATTTATAAAAAGTACATTGTTTTAATTCCCTTCTCTTAGAAGGAAAGAAAGACCACAGTATTTGAAAAAACAAAACCGTGCAGAAACCGTTACAAAAACAATATCAAAATTCAAAGCAGAAATTCCAAAAAAAGAATGATAAATCATTTAGTTGCCTCCAATTCTTTGTTTGAATAGGATGTGATTTTCTAAGTTAATTATATTTATACCCTACACCACCAAAGGTGCAGAAGTTGTAACGCAGAGAAAAAATCTTCGGACCCCCACCTTAAAGTATACCGTTCGACTCAGAATCACTTTCTGAGTCTATTTAACGATGTCCGTCCGTCTGGTCGGCTGGCTGGCTGGACGGCTGGCTGGCTGTCCATATAAAGCTTGTGCGCAAAGTACAGGTCGCAATTTTGAAGATAATTTGATGAAATTTGATACATATGCTTTCTCCAACACAAGGACGAAGCCTATTAAATTTGGTTATGATCGGCCCATTATTTCACCTAGCCCCCATACAAATGTCCTCCCGGAATAGAGTTTTAACACTTATAGATGCCGAAGATTTTTTCTCTGCGTTACAACTTCTGCACAAACACATAATACCCCAACCACCTTTGGTGGTGTAGGGTATAAAAATAGGAATATTTTAATGAAATTCAGTACAAATAAGTTTTATATCAGCAAAAATCTGTCTGCCAAATTTCATGAAGTTCGGTCCATAACTGACCATAGCCCCCATATAAACTCCTCTCCCGAAAATCACTAACGTGCATAAATCCCATACAAATGTTAGTATTATGTTAATATTTAACACAAGTAAGTTGTATACATATATTATGTGGATTGAAATGGTGTAGGGTATCATATAGTCGGGCTTGACCGACTATATCATCTTCTCTCGTTTTTATTTATGGTTTTTATTATAAGTATTTTATTAAAAACTTAATCGTTTATATTATATTTTATATTTTTGACAAAATAATTTAACAAAAATTTTTTCAGGAATATTAAATAAAAAATCAACAATTTCTATACAAATGTAATTTTCAAATAATTTGTCTTATATCGACTTAAGATGTTTTGTCAAAAGTTAACAGAAATGTTTTTTTAGTCAGAGACCGGATTTTAATACTAAAAAAACAATCTTTTTATATTTATTTCAATCGAAAAACAATCTTTAATGTTCAAAAAATAATAAAAATCCATCATGATTTTTTTTATTTTCATCAATATTTTAATTTTTTTCATCATGATGGAAATAAAAATATAAATATCTTTTGTGATATTTATTTCAAAAGTTGAAAATTATTTTGAACTTTTTTCATCGGATGGAAAAAATTCTAAACAACAACAATTTCATTTGAATAAAAAAATATTTTGAAAACAAAACAAAAGTATGAATAAAAAAAACAATCATTTGAAATTTTTTTCGAACTGATATTTATCGTTAAAGATATTTATCGTAAAAGATATTTATTTTTTTCATCATTGATGGATATTTATTTTAAAAATAAAAATCCCTCACATATTTTTTTCAACAAATGAAAAAATATTTTGAACATTAAAGATATTTATTTTGATTGAAAAATAAAAATAAAACGTTTTCGGGTGCTTGTTTTTAGTATTGATTTTTTTTTTTTTTTTTTAAGTTTTAAACATTTTACAATAATTTAAAATAAAAAAATATATATATTTTATATAATAGAAAAATATTTTATTAAATAGTGTAGAAGGCTTTCTGTAGAAGGACTCTTTTTAGTACTTCTACAGAAGGCCTGTTTGCAGTTCTAGAAGGGCTGTATCGGGTCGCGAATGTGTAAGGCCTACCTCCCAATGACATCGCGTGTAAAAATGAAATGAACATGGAATGCAGGGAGAAGGTCTTCTGGACATAAAAAAGGCCTTCTAGAAGGGCTCTTTACCCCTTCCTTTTACCACTGGAAATGTATGTTACTAACACATACTAAGAGTTAGGTACTCCTGCCAAAGAGTCAGACTACTTGTATATACCCCTGTCAAATAATTATATGTGCAATATTTGTTTTTTGTTATATATTCCAAGAGTGATACATTTTTTTTTGTTTATAATTTTTTTCATTTTTATCTACTGTCCCTTTTTGAAAAATTTTAGGTTCCTCTTGGCATTGTATTCAGAGTACCGTTATAATCAGGGCAAGTTTTTCAAGCTTTTCGCTTGGAAAGTAAGCATTTGCATATTTCAAAAGAATTTCACAAAAATGCTTGTTTTTTAAATCTTTGCATAAATTTGCATATAATGGATACAAAAGTTAGTTTTCTTAACAAAAACACAATTTTTTTGTGATTTTTTCAATTCAATCAAATGGTTTCAAAAAATTGTTGGTGAGTATTTTGAGTACATTCTAAAGAAGAAAATTCGAACGCGTCAAATATGATATTTAAAATTAAAATCGAAATCTATCAGAGATTGAAAGTTAAAAAATGCATATTTGTGCATATTTTTTACATATTAATATATAAGAATGCATAAATTCGTTGGTTTTTATATACATATTCATGCTATTTTTGCATATTTCTGTGCATATTATACAATTTTTTCATACTTTTTCAAGCGCATATTTCAATTTTTTTTTGGGCATATTTAAACTTGCCCTGGTTATAATAAACAAATCATTGGCTAAATTTTAATAGAAAATAATTATATTGAAATTTTTATACAACAGACTGACATGACAGTTAGAATAGTTAAATTTAATATTAAAGTTATTTGGGGAATATTTAAGACGCTTAAACATAAAAAACGAAAATTTTTTTGTTTTTTAGTTAAATTTATAGCTAAAACATGTCACCAGGTCGTGAACTGTCAGTTGAAGTCCTGATATCATTAAAGCAAGACCACTATTTATGTAAAATTTCGCAAAATGGTGTATACAGAAAATGTTTATCATAATACTGTACAATAATTCTAGGAGCGGTAACCCATAATCAATTGCATATTAGCGGGACTTAAGGGCATTTTTCAAAGAAAAACCACATGTGTTACAGATAAATAAAGGCGAAAATGAAAGTTTTTTAATAACTGGTCATGTGCAACAAATAATAAAGGAGGTTTTAGATTCAAATTATGACTCTAGGATTGCTAAAATATAACTTCTAGAGCGGTACAAAAATCCGCCCGCAGGATTTTATGATTAATATACATTTTTGGTTACAAACTTTAACTACACCATGAGTTCATGTGCATAAGAGATGAAAAATATTATATTTTAATCATCCAAGTGTTTATCATAAATATTACATGTGTATTGGACGTCTACAAAGGGAATGCTTGAAGCGTAATCATAGTGTCGAATCACACATAATGTAAGTCGATTTTAGTTATGGAAAGAAGTTGAAAATATTTATTGGACGTAGCAAAATTAATTCACAGCACAATATAAATTTACTGGACAAAAAGATCAATAGCATCGCTGATGAATTTCCTACTAAAATTAGATTTTTCAGTAAATTAATGTGACGATATTACTATATCGGGCCTCAAAATCGATTTTTAAGTCACAAAATAGTATATTTCTGTAGCGACCATATACTCAGACCTTCATGACATAAGGATTTCCAAAGAATACTGTCTAAATAGATTCAGAGGTATATTACAATAATAAATGTTTCTAATTGATTTTGCACAAGTATACTACTGTTTTACGCTATGTATTTAAAGGAAAAAGGACGAATCGGTACCACGAGGGATGCATCTGGTAACATTATATTAGGACAACACAATTTCTTAATAACTGTCATGAATATTTAATAATATTATTAAATAAAGGATTTTTATAAAATTCTTGTCGTGCACATATAATTATTTTCTATGAAAAATTTAAAAAAAAATTTTAAAAATCAATTAAATGTTGCCATAAAATAAACATAAGAGATACATTTTTCATTTGACTTTTAAAGCTCTAAACATAAAAAGTATAACTTGAAGATCCGATTTCTGAAGAAAATAAATTACTTTATAGGTATGCACATATAATTATTTGACTGGGGTACTTTGGATATTGTAATAAATGTATAAATAAAATATAGAACGGCTGCCAACTAAATGATCCAATGGAAAATTGCCTACAAAATTGCCATACAAATTTGGGTTATATTTCATATGAAAAAATACCCAATGTTTTGAAATGATTTTTCGTCACTTAAATTATAATTCCTTTTTTAATAATCATTTCAAATTGTTTGGGCGGTTTTTCGCTTCTATAAGACTTTTTTTTAAATTATGTTCATAAATTGTTTCTATGGTTCATGAAGTTTATTAAAAAATAATATAATTTATTAAAATAAACTATAAAATAATTATAATAACACAAGGCAACAAAATAAAAAAAAAATTGGAGGCATTAAAAACCACTATACAATTTTGATGTATTGTGGTTCCAGTTTTTTTTTTTAATTTTTTTTTTTGTAAAATTACAAATTTTTTTAGGCGTTTTTCCACATAATTAATGATAACTCAAAAAGCTTTAGTCCGATATTATTGAAAAAAATTTAGAAAAATTTGAAAAAAAAATAAAAAATAGCGTGAAAATAGCAAGTTTTTTTTGTTTTAAAAAAATCATTAAAAATCGAAAACGACAAAAACTGTTCTGATTTATAGCTTTATCGTAAAGCCACATATAATAGCAACTAAATGAGATATCGGTCATAAAAATTGATTGATTCGTTTCGAATTTAATCGCAATTAAGTGAAATCGCTAATTTTCACAAAATTTTAGTTTTTTGAAAAATTTCTCCATTTATGTTGTCATAACTCAAAAACAACTTGTCCGATTTTGTTAAACTAAATTTACAAAAATTTTGGCTAACAATATCTTTAAATGATGTATACAATTGTTTTTGATGCGATAAATAGTTTCAAAGTTATGAAAAAAAATTTTTAGGCAAAAAATATAAACTTAGTAAAAAAATTAAAAACAAGCGAGAATGTTATATTCGGCTTTACCGAATCTATATACCCACAATCAACTTTTTATATAGGAGGTGGGCGGTTAGGTGGGTGATCACGCCCATTTTTTGTTTCCGAGTTTACATTGATCCTTGAACTACTTGTACAAAATTTCATTGACATCTATACCCCAACAATCTATGGTGGTGTAGGGTATAAAAAAGCTAAAGAAAAAGCTAGAAGCTAAAACGAAAAATTTTGAGTCTAAAAGCAAAATAAAAAGGCTAAACCTGACAACGCCGATGGTGAGTCATCGACGAAATTTTGTACAAAAATTTCAAAGATGTAAGCTCAAAAACAAAAGTGGGCGTAATCCGACCACTTTACCGCTCCCTTCTCATATAATGTGAAATTTTTATTTATATTTTTTTAGTTATTTTTTACCTCTAGATTTCTACTTTCTGCACTTAAGAAAACGAAAGTTTTTATTTTTCTCGATAAAATTTGATGCAAAATAAATTGTAATACATGACCGTTAAGAAATAAACATTTAATATTAAATTTTAGTTATATGTATCTTCTATCTAATTTCAAATAAAATCTTTGTACTTAATGTATTTTTTAATGATTGTGGAAGTAAATTTTTTTATGTTTCCGCTCAAGCTTACATTAATATTTGTGAATGATATTTAAATGGTAAATGAGTACATATGTATGTATATATTAGGGTGGCCCTCTTTTTATGGAGGTGTTCAGCTTATCGGCCTCTTCTTTTAGAAATTTGAGAATAGCCTAAAAACTAAGAAATACCAAGTTTTAGACTTCAGAAATCGCTCAAAGCGATCAAAATCTGCAAAAAAACTAATTTTAGTAAACTTTGAGCGTGAATATCTCTCGTAGATCAGATTATTAGGTATAAGACACCAAGATAAAAATATATTCTGAGTTTCGTTTGTTTCTTTTTTAATAATGTTTTTTACTTTACATTTATTTTACTAACTACTTCTTTACTGGTAAGTAAACGTTGAATTCAAAAAGATATAAACTAAGATAACTTCAGTTGTATTAATTTTTTATTGCTTGAACAAGGTAAAAAATAATTATTTTTAGTATTTTGATCGCTTTGAGACACCTTTGAATTATTTCCTTTGTTCTAAAAATTTATTTTTCTTAGTTTTTAAGCTGTTCGCAAATTTCTAGCGAGTTAGACCGATATTTTGTACACCTTCACAAAAAAGAGGACCACCCTAATATACATACATAAATGTAATGTTGATGTCAAAATGGTACGTAAAAAAAGATCTACATCTTTAGTTCACATTTTTTATTATTTATGTATAATTTTGGCTTTTCTTCAAATGAAAAATAAAACAAAAATAGTAAAAATATTTCTTTTTACTTTACAGAAGTGGTTTTTAAGCCTCTTCTAATAGTAGTTATTTTGTGGTAAAACTGGATTTGCACGTGCTATCATTGTAGCTGTAATGTTTTAAGACAAACTTTAACACGAAATATAAAATCGCATTTTAATTTCAAAGCGAAAATTAAAAAACACGTTTATTTGTTTAATAATTTTGTTTTGGTCTTTTTTTTTTTTTATTATTTTCAGCATATGTTAGTCCATAAAGATTAGTTAGTAAATTTAATTAGATCATTTTATTACCATAATTTTAATTGAAATCTAGTAGAAAGGAATACGTAAATATCTAAAATACATAATATACATAAATTAATTATATGTATAGTTTACACATTAAAAACTCTTCGAATTATAATTTTAGATTCCCTTTATTTTTTTTAAAATTTTTTAAGCTACAAAATCTCCCATAGTTCACACACTATTCACACGGAAGGTCTGGGTAAATAATTTTCTTAATAAATGTTACAAATATCCTATAATAAAAAAACAACCAATAGTTATTTAATATTGCAAAATTTCTAATTATTTATATAACACAAGAATGTAATAATAAATGTTTGTAATTTCTATAAATTTGATCATTCAACCGCCCTAAAGTTGTACAAAATATGCAATTTTTCACTACATTTTTCAGTGTGACTCAGCGTGAGTTTGATTTTCTGCAAAAATTTAATTTTTATTTCCATTTGTGTAAAAAATGTATAAAAAGGCAGCAATAAAAAGGAACATACACGCTAACTATTATTAAATGGCGTTAATTTATCTAATATAAAAATTGTTAATTTATACTGATGTAACTGGACACTAATTGCATATTAAACTCACCTTTTCAATATCTTTAATGTCAATACATGATAATTTATGTATTTTTCATTGTAACACAATATACAAACAAACATATAACACATACACAGTGTGTTTTTACATCATGATGTACATTCTGTGGGCACATGGTTACCTAGAGAGGGAGGAATATGGATAGAAAGACTGGAAAGAGGATCTGTTAAACATTTCAAAACAGAACTTCTAAAGAGTTAAATCCTTAGTAAATATAAATACATAAATTAAAATATTATTTTTTTACATTTCTCATTTGTTTTCTTCAACAATATATAAAAGATTTAAATAATATTACAATTTGGTTTATAAATAAGAAAACTGTTAATGGATTTTAGTAGACCATGCAAAATAACTAAAAATGTATCTACATAAAAGTCTGAAGAAATCCTGTTTAAATCTTATTTCGACCCTATAAAAATAACTTTTGTGGCAATTTAATGGATTTCATTTGCGACCTTTAAATTCTACAAAAATACATTCGGTTACTTTTTGGGCAATTTGTTTATAACAAACGATATTTTGAGGATTGCACAGTGGTCCCAAAACGGATTTTTTTGGAAATAATTCTGTAACTTTAGAACTGCTAGTTAAATTTGAATAAAATTTCGCATGGACAATCCTGAGGTGTTCCAATTGATATGGAGGAGCACAGGGCCTTAGGGGATCTGGGGGAAGGGGGGTGGACCTCCAAAGTTGGTCACCTCGGGTATGAATTAAAAAAAAAAAAAAATCGCCAAAATTTCATTTATGATTTGATTAAAAAAACTTTTGCACAAGGATAGTCCTTATAATTCTCTACAAAAAATACGCTTACATGTGTGGGTTATCTCTTTTACTTTAAGAGATATTAGGACCAAAGTAAAATTTTTTACCCATTTTTGGACATGTTTATTTTTAGTTTTTTAGATTTGGCGGGCTCAATTCGAGTCCTAAAATTTTTCTAAAATATTCTCTGGATTTTGTACAAAATTCTAAACAATTTTTGTGCAACGATCATTCACCTATGTGGTTTAGATAAAAAGTTATATTATTTTAAATTTGAAAATTTGAAAAATTGTAATTTTTTGTGATTTTTTTCAAAAAGGTGGTAATATTTTTGCACTTTAAAATCCGTTATTTTCCTCCGGACCATACATTTTTTTTATGTTTCTAAAAGAATGTTTAACATTAATGCATGTAAAACAAATCCGATGGCAGTTGGGATAACAGACTTCCCGCTAGCCCTATCAGAATTTCGTTAATTTTAATTTTTGTGTTTTTAATTTTTTGTGGAGCATAAAAATGTCAAAGCTGATATTAAAATAAAAATACCTTTAGAACTTACCTGCACATGTAAGCTAAACATACAAAAAATATTTAATAAGCCACGCCTCTTATAAAGACAGGGTTACCATTTTACTGAAAAAAGTAAATTTTTGAAGCAAGTTTCCCTGAACTGGAATTTTGGGTATTTTGAAGCAAGAAAATTGAATTTTTTTTATTTTCTTCTTTTGATGACAAATTTTTTATATTATACTAAAATTTTACAATGATAGCTTAATTAATGTAGATTTTATTTAAGTTCAAATATTTATTTATCTTTTTTTTTTTTTTTTTTTTTTTTTAAATAACACTAAAAACAAAAATTTTTCGTTTTTTGATCAATTCAATAAAAAAAATTAGTTCGAATACTTAATTATTTGTATATTATTATTGTATAAGTAGTAACCTTTCCAACGATACCAAATACTTGCATAAATGCTTTACACAATCGTTTAAAAACTAACTGAAACTTTACTCTCTTCGGCAAAATTTGCACATTTTCCTTTAATTTCTATGGTAAATGTGTGAAGCATTCCATATACATAAGTGCACAGCAGTTTCTTCGTGTTTTTTTAATAACTTTGTATATCTTTTGAACGGATAAATATATTTCAATGAAATTTAAAATAGTTATTAATGAGGAGCAAAAATTTCTAGGTGGTCTTGGGACAGGGGGGAGGACCGCCGAAATGGGTCACCTCGGATATTATATAAGAAATAATTAAAAGAGTTGACCACTTTCAGAGGCTCTCCTCCTGCCCACAGACCAGCTAAGAACTTGTACTCCACCAAAGCATTTGGAAAATATCTCATTAATAACTATTTTAAATTTCATTGAAATATTTTGAACGGTTCAAAAGTTACACGAAATTATTTAAAAAAACACGTTGAAATATATATATATATTTAAGTGCACAGTAGTTTCATTATGTTTTTTAAAATAATATTTGTCTAAATTTTGAACCGTTCAAAATATTTCATATTTGTTTGGAATTTTGTACAAAATCCAGAGAATACTTTAGAAACATTTTAGGACTCGAATTGAGCCCGCCAAGTCTAAAAAACTAAAAAAATTTTCCAAAAATGGGTCAAAATTTTACTTCATGTGCCATGTGCTCCTCCAAATCAATTGGAACACACCTCAGGATTGTCCATGCGACAATAAGTCGTAAAGTTACAGAATTATTTCCAAAAAATTTTGTTTTGGGACCACTGTGGATTGTAGAATTGATTTATTGAAATATTAATGCAATCGACATTTGGAAAAGAAATAAATATTTTTTCAATGATTTTTTAAAATCCTTTTGTAGAGACTCATAACCAGGAAAACCAAAATATGCTCTAAAAAATGGATTTCATGCGCATTAAATATGCAATAAAAAAGCGAAAAATATGCTCTAAAAAACGCGTAAATATGCCCTTAAAAAATAGAGATTTTGTATAATTTTTAAACAAAATTATGATTATCATTAAAACAAAGGGTTTTATAATATTTCAACGTTATAAAATAAGGCAACACGTTATTGATCTTCTATTTGCTTACCCATCTAATTCTAGACACTATTATTAGGAATTATGAAAATTATCATATCGATCACTGACCGCCAAAATATCGTAATCGACAACATTTTCGAAATTCGTGTCTGGGTGAAAATCTATAATTTAGAATCATTTAGATCATTTGTCAAAATTTCATCGACGTATCAAGTGTCATTTCAGATTTATAGCGAAAGGAATTTTATCGTAAGTGACATTTTTCATACATACAACAATGTGTAAACAATAATGTGTAATGTTTTGTTGTCTGCACTTACGACATTTTCGCGGATAGGACTCGATATGATTTCATACAAAAATATTGTTTTTATAACATAAACTTCAATCATAATATTCAATCTTTTTTTTTAAATATATATAATTATAAAATCAAATTTGAAAAACATTTCATGATGTATAAAAAAATTATCCTTAAAATATCAAAATATGCTCTAAAAGGGTTAAATATGACCTACAAATAACATAATATGCTATAAATATGCAATAAAAATCGCCAAATGTAAAAATATGCCGTTAAGAGTAAAAGATGCAAAAATATGCACTAGCAAATCGATGCCAAAATGATTTATATGTTCTGAAATGGATAAATATTTAATCGATGTCTTCATTCAAATTCCAGGAAAAAACATGCAATTGCATATTGTGGTTTTCCTGCTCATAACAATTAGGTCTGTTTATGTAAACATACATGATATTCGCCCATGGGAAAATCGCCCAAAACCATTAAATGAATAAGCACCCAAAAAAG
Source organism: Protophormia terraenovae (assembly GCA_951394005.1). Lineage (NCBI taxonomy): Eukaryota > Metazoa > Arthropoda > Insecta > Diptera > Calliphoridae > Protophormia > Protophormia terraenovae. The sequence goes on from OX596073.1 coordinate 100,719,098, forward strand.
TGACAAATTCAAATTGGGTGGTTGTTCACTATGTTTGGATTTTTGACATGTTTAATATTTTTGGTGTTTATTCATTGTGAACAATCAACCAAATTTTAAAAATGTAAAATTACCCAAAAAAAAAAAAAAAAATATTTTGCATTTCAATATCTTCACCATTAAAACAAATTTTAATGACGAAAAAAAGTAGTCAGAATCAGAGATCCCTAATACTTCTTTTGTGTCAATGATAGTACTTTTAACTGAGAAAGTGTTGATGTAAAAAATAAAATTTAAGTTAGCGAAGCCATTTTTGGATATACCACTGAGTTAAAAATCCTTCCGCCCGACCGAAGGCCGTCTATTAAGAAAAATATTATTCGATAAAATAACTTTTACTATTTAGAATCTATAGCTAAATTATAGAATTAGTTTTTGGGTGAATATTCATAACAGTTATGGGTTATTTGACATTATTAAAAATAATCCAAACTTTTGGCGATTGTTCATTTTACTATTTGGCTGATTATTAAGAAAAATTTTGGTGATTTTGTAAATATTTTGGGTTTTTGTTCACAAGTACACATTTTTGGGTTTTGAGCGATTTTCCCTGGGTCGATTATTCGAACAGCCGCACAGTGCGCGAATCAAAAAATTAAATGGAAATAATTATGGAAATTTGGAACGGCTGCTCAGATTTCCATAGTATTAGAAGAGGTGTAGGCAAGTTTAAGTTTTAAGCTTGGACCATATAGACCTACAGGAGGCGAGTCCACAGGGTTCCAAAGTTGGACACCTCGGGTATAAAAGTTATTAAAAACGATCCTGATTCCTTATATCTGAACCGATTTCAAAGACTTTTATATGGGAGTATTCTGCTAGTCATTATCTACAAAAAAACATTGTCGTATCCATATATTATCTTGTTTTTAAAAATTAAAATTTTTATTTTTCTTGGTGAAGTTTTTTCGCTACAGCGAGTCCAATTTTTGCCCCATTTTTTTAAATTCTTCTTATTATATTAAAAACAAATAGAAAAGTTGTGTAAAGAAAGAATTTTGAAAAAATATTGACGGAGTCAAAAGTTACAAACATTTAAATTGTTTAACGTTTTTTTGCCAAAAAATTGGTAACATTCTTTTTCTGTTACATAAAATTTTTCTTAAGTAACATATATAGTATTTATATTTTTCTGAAAGACAACTAAACACAAAATTTTTTAAAGTAAAAAAAGCTTTTAAAAATCGATTTTTGCGAGAACCAGAGTTTCCCAAATTATACCTAATTTTTCAACTAATTTCGAATTTTCGCCTTAATTTCTCAAATCGCAAAGCTGGAATCAAAAAAAAAAAAAAAGTTATACTTTTTATTTAGCTTAAAGTGTTTTAATTTTTTTCACAATAGAAATTTTTGCTCCCCGTTATCGGTTGGAAAGATATAGCAAAAAAAAGTAAAAAATTATATTTTTGTAAATTTTTTAAAGTTTTTTGGGAATTACGGGATTTTTGTAGACAAATCTTAAAAAGTGAATAGCGCTTTGAATTAAATTTTGTCTTCTTTTCAAATATATATAAAAAATTTTACAACACGAAAATTTGTTAAAGACTTTTTGCAAAAAACACTGAGAAAGGATGAATTTGTGATTTTTTGCTTATATTTAATTTTTAATTATGCAATAAAATTTTTGTTAGTGAATATTTTCCAATGAGATTTCACACATAAGTAGATTTTTTGAAGGATGTATGTCTATATGGTCCAAGCTTAAAACTTAAACTCGCCTACACCTCTACTATCACCATGTGGAATTTCATGGAAACCGGAGCAGCCGTTCCGAAGTTCCATAATTATTTCCATTTTATTTTTTGAGTCGCACACTGTGAGCCGTTTTTTATTGAAACCTGTGATCAATTTAAAATGAAGTATTGCAAATTTTGGATTTATGATTAACACTTTTATAAAACTTATGTACAAAATTGTATTGTGATACTAATTTATGCGCCTTTAAGTGATTTTCGGAAAGGGCCGTGGTCAATAATGGACCGATCTTTTTAAAATTTGGTACATTGTTATTTGATTTAAAAACATACTTAGTATAAATAAAAATATTAACTCAATGTATTAGTGCATTAAATCAACGAAGGCAATGTGTACAAGGAATATATTGATTTAATTAAGAAGAAGCATTACACAATGAACCAATACTTTGAATCAATGAAATATTTCATTAAATTATGTTAAAATAAACGTAATCATTCAATGCTTTCTAAAGGGAAATATAATAAAACGAAAACAAAAACAACACAGTTTGTATATACCTCTTAACATGAAATTACGCATTTTAAACAAAATACAAAAATTCAGTGTTGTTTTAAAAACGAAAATAATTAAAAAATAAATATTCACACAGGAGAAGGCGAGCAGCATAATTGAATACAAATTAAATGAATCACTCAAAAGTAGGAATTACATGTAAGTTTTAACATGTAAATTTAATAATGTTTAACTTATATTTATAAAAATCAAACAAAATAAAAACCAAAAGTACAGAACAAGGCTATTATTATAATACATTTTCAATGTATAGTTTCATTGGGACAAGGTATGATTTCATTGAAATCAATGTACTGTTCACTGGAATTATTTATTTTATTTAACGAGCGTGTTCATTGATTCAATGTACGAACAAATTTAATCAATGAACTTGTACATTGAATTTTAATATTAATGTATGGCAATACATTGTTTCCATTAGTGTACAAATTCATTAAAATAATGAACTTTTTCATTGTATTTATGTACCTTTTAGGAAAGGTTGAGGAATGAGGTTTATGGTCAATTATAGTCCAACATTTAAAAGTTCTATGTGGTTTAAGGTTACGAAAAATTTAATTTGTGTTGTATTCTACCACATTTAAGAGATTTATAGGTGTCAAACTTTATTCTGGAAAGACAATTGACATTTGAAATCTGTTGATTTTACAAGTTCTATGTACCAAATTATGTTGTTATTTTCCAAAACTACCTGTAGTTTACATGGACGGACATGAACTATTGATGATATTCAACAAGGCTAAAAATCATACATATCCTTATATAAAAGCAATTCTATAAGAAAATATGTGAAAATTTTCCGGCAAAGAAACACATGCCAGTATTTTTTAGATGTTTCCATTCATTAAAAATAAAAAAATATATAAAAATTTTATTTTTTATTGACACTAAAATTTATTTTACTATTTTCCGTTTTCTTACTTTTTTAAGTAAATGTTTATTTTTGCATTTTTTTTAATACTTACTAGTTTTGGTAGAATTTCAAACGATAATAGTTTTATAAAATTGAAATTTTTTAGAAATCGTGCTTAAATGTTTCTAAAGTTTTCACAGAAATGAAAAAGCAATATAGCGATATTTTGTGATTTCAAGAAATTAAAAAAATGTAACTTGGTTCGTTATGTAAAATATGTAAACTGAAAAAATAAAAAATTTCTATTTTTGGACTTTGGTTTATAAGCTAAATTTAAAAATATACTGATACTTTTTTGTCTTATAAAATTATAAATTCCGTTGTCTTAGTAGTATAACAATTTATTCCTTTAAACATGATCGTAAAGTCAATTAAACAAAAAAAGAGGATAAACAAAATATAATTCGTTTGGGGCTCGTATGTATCCGATCGATCGCCTTAAGTTGTGTCTAGTATACGCGTAAAATGGATGAAAGGAAGATTTTTGTTTTATTTTTTTTTTAATTCTTTAACTTGGTTGTTGTTACTGACTTAGAAATAGATAGGGATAAAGGTATTTCTGTTAAGGTAGATTGTGTCTAGTTATAAGGATGAAGTAGAGGATGTTCAAGATGATGGAAATGATGTTGTCTGAGAGTGGCAAAAAATTGTGTATGGAGCTAACAAAATGAAAATAAAAATGCGGCAACCTGTTGCTTAGCCTTTGTTCACCGTCTATTTTTATGGTTTATTTTGGTTTAAACTTGGCCATTACATTAACTTAAGAGTATGAAAATTACTTGGTGTGTATGTATGTAAATGTGTGTTTGATGTTCATAAGCATGGATTTAGATGCATTCGGTATAAAGAAAAATATATTTTATATTATTGATATTCTGGTTTTTGCAAACGAAAATGTTCAAATACTGATATGGTTATGTTTGAGGTTTTGGAAGACGATGATTATGATGATGTTTTTTAGATTTTATCAAAAGGAGTTAACTTATGTTTATTAGTGTAGTTGGACTAGAGAAGCTATACATATATTATAAATACTAGATTTTCTTACTATGAAGTATTTAATGTAATAAATATTAAATGCAAAGCGTAGATACTTCAGCAGAACATTGTACTCAGATACACAGAAGATGTACGATTAATGTTTTATTTTGTATCTTAAGAAAAGGATTTTTGGTTTGTATTACGCTAATTTATATCCAATGGACCTACACTACCCAGGTGGTCTATCTACATACATATGTATATCCTTACAACTGTGAACAACAGATAAACGTGAAAAACTAAAATGTATATTGAAAAGAAAAATACAAGTGTCAGAACTAATATAAACCATAAAACATTATGAGATAATCATAATTTCGTTTTATTTTCCCAGTAAGATTCAATACCAAAAATCAAAATAATCAAAAATAATAAAAAAAAATATTTTCATAGGAACCACAAAAAGAACGTTCAATAATAACAACGACTACAACATCAACACCACCATCAACAGCAGCAACAGTAGAGTTACAAAAATTACAGTAGATACTTCTTACAACAAGAGGTTTCAGTAAAAATTCTTTAAATTCAAAGAGAGGACATTGACTTGCTAGAATTTCTAGCAATAGAATTAATAGTGAATTGTTGCTGGTTGTTTGTTAGTACGAGTTTGTATTGTTGTTGATATTTTTTGTTGTTTTTGTTGCTATTGTTGTCGTTTGTTTTTTATAATATTTGTGTATTTATTTAGCAACAAACAACATAAAGCCTTTTCGAGACTCGAAATTAAACGAGTTTGGAAAAAAAAAAAGAAAAATAACAACAACAATTCAAACTACTTAAATAAATGCTGTTCTGTGCTGTCTGTATGTCTGTAAGTTGTAATTTGGTGTGATGCAACCAATTTAGTAAACCTGGTTCAAACCTTCACTTCAAACCATGACTTAATGCTAAAACCAGTTTTTATGTTTTGTTTGACACTCTCTTTACTGCAAAATATTTGTTTCTATAATATTATTTCCCTACACTATTCCCTCGTAAATTTACAATTTTCTATAAATTGATTCAATTAATTAAAAGTAAGCAGGTAATAGTCGATTAAACTCGATAATATGAGACACTTCTACACTTCTTTTAGAGACTTATATGGGACTTGTGGGTCAACTGTGGTCTGAGTTTTGTGATAAATTTTATTTATCTAAAACTCACATACGTGTAACATTCGTATGTTAATACTAACATTTATGTTGAATTTATGCATTTTAAGATGATTCCCGAAAGTGGACCATGGTCAATTATTTTTCATAAAATGTGTTTTCTTCCTTAAATCACATTTACGTATGAAATTTAAAATACAGAGTTTAAACAACTTTCTGCATCATAACTGAACTTTTAATTAAATCAGATATTTTAATGTCTCTTATTTTTTTTAATTTCTTCTACAAATCTTCTTTATGTGTGTAAAGTTATTTAAATCTAACATAAGTCGAATTTGAAAAATACTTTTAATTTTTCATCTTGTCTAACGAGGTTTTGGTGTGTACGTGTTCGGCTTGATTTGAGAAAGAGCATATTTTTGTTGGGAAGTGTTGTGTAGACAACAACTTCTTTCTGGTCGATTGGTTGTCAGTATCATTACGACCTTTCTGCGGTACCGGTGTTGAGATCGGATATCAGCCATCATTAATGAATTTTTTTATTTAACCAAAACAATTATATTGTTAAGTGAGAGTGAATTGAGAGGCAAAAATAAAAACAAAAAAAATTTTTAAATCAGAATTAAGGATAAAACAGATCTAATAAATATTTTTATTTATTTGTGAAAAAAAAAACTAAGGTGCCATTCATATAAAAAAAAATTAAATATATAGAAATAACTAAAAAATAGTATCTGTATAATCATAATCTAATAAGAATTGTAAAATATGCAATACATACTTAAATGTAAAAAAAGTATAACAAATTTAAATTATATTAGTTTTAATTTTCAAAATATCTATAAGACATATACATATGTTTGAAAATCAAAATATTTATGTTGTAATAAAATCTGTCGGTGATAGTAATGTTAAAGTTAAAGATGTTTAAAAAAATCGTGTAATCATCCTTGAAATTAAAGCAAACACACTTACTCATTCAATGAATTTTTTCTTTTTATTTATTTGTTAAATCATCCATAAATATTTTCATTTCATTGAAGTAAAAAAAAAAAAAAAAACAAATAAATTTGAAGAAACATAAAAGAAATCTAAACCTAATAAAAAAAAGTAAAGAAAGATATGGCATACAACTCTGAATGAATAACAAATCTTATGTTAAACGTGTGATATTTAGTTTATTTTACTTTTTGTAAAATTATGAATATTTTCTGTTTTGTAAAGTGAAACCATTTGCTGCATGTGCAAATAAATTAATACAAAAAAAGATAAAGAAAACAAAAACAAAATAATATTTACAAAGGAAAAGAAAAAGAAATCAAATTAATGAGTTTTGGTTATTTGATATCCCCCATAATTTCTCACCGAATAATAACAACTGCTGCAGCAAAAAATAAATAAAACAAACAAAATATTATCTAAAATTTTCAACAAAATATTTACTGCCAATCGAAATTTCTATCAGTGTCTTCCCATTATAAAAATAATTAAATTTTAAATGTGATATGTGTGTATTTTGTTTAAAGCAATTCTGTTTTTTAATTTTAAAAAAGAAATCATTATAAAAACAAACAAATCAAAAAGCCGGTCCAACCAGAGCAAATATTTGATTCATTAAATCATCATTCTAACATTCAGATAAATAAGACTGAGTATTGGATTATTTAATATTGAATTATTTTAAAGGTATGTTAGTTTTGAGAAATATTCATTTTTTTTTTTTTTTTTTTTTTTGCCAATTAAAAAATATTAAATATTTTTGAAAAAAAAGTATATAATTTACTCATCAAACAAAAACTTTTTAAAGAATTCTTATGTAAACACCCCACCTTATAAAAAGCTATAAGAACACAAAAAAATGGTGAAAGATCTTTTAATTTAAGATAATTAAGAAATTTTAATTAACATGAAACTTTTAATAAATAAGAGCTTTTTAATTTTAATTTTGTTTTTAAAATGCCTATTAGGTCCAAGTCTTTTAAATACTTTTAGGTAAATTGGTTGATCTGTCTCCGTATTTTGATAAAGTAAGATTACACCCAGAGAAATATCAATCACATACGTGTTGAAAACGATACCATTCTGTGTCAATAGTGTATCTACACCGTATGTGTTTAAATTAAACACTGCGTGTTCAATTCTTATTGAAAATTAATACCTAATTTGGTACCAAGTTGAAACCATTTCGGTATCAAATTGTTAAATTACATATGTTTTCTATTAAATTTGTTAACGAAAGGTGTTAAAAAGCTGTTACCGTAAATTACCAATGTGAGCACAACCGTTGTTGATTTTGAATCGAATTTTTTCCCTTAGTGTAAGTATTAAATTTATATGAAGGAATTGATTAACATCTGTGGTCTTAATATTTTACCAAAAAAAGACTATATTATTCAAGAAGTCATACAACAGTTTATTATCCTAATGTCATCTCTTAAATGCATCATATTTCAAAATGATTAATAACTAAATTTTACTATAATAATCCAAATTAAAAAAAAAAAAAACTAATATCATTTTTAAATGACAACAATTATTATTGTTTTATATATTTTATGGCATTTAAAAACAACTACTATTCATTTTTATAATCAATTGAAGTTTGACGCCAAAAATATATTTCGAATAGAATTTTAAATTCTTTAACGATCACAAGTACAGTATATGATAAAATATGTATATGTATGGATGTATGTGTGTATAATGAAAAATAAAATACAATATGGTATATAATAATTTTTGTATGAGCAATAAATTACTCACGTAACGCGATTTAAAAAGCATAATGCGAATAAAAGTCGACCTCATTGTTGAGCTTTCAAAAACATTACCAGCGACAACAATAACAACAGCAACAATTTTTACGAATGGCAAATTGTGGTTTTTAAACATAAAACATCTGTCGTACGTTCGCTTTGCGAGAATTTGATCAATCGATGTTGGATGACGACAACTACAGCGATGCCAATAAACAGCCTCAAATTATAGAAGTTTATTTATGTACATATGTATGTATATTTATGGCAACGACCAGATAAAAAAATAAATATATTTTAAAAACACAACAACAACAACCACAAACAAACAAACAAATGTATAAAAAATAATAATAAGAAAAACGCAAAATCTGAACGGCCTTGTCTGACCCACTTTAAACGTACTTTGCACAAAAATGTTAAGACTCTTGAAAGCGTTGACTTAAAACACAGAAGCTCAAATACAGTCAGAAGAAGGGGGGAGATTATTAACGGAAAGCAAGTATCGGGTAACGATTGTATGTAAGAAATACTTAAAACTTAAACTAAGTAATAAAAATCAAGCCACCTACTTGAATAATTGTAAAATGTCTTTTTTATTTTTATTTACTTCTTTTTAAATATTTTTGTATTGACAATCAAAAATATTTATATATGTGCGACAGACACAATCTTGTGTGACAACTTTTCATTAAATATTTTATGAAAAAACTAAAACGCACCACACAATTTTGTCGATTGCAAGTAAAAAAAATAACATACAAAAATTTAAAAAGGTGAATAAATTATTAATCGAATTCCTTTCAAAATATTTCGATAACACTATTGTGACTTTTACTAAATGCGGTTCACTAAATTGTGTTAATTTTTCAATCAGTTACTTTCCTAATTCTGTGAATGTATGGTTTTATGTATTTTTGGTAGAGCACAAGTATTTCCATAAAATTATTATTAATTTATTGAGTATTAAGAACACCCAACATATCTACTCTTCTTTTTAGTTGAGAAGGGTACGAGTAAATTGAAAAAAAAAAAATAGAAACAATAACAACAATTGAAAATGTTCGATAAAAATCTTCTTCTCATTCATACTAAAGAAATAGAAATAAAGGTTTCTTTCTTAAGTCTTTTGTTTTCTTAAGTCATTAACATATCAGTGTATGTGTCTATGCGTGTGGTGACTGTTTTAGTGCACGCATTTGACTGCTACCGCAATCCTACTGTACATATATTAGATTCCATTTTTTATACATAGATTCTAGTTTACATTTCATTATCTAATGACCCTTAATTGGATAGATGAAAATTAATAAAGACAAAAAGGGTTTCTTTTTCCCACTTCTGCCTGTAAAAAGTGTCAATAAACTTTTAAAAAATGTAAAAATAACATTGAAAGAACATATAATAGAAGATTTAAAAAAAAAAAATTATACTCCACACAGAAAGAAATGTATTGAAATAAACACCTACATTTTTTGTTTTGCCAAACAATTAACAATTCCTTTCAGTCTATTTGACCGAATACATAAAAATATGTACTCGTACAATGCAAACCAGTTTTATTAACTTTTGTAGCATAAAATTCAACTAAAAAAGTACTACGTGCAATAATGTTAAACGTTAAGCTGTTTTTTCATCAGCGTTCGCAAATAGAATGTTTATCTTATTTTCTTACTTTTATTACCTTAAGTTACGAAAAAAATATTAATGTTATTTTTAATTGCATTTCTTGTTTTTGCAATAGAATCTATAAAAATTATTATATTAAAACTATAATAATTAAGTTTTATGTAAACTATTTTCTTAACTAATTATTAAAGTTAATTTAGAATCTTTAAAAAACAGTTCTTACTAGAAATTCATTAACTTTAAGAACAGTTTGTGTGGGTGTAAACTTTTTAATGTACAAAAGAGCAAACATACTAGGAATGTTAATCCCGAAAAACAAAAATTGCTTCAACAACTATAACTATTTCTATTTTTCTGTCCTAATTAAATATTTCCTTACAATCTGAATACTCTGCTAAAATCTTTTTTTTTTTTTTTTTTTGCTGGCAAAATAATGAAATATTTTTTAAATTCGTTCAATTTATGTATATTGAAAATTGCTTTCCATACTCTAAAGATATTGTACCTTCTCTACATATAAACTTTTATAACTAAAATATCAATGAAACTTTTCCTTATAAATCCTAAAAATTCCCGGAATCACTAGTTTTAAAAGGCTGCCAGCAAAATTACGCTCAAATCAAATATAGAAAAATATCCCAAAAAATTTTTATACAAATTTGGGTAATATTTCATATGAAAAATAACCCACAATTTTGCGGTGATTTTTCGTCATTCATTTACGTATGTTTTTAAATTTTTACTACATGCATGGGAAAGTAAAGTAAAAAGACATCTCATTCAGAAAAAGTTCGATTTAGCGAAGACAGGGTTTGGAATACTACAGAATTCGGCTAAAAGCATGCTGTCTAGAAAACTGTTTTAATCCAGATCACAATCTTACTCAGGCCAAGGTCAAAAGTATTTTCATTCTGAATATAGCTGATTTTCTCCAGAAATTTTATCATATAATGTAATATTGTGTGTGGTTTTGCTTTAGATCATTTTGTTAGCAGCCGTTTTAAAATTATAAAATCTCGAATCCCAGGATTTTCAAATTCATATCCTGTTTGGTTTCCCTAATATATATTAAGAATGGTCGATTTTTTTTAATAATGTTAATTATTTGTTTTCACTTGGGGTATTATACGTTTGTGTTGATGTTTATAAAGCACAGACAAATATTCTAACACCCACCTTAAGGTTTACCATTTGACTTCGAGTCACTTCCTGAGTCATTTTAACCATGTCTGTCCATCTGTCTGGCTAACCATCCATCCATCCATGTAAACATTGTGAGTAAAATACAGGCTGCAATTTTGAAGATATCTTCATCAAATTTTGCGAACATAACTATTTTGGTACAAGGACAAAATCTATTGTAATTTTCTATGATCGGTTCGTTATTTTACTTAATCACCATACAGATGTCCTCCCAGAATGAGGGTTTTGCGTATATACTAATTGCATTGAAATTGCAGGGTAAACATTTATAAATTTTGCAAATCAATTTTGAAAATTTTTTTACGATCTTGTGATTTCATTTATGTGATTGAAGGAAACTCCCATTATTCTTCAAAAGTTATACTATTTTTAGCAAAAACGTTGCTTTAAGTTGCGTGAAGCTTTAAAATATTAATAATCACATAAATTTTAAATTAAATTTGTTTGACAGTTTTTTCTATGAATTTTAAATTACGCAAATAATATAGTTTGATATTTTATTATGCTGAATAGACATTAAACGAAACATAATAAAGGATCCCAAAACATATTCTTCTTTGATAAAAAAAAAAAAAAATGCCATGATTTCATAGAAAAACAAGAAAAAAATATTATAGCATTGAGGTCATGTTATTTAATAGTTTGACGCATTTGTAATGCTCTTTTAAATACACAAAGTCATAGTTAGAGTAATATTTATGTATGTTTGAATCTTAATATATACAGAAATCCATGATTCTTCTATATAGATAGGTGTATGTATATTGTACATATATGTTTATATATTCCAAAAATAAAAAGGTTGATGTTATCTTCAGCAGACTTTTATAGTGCATTGGACAACATGATGTTTATTTTCTTTTTTTATAAAATTTTTGTTACTAAATTTTGCCATGGCATCCCAGTATATGTGATAATCATATACACACATACTTACATTGCAAGTCGAAATATATGCACATATGTATGTAGGTTTTTATCTGAATAAATAAACATAAAAACCTATACATAAACTTACATATGTATATGAATCTATCTACATACATACATACATATACAATAGGTTGTACATGTAAGTATGTTTGTAGTTTAAAGTATGCAATACCAACTAGTTGTCGGTTATTATGTCTATTATTGTCTTGGTCTTTTGTTAAGTATCCCACGCACAATTTTTTCTTAAAATTTTATGGGCCTTTTGCACATTTGTGGTATTTGTTGTGTACGTGAGTTTATAAGTTACTCTTAGGTTTTCATTGATTTAAGTATAAAAACTGTTTTTAGATAGTCGAACAGTGGAGCATAAGTTGTTTACATAATTGCTTTATTAAGGTCTTGAGAAGAGCTTTTGGGATTAAAAAAATTGGTTCAAAATAAATGAATATGTAAAAGGTCTTTAGATTTGATTCTTATTAGAAACAACCCTTCTCTTTGTAGCTATTAATATATTTCTCTATATGTTCCATATTATTTAAGCCCTAACATATTTAAGGCCCATAGTGTAAAGAAATTTTGTTTCACATAGTGTAGAATTGCTGATTTATAGCTCTATTCGTTGCACTTAATAACGAATCATTAAAGTCTAAAAATTCGTTACACTCTTTCTTGAAAGCTAGTAAGAAAAATGACGCTGTTAAAAAAACGAAACTTCTAAATAATCTGGATTCTTACAACAGCCACAAAAATGTACCATATAAAATAGTTCGGAAAGAACTCCACTAAAGATACTTTGGGAAAACGATAAATGAAACTAAAACAGATTTGAAAAATATGTATATGGACGGGAAAATATTACATCAAAGACAACGACAAATGAGAAATTCTCTTCATAATTATCACAATCATTATCATTTTGATCGTTATTATGAACATTATCAAAAGAATTGTTGACGGGTTAGCACATATTCTTTGTCAGAGTCACTAGCATGCAACTTTAAATGGGATACATCATTGTACATTTTTGTTATTACATTTACTTTTTTTCCATTTTTCTTTTAACGTTCATGATGAACTAAAATACTGTCCATTATTAAGAAAATATAAAACTGAGAGAAACGGAAAGAATTAAATTTAAAAACCCTAAAATGATGATTACAGCAACAGCTTACAAGAGTAAGTAATCTACATTCAACAAGTTAATGTGTTATGTACAAATATAAGCCTACATGCATTCATACATACATATGTACATATTCAAAATTGTAATAATGACTTTAACAACAACACAATTATTACAATGATCATTATTGGCATTGTCATCATCGAAAGACACGTAATAAAGCTTGAAAAATCCATTTATGATGGTCTTGTGTCATAATGACATCAACTTCTACACTAACATACAAAAAAAATCATCTAAAATGTTTGTATTGGTCCCACTTGGCTTGAATGACTTGACTCGTACTTATTACTTATTGGCCTGGTCGTCCGTTTGCTCGTATTATATTCATAAACATAAACACTTACATACATACATATATACAAGTATTATGCATTTGTTATTTATTTATTTTTGTTTTGTTTTGTGGGTCATTTAAATTAATGTGTTTGTTGTAAAATTTATTTTGAAGTTGCAGTCAGAGTTAAAGTTTTGAAATTGCGTTCATTTGTTGGTTTGTTTGCTTAAAAATTTGGTTTGCTGGCTTGCGCCTTAAGTTAAATTTATTTTTAAAAGCATCTAATTTTTAGCTTTTCTTTATTATCACCATTATTTATTATTTATTTTTTTCATAATCATTATTTTTCATTTTTATTTTGCCATCATAAACTTTGTTTTGTTTACACTTACAATAGAATGTAATAAATAAATAAAAAGCAACTATTGTTGTCCTCTGTCTTAGAGACAATCTCCTCAGTCTCTGTCTCGTCAACTTCATCTTATGATCTTTTATATTCTCGTCTATCAATGCAGGCGTCTGTATTCTGGCCAACACAGCAAAATACACACACACACTTCTTTTGTCATGTTTCGTCTGCATGCCAGCCAACTCTAGAGGTGGTAATTGATTTAATTTAAAGTTTTGTTTTATCTATCTAACTAACGTGATCATAAATACATTCATTAGTATCTATCTGTGTATTTATATATGTGGTGAGATTAAAACAAACAAACTTCGTTTAAAAAAAAAAAAATATTTTTGGTACAATACTTCGTAGTTTTTGGTTTAACGTGAGAAAATATATTGTATAAGTAATTTTTAGCATGGCACTAAAAATATTTAAAATCAGATCATTGCAATGCATTGCTGTTAAGTATATACTGCAAAAAAAAAAAAAAAAAACTAAAGAGTAGATCGTTATAAACAAATCTTTATTCTATAACATTATATCGAAATACATATTTGAATATGTAATTTTTAATTATAAATCACTTAAAAAATTTTTACAAATTTATTTTGTTAAAATCTGCCTATTCTGGTTCAAAAAGTTCAAGTTTTATAAACATAGCATTCGTCTTAATATATTTTTTTAAAATTCTCATTGAATTAATTTTCATTCGTACATTCAATTAATCAAATTCATTTAAAGAATAAATGATTAAAAACTGAAAACCAATACAATCCACATGTATTGAAATTAAGTCATTTCAAATGGTTTTTCAAATAAAAATGAACAAAATATTTCAAAGATTGTGAGAATATTTTTGAGGCATTAACATGACAATAAAAATTAATCGATTTGCTAAAATAAAAAAAAAAAAAAAAATAAAAAATCAAATAAAATAAATTTATGTCTATCAATTAGGAAATAGCAAAATTTAAAAGAAAAGATAAATAAATATATAAAATACCCATACAAATTAACATATCGTATCAATTAATTAATCTTTCGTTTTGCACAAAGATATTTAAGCTACAAACATAAAATCAACTGTCGATTAGATATTTGTTAAAAACTTCTTAATTATAAGACAAAGTTTTGCAAAATATTTAAAAGTTACATAATATGTATATGTGTATGTATATTTAATATATTTATATCTTTTGTTTTGTACCAAATATTCGGTAAATAGTTATTTGAATTAATTTTAATGGGATTTTAATGGTTTAATATATGTATGTATTTTATTGTCTACTGATTTAAATATTTTTTGAAAAGAATAGAAAAAAAAAAATTTATATTAAATAGTTGTTTTGATTTTTTAATCAAGATCGATATAATAATTTCTTTAGTAATGATATTTTTTGAAGTGTTAAACAAGAGAGTGTCAACCACAAACTGTTCTATCTGCTTTAAGCGATGTTAGAATAAATAAACTATTAAATTTAACTGCACTTATTAATTGGAAATTATGCTCAATTGTAATATGTAAAAAAATTTTAAGTCCGATAGCATTTTAGTTGAAGTAGTAACAAAATTTAATTAAAATTTTGAGAGTATTTAGTAGGGTGATCGACGCGGTTTTCCAACCGGTTTTAAAACCGGTTTTTTCAGTCAATATGCTGTCGGTTTTTTCAAAATGTTCATTTTTCGAATGTCGAATAGACCGGTTTTTTTAAACACAAAAAACCGGTTTCAAAAATAGCATTTTATTTCAGAAAACATGTACTAAATAGTGATAGTGTTATTTGAAAATTTAGGAATAATTTTTTAAATATTCATAAAGACTGATTTCTAATGTTTTTAAAATATAGTTTAAATCTAAATTGGAATTTATTCTGTAATATTAAACAATTAAATAATTAATAATTATCCTGTATGACCCAATTTAATTTTTATGATCCAATATTTCCTTTATTTTTTAAAGGTTTTGTGTTAAAAAAGTTTCAACTGCAGAATCGTTTCAATTGAGACTTAATTAATATACTATCTTCATATTAAGCCATGGTTTCTGTTTATACTAACTAAAATTTAGATGATTTTTTCTACAATTTTGAAACATAGTTATCTTTTAGTCATCTAGATATATAATTTGCTTAGCATTTTTTCTCTTTCCAGAGCTTTCTGAAGCTACCATACGACGTAGAAAATTAAAATTTGGCTTAATTATAAAACTTTTTGTCCAACAAATCTTAATGGAGCCATATTTTGAAATTTGTATCAGGGAGAGGATATAAGAGGATTTATGTGTCCTTTTCTAAGAATTTTTTCACTTTCCAGAGCTTTCTAAAGCTCCCAGAAGACATAGACAATTAAAATTCAGCTTAATTATTACTCTATTCGTCCTACAAATCCTAACGGAGCCAGATTTTGAAATCTCTATCAGGGAGCGAAAATACGTTGATCTATATATATGGATTTAAGCAAACTTTCCTTTCCAGAGCTTTCTGAAGCTCCCAGACGATGTAAGAAACTAAAAATCGGCATACTTATAAAACTATTCGTTCAACAAATTCTAACAGTGCCAGATGTTTCTATCAGGGACCAAAAAGTCTGTTTTGGTATTAAGAACTTTTGAGCTGCTATAATTATTGTTTGCTCTCCAAATCCTATAAAAAACTGATTTTGTATTTCGGCCAGGGAGCGCATTTACCACGATTTTTTTATTTTGAAAGGTTTACGAATTTAAAACTTTAATCAATATAATTCCAATAAATTTGAACGGCTTCAAATAATTGACTTCGATTAAGGAGAGGAAGGTGTCTAAATGTTGTTCATATTTTTTTCTTTTAATTTTCGGATTTGTTTGTGCATATTTTCAGTATTATATTATTTTTCCTAACATTGTTAGGCTTTTACGATTGTATTTAATAAATTTTAACTTAATTATAAGAATTGATTTTTTTTTAAGAAATGTAGTCTTTTGATATAAATATTAACTTCTACAAAAAACCGGTTAACCGGTTTTTTCTGAATTTCAAAAAGTGCAACCGGTTTTTTTAAAATACCAACTATTCGAACTATTCGAAAACCGGTTTCTCAAAAAAGTCGAATAATCGATCACCCTAGTATTTAGTATTCTTAGAGCTAGTATTATTATTGTGTAGTTACTTATGGGCATAATTTTATTATTATTTTTTTTTTTCTATATTTGTTTATGCGGCCAAAATCATTAAAATCATAATATTTACCTTCAAATCTTATTTTACAGCTCATCTCTTGGGAAATACTCTGAAACTATTAAAAATTTTGTTGTTGGGTTTGTAGCTTATTTTTTAGTCTAATTAACAATTTGTATGTAATTTAGGTTTAAATTTTATGTTTAATTTGAACTAAACAATTAAAGCGTGTTTTTTTATCATCATTAATCTTTTTCTGTTAAATTTTACACCTTAAAATACACATTTTATTGGCAGTAATTGTTTGAGGGCTCAAGGCTAATATAAAATAAATTATTACTATTTTTTTAGTTCCACAAAACAAAAGGAACAGCCATTGTTTTTTTTTAAGATAAAATGTGTTGGAAATAATTGTGTTTATTTGGGATTATTTTTGTAGGGTTCAGCAACAACTTACTATCCAAAATTTGAATTAATTTTCAGTTCCTTAACAGCGATTGAAAATCTCAAGTTTCATATATTTTGTCCAAAAAAATTCGTAATTTTGAGCTTCCCTGCAAAAGCTTTGGTTTAGAAGCTAAAATAATTGATCTTCATTACTTACACATAAGCTGGATAATCCATTATTTTAACACAATGATGACATTAGATGTAACTACTTAGCTCATATTATTACAAGTAGGCATTATAGAAGATCATTACTTAAATGTCATTACAAGAACTAATTACTTTCAAGCTATTCAATAACTCATTGATTTTAAATTATTAAAGAAGCCATTATTAGTGAAAACAATAGTGAATAGTTACATTTTATGGTACAAATAACTAATGTGATTTATTTATTTATTTATTTATTTAGAACGTAAAAATATTAACATTTTAAGTTGTAATTCTGAATAAATTTACATTTATACGCAAATTATACCTTTTCATATATATCTTCCCATCTTTAAAAATATGAATTAATAATGTTAATTAAAACAAGAGCGAATGTTATATTTAGCTTGGCCGAATCTATATACCCACCATCAAGTTTTTCAAATTTGACATTATATGGGAGTTTACATTACATTACATTTTGTGTTTCCGAGTTTACATTGGTCCATCAACTATTTGTACAAAATTTCGTTTACGTTTCACCTTATAAGGGAGGTGGGCGGACTAAGGCCATTTTTATTTCCACGTTTATATCGACCTTCGAACTATCTGTACAAAATTTTATTATCGAGCATGCTTTTGTTTAAGAGATATCAGCAGAAAAGTATGAAATTAAGCTACAACGGACACCCTGTGTTTCTAGTATTTTTCCCATAACTTTTTTATTTATTAACCGATTTTACTCATTTTCAATACCAAACAAACCATATATGGTGGGTATGATGGTGGGTATAAAAATCAATAAGAAATATAATTATCAAAAATGTGATCATAAATATGTAATTACATACCGGATTATAAATAAGTAGTTACTAAACTACTTCTATGTAATGCAGACGATATATTGTTATTAAATGAACAAAAGTATGAAATTTTTATACTTTTTACACAAAAATATGTCGAACTTTTTTTCTCATGATGTACTCAAATGACCTGCAAGGATGAACCACTCCCATGTTTCCCACCTGCGAAGTGAGTTTTATACCTTTTTTGAATAATAGAGTTTATGAATAAAAATCGAAAGTGTATTTATTGATAAATGTTTTAGTCAGTATAGAAATACATATACAGTCACAGTCATATGAGTAATTTCCAAACAAATTTTAAATTTTGAGTAAAAATATATAAAAAAATTTTAAAAATAGAGCTTTGGCTTTATCAAAACAACACGATTATATTGAACTTCTAAGGTACTATCTGCACATGTCAAAGTTATTAGAGAATCTTCAATATTTATCAAAATACACTGAAAAGAAAATTATTTAATTTAATTTTTTGCACAATTTCGTAAATAGTCAAAAAACAATATTGGTTTAAAATTTCGCAAAATTATGAGTAATTAAAAACTTATCTTGGTATCGTTTAAAAAAAAATAAGTTAATATCAGTTCCAGTTTGGAAAATATAGTCGTTTAAATATTACTACTCATAATAATAGCCTTACAAAAAATTTTACATCGGAAATTGATTTTATTAATTCAAAATTTCAACTACTTACAATGCGAAATCTGTGGGTTTAATTTTTTGAGATTAAGAACACGTTTTTTGGTTTAAGTTTAAGTCCCTTAAATATTTTGACGCCACTTAAATTTTAGTATTAATCAAATAAAATGCTTTCTTTTAAATTCGGAAAAAAATTTTGAAATTTTTGCATTTCAAAAATTTTAAACGTCATATTAACCGTAGAATACTAATATTAATTTCGCCAATTATATGAAAGATTTTGCTATCCCATGCCTGGTTTCTTGACATCAACTAGATATACATCAAACCGTAGGTAATCAGCTCGTCTTTAAAATTCTGTTGTCTAAATTTAATTTCACTTAATGGCGCAAATTATATTTTATACTTTTTCGATCTATTAAAGTTGTGTTTGCATCTCAAGATTTTATACTATCTGAAAGACAAGATTATTAAATAATTGACTTTTAAAGCTGTGTAAATTATTTTGAGGAACAAAAAATGTGTGTTAATACTTTTGAAATGAAAAATGCATACGAATTTTTCTCTAGATGCATATGTACATAAATATTTATATGACACTTTTATCTTAGTACACTATAGTACTAAACCTCCAATGAGGCATGATTTCCTACTTAAGAACTTACAATTTAAAAATGTTGTTAAAAGACTTTATGTTTATGACATTTCTTGTTTACATTTTGTGATTAAAAAGAGATTTCAATTTATTGTAACATACGGTTCAGTTGCCATAAATTAAAATTAAATAGTTAGTGGATTTAAAGTATCTACATACATACATACATACATACATACATACATACATACATACATACATACATACATACATACATACATACATACATACATACATACATACATACATACATACATACATACATACATACATACATACATACATACATACATACATACATACATACATACATACATACATACATACATACATACATACATACATACATACATACATACATACATACATACATACATACATACATACATACATACATACATACATACATACATACATACATACATACATACATACATACATACATACATACATACATACATACAATTTAAGTGTGTGTAATTAAGAAAACAAAGAAAATCATAAATTAAAGAAAAATCAACTAAAACATTTAGCCAAAATGTTTCATTAATGTTTTTCTAAATCATTGTCCATTTAAAATTTTCAACAAAAATGAAATAAAAAATGATCCACTTTAAAGAACATCAACCATGATCATTAAGATTTAAAAAAAAAAACAACAAAAATGTACAATCTGAAACATGTCATCAAAATAGTTAAAAAAGTTATAAAAAAAAAACATTATTATTATTGTTATGTTTGTTCTTTTTATTGTGATATTTGTTACAAGAGAAAAAATAATAATAATGAAAAAAAAAAAAAAAAAAAAACATTTTTATGATTTTTTTTCAACCGTTTTCTGTTTTTATTTTATTTTAAACCGACAGCCGTTAGTAAATGTGGTTTAAATGAAGTGACGACGATGATAACCAAGATGATGTTGGTAGATGACTTTAAAGAAGGCAATTGACACAAATGACACATGTCATTATTCTACCGAAATAATTACACTACATTGTATGATGCCTCAACTTGTGTTTTTTTTTTTTTATCACTTAATCAACCGTTTAAGTTTTAGTACCGTACCGAAACCGTACATTATCTATGTATGTATTGAGCTCTAAATTTGAAAATGTTTTTCAACTTTAAGTATGTAATAAAAAAAGAAATTTTCCTACTTAGTATATGTATATCGTAGTTGAAAAAGGCCATGAATATAATAATTAGGGCAAGTTTTTCAAACTTTTCGCTTGGAAAGTAAGCATTTGCATATTTCAAAACAATTTCACAAAAAATGCTTATATTTTAAATCTTTGCATAAATTTGCATATAATGGAGATAAAAGTTAGTTTTCTTAACAAAAACACTATTTTTTGGTGATTTTTTAGAGTTCAATTTAATAATTTCTAAAAATTTTTTGGTGAGAATTTTAAGTACATTGTAAATATTGTAAAGAAAAATAATTCGGAAATGTCAAATATGATATTTAAAATTAAAATAATTATATTTTTATAAACATCGAAATCTATTAGAGATTGAAAGCTAAAAAATGCATATTTGTGCATATTTTCTGAACATTAATATATGAAAATGCATAAATTCGTTGGTTTTTATATACATATTCATGCTATTTTTGCATATTTCTGTGCATATTATAACATTTTTTCGTGCTTTTTCAAGCGCATATTTCAATTTTTTTTTTTGTGAATATAAAAACTTGCCCTGATAATAATATATGTATGTATGTAATTGTCTATTGAAAAAAAAAAAAAAAACATACGATAAATTGCTTCCAACATATTTGTTTTTTATATAAATATGCTTTTTTTATATAAATATGTAAGGATATGAATTTTTCTAATTTTTAAACTCTAATTTTTATGAAAATTAATTTTTGTAGCCATTATATGCAAATTTATGCAAAAATTTGAAAATAAGCATTTTTTGTGAAAATATGCAAAAGAATATTTTAAAAAAAAAAAAAAACTTGCCCTGATTATAACATAATATATGTACACATTCTAATTTTATAAAATTTCAAAAATTCACGATTCTTTTCTATTTCATTATTCATATTATTTTAAAGGTAAAGTCAGATTTTTTCGATTTAGGAGGCATTAGAAAGGAAATGAGAGAATAAAGAGTAATAAATAAATAAATAGTTTTTTTTTTTTTAAATGCATTAAAAAATACAATTGCGTCTGAAGTGCATTTGCATTCTGGATG
Organism: Protophormia terraenovae; assembly: GCA_951394005.1. Taxonomy (NCBI): domain Eukaryota; kingdom Metazoa; phylum Arthropoda; class Insecta; order Diptera; family Calliphoridae; genus Protophormia; species Protophormia terraenovae. Next base: position 100,740,942 of record OX596073.1, read on the forward strand.
TATTTTTCAAAACGTTCTTCCCTTTAGACGTTTTGTTCTCTTAAATAAACTTATAATTCTTAAAAATTACATACTACATTTGTAGTGATATTATGTATAACCTTTCTCTCTCATGGTTTTAATATATATTTATATAACATAGAAGTAAACCTTTCTATGTTATTTGTTTTGATACAGAATAAAATATCAAGGAGATAATTACAGAGTGTGGGAGATTATATAATAAACGTAATCGAACCGATTTTATCTAAACTCAATATTAAAAAAAAAAAAAAAATGTTTTACTTCATTTAATTTTGCATTTAATTTTATGATCTTTTCCTTCTATAACAAAAACCAATTAAATCATGAATATATAGGAGACTCCAAAAATTATAATGGTAAATTAAAAATGTACTGCAGCAAAATTATAGAAAATTCTGCAGTCTATAAATTTGATACCTTTTACAGCACAAGATGCTCAAATGAAGCTATGTAGATATGTATATGCCAACTTTAATTTCCTAGGTTATTAGTTTGGAAAAAGTATCAGCCCTCCATATTACCTATACAAAATATTTTTTCAAGTGATTTTTTACTTTAACATTTAATTTTGTTTTTAAGAATGTCACACAAAATTTGCTAAATCCATTTTAGTCATTACTAAGTACACTAAGGGAAAAAATTCGATTCAAAATCAACAACGGTTGTGGTCACATTGGTAATTTACGGTAACAGCTTTTTAATACCTTTCGTTAACAAATTTAATAGAAAACATATGTAATTTAACAATTTGATACCAAAATGGTTTCAACTTGGTGCCAATTAGGTATCGATTTTCAATAAGAATTGAACACGCAGTGTTTAATTTAACACATACGGTGTAGATTCACTATTGACACAGAATGGTATCGTTTTCAACACGTATGTGATTGATATTTCTCTGAGTGTATAAGCTCAACAGAAATGATTTCTTAATTCTTGCATTTCATAGCTTTTGTTGAATTTAATTATTTAAGAAAAATGTTAAGAGTTTAATATTGTTGCACTTAAAAACTTGTTTTTCTAGTAAAATTAAATTCCTTTAATTAATTCAAAATGAATTGCAATTTATAAAATAAAATTGTGCCAGCAGGAAAATTTTAATATGAACCAACATCTCAAGTATAAAAAAAAAATAATATAATATGTATAATAAAAAAATCTTGCGAAAGAAAAACCTTAAAGGTGTGTTTTGAAAACGGACAGACTTCAGTTGTGTGTGGTGTCCCACGCAAATTCCTGTTTTACTTCTGAGTGAGTGTCTTAAAAGCGTTTTAAAAGAAATAGCTAAAGTTTATTGCAATTTTGTATCTTTTACATATTTAGTTGTTGGTTTCTTTTTAATTTGTATAGACATTATTTTGCGTTTTGAATTATGCGTTCGAATGTGTGTTGACACATTTATTAAAAAGACTGACTGACTCCTTACGCCATTGGCAATATTGGTTGGTTTGTTGGCTGATTTCTCAGTAACTTCAAATCGCCACAGAATAATAAGATTTTTTAACCTCACTGCCGCTGCAGTTGCTTTGCGTCAGATTATTTATTTAAGTTGTTGTTGTATGAGGAGTTTTTAAACTAAAATTAAGTTGAAATAAACTGCACAACAACAGATATAACCACAAGATTTTTTTTTTTATATTCTACAAGAAATATAAAAAATAATAAAAAAAATAAACACTCGTAACAAAATAAATGCACATTTGTTTTAAAGTTGCAGTTGTCAACTTTTTATTTAGGTGTGGGCGTTAATAATTTTATGCCACCAAAATGCGAATGAATGTTTCGTTATTTTTCTTGTTGTTGGCTAACAATCCCAGTTTATTATTATCATTGTTGTTGTTATTATTATTAATATACTGCAAAATAGTCAGTCTTTCAGTCATATACTTATTGCTAAGTAGTTAAAGTTCCCAGTTTGTCAGTCAATAAAGTAAAATAAAGTTGAATTTCTAACCAGTAAGTAGAAGTATTTTTTGTGTCGGTTTTAAATTATTACAAATGTATATATACTTATTTCAACTTATTGCTTGACACATTATCAATACATATATATGTATGTATGTATTAAATGATAAAAAAAATACATTGAGTTTTACAGTGTATCAATTCGTCAAATGTTCTCAAGAAAACATTTTTAGATATTTTCAGCATTAAGAACAATGACAATAATGTTCACTTTTAAATTCATTGCTTTTGAATCCTTTTTTTTCGAAGGTTCCTTACTTTCAGTAAATTTGTCCATTTTTAGTTTGAACACTCCTAGTCCTGAAATTCTATTCCTATAATAAATTTTGCTTTTTTAATTTTTTCTAATTCTCAAAATAAACCTAAAAATGTAAAATTAAGGTCATTTTGCCAATCTCAAAAACGTCTGGTTCGATTTTGTTAAATAAATTTAAAACTAAATGGAAATCAAGTTTTATTAAAATTATTTTTCAATATGTTCAATAGTTATAGAGATTTTCAAAAAGTTATGTCGGAAAATTTCATAATATAACAACAGAACGTATAATCATTATAAATTATGTTCTCAGTTTTATTTACCCTGAAAAGTCAGTCACATAGAAAATAAAGCAAAATGTAAAAAATTAAAAACATCAAAAATAAAAAAAACATCAAAAATAAAAAATTTGCAAGAAATATTTGAAATCTTTGCAAGAAATATTGAAAAATTCAAGTGGAAACAAAAATATTTTATATTTCTTTTAGTTGTAATTTTTTACTTTTTGTTTTTCATTTTTTAGTTTTCTGACTTAACAAGAATTACGAATGACAACTCTCACAAATGATTACATCTTCAGTAGTTATATCATGGGAAAATTTAACATTCAATACAAAATAAATTTTTTTCTGTTTTTCAAAAATGTTATACAACTTATAGAAAAAAAAATATATATATATATATATATATTGATATTATTTTCAAACGTTGGTTTATTTCCTTTAAATAAACAGTAATCAAAACAAGCTTTGCTATATTTCAAAAATACAACAACTCTATATTTATATATTTTTGTATGTATGTATATACAAACTAACTATATATACAAAAAACAAGAACATCACTGTTGATCAACGTAAACAAAGTTTTTCTCCAGGAGGTAAAATTTTCTCTCAAAAGGACTTCATAGTTTCGAAAATTACACAAGTTTTATAAAACAAATAAATAAATAAATATAAAATATTTAACAAAATTATATCAAAATTAATGCTAAGAATCCCAAAATCGGACAATTTTTTCACGGGATATGCTGAAATATATAGAACAACCCCTCAATTTTATAAATAAATTTGTATCTTCAAAACTAGTCAATACAAAAAAATAAAAAATTTATAAGCTTGAATTGACTGAGAAATTTATAATTTTTCATCTGGAAAAATATATTGTATATTTTACTTTTACAATCAATAATTTCTTAATTCATTTAAAGATTTCATAGGTTAAATTAATTAATTTCATATCCTAAGTAAACCATAATAATTACTCTAAGGGCATATCTTTCGAAGCAATGAATTAGAATCTTAAAGAAAATACATTCTTCCAATGACCTATGGGTTAAAAATCATTGCTTCTGCGGCTCCTTTGTTAGTATATCTTAATATTAAATTCTAAATATTTCTTACCTTTTTTGCTGGGTATTGAAACCCGATAACAAGTAAGTGTATGTTTAAAAAATTCGTTTCAAATTAGGTGCCCTACCAAAATCTTAAGTACAAGATGTGAAGTTGGATAAATCCGGAAATCAAGTACGAAATACTTACTACCTATTACCAATATTTTTGCTGAGATATTAAAAGAATAAAATATATATTTCTACTGGTACTAGTTGTTGTTGTTGATTTGTTTGATACAAAATTAATTGCGGTCGTAGGATTCTATATTAACGGAAACGGTTAAAGGAAAAGAAATATAAAATACAAAAGTGGAAGTAAAACTTAAGGAACTATTGTTAGTTTTTTTTTTTTTTTTTTTTTGTCATGTTATACTTATTTTTTGTGTATGTCTTACTATTTTTATTATTTTGTGACATGTGAACAACGCCCAGTTATCTTATTTTATGTAAAATTATTGTAAGTAAAAACATTACATGCAAATACCATAAATATGTACATATGTATATTAAAGTGCCTCGATTTTTATTAGAGCAAACAATATTGTTAATGTATTTCATAATATAAAAGATAAGCATGTTGTTATTATAAACTAAATCCCAAAAAATTTCGATTCAATTATATCGCTTTCGTGAGCTGTATCATTTTCGATCAACAGTCTACACAATTTTTAACATTAGATGAAACGGAATTAAAACATAAGTAGGTATAACACAAAAATTTAATGATGTGTAATGAGCTAAAAAAAAAAAAAAAAAAAATCCATTTTATTAAAAAATTTTCCATCGTAATTTATATTTTAAGTTATCATTGGAAAGTTTAATACTATTGATATAAGTATTCATTTAACCCTATATCAACAAAAGAAATATTTTGGGATTACCGTTTCATAATAAGTTAATTTTTAATAAATGGTTAAATGTCAGTAAATGCACAAATTTATCAAAAATAACATTAAAAAATTCACTTTTATTCAATTATTATCTGGAGTTTAAACGAATTTTCACAAATAATTTCATATTTTGGTATAAGAAATATAATACTTTCATGTTACTTATTTGCAAAGGGTATTTATCTGTAATATATACCTTAATAACCAATATAGTTCAGAAATACAGGTATAAAATTACCTATAAATTCAAACAAAAATAATAAAATCGTAATGCTAAAAGATAATGTAATGAATATTCTAGATGTTAGCATATTTTAATTATTTTTTAAAGTTAATTTTCTTACATTGAAAACTTTAATAATGCTATTGAAAAAAATTTTTTTTTTTTTTTTTTTTTGGAGGTGATCCAGCTCCCCAAAATGAAAATATTTAGATGTATTATTTTAAGAATCATGTAAGAACATGTTAATCTCCATTTCTAGAGAGGTACATTTGCATCTTTTTTTCTTGAGACACTTAAATGTATATACTAGAAGGAAAATACTTACATACATATGTATATGTTTTGATTTGGCTAATTTTGCAAAAAAAAATTATTGTAAATTTGAAAAATGTTTTAAAAAGCTCAACAAATGAACTGGAATTAAATCAATTGAACATGATTTAACATCATGTAAAATTTATAAAAATATTTTGCATAAAATTAAGCTTACAAGCTGAATACTTACTATATATAAATATAGAGTGTATCAAAGACTTATTCTGAAATATTTTCACAAGGCAATTGGATATTTTATACATATGTATGTATTTTTTTTATTTACAAAAAAAAAAAAAAAATACATACATATGTATGTATAGAATACGTGAACTGATTTACGATCATGTTCGTAATTTATTCGTATAAAATTTTCCAATTCAATTTCGATTGCTTTGACAATAGTATTCTGAAATTATTGTTGTCATAACTTATTAACTTATCAAACGATGTATATTGGATATATTTTTTACCCCCAGAGCTGTTCTACTCACCGATTAAGGGCAATAGTTAAATGTGATTTTATGGGAAAATATTTCTACTACCAAAGATGCCACCAAATTCCATTGGTGTAAAATATTTCCGTACATTTTTAATATGTAATAATCATATTTTTTACAGAAATTCTCCATATGGTATTTCTAAGATGCCGCAAAAATTGTATAACGAAATGTTCATAATTACATACAGACATATGTATGTATGAATGTACAATATATGGATTTTGTTTTTTCTTTTCAACAACAACCAGTAACACATACGTGTAATAAATACACAAATACTTACATATTAATGTATTAGTTTTTACAAATACATACGTAAATACACATACATATGAATGTATATGCGTTTGTTTTAAAGCTCTCAAGAAATACTTTTTCAAATATGGTCAATTGGACATACGTGGACTTACATACATTGTTTATCCTCATGAGATTCACATTAAATTAGGAAAAAAAATCATAAAAATAGGAATAAAAATATAAACAGCCTTCCAGATTAAAAACAAAAAAATATTAATACAGCAACAATTTAACACATAAAAACGAAGCATCTAATGCCGATTCAAACATTGATTCAACACACTATTTATAGGTATGTTGAAACAAGCACGTTTGTTAGGCTTTGCAACAAAATGCACATTTACTTAATCGGACTTGGAAAAGTCTTTGTGCGCATTGTTATGGATCTTTCGGTTTTCATTTTGTTTCAGCTGCAAGTAGAAAAAAATAAAAATCAAAAACAAATAAAGCTTTTTGCTGCTGCTTTTGTTGTTTATTATAGTTGCAATAAGTAGATTTGTGGCAAAAAAAAAAAAAAAAAAAAAAAAAACGTTTGCGCTCTATGTAAGTTTACATGCAGCTGTTTAACAACAAAATGTTGTATAATATTGCAATCATGCAACTCCTGGCAACAAACACACCACACATACAAACTTACCAAAAAAATTTTACTCACAAACACAAAGAAAATGTTGCATTAAACATCAACAGCAGCAAAACTACTGCCTGCCTCTATTTAATTTTTTTTTTTAATTTATAGTAGCTGCCATTTTCCAATTTTCCTCCTTTTTCTGAATGTTTGTTTTTATTTTTGTTTTATCATCATTTCATTTTCTTCAACACCATCGATTTTCTAGTTAATTATATATTTTGATCATACGCATGATCAACAAAAAAGATCAATAGATCGCAGTATATATTTATGTTTCATGTAGTATGAGTGTATGTGGTACTGCACACATACATATATACATAACTTGTGTTGAACTGTATTGTATTTTATGGTTATAAATTATATTCCTTGTCGACTATTACAATTGTTTGAAACCATATTTGGTGAAAATCTATTCATTTTATTCCCCCATCATCCAACTATTCATTACAGTTGCTCGTAACTTTGTAAGTGAACTAGCAAACGACCCACAAAACAAAGGTGTTCCCATTGCAAAATGTTTGCTTGTTTGTTTTATTACTCGTATTGGCTGACCCATATTCACTAGATGACACGTTTTAGTTTTATTTTTCTTAGTGTTTTTTTTTTATAGAATACGATTTATGTGAATATCGATTTATCGATTTACATTGAATTGGTTCATTTATCCTTTGTACATAGTTGATGTAAACAACGCTGTAGTTTATCTTATTCCCTCTTGATTTAAATTCCTTTGGCAGCATTTAGTGATGTGTGTTTTATATGATAATATGCATATGTATGTATACTAGGGTGATCGACGCGGTTTTCCAACCGGTTTTAAAACCGGTTTTTTCTGTCAATGTGCTGTCGGTTTTTTCAAAATGTTCATTTTTCGAATGCCGAATAGACCGGTTTTTTTTAACACAAAAAACCGGTTTTAAAAATAGCATTTTATTTCAGAAAGCATATATTAAATAGTGATATTTGAATCGAAATTTAGGAATAATTTTTTAAATATTCATAAAGACTGATTTCTTATGTTTTAAAAATATAGTTTAAGTCTAAATTGGAATTTATTCTGTAATATTAAAGAAATAAATAAGTAACAATTATCCTGTATGAATTTTTTAATCTATTGTAATATCTGTAATATTTTTACACCCAATTTAATTTTTTATGATCCAATATTTCCTTTATTTTTTAAAGGCGTTGTGTTAAAAACGTTTCACCTGCAGAATAATTTCAATTGAGACACGCTTCCATATTAAGCCATGGTTTCTGTTTATGCTAACTAAAATATAGTCTAATTTTTGATGATTTTTTTTTTTTTTTTTTTTTTCTACAATTTTCAAACATAATTATCTTCTAGTCATCTAGATATATATATTGCTTAGCATTTTTTCTCTTTCCAAAGCTTTCTAAAGCTCCCAAACGACGAAAATTAAAATATGGTTTAATTATAAAACTTTTCGTCCAACAAATCCTAACGAAGCCATATTTTGAAATTTTTATCAGGAAGCGGATAAACGAGAATTTATGTGTCTTTTTCTAAAATTTTTTTCTCTTTCTAGAGCTTTCTAAAGCTCCCAGAAGACATAGAAAATTGCTTATAACCCTATTCGTCCCACAAATCCTAACGGAGCCAGATTTTTAAATCTCTATCAGGGAGCGAAAACACGTGGATCTATATATATATGGATTTATATATATCATTCCTAAGCGTTGTTTTCTCTCCAGAGCTTTCTGAAGCTCCCAGACGATATAAGAAACTAAAAATCGGCTTACTTATAAAACTATTCATTATACAAATTCTAACGGAGCCAAATGTTTCTATCAGGGACCGAAAAGTCTGTTTTTGGTATTAAGAACTTTTGAGTTGCTATACTTTTTATTTGCTCTCCAAATCATTTCAAAAACTGATACTGCATTTCGGTCAAGGAGCGCATTACGACGATTTTTTTATTTTGAAAGGTTTACGAATTTAAAACTTTAATCAATATTATCCCAATAAATTCTAACGGCTTCAAATAATTGACTTCGATTAGTGAGAGGAAGGTGTCCATATGTTGTTCATATTTTTTTATTTTAATTTTCGGATTTGTTTGTGCATATAATATTATTTTTTCCTGGCATTGTCAGGCTTATACGCTTGTAATTAATCAATTTTAACTTGAATATTATAAGAATTATTGATTTTTTTTAAAGAAATGTAGCCTTTTGATATAAATATTAACTTCTGCAAAAAACCGGTTAAACGGTTTTTTCTGAATTTCAAAAAGTGCAACCGGTTTTTTAAAATACGAACTATTCGAACTATTCGAAAACCGGTTTCTCAAAAAAGTCGAATAATCGATCACCCTAATGTATACTAAAGTGCATTGATTTTTATGGAGACAAAAAATGTTTCAAATCAGCTGTGTACATAATTTTTAACTTTTTGTAGAAAATATTATAACATATACAAATGACGTTTAATACATAATTTAATTAAAATTAAATTTTAATTAATATTTTTTTTTTTTTTTAATTTTTTAAATTAGTTTTCATTCTCGCGAATTAAGATTTTAGTAAAATGTTCTATGATTTTATTTAAAATATTGTTGACTAGTGTATTTCCACTTAACTGTAGGTATGCATTGGTATCCTAACTTAACTGTGAATCCAATCAAGATTTGTGCATCAATTTTTATGATACGTGGCTTTATTTACTCGTAGTTGTGCCAGATTTGAGATAAAGGTGATAAACTTAAATATTTTTGATGTTTTCACTTTTAAAAAGAAGATTTGGTAAAAAAAAATGTTTGGACACTTATTTCGAAATATCTCCAAGACTATTGAGCGGATAAAAATTTGTTAGTAGAACGACTTAAAGCCAATTTGATGTATTATTTATATAAATCGTGCATACCGTTCTCGAGTTATAGTGAAATATACTGAAATATATATACAAAAATAATTGTTTCAAAAAATTTCAAAATAACTTCGAATTTTTTATTGAGCACATAAAAAAATAAAGTTTGAGTGATTTCTTTTGGTGTATCACTTATGTTAATCGTACACACCGTTCTTGAGTTATGAGGAAATATACTAGAGTAATGGCCTTACTATGGGCTCAATATTAGACACGCCCATAAAAAAAATCTCGACCTGATGGGAAAAAACTGAAAGCAGATTCGAGTTTAGCATATGGAATTCCATCTAGTCCACATATTTTTTTTAAAGGAGTACGAAAATTTTTTTGTCGACCAGAATACGTATTGAAAGAAATACGTATTTTTAAGATTGTTTTGAAAATGGTCCAGCTCACGTAAATTTAAACTTTTAGATTCTTAAGGATTTTTTTATACAAGGCTTATTCATAAAATATTTTTTTCTTTTAGTTTCTTTTTAAGTACTTAAAATTAATTGGTGCGAAATTTTTAGGCAATCGAATAATCGTAAGTCGTGCAGAAAATCGATTGAACTGAATACACTTGCAATGTAACATAGTGTAGATTTTTTAACGGCATTAGAAAGAATAAATTTTACTCTACTATTTTTGACCCACACTTTATTAGAAATAATATTTTTTCATATTTTTTCTTAATGAAAATTTAAATTCTTTTCACTGAAGCACCGTATTATTACTAAATTCAAGTCAATAAGAAGTGACTTTTTGACGTAGTTGATTACAAAAATTGGTCTAGTATGAAATGCTATCAAAAATATGCTTTAACCAGTATTTTATATTCATTAAAAATGCTTTTAGAATTATTGAGAATATATGCTCTTAAAATTTAAGCTTTTTTTTTACATATGTATGTATGCTTTTTTTGGTCACTTAGAAGTCCTGTAGTTATGAACTAAAATCAATCTATTTGATCGCTTTTGAAAGTATTCGATGTGCTATTATTTATCTATGTTTCATTTTTATTACATTTTCAGAAAATCTTTCATATAATTTTAATGCTGCTGTCTACACTTACGTTATAGACAGCAGCAATGAAAACAAAGTTGTGGTTTAAAATGTAAATTAAATTGGACATTTAACAAATAACAAATAAAAATGCATTAAAAGGCAAAAAAAAAAAAAATACCGAAACCCAAAAATTTCAATTAGTTTATGTGGTTTGAGACACACATTTAAACATACTTACATACATACATAAACATATGTTAGTATGTATGTATGTACGTGTAACAAAATGCAATATTGTATAAGTATGTATAAATGTAACTACTCTACTCCAATTTTTTTGTTTTAAATTTCCATTTTGGCAAATATACAAAACGACTTTTTTTTTTGTCTGCATATATGTATATATGCATATGTTTGCATGTATGAGTGTGTGTCTTTTAAATTTTGTTTTCCTACAAAATTGAGTGCAGTGGCAAATTTACTTCAATGTATTTAACAAACAATTTTTAAGGAACTTATTTCTTTTATTAAGTGTTTATAATTTAATAGTTTTGTATAAATAAACATTTTACACGGCATTTGTCAGTCTTACAGACGGACATACAGACCAACCAATAGACAAATATTCAGTTACTTTTTCAGAAAGTAAGAGATCAAATGGCTGGGAAACGGGAAAAGAGAAGGCATATACATAGACAGTGAGTGAGTCAGTTAGTCTGTCTTTTAGTCGTTAGTTGTTGGTTGAGACTGCAAAAAAACCAAAAAAATATAAGCATGAAACACGAAAGTCATGCGGCCAAGCCTTTCAAATTCAGGAAACCACAAACAAAAAAATAACAAAAACTAAAAATGTATTTGCAAAAAAACTTACAACAAACTAAAAAATTAAAATACATACAAATAAATAAACGACATACTAAACTATAAATTTATTTTGTGCACCTTTACACTCTCATATTAACATTCGTCTCACCTATAGAGGGGATCCAGTTAAGGAGGAGGGAGATAAGGAAATTCTGCACAATATACATAAATGTATCCTACAGTAAGTATTGGTAAATTCTGTCTATACCAGCTAGACATTAAACAGACAATCATAACGCAGACATAGAAACATACTGAAGTTGAGACGGACAGACAGACAGACAGTCAGGCAAAAATTGTACTTTCGAATTATGTATTTTTATAAATATTGTTTGTATTTTTAAATACTTTTAGTGTGTCAAAGGGGTTAATAAATTTACATATCAATTTTAAAATATTTTTTCTTTCTTTAGCTTTTGGTGTTTTTTTTTATAATTTATTTTTGATTTTTACAATTCCTTGATAATCTGTTGTGTCACTTTATTATTGTCAACAACATGCGATATACACATATAAACATAAATATATATAACCAAATACAAAATTGTTTAAATACATTTTTATTCACCAAAAATATAACTTTCATTTGAAATGACAAGAGCTATAATAAAAACAAGTAGAGATAAATTGTTACAAGGACGTCTGCTAAAATACATATGTAAATGTAACTTTCATAAGGATAATTGATTCAGAGTGTGATGCCATATATCATTCTAAATTCGTTAGTCATATACTTGCAAGTATGTATAAATTAATGCGCAATAATATTTAAATGGAGAATTCTGAGAAAAAATTAATAATAAAAAATAAGAAATTTTCTTCCTTGTTACAATACAAAAATTTAAGACCTCTTATGCAATTTGAATAAATCAGAAAATACTAAAACAAATCTGGAAAACCAATGTTACAAAAATTGTGTTTTCTCGCTAGATCTGATGACATTTTGCTCTCAGTTGCTACTTTCATAAAAATATTAGACATTAAAGAATCAAAACTACCCCAGATTCTACTTATAAAAGATATTGACTTCAATATTTGTGTATATATTTCAATAATTATATCAGTTAATCACGGTAGTTTATTTTAAATAAATAAGTTCATAGTTTTTCTGATTTTTTAAATTAAAGTAAAACTTTTGTAAAAAAAATAGTTTTTTTTCGAGAATTTATAAATATTTGATCTCTAACAATTTAAAAAAATCCCACAATTCCCAAAAAACCGAGAAAATTAAAGAAATGATTTTTGATTAATTTTGCCCATTAAGTCTACATTTATTACAGGTCTACATTTAGTTTGTAGAACTAGCCATCGGGATTTTAAAATATAAAGTCTAAAGTAAAAATATTTATATAAAATAGGTCGAATTCAGGAGGATCTACTCATAGTACTATTGGGGGATAGGGACTGTTTTTTTTTTTTTATATCGAAATCATCTCTGTGAAGATACATTCCAGAAGTGTATTCTTAAGTAGAATTTTATTTAAGAGAAAAAAGAGTGTAGACACTGTTCTGACGAAAAAATATTATTCTTGCATTTTTGAATTTCAAAATCGTTTATTTTTTAATTTGGAGGAGGTATTAATTTAAAGTTTTATTTGATAGATAATTCTGTTCTTTAACTAACTGATTGATTAAAAATCTTACAAAATTGGACAAAAATAATGGGCCGTGATATTGCGAAATTTTGATAGTTAAAATTTCAAATGCAAATAACTTTAAAACTCGTAGGCTTCATCAATAGATTTAAAAGATATAAAAATCGGATAAGAAGCAAAAATTTGGCAAGTGGTTAAAAGATTTCAAGTCTGTGTAAAATTTTATGTAAAACCATCCAGCTGATTAGAAGATACAGATTTATTTCCAACGAATTTCGGTTCTGCCCCACTGTGTGCTCTGTAAAAATGGAATGATATCCTAATCTGGATCCACAAAATAGGCACAAATGATGGGAAATTACCCATGAAGGGTAATATTCTATATCCCAAGAGTTTGTTTCAAACTTGTGAATTCTAAAGATCCAAGGTATTTTGAAGTGGTATGAAATGAGACTGATAGTACTAAATATTATATAAAAATAATCTTTAGGTTATTACATAGTTAATTTTTATAGAATAAATTTCCATATATTGAAAACTATTACACAATTGCATTTGTTTCTATTATTTTTTTCCAAAGAAATTATGTTCCTCTTATTCTTAAGTTGGAATAACAGTGGACTGAGTTAAATAAGGAAAGAAATGTAAGTTGGAAAATCGGGAATACTTGTTTACAGTTAATTTAAAATATAAATGAATGAAATCAAGCATTTCTTTACTGAGAAATAGGATATGATATTTAAGTATATAAATATGTTTTTTTCTTTTATTTTTTTCCATTACTGTATGTATGTGTAATTATGTATGTATTGTGTATTAGTAAAAAGTCCTTCGATATATTTCCATTTTCTTATTTATTTATTTATTAGTTGTGATTGTATATTTATCTCTTTTTTTGTTTGTAATACATATTTATTTGACCTAAATTTTTTTTTTTTTTTTAATAAAATTTAAACAAATTGTATTATTGTTTCCAATTTAAGAAACTTGAACATTTGCAGTTACATTTCAAGGACGTTGTATGTATTGTACATGATGTTGTTGTATTTTAGTACAATATGTTGCTGGTTGGTTTTGTTTTTTGTTAGTTAGTTTTATGTTGTTGATTATATACATATAAGAGCATTTATAATTTTTTGTTTAATGCCACATTGGTGTTCTGTTTCCCAATATACATATATAGTATATGGTTTCAATCGTACGATTCCGTTTAATATTTGAATTTTTATTTTATAAATATTTTTTTTTTTTTTTTTTGGCATAAAAAGATAATATCTTTACTGCTAATACAAATAATACAAAATTTGAATATAAACTTGTTCAAATGCAATGGAAATTTTAAATTAAATGAACTAATTTTCTCTGTGGTAAAGAAATTATTTTAAGTCAATTTGTTATAAAGAAAAAAAAAAAAAACATGAAGTTTAAACTTTAAACAATTTTTTTTTTTATGTATTGAGTAAGTAACACGATTTCTAATTGTTATGCTTAAGAAATCTTTTAGTAAAATTTTTAGATTTTTGTTTTTGTTAATTATTATTTAATAAAAATTATTTACAGTTTCTTAAAAATTTAAAAGTCTTTAGAAATAAACAAAATACTAGTAAACTAGTGTTGTGTAAAATGCTCATTTGTAATCGCACAAAAACCTTAATTTATTTCTTGTGGTTTTCCGATTTATTTTTCTTTACTCTAATGCAGCTGTGAATTAGAAATGGTGGTCGGTCATTCATAATCGATGTTAACTTAGTTGAGCTTTTTCGACAACGTTACAAAATAATTAAGTATGTATGTAATATGTATTTATAATGATTTTATGGTTGTATCAGCTGCTGTTGCTGCTGCTTTAAGTGTTGTAATTATTATTGTTATTTTTGTTGCATTATTAGCAACATGAACATGGATTAATCGTATTAGTGCGCCAATAATTGAAAGCCCACAATTAACTACTCTGGAGATTTGAGTAGGAAATTAAGCCATTAGATGAAATAGAAAGTATGTAACTGTGAATTTGAATGTCTGTTATATTTCGTATTTTATTGTATTGTTGTTAATGCTTAAGATCATTAATGGAGTCAATCAATTAATGTTTTTATATCTGAATTTTTTAATTTTTGGCTGGAAGTACGATTTTTATTTTAAATTTCTATTTTACATTTTAATTTTCAATTATATGTATTAGTAGACAAATTTTGGGGAGATCAACATAAAACCTTTACATAGGTATATAATAATCAATATCAATTATAAATAATATTCTTAAAAAAATACCCAAAATTATACACAGGCGCAGCGATGAAATTTTTTGGTCTATAAAAAAAAATTGATTAATCATTAATACCCATAATTTCCGATAAATTGTGTTCAATAAATAATATATTTGAGATATACATACACTGCCGCTCACTTGAATACGACACATACAAAAATTGCTTTTGGCACTTTTCAATAAAAACTTTACAAATTTTTATTTCTTGGTTATTCTAGTAATGTGTACTATCTCCTTTATTAGAGATAACCTCAAAAATGTGGTATGGAATTGAGTCATAAAGGCTTTTTATGTAATCCAAAGAAATCGTACTCCACGCTTTGTTAATGGCTTCAATTAGGTCGGATTTTGTTTCATATTGTTTCCCAGATTCATACACTTTACGAGCTAATCATCCCCATACATTTTCCATTATATTTAAATCCGGGGAGTATGGCGGCCAATAAAATAATGTCACATTTTGTTTTCTAATCCAGTTTTTAACCACATTTGCAGTATGAATAGATGCATTATCATATTGATATGTCCATGATATAGAGCTAAAAATATTGGAAAAATGGGGAAATGCTTTCTCCAGAACAGTAATATACGAATTCGCGTTCATTTTTGAGGTAAAATATTGCAAATCGATTGTTCCATAGTAGGAAACTGAACGCCAGACCATCACACCTCCAGCACAGCTAAGATGATGCTCCAAATAAATGTCTTCTCTTCGCAAATCGTGGAAATAATAACTGTAGCCATCTAGTCCTTCTAAATTTAATTTTTTTCATCGGAAAATACTACTCTGTGCTATTGTTTTTCTCATGTCATATGATGCCGGCTAAAAAGTAGTCTTTTTTCTTTTCGAGATGGGTTAAGGGATGGCTTCTTTTTAATTTTTAATCGTTTAAGATTAGTAGCTTTCTGTATTACACGCTTTACTGTTGCTAAGTTTGCTTTAACGCCAGGTTTTTCTTTGATTTTAGCAGCAGAGTCTTGGGAGTTTAAAGCACTTCTGATAATTGCTCTTCTATCTGGATTAAGGAGATAATTACTGACCACACAATGACTTCGACCAATTTTATTTGATATTTGGCTAATATTTAGTCCACTTTCCTTATAGGCTTTGATTTTGCCAATTTCCTTTTTTGACAACGCTTTTTTTCTTCCCATTTTGTAGGAATTCAAAACAAACTAGTTTAATTTTTATTAAAATCAATAAAAACATACTTTTCAGATGTTACTTTGTTACAAAATAAAATAGATAGGAAAATTTCGTTTTCTGATGAGCTAAAAAAAAAATCACTTTTTTTTAAAGAATTTATATTAACTTTAATCAATTTATAAAAGCAATGTTTAAAAATGCTTTGCTTAATCTAAATTAAGGACATTAATGTTAACATCAAACTGAAAAACTTTAAATACTCTTATGAATTTTGAGAGGGAAACCGGAAAATCTGAATAATATTTATATCGTATTCAGATGAGCGGCAGTGTATGCATTTGAACTAAAAGGAAATTACTAAAGTTTAAATTGTTAAAACTAATTTTTTTTTAATTATTGAGAAAGCCAATTTCCACGGAATGGAAATTAATTCGTTATATCTTAGAAATAGTTTTATAACACACCCATTTTCTCTTTTTTATAAAATTTGGCTTCATTTAGATATTGAAGCACTACAATGTACATTAGTATTATCTAATACTAAAATTATTTAGATACATACGTATATGTATATGAATTTAAATTAATTACTTCTATACATATTTATAAACATATATGTATACGGTCGAACACGGTTATAACGAACACCGATTATAACGAACTATGGCTATAGCGAACACTTTTCTTCGGTCCCATTCATTTTTCACAAAATTTACATACAAATAACTACGTTTATAACGAACACGGTTTATAACGAACACATTTTTATGGTCCCAAGAACAATATTTCATAGAAAAAAACAACGTTTATAACGAACTCTAAAAATACAAATTTTCGATAAATAAAATTGCACATTTCAAAATAGTTTAAAAATGTAAAAACTACAAGAAATAACTTTTATTTATTTCAATTTAAGTTATTTAACAAATAAAAATAATTTTCTTTAATTCAATTTAAATTATCGGACAAATGAAAGAGAAATTTTATTTTAAAAGTTGTTTAATATTACGCATACACATTAACGAAAATATCTAAAAATAAAACTGAAATTACAAGAGGATTAAAAATTAAAATTTTAGAAAATTATTATTCCTCAAAGAGTGAAGATCTCAAAACATGACAATGGGAAAACCTCGGTAATAAAAGAAAACGTTGAATGCGTATAAAAAAATATAATTAATTTCAATTTCCTCTTAAACAATGACTGATAAATACAAAAAATATTATTTCCGATATATTAAAATCATTGCATAAATACCACCTATTTTAAAAGGAAGAAAATACCATTTAATTACAAATATTAGTGTCGTATTCAAATACGTACCTATATTTTGTTAACAAATATTTATTTGGAATTTTACGGATATAACGAACTAAGTTTATAACAACCTAAATTTATCGGTCCCTTCGAGTTCGTTATAATCGTGATCGACTGTATATAATCTCATTTTAAGGCACAAATTGATACACATAAAAAAAACCGCATTAATCAGAATAGAATTCTATAAAAGAACCATTAATATGATCACATAAATCTAAAAATTTATAAATATTACAATAAAGTTGAGTTATTATTCAAAAAACACACATGGAGATAGAAACAAATTTAAAATTAAAAAAAAAAAAATAAACAGATATTTTAAATAAATTCAATTTATGAAATAAATTAAAAATATGACCAGATTTGAAAACGGTAACACATACAGTCGGTCCGTAAAACATTCGATTGCTCAGTCAACAAGTTAATAAGGCAGTCAGTCAGTCAGTCATTTAGTCACTAAATATTTATATTTGTTGGGGTTTTTTTCAGCGATAAATTAAGTAAAATATTTTTATTTCATTTTTACAAATAAGGATAAGCTGAAATGGCGCCATAATTCTTAGCATATTAAATAGAATTCAATTAATTGCAAATGACTTTGCAATTGTTTAGTAAAACTATAAAGTACTTATGGCAACAACAACTAAAACTTGGCTAAAAATTTAATATACAAAACTTGAATAACTACAACAAAATACATACACAAACATACTAATCTAAGAAATAAATTACTTGTTGCATAAGATTTTATACATAGAAATAGACATACATATGTATATATTTACACTCAATGAAATTTTATTAAGAGCAGTAAGTTTAAATTCACTACTTTCCTCAACTGAATGTAAAATAAAATACAATTACACTAATTATAAAATTTGATCTGGTTTAATTGGTATTAAATACATAGGCTTTCAAAGATTTCTCCCTTCGTTTGTTAAAATACATACTGCATTTATCCAAATCACTCCGAGTGTTTTCATTAGACTCGTTTAGTAGTAGTAGTAGTTGTTGTTGTAGCGTGTTTGAAATTAAAGATATTTATTTGAACGTAGAGTGTTAATAAATATATCGGAGCATGATTATAATACCCTGTTCAGATACATTCTTTTTTTCCTAGTATCTAAAAAACATTAAACAATATTGTTTAACTACAGAAATAAAAATACTCGTTTACCAGTTTGCTGCTGCTAATGCTACAAGATTCAACTTCAAACGTTTTAAGTGTAAATGAATTTGTAACGTACTTTTATTTTGAGTTTCGCTTTAAATTTAGTTTAAAAGTTTTTTTTTTTTCTTTCTTTATTGTTTTGATTTTTATTAATGTTTTTTTTTTTTTCTATTTTAGTTGTTGTTGGTTTGCTTTTTTATTACACTTTTTGGTATTCACACCACATTGACCTTATAGATTAAGATCTCATGTCTTATACTTCATTATTGGAAGTTGCTTATTCTACATCTGCCCTGCAAAAGTAGTAAATTCACACGAATCTCTTAATAGTGCCGCAAGACGAAAGAAGTAACAGAGCTTTGCTTAAGAGACTCATTCATGATTGAATTTTTTTTTAACGCAAAGGTCACTTTCGCTATAAATGCCAAAAAGAATTCAAAGCATTAAAAAAAGGAAAAAATAAACAATGCCATAGATTTAGATATGGAACATGACAGAAACAAATGTTATAAAAAAAGAAATTAATTTAACCCCAACAATAAAAATATAAAAACAACAAAAACAATTTGATTGCAATAGCTTGAGTTCAAATTTTAGGTATAAAACGATCGAATTTAATTATTACAAAAAATAAAACAAAAATATACGAATACCCAGCAGGAAAATATGTTAATGCTTCATCCCAGCAGATCTTCGTTTATGCCTCTACATCTCTCCAAACTAATTTTAAACACATTCCACTTTGCCTTCTACAAAAATTACTCAAAGTTTGCATCGGCTTCCTTTAGAAAAAATCCGGCACTGATTCTTGTTTCCTTTCATTAGATGCGAAATAGAACACTTGTTAACTTTCTCATTACAAGCTGAAAAAAAATGTAATTGTGAGACCTACAAAGCTCAAAATCATTTTGCCTTATTTTAAATGCCGTAAAGAAGGCGTCTTTTTAAAGCATTTTAGAATGTCTCTTTAAGCCTTCTTTTTCCGACTAGGTACCCAGTCGGAAATAGAAGGGCTAAATATACATTCTAAAATGCCTTATTTAGGATCTACAAGGCCTGTCACTCGCATTGCAACACTTTCTTTTTTACACGGCGTGTAATTGGAGGAAAGGCCTTCCCTTCTCCCTTCCAAAAAGGCAAGGACTCTTAAATAAATAAAGATGCTCTCTTATATTTTCAATGCTATTAAAAAAGAGTACGAAATATATTTAAGAAAAGACATGCGGAGTACCTTCTTTATCAACACTTAAAGCAAGACTAAATGAGTTTTGAGTCTCGTAATTACAATTTTTTCTGTTTGTAATGAGAAAGTTAGTAGGTGAGTGATACCTTCTACTTCGCATCTAATGAAATGGAAACAAGAATTAGTACCGAATTTCTTTTTAAAGGAAGTCGAGGCATTCTTTAAGGAATTTTTACAGAAGGCAAAGAGGAATGTGTTTAAAATTTGTTCGGAGGAATTCAGAAAGGCCTGTTAGGAGGAAGCACTAACATAAGTATTTTCCTGCTGGGTATTTATAATGCCAGCCAACTAACACAGCCACTGTACAAGAAACTGTATGTATGTATATTATGGAAAATCTCAATAAATCTTAGATGACAGTTTATTCTCTTAAGAAGCATGTATAAGAGTTTAAAAATATATTTATAAAAAATATACATTTTTATACAATAAAGTATACAATAAATTATAAATTATATATTCTAAGAAATTATTAAATAGTTAGGTAAAGACTTTAATACTTGAATATGAATACCTACATAAATTCGTCAGGATAAATTTTATCTTTTCAACTTTTTTGGACTTTTTCATATTTTTTCTTAAGAATTCATTAAAAAAGCTTTCTGTTTACCACAAACATTTTTGTGTAAAAAATTCATTATAACTTTCCTGCTCTGATATTTATGTTATTTCATTCCATGCTGCCTTAAAAGTCGTTGTATATCACACAATATCATATTATGGTAACTTCTATAAAAATCTTAAAATGGTTATATTTTTACAAAACAAAGTATGATAACCAATAAAAATATTATTTCTATAATCATTAAATGTTGCAATATAATGTACATATTAACTTTTAAATCAAATTAGTTTATTTTTAAACAAATTTTGTTTTTCACAACTATTGAATGTTTTCCACAAGTAGTTTGCTTTATATTAAAATCGGTGCCGAGAAAATATTACTTATTATATTGTTTAATCAGAATAAGTTAAATTTGAATCATACTATGATAAGTACGATTATCATGATCAAATTGATTATCTCTTATGACACAACATTTTTACGAAACTATGTAATCTAATAATAAAGTTGCCTTCCTGAGGATATCATAAATCAGAATTGCGAGTTATGGGTAGGTTCTTATATATGAAGAATTTCCAAAATGTTGAAAATTTTAGGTAAAAATATTATTATTAAAAATGGGGGGTATATTGATTTTATCATTCCGTGTATAACATGTCGAAGGAATCATTTAAGACCCCACAGAGTATATATTTTCTGGGTCCTAGTTAGATTCTGAGTCGATCTAACTATGTCCTTTCGTCTTATCTTATATAAGGTTTGTTTGGTATTGAAAATGGGCAAATTCGGTTAATGAACAAAAAAGTTGTGGGCTAAAAACTAGAAACACAGGGTGTCCGTTTCATACTTTTCTGCTGATATCTCTTAAACAAAAGAATCTACGACAACGAAATTTTGTATAAATAGTTTGAGGGTCGATATAAATATGGAAACCAAAAATGGGCGTGGTCCGCCCACTTTACCGCCCACCTCCCATATAAGATGAAACTTCTACGAAATTGTCTTCAAATAGTATAAGGACCGATGTAAACTCCGAAACAAAGAAATGGGCGTGGTCTGCCTACATTACCGCCAACCTTCCACATAACGTAAAATTGGAAAAAGTTGATGGTGGGTATATAGATTCGGCCGATCCGAATATAACATTCGCTCTTGTTTTTTTTTCGTCTGACACTAATGCCGATTTGTGGTTTTATTAACGACTATGCATACAAAATCTGTTCATGTTAATCATGTTTATCAATGCGTGCAAAAGTTTTGGAGATTTGAGTTTGAAGTTTTCAAATCAAAACAACGCGATTATATAGAAATTCTGTACATTTCAAACTTATTACAGAATCTTCTTTTTTTTACTGGTTCAAAATTTCACAAAATTATGAGTAATAAAAGACATATCTTGGGTTCGTTTGCTGAAAAATTTAAGTGAATATCGATTCCAGTTTGGAAAATATAGACGCTTAAACATTATTACTCATGATAAAATTTCTAACAAAAAGCGATTTAAATTTTTTTTAGAATTGAATTTATCAAAATTTTTAACATGTTTCTTATTTGATGATAGTTTTAACATCGAACATTTTTTTATTATTTCAAAATTTTAACAAAATTAATAGTCCTTAAAATATTTGACGCCACCTAAATTTTAGGATTAAGGAAATAAAATGCTTTCATTTGACATCAATGTTAACATCATTTATACTTCGCGACAGTTGTCAGCAAATAAAATGTGTTTGGAGATGAATGCCGCTGTAGCCGATACACAGTGGTTCCAAAACACTTTTTTTTTAAATAATTCAGTAACTAAAGAACCGTTAGAGGTATCTCAATAAAATTTCCCACGGTCAGAGCTGAGGTGTTTTCGAGTTGACTTGGAGGAGTACAGACCCGTGTCAGAGGGGAAGTCAGTGGCCCTCCAAAGTTGCCCATCTCGGGTATATCATTTTTTAAAAAAATCGCCAAAAATGCATTTATGATATGACAGAAAAGAAATTTTATATAGTCCTTTAGATAGTCCTTGTAAATTTCTACAAAATTTAGTTTTTTAAACTTGACGGGCTTAATTTTTCCCCTAGAATTTTTCTAAAATGTTTGCCAGATTCTCTATAAAATTCTAAATAATATTACTGCAAGAATCATATAATTATATGAATCCGTTGAAAAGTTATATTAATCTAAATTTGGAACTTTAAAAAAAATTTTAATTTGTTGTGTTTTTTTCCAAAAAGGTGGCAATATTTATTCAGTGATAAAATTTGTTTTTTGTTCTGAGCTTTATCATTTTTTTAATGTTTTCAAAAGAAATCTTAATGTAAATGCGTGTAAAGTAAATCCGGAGGACTTAAGGACAAAGGTCTGCCCACGAGCCCTATCCAAATTTAGTCAATTTTGGTACTTAGCTTTTTCTTTTTTTGTTATGTTCTCAAATCGCAAAGCTGGGATCGACTTAAAATTATCTTAATTTTTTAGCTCTATATGTAAGGTTACACCCAAAATGTATTTTCTAACGGATGTTAAATTTTCTTGAAATATATTGAACGGTTGAAAAGTTAAACAAAGTTATTTAAACTTAAATAAAATCTACATTAATTAAGCTATCATTATAAAATTTTAGTATAATATAACAAAATTTGTCCTTAAAAGAAAAAAACAAATAGATTCCCATTTTCGTACTCCAAAATACCCAAAATTCCAGATCGGGGAAAGCTTCCTTCAAAAATTTTTTTTTTCATAATATAAATTTTAACCATTAAGATGATTCTTTAGAAATATTTTTTGATGGTCTAAAGTTATATCTTATATTGAAACAATGCAGAACAAAATAATGAAATTTAGTAAAAAAATTTCCAAATTGCATAAAATTTTGCATATAAACCTTTTTTAACGCCACATGGTTTAAATCAAAAAGGTTTGAATTGTCATTGCAAAACTAAAATTAATCCAAAAATCTTCGAAAGTTTCAACTCAGTTTCTTTGCATTTATTTAGTTTTAAATGCCTGTATTTCAGTGAGATTTTACGCGAACGGTTTTAAATTTAGGATTTCTCAGTTATTTTATAAGCTCTACAAAAAGCCATACAAAAGGCAATACAAAGCACTTAAAATAAGTTTAAAACAATTTCGAAATTTTTTGAAATTCCTTATACAATAAATTATAAATACATTTATGCAGGGTCTACTGTGTTTTGCCACATCAAAGTATTCAGCATCTTTAAAGTTAACGTTTAAAACATTTTCCTTATCTTGTACGGATTTTTTTTTTTTTTTTTTTCTTTGAAGAAAACAGACCTACCAGAAACTGTTTATCTTTTTACCAAAAAAAAAAAAAAAACAAAGAAAGGGAATAAAATTTAAAGGACCATATCAATTTACAAAATTTTGTTAAATGTTCATGTATGTATTATTTGTGTTTTAACAATTTAAAAATTTTTCAATTTTTATTCACATGAATTATTTTACTTTTTTTTTTGTGCAACTTGTAATCCGATACAATCGATACTGTTGGTCTAGCATATTTTCAAATTCCTTTGACTGAAAAAAAATACGGAAACATGAGTTGCCTGTAATTTAAGCTAATTTTTAAAATACTTTTATATTTTCTTAATCCATTTGCACTTTTATTTTTAAATTACAATTTTTATATTTGATTGATTTCACCTCCTTCGTTAAAAACAGAATCCTTTACAAACAATAATTTCACCTTATGAATTCTATTTAAGATTTTCAAGATTAAAGCGGTAAATATTCTGAAAGTTAAGAAATCCGTTAAATCTTTAAGATGACAGCTTCATTTGTTAAAAAAAAAAATTGCATTTAAATTTTCTTTTAAATTACAAACATCAGCATATTATTTTAAACAAGATTAGAAAGATTTTTTTTAAATTTTTAAAATGGATAAATCTCAAATAAATAAAAATTACTTAAAGTCCGTCAGTTTGTCTTTTGCTGTAGTTTCACAAAAAACAATCCACTCATCAAATAAAATGACGGACTTTAAGCCATTTTTGTTTTAAACAACACAAATGTTTTTTAACAGTTATTTTTCAGATATGTTTGCTGTTATTATTGAATTTTAATTTTTTTATAATCAGGAACCAATTTCTGCAGAAGAAGAGGATGAACGTTACATCAACAACATCGTCAACATTATACGTCAATGTCATCACATCCGGTGACAACTGATGTTGCGTAAAAAAAGTGTGCGTGAGCAAGTACAAATTTTCATCAAAAGAGAAGTGTTTAGTAATTTGTTGTATGAATATTATTATTTGTATTTTTTGTTGCTGATATTGTGGTTGTTGCACATTTTTTTACTTGTTGCCACTTTAAAGCAGACCCAGTAATAAGCGAATTAAAGAGTATTGAAGGCAACAAAGTATTTTTTGACTATGATCAAGAACAATACAAAATACCTAATGTTTATTGCCTGCACTCAAATAATGATTAACATAATTAAGAACTGAAATATGGAAAAAATAACTTCTATTTAATTTAACACATTAAATACAACTACCGCTCTTGTAATTTGAATTATGTAGATTATTTAATTTAAAATTTTTAGAAAAAATCAGAAAATCAGGCTGAAACTTTTAAATATTGCACAATATATATTATTATACACTTTTTGAAATTAAAAAGAAAAAAGTATTCAATACCCATGAGGCATATTTGTATTATTTGTAGTTACTAACGATTTCAAGTTTAATATATGTATTTACTCTTAAGTACGAAAGCTGAATGTAGGGTAGATTTTGTCATACAAGTACGTACGACTATTTAAAACCAAATATAGCTATGGAATGCATGTAGACACATTGACAGACAAACTGACAGGTAGACAGGCGGACAGTCGAGTCAAATGGTCAAGCAGACTCAAATTAAACAACAATGTAAAGGAACGCAAAAAAATAAAAACAGAAAAAATGCACATAGTCCTACATACGATCAGAATAATAAACAAACATTGAGAATTTCTTGATTATTTAACAAAAAAAAAAAAAAAATCCTACTACACACAATTACATTCGAAAACGTACTACGTGTGTATTTATGTATATATTGCATTCTTTGTTGCATTTGCAAAAGTTGTAAAATGTATTTATTTGGATTTGATTATTTACAAAGCATAATAAAAAAATTATTATTTTTTTCTTCTTCATTGCAGCAGAAATGGCTTCCAGTAATAATAATAATAATACCCACACAAAAAGTAGCAGTAAAAGAAGAAGAAAACGACACAATCACAGACGGTCTATACCACAACAACAGCAGCAGCAACAACAACAGCAATACCAAGAGCAACACACCTCTTTGACCGCCATTACTTCACCAACAATAACAGCAACAACACTACCATCAATATTCTCTTCCTGCCTCTCCCATAACAACTCCTCCTCAACGTCATTATCGTCTTCTTCATCATTATCATCATCATCATTACCATCCTTATTCTCTTCATACAATTCATATTCATGCAGAGAATTTATAAAAAGAACAGAAAAAACAACATCAAAATGTTGTGTAACAACGACGTCAACGAGGACGACGATGATGATGATGACACAACGACATCTTTCCACTGCCTTGTTAAGCTGGACAACGGCATATCGAATATTGACAATCTGCCTGCTAATAGGCATTCTCAGTCCATCCTTAGTGTTGTGCGTGGATCCCAAATTTGATCCATCGACGCGCATGCGTCTTGTTCTAGTGCCAGCCGATGCTCAGGTCGGCTCAGTCATTTATAGATTGCGTGCCACTGACGAAGAGTTTGACTATCCATTGACCTTTGAGTTTGTGGGCGATGCTTCATCGTCAACGGTCAAGATTGAATCGCTTCCATGCACAAAGTACAATTCGGTGTGTCAGGCGAATGTTGTGTTATCACGTCGCCTGGAACCCGGACGATATTATGACTTCCAGGTTTCGGTAAAGGACACAAAGGGAGGTATGGCCACTCAATTGTGTTCAATAACAGCCACAAATTTTACGACACCACACGACCTCATATTTCCCCACAAGCCAGGCATCATTATGATACCCGAAGTAAGTAAAAAAATCTTGTTAACATTTTAAATTTATAATTATTTACATACATATGTATGCATGCATGTATGTATGTATGCATGTATGCATGTAGTTTTAGTTTGCTGCGGTTGTCCTCTTTCCGTTAAGTACATGTTGCACGCAATTTTATGTGACTCTAGATAAACCGAAACAAACTTCTTACATGCTACTTGTTGCATCTATCAATTATGATATTAACGAAACTCAAACTAAAAACTTTAAAAATCGATTACACCACAGAGGTTATTTGATAAAAAATTTTAGCGCTGGTAGTTGGTACTAGAGCCTTTAAGAAACTGACGATGATGTAATTTCTACCGCATCATATTAAGAACTGCGCACGAAAAAATCCGTGCTTACAAATCTGCTTTTAGAAACTAAACCAATGGGCGATTTTTTTAAGTTATATTTTTATTAATGACTGTTATGTTCAAGTTCTAAACATAAAATAATAAATTATTTCCTTTAGGTTTTTAAGGAAATATGTGATTTTTTCCAGAATGCTTCCAATTAAAGGATTTATTGTGTTTCGGTCACTTTTTTCCTCGAATAAGTCCACTTATTATTAATCCTAGGATGATTGGTAACGTTATGTGCACTAAGTTATCCTCTTGGTCTGGTCAGACCACACAACGTTTATAGGTAAAATGTTGGCCCTAGGAAAGTGCCCAAAAATTGGCACTTTTGTTTTGATTTTGTGGATAGTAGTTAATATAAGTTGTATATGTTAATATATAGTGGAAATGATTCGCTAGACTTATAATTATTTATAAATGAAATGCTATTTTTATTAAAAATACTGTTTATCTAATATAACTCTGCCTGGCAGTCATAGCAAACATATAAATTTGCTTATTTACAATGTCATAGATTGATAGTAATGTCACATTTTTTATATCTAAAAATTATTTTGTGATTAATTTTCGGTATTAAATTGCGCATAATTTTGATAATTTCGTCGTCTAAGCAGATAATTTGTCTTTGTATACTATTTTTGTGTCAAATTTTACTAATTCTGGCGCAATGTATATTTTGAAACATGAACGTACAAGATAAGAATAGAGCTACTTATTCATGTACAAATTTGCGACAGGGGTATCTTATCTTAGCATCTTATAGACATTTTCGCCTTATAAATATCGTGGTTATGTAATGTTTGATCGACTAAACCTATTCCATTGGCTGTTTATTATTCATTGTACCTATTGCAATTTATTTTTTATATGAATATTTAAAATGTTTATAGTACTCGGTGGAAATTTTCGGGTTGGTAATTTTTAATTATAGTATAATGAGAGTTTTAAGTGGTTCCAAGTAAGTTCATTTGTATATCAGATTTACTTTATTGCAAAATTTCCAGTATTTTCCGAACATAACGTTTCATCACCCTCATCGTCACTGTAAGAAAAGAAAAATGTTCATTATCTCGATTTTAAAGAAAAGACATCAATGCCTTTTCATCCTTTTACTTTTTAGTTGCTGTAAGGCGTTCAGACAGCTTACACTTTCAACTACATATCATGATTGTTTTTGGTATGATTTTACATAGACCAATAAAAAGCAACATGTTTATGAAGAGAAAACACATTGTGGTCTATCCAGACCAAGAGGTCAAACTTAGCGTTAAACCCAAAATTTTCCTAGTTATCATACTCCAATCGACTCAAAATTTACTTCATTCGATTTAGTAGATATCAGTTATAGATATTATGTTCAACTTTTTTTGATTTTTTACTTAAAATAAAATATATTGAATTCCAAAGTCAAATTTGGTCTGGCCAGACCAAGATAGTAATCCTAGGGTTAAACCCCGGTTCATTTTAAGCTGAACTTTTAATGTTCTTTAAATTATTTTTTACTAGAGCCTAATATCTTTCAACTGGACGGAGTTCCGGACAATTTGGTGGATTAGCCTCTTTCGGTACAAACACGAACAATTTCTTTATTACCACTCCATTGCACTATGGTTTCACCGACCACTTTTCTTGGCCAAAACTAATTTTGGTAACATTTTCTATTTGTGTTTTAATTATTTTAGTTTTGTAGCAAACACTTCAAAATGCCAAAAAATGAAGTCTTTTCCTACTTTTACTATTTTGTCTTCATAATACAACAGGTCAAAGTTCAGTTTCTTAAGCAAATTTAAAATATGTATAAAAGAGGTTCCTTTTTTCAAAGGTTTTCAATACTTTATAATTATTGAGTACAACAATTGTTTAAATAAGTATATTATGGAAAATAGATCTTAGGATAAGTACTTTTATAATTGAATATAGGTTAGGTTAGGTTGCACAGGCTGTCTCACTATCAAAAAGGAGACTCACTTGGGTCCTTAGTTCCCTTTGTGTTGCCTGAAAAGAATTAA
Source organism: Protophormia terraenovae (assembly GCA_951394005.1). Classification (NCBI taxonomy): domain Eukaryota; kingdom Metazoa; phylum Arthropoda; class Insecta; order Diptera; family Calliphoridae; genus Protophormia; species Protophormia terraenovae. The sequence goes on from OX596073.1 coordinate 100,769,925, forward strand.
AAGATTAAGAGAAAGTAGAGAAGGAGAAAGAAAGGAAAAGAAAGAAGAAGAAGAAGAAAGCATCGTCAGAAACAGAGCTAGCAGGTATAGAATGATGTGTCCTCTACATTTATCTTGTGAACCAATTTGATCCCCTGATAAACAAATCTAGCTTATACAGAGCCATATTCGATAGGTCCCTAAGATCGTTGAAACGCGACCTACCCAATGAGCGTTGCCTAATGTCCTGCAGAGCGGGGCAACCGCATAGAAAATGAGCTATAGTCTCCTCTTCCTCTAAATCATGACAACTTCTACAGTAATCATTGTAAGTGAGTCCCAATCGACTCGCATGCCTACCGAACCTACAGTGGCCTGTCAGCAACTCGATCATATTTCTGAGTCGCTCTCTGTCTAGACTCAATAGGAATAGAGTCCTCTTGTGGTCCAAATTTGGCCATAAAATTCTAGAGACTGAGCAGGCATTTTCCTGTGACCACAGTACCTGAGCCCTATCCAGAAACACTCGCTTCACATGAAGCTTACAGAACGACAGGGGGACTCCACAAAGACGATCAATATGATCATCATCCATCATCGACCCCCTTTTCGCCAGAGAATCAGCAACAATATTGCCTCTAAGAACCCCGTGTCCTTTCACCCAAATGAGTGTTAAATTTGAATGTCTCGCCATCCCATTCAGAGATGCCCGGCATTCATGGACGAGTGTCGACGTGGAGTAGACACCGATCAGGGATTTAATAGCAGGTTGGCTATCAGTAACAATACGAATATTCCTATCAGAAATCCTGTAATACCAGTTCGTTGCCCTTTTAATAGCCGAGAGTTCAGCCTGAAGAATGCTGCAACCGTCAGGAAGCCTAAAGGATACACTGGTATTTGTTTCCTTGATGAAGAAACCACCGCCTACTTGGTTCCCATTTTTAGAACCGTCAGTATAGATACACATACAGTTGGGATCAAGTTTCAAATCAGCATTCCCTTGAAATATCACTCCGAATTTCCTGCCGAAGAAAGGAGTTGGGATACAATAATCTATATGGTTCGGAAGATCATCAATGATCCGAAGGATACTGGAGTGACCATAAGTTCTCTCCCTCCAGTCTCCTGCTGCGCTCAATCTAATTGCGGTGTTGATCGCAGTTTGCCTCACCAACAAGTTTGCTGGTAGCCAATTGAGCATTGCAAATAGTGCCTTGGTAGGAGTTGATCTCATGGCACCAGTCACGAGAACAGCAGAGGTCCTCATAACCTTATTAATGACATAACAAAGTGACATCTTGTCCAGCGCTTTCCACCAGACAGATGCCCCGTATAACATTATTGGTTTCACGACTGTCTCATAGAGCCAGCTCACCTGGGATGGGTTCATACCCCATTTCAAACCAATGGCCTTCTTACACACGTAGATGGCCATTAAGGCTTTAGAGGCTCTCGCCCGAACATTCAGGTTCCAGGATAGCTTCCTATCCAGAATTAAGCCTAGATACTTAGCACTATCAGAGAGTGCCAGACTAACTCCATTCAGTTTAGGAAGAGAGAAAGGAGGGATCTTATATTTCCCCGAAAAAAGGACGAGTTCAGTCTTACTCGGGTTGACACCCAGACCGTTCCTAGTGCTCCAGGTACTCAGTACATTTAGAGCATTATCAAGCCTTTGCGAAATCGTGTTCAGGTCTATCCCCGATACCCCTACGGCTACATCATCAGCATAAGCAATTGTTCTATAGCCCAATAAATCCAGTCTCATGAGGAGACTGTTTATAGTAAGGTTCCACAACAAAGGTGATAAAACTCCACCTTGTGGAGTGCCCCTACATGCAAATTTGGATATACTTGATACTCCTAGAGTAGATACAATGATCCTATGTTTAAGAAGATTGTTCACAAATCCTATGATATCATTCTCCAGTCCCAGCTTTTTCAGGGCTGAGACAATTGAGTCTGGTTCAACGTTATTAAAGGCGCCCTCAATATCAAGAAAGGCCACTAGCGCATAATTCCTAAACTCGAGAGATCTTTCAATGAATCCCACAAGCGTATGCATAGCCGTCTCAACGGATTTACCCCTAGTGTAAGCATGTTGAGAGGGAGAGAGGAGAGTGCGATCCACTTTTAATCTAACGTGGATATCTATTACCCTCTCCAGAGTTTTCAGCAAGAAGGATGTTAGACTTATAGGTCTAAAATCCTTCGCTTTAACATGAGAGGACTTACCTCCCTTAGGAATAGAAACAACATTACATTCGGTCCACAATTTCGGCACATATGTAAGTGATAAGCAGGCATCAAAAATACTAATTAGCCAAGGTATGACCCGATCTGCGTTTCGTTGTAGATCGGCAGGTATAACTTCATCTGGACCAGGTGATTTGTATGGTTCGAAGCTATTTATTGCCCAACTGATCCTGTCATGGTCAATAGGGACCAAAACGGCACCTCTAGTACAAGCACGCAAGGTGTGACTAGCTTCATTGACGCTACGACAGCCAGGGAAGTGGGCTTCAAGGAGAACTTCGTTGTCCATTCACCGTTTGCTTTTTGCAAAAAGCCAGGAACGGCAGAAGTCTTGGACAGGATTTTCCGCAATCTACTTGTCTCAGAGGAGCCTTCGATGCCGCTACAAAAGTTCCTCCATGACTCGCGTTTGGCATTCCTGACCTGATTTTTAAACCTATTCAGTGAGGATTTATAAGAAGTCCAGTTACCCGTTCTCTTTGCCTCATTGAAAAGCCTACGACAGTTCCTACGTGTTTCTGCAATATCAGGGTCCCACCAAGGGGGCCTATTTCTACACTTACGATTCCTGATCCTACACGATCGCTTCGTCGCTATGTTAAGTGCACTAGTTAGCATATTAACAGCCCTATCAATATCATCAGGACCCTCCAAACGTGGTGGGTCCGAGAGAACATCCTGTAGGTACATACGCTGTATGTCCCAGTTAGTATTTCTTCTATTCATGAAACCTTGTTTTGGTCGGTTTCCGACCACAATAGAGAATTCCAGATACAGATGGTCTGAAAAGGAACAGTCTTTTGAGACCCTCCAATCTACAATGGAATCGGCATAACTCAAACTAATGAGCGTGATATCCAAAACCTCCTTTCTATTTGCAACTACAAAAGTAGGTTCTGAACCTCTGTTCGCAACTACTAAGTTACTATCTAATATAAATTCAAACAGACACTCACCTCTAGTGTTGGTATCTGAGCTTCCCCAGATGAGGTGATGTGCATTGGCATCCGCACAGATTACAACAGGGATGCGCCTCCTGTTTGCATCTCGTAGCACCTTTCTGACCAGGTTATTGAATTGAATATGAATCAGTTAAAACTTCTTGTCATCTTTGAAAAATACAGTTTGTTTTACAAAACCCAAAATGAAATTGGATTCGTAAGAAATTTTGCATTTCATTAGACCTGCAAGTTTTTGGTGAAAATTGGTAAAGAAAAACTCAACGGAAATAAATAAACATATATCCGGGTTATATTTTCCATATTGTCTCTTTTGCGATTTTTTGCGATTTTCGAGAAAATCCATCTTTTCCGTATAAGTTAGCATTGGAAATTCTTATCATTTACAAGGTCTAACCAGTGAATAAAAATGCCAAGATTAAAAAATAAAATAACAGATATTATTAAAATATAGTTGTATATAATAATTAATGCCACTAAAGAAAATGCACGCCTTTGGGTTGAGTTATAAGTGAAATATGCTAAAATTTCTTTGGAATGACTTTTCTTCTGACACATAAAAAGTATAAAAATTAATTAAATTTTTTAAATACAAAATAAATACATTAAATTGCTTTGATTTTCACCCAAATCATATTTCAAACAAGACAATTTGTTTTTTTTTCCATTTTGGTAATTTTGGCCAAGAAAAGTGGTCATTGAAACCATAGTGCATTGTTTAGTTGGTGTAATGAGAAGAAGCTAGAACATTACCAGAAAAAAGCGGATACACTGTATTTTCTTAGGAAAGGGAAAGGTATTTTCCTAAGGCACTCACTCACGTATATTTCTGTGTTAATGTAACAATTTTTTTTAATGCACTGCTTCTTTCCCGCATATGCAAATGGCTTCCCAAATTAAAAACTTTCGTGAAAATTTTGATTTCTTTGATACACGATATTTTTCTACCATATTCCCTCTAGCATTCTAGCATCTGCAACATAGAATTTCTGGCCCGGCTGTTGAAAAAAGTCAGCCTGTCATCTTTTTTTTTCTGTAGCACTTTCACGTAACTTTGTTACCTCTAAATTCTTTCTTGCGTTTCTATTCGGATTTGTTTGTACTTAATACGTCTTCAGGATTGATTTCCTTTCAAATTTTCTGATAAAGATTCAAAGCACTTAAATATTTGTGACACTTTTCTTCCTGAGATGAGGTGATTTTCTCTTAAAATACTTTCTATTTTGTCTGTCCTACAGCCTGAAGATACTATTTTTCTTCCACTACCAGGTTTCCATTCAGTGACCAAGACTTCTTTGTATAACATTATGACCCAAGATACTGTATTTTTTTACCATCTGCCTTCCTAGCAATTTGTTTTATATGACCGATGTAAGATTTCATGAAAAATTTTAATTGTATGTTTACGTGTTTTTTTGTTCAATTTCCATTTTAAGAAAAACTAGTTTCGCTATAATTATGAAACTTAACTCGTGACTAGTGAGCATAATGACAAATGTAAACCAGTTAACAGAATTATTTATTTTTGACAACATCAAAAGTTATAAGCCTAAGAGTATGCACGGATTTATTTGTGCGCAGTCCTTATATAGTACGTTTAACGAATTAACATGAATTTTTATACATATTATTGAATTAACAATTAGTGTTTATAGCCATATTAATTGAATATTTTTACCGACAGACATAAAGAATTGTGTGGCCAACATAAAGTGGCTAGTAAGTAATTCTGCAAAAAAAAAAAAAACTGAAAACATGTTGCATTTTTTTTAATTTTTAAATTTTATATTAAAAATTAAAAATGTTTTAAGAAACATTGAAAATATTCATATTCATCTGTTTTACTAATAAAAATATAAAGATAGTATAGTTGGTGGGACTTATATGGGATTCATAGCAATTTATGGACCGACAACTAATATAGTTTTTCAGTTTGCTTTCTACACATATAAAAGTAATGTAATGTAATTATAATACTAACATTAAATTGGTACACAGAATTACACTGGTATAAAACTTATTTGTGCTAAATTTCATTAAAATAAAGCTATATTTAAGGCTTTAAACCTCTAATACAGGAGGATATTTGTATGGGGGCTAAGTGAAATAATGAACCGATCATAACCAATTTCTAAATAAGCTTTGTCTTGTACAATAATACCCCAGAGTAAAGAGAACCGATTCAAAACTAGTCACGTGACAGATTCTCAGGGCAAGTAAACGGTCCCAGTTTCGGAACTTTATATGAGAGGAACCTGTCACTTTTACATGGCGTTGTCATTGGTGGTGGCTAATTAGCCCCTTGGGACAGGTCACAGGACTGGTCCAAGAGGACAGGTTCAGTGTCGATTAATATAATAAAAATTCGGTAATTGTTTATTTTTATACCCTACACCACCATAGGTGGGGAGGGTTTGTGCTGATGTTTGTAACACCCAAAAATATTGGTCTAAGACCCACCTTAATTTATACCAATCGGCTTAGAATCACTTTCTGAGTCGATTTAACGATGTCCGTCCGTCCGTCCGTCTGTTCGTCTGACCGTCTGTCCGTCCATGTAAACCTTGTAATCAAACTACAGGTCGCAATTTTGCACCAAAATTTATGAAATTTGGTACACGGCATTTTTTTGGTCCAGGGACGAAGCCTATTGAAATTGGTTATGATCGGTTCATTATTTCAACTAGCCCCCATACAAATGTCCTCCCGGAAAAGGGTTTAACGATCATAAATCCCTTAAATATAGCAATATTTTAATATTATTTGGCACATATAAATTTCATATAAGTTTAAATAAGTGTGCCGAGTTTTAAAAAGATCGGTCCATAATTACTCATATCTCCCATATAAACCCCTTTCCAAAAAATCAATTTAATGGTCATAAATTCTACTAAAATGTTAGTATCAAGTTAATATTCGACAAAAATAAGTTTTATATAAATATAAATGATAGTACCAAATTTTACAAAGATCGGTCCATAATTTACCACAGCTCCCATATAAGGCCTCCTTTCGGGAATCACCCAAAAGTGAATAAATTCATATAAATGTCAGCATCAACGTAATATTCTGTATTTGTATGTCTTATTTTACACTTATAAGTATCGGTCCACATTTGGGTCCATGTCTAATAAAAGACCCCTCCCCGAAATATACTGTATGGTGTAGGGTATCATATAGTCGGGCCTGACCGACTATATCTTTTTCTCTCGTTTTTATTATATTATGTTTACTTTTATTTTAGAATTTTTTATTAATATCGTTGGCGGCACCCCGAATCGAAACCATGTTCATCTAAAGTATGTTGTTTTATAGTCTTCAAAGCTAACCACTCAGCTACTGATTGTTATTGCGCGCGAGTTGCTAATTGCGCACTTAACAAGCTTGTTATAAATTGATTCTCAACTGTTAAATAATGAGTGTGTTTGTGTCAACTGGTTCTCAGTTGGAACTTTGGTGACGAGTTAGGTGTCAATTGGTTCTCAACTGGTACTGAGCGACCGGTCCATTACTTCAATTGCCACAAATTTCTCGCAGGGTAGTTATTTTTGTAAATTTTCATCAAGGTATCTTTAAAATTGTGATCTATTCACAAGGTTTACATGGGCGTCCCAAACATCGTTAAATTGAATGAGTCGAATAGTATACATTAAGGTCCGAAGATTTTTTCTGTGCGTTATAAACACCAGCACAAAACGCTGATAGTGGTGTAGGGTATAAAAATACTTATCAACGATATATATGTAAATAAATTAAATGTTTGAACAAAAAATATATTTCATTAAATAATATTAATTATTCATAATTTTGTTTCGTTCTTAACTTTATTGCAAAAACATTGTGCAATTATTCAGTTTGTGAGAACAAGAAACCAAAGAAGTCTGGGTGTGGTATCTCTTCTACATTCTATATTTGTATCTTTCTATTGAAATCTTAAAATGCATTCGCTATTATCTTCTATATGGATACAAAGTAATCGTATTACTAAGTATTAACATATTCATACGATTGGTTTTTAAATATTCCATGCGTACCTATGTACGAGTAATGAGTACTTTTTATAAAATGAAATACATACATATGTGTATGTCTTTCTGGACTTGCGTTAAAATACTGGTAAATTCATAATTATAAGAATTAAATAAATTTTATTTTGATAGAACTTTAATTTTATTTTTAGCCGGTAAAGACCTTTTAAGGCCATTCTTCAGAATGTTCGCAAACGATTGTATGTTAAAATCGTGAACACAACAACAAATTATATAGGCGATCGTACATACATAAGTACATATGAGATGGAAGTAGTCTTATGTGGCACTTTTTGTTTGTGTTTAATATTCCTAAACGATACATTCCCATTGACTAAATAAACGTTAATGTTGAAACCGTCCAGTCATACAATTGATTAATGATCCATCTTTTATTTTGGTTTCTCTTTAACTTTATATTTTTATTTCTTTGGCTAACTTAACGTATGAAGATATGAAAAATAATTTTCTGGAATAATTTTCTAATATTTCACAGTTGAAAATATGTTCAGACAGATGATAATGCCTACATTTAATGAAAAAAATATTTAATTATGAAAAAACAATCAAATTATGTACATATGTGTGTTAAATTAAATTTAAATACTTTTAATTTCGACCCAAAATATATTAAAATATGTATTTCAATTTAATAGAGATTGTGAAAAAACGAAATAACTTGGAACATTTTAAACATAAATTTCGTTTCGATATAACAATTTCATTTAAAATAAATAAATTCGGAATATGTTTTATTTTTTGCTACATTATTTTTGCAGCTTAAAAAGTAATTTTTAAGTAGAAGTAAATCCAATGACTTGTTTGTTCGTAACTCGATCGGGGGTACTCTGAAGTGAAACCATTTATTACGATGATTCAATTTACTTACATTGCTATAAATTTTAATCGATACATTCTGATTTCATAGTTATTAATTTTATGTTATACAAAAAATTTCATACAGTTATTTTTTGTTATTATTATTTTTAGTTATTTTGTCAGTAAAATAAGATTTAAACAACAACAATATAATTGAATCCATTAACCCGTTTTCGGAAGAAAAAAACACGTGATTAAGCGTAAATTGAGTAGTGTTTTGAAAAGTTATATAAAAACAACAAAAAGTGTTAGAACAAAGACGACGACATCAACAAGAACATTGCCACCAACACTATTAACTACCAAGTTGCAATTATCCTTAATTATGATGAACCACTATTATTATTTTTCTTTATTAACAACTACAATAAATAGACATATATGTATAAATGAAATGAATTGACGACTAACTATCTGACTTACTTATTGGCAGACAAAAAGACTGATATTGTATTGTGCGTTTAAGTAAAATACCAATAACAACATATATACCACACATATATAACAACATATGTATATAACAAACTAAATAGAATATATTCAAAAGAGAAATAATATTAAAGAAGAAGTGTGAAAACAATAACAAAATATATTTATTGTGGTTGGAAGATTTAATACAATAGATCATGATGATCATTACAGAGATTTTTAATATATTATATATGTATATATTTTTGTTGGCTGCCAGCCTACACTCATTAAGGTGCTACATCCCAGTACACTGAACTAAAAAGGTACATAAATACAACGAAAAAGTTTATTGTATCAATGAATTTGTGCACTAATTTTGAACCTATGTACAGGTTCATTGAAACAATGTATTGCCATACATTAATATTCAAATTCAATGTACAAGTTCATTGATTAAATTTAAATAAAATAAATAATTCCAGTAAACAGTACATTGATTTCAATGAACTCATATTTTCTCCCAATGAAATTATACATTGAAAATTAATTATAATAATAGGTTTGTTCTGTATTTTTGGTTTTTATTTTAAATTAAATGAATAAATTGTATGATATTGAGTTAATATAAGCAAAAATTAAATATAATTTTCTTAATATAGATGCCATAATTATAATACAGTGTTTATATTACATTTGACAAAAAAAATTTACATAAACAAAATAAATGTTACAGATGTGATCGTGTTTGCTTTGTCATTTATTTTGTAAAGTAATTCCTATTGTCCTCTACATTGCTCAATGATGGTATGGAATATCCATTTAGACGCCACATTGATATGAGAACAGCATTATCCTGAACAAAAAGTTAAACAAAATTTTCAAAATTCGTTCAATGGCTTAACATTTTGAAACTAGTTACTTAAGAATTGAATCAATCTTGGTTTTGAAATCACGATAATTTTTGAAAACCCGGTATTTGAGGCTAATAACACATTCCTCTGCGTCTTAGTTGTTTTATCTATACAAATATAAATTAAATATAATATTTTGAAACTGTTTAAAACGATTAACATTATTAAACTTACGCGTAAGGAAGGCAAGTCTCCAAATTCCTGTTTTTGAGTAATTCATTTAATTTTGTGTATTCAGTTATGCTGCACGACTTCTCCTGTGTGAATAAATTTATATAAAAATATATCTTATTTACTTTTTAATTATTTTAGTTTTTAACACAACACTGATTTTTTTTGTCTTTTGTTTAAAACGCGTCATTTCTTATTAAGAGATAAAAGCAAACTGAATTGTTTTTGTTTTATTTTATTTCCCGTTAGAAAGCATTTATTTCAACATAATTTAATGAAATATTTCATTGCTTTAATGTTTTTGTTCATTGTGTAATGCTTCTTCTTAATTAAATCAATGTATTAGTACATTGAATAACCGAAGTCAATGAACTAATACATTAAATCTATTAACTGATTTACTTATTTTATTAAGAAACTAGCTTATACCCGGTGTGCTATTCCACCCCCCGAAATGAAATACATAGTAATTAAAGGATTAAAAAAATATATATATTTAGTAATTAAAATATAACATTTTTCTTAAAAATTAATTAGCTCTAATAGTTTCCCAGATATACTAATTTTTGTATTTAATTTTTATGGGAGGGACCATACCCCCATAATCCGCTAATTTATTAGACAAATCTTTTCATGGATGCCAAAATTCTTTGTGCAAAATTTGAGCATTCCAACTGCAATAGTTTCCCAGATATACGAATTTTTGCATTTAATTCATATGGGAGGTACCATGCCCCCTACTTCTAGTCCGCCCATATTTTTTTTAAATATTATTATTGATACTAAAGTGGCTCCGACAAAATTTTAGAACTCTAACTGTTGTATTTTCTCAGATATGATAATTTAATATTTTCTTTATATTCATATTGAAACAAAATTTTAGCTCTCTAACTTTTATAGTTTCCCAGATAAAAAAATTTTGGTATTAACTTTATATGAGAGATGACACGCCCACTATTTCTTTTCCGCCCATTTTTGCAAAAAATTTTCACATTGACACTTAAGTGTATTGTACAAAATTTGGGAAATGTAACTTATAGTTTCCTAAATTTACTGCATTTGGTATTGGTAAGCAATATTAGGCGTGGGATGTGCCACACCCCCTATTGCTAGTTCGCCTATTTCCAGAATGTTCATATAGGTGTCAAAGTTGTTCGTGCAAAATTTGAGGACTCTAGTATTACCAATATCCGAGATATACTACTTTTAATAGTTATTTAGTAAGTGGGCGTGGCACCTCGCCCACATGGAATTTCAAAATAAAAAGTAGCCTATTTTTCCTTCCAGGCGTATAGGAACACACTGTGAAAAATTCAAGAAAATCCGTTTAGCCGTTTAGGCGACTATAGACTTAAAACAAACATACATACAAGAAACACACATTAATTTTTATATATATAGATGAATTTAATGACTGGTTTCAATGTAATGTTCATAATAGCGTAAATTTTTTCATTGAATTTTAATGAATATTTTCATTGAAGCAATGAATTCGTACATTAAGTTTATAAATTCTCGGAAAAAATTAATGAATTTCATTTAATGTACTTCATTCATTGAAATTACTTTTTTCAGTGTAGGAAAATATGTTAGTGCTTCCTCCCTGCAGGCTTTTGTGAATGCCTCCACACCTCTCCGAACAAATTTTAAACACATTCCAATTTGCCTTCTACAAAAATGTGTCAAAGAATGCCACGGTTTCCTTTAAAAAAAATCCCTGTTTCCCTTTCATTATATGCGAAATACAACTTTTTCATTACAAAAACAAACAAAATTTTAATTGCGAGACTTACAAAGCTCAAAATCATTCAGTCTTATTTTATGGGCCCATAAAGAAGGTAGTCCGCATGTCTTTTTTTTTTAATTCTGTTTCTGACTCTTTTGTCAAAGTATTGCACATAAGAGAGTATATTTATTAATTTAAAAGTCCTTGCCTTCTCGATTATTTATGGAAGGGAGAAGGAAAGGCCTTGCCTCCAATGACACGACGTGTAAAAAAGCAATAATGTTGGATCCAAAATAAAGCATTTTAGTATGTCTCTTTTCCGACTGGGACTGTTTGTATGTAGGATCGTTAAATATTCTTACAAATATTTGTACTGATTGTTGTTGTTGAATTGTTAACAAAATTAATAAATTTCAAAAAAATTATACTTAATTACACACATCACAGTTGTTTACAATTTAAATCGATCGATCATTAATGAGTATTTCATTATTATCTTTTTATTACAGGATGCTAAACGTGGTACCGAATTGGATTATGTGATTGCACGTAAAAATCCATTATTCCAGAAACCAGTCTACCTCGAACTATGGGTAAGTCATATAAAATTTCCATAATACTACTTACATAGAGTAATTTATATGCATTTTTACTGTAAATTAGTTTAAAAATTTTTTTTTCATGTTGTTTTTATTTTAATTTTGTTTTTACTTTTTTATCGTTCCAGGGTTCTCCCCTTTTTGCCATAAGACAAAAAATTGTTTCTCCTGAAACAACAGAAGGAACTATATTTTTATTGGGACCATTGGATTTTGAGAAACAAGCCATGCATCATTTGACCATATTGGCAAATGTAAGTAAACAGCATTTCAAATGCATTTAAACATACATACTTACATAAAATAACACCATTTGATACATACATACACACACACGCACAGTTGAAAACTTACAATAAAAAATACACGTTTATTGCTTTGTTTGGACGGACCGACGAACGTCTTAAACTCAGATTAAAATAGCACTTGAACTAGTTTATTGTCCAAACAACCAACAAACTATTTAAGATTGCTTGCTACTCGTAATAAACCAAGCCTTTTTTTCGAAATTGTTGCAAACTAAATTTAAACTGGTACTATTGTATTAGTATATACCTACCTACTACTTATATGATACACATGGTTCATGAAAACGCTATTCATTCTCCACCTTCTTCTATTCCATACGTTCAGCAATTTAGAAGAACTAAATGTGTTTTAAATTTAACTTTAAATTGCATAATAAAAAGCAGTGTGTAAAACAAAAATCTCCAGATCGACTTTTTAGTATGGAAAATGGCTTTAGTGGGTAAAAAACGATCGTGTTTAATAAAATAATACTTGAAAAGTAGAACTAAGTGCATATTTTTTAATTTTTTTTTAAGTTATTAATAATTACTTTCAAAAAAGTTAAAATAAATGTATTTTTAGCAAAAAAACAAAAAAAAAAAAAAAGATTAATATTAGGAATTATTAACCTTATTTTTAAAATTTCACCAATTTGATTTAATCTTGTTTGTCATCTTTTAAATTGTTAAAAAATAATAAATCTATAGATTTAACAGAAGAACTTTAAAAGTAATGAACAAGAACCATTAATAAAAAAAAGCATCCCTCCAATGACATCCATGTGTTAAAAAAGGAACTTTTCTGCACCACTACACTTAGGGAAAATATTCTAGTTGAAATCCATCGCGGTTGTGGTCACACTGGTAATTTTCAGTGTCGGCTTTTTTATACCTTTCGTTAATAAATTTAATAAAAAACATATTATAATTTAATAATTTGTTAACGGTGTCAACTTAATGCAAATTAGGTATAGCTTTTGTAAAAATTTGAACACGCAGTGTTGAATTTTTTATTTTTTGTCGACATAAAGTTAATTTTTAAAATTGATATATTGAACTAGTTTTTCTTGAAATGGAAATTGAACAAAAAACACCAAAACACATAATTGAAAATTTTCATGAAATCTTACATCGGTCATATAAAACAATTGCTAGGAAGGCAGTTGTGTCAAAAAATACAGTTTCTTGGGTCATAATATTATACAAAGAAGCCATGGCCATCGAATGGAAACCTGGTAGTGGAAAAAAATAGTATGTTCAGGCTGTAGGACTCAGATAAAGTAGAAAGGATTTTCAGAGAAAATCCCCTCATCTCTGGAAGAAAACTGTCACAAAAAGTTAATTGCTTTGAATTTTTATCAGAAAAGTTGAAAGGAAATCTAGCCTGAAGATGTATAAAGTGCAATAAAATTCTAATAGATACGCAAAACAAGAATTTGGAGATAAAAAAATTACGTGAAAGTTTTCAGACGAATTTTTTCCGTAATTATGATTAGTGTATGATAGACGATGAGACGTTCGTACAGGGTGACTTTTTTAAACTTCCTAGCCAGGAATTCTATGTTGCAGATGCTAGAGGAAGAAATCAAAATTCCCAAGAAAGTTTTTGTTTTGGGAAGCCATATGAATATGCCGAAAAGAAGCACTTCATTCATATAAAATGGTTCCATTAACACAGAAATATACGTGAATGAGTACCTTTGGAAAAGACATCTCCCTTTCCTAATAAAATACAGTGTACCCGTTTTTTTCTGGCCAATTCTCTCTTCTTCTCGTTACACCTATAAAAAAATGGAGTGGTTACAAAGAAATTGTTAGTGTTTGTACCGAAAGACACTAATCCATAAAATTGTCCGAAACTCAGAGCAATTGAAAGATATTGGGCTCTAGTCAAAAATAGTTTAAAGAACATTAAAAGCTCAGCTTAAAATGAAACGGAGTTTAAAAATAAGTGGACTTATTCGAGCAAAAAAGTGACCGAAACACAAAAAAACCTATAATTGGAAGAATTCAAGAAAATATAAGATATTTTCTTAAAAACCAACAGAAAATTATTCTTTTATGTTTAGAACTTGAACATAACAGTCATTTATAAAAATATAATTTTAAAAAAATTCGACCATTGGTTTAGTTTCTATAAGCAAATTTGTATGCACGGATTTTTTCGTGCGCAGTCCAGATGTGATAGGAGCATATGTTTAGAAGGAAGTTATTTTTCTAAACACGAGACATCATCTGAACGTGAAATAATTAAGTTTGAATTTTTTTAGTTTTCTCAAATCCTTTTTTAATGATAGCTTGCAGCCATAGTTGCCAGATAAATTTGATGAAAAATCGTCAAATTTTGAGAAAAAAAATCGTCAAATCAACTATTTGAAATCGTCAATATGAAAAACTATGTATTTTATATGTTAATGAACAGTTTTTATGCTTTTTCTGATGAAAAATTAAATTTTGAAAATTGAAAAGAAATTAATAAAAATTACATTAATTGTATATTGGTGGCACATTATGAATATCAAGTACACATTACCTGTTAAGTCTGATAATACGTATACATACTTATTTAAATATACATATTTTTGGGATTATTCTTATTGTAATTTTATTAAAGTTTTTTAATCTTGTTACATATTTTGCCGTTTCCTCTTTTTTAATCTTACAAAAAAAATTCAAGCAATTATTCAACACTTCGCTTATAATTTTCATTTTTTTTATTTTGTAGCCATTATTTCATTAAATAATCTATTTTTTCGTAATTTGCGCAATTCAAAGTTTGTCACTATTTTTTATACGCGTTATATCGAGTTCACGTTAAGTAAAAACTCGTATTTCAAAAAATGGTCAATAATAGAATCGCGTTATAAAGAAATTGCATTGATAAAGTATCGAGTAAATCGAAGGGTTACCTATATGTAATTTTGTATGACTTTCAAACCAAAATAAGTTATTTATCCTTGTTATAAAAAAACATATAGGCTCCTTCGTAAACCTATCTTCAATATATAAAAAATTTAATTTTGAATGAATTCATCAAAAATGACCTTGGATTCTTAGTTCGGCTATTTAAGTATTTAGGCCATATGTAATATTCAGGGCAAGTTTAAATATGCACGAAAAAAAATTAAAATATGCGCTTGAAAAAGCACGAATATGCACATAAATATGCAAAAATAGCATGAATATGCATAAAAAACCAACGAATTTTTGCATTCTTTTATATTAATATGTAAAAAATATGCACAAATATGTTTTTTAAATTTCAATCTCTGATAGATTTCAATTTTTATAAAAAATATAACTATTTTAATTTTAAATGTCATATTTGACGCGTCTGAACTTGTATCTTTACAATTTTTACAATGTACTCAAAATACACACAAAAAAAATTTTAGAAATCATTTCATTGAACTAAAAAAAATTTTTGTTAAGAAAACTAATTTTTATATCCATTATATGCAAAGATTTAAAAAAACAAGCATTTTTGTGAAATACTTTTGAAATATGCAAATGCTTACTTTCCAAGCGAAAAGCTTGAAAAAGTTGCCCTGGTAATATTATATTGGTTCCCACAAATTCTTCCTAATAAATGAACCATTTACATTAGCAAATTTAAGAAGATTTTTATTTAAGCTGTTAATATTTTTGTACCAACTAATTTACTTTTAAAGAATAATATATAAAAAATTGTAAAAATAGTTCTGAATTTTCTTTTAGAAAAAATCTTCAAATTAGTGGCAAAAATCGTCAAATCGTCAACAGGCCATTTTTATACCCAAAAATCGTCAAAATGACGATAAATCGTCAAATCAAATGACAACAGTGCTTGCAGCTTTGATCAGAATCAAGCCAAGATGCCTATCTCGTAATAAATGGTTGAGGAAAAGTGGCAAATTGGGATATTTTTTCTTAATTTTTGCAACGTTTTCAAATATGTTATATAGGTTTTTTATATGAAATTAACGAATCCATATATGATAAATAAAAGAGAATTAAATTTTTATTAAAGTCCTCCCCCAGCAATTTAACTGATTAGCAGTTTCAAGTTGTAAAATATTAATCAAAAATGTTAATTTACTCTACTCATAATCCAAAACTTTGACAAATAATACACTTACTACAAATATATCGGTCAGTAATGTCTGTGTTTTTTTTTTTTTTTTAAGTTGAATATTCTACACTTTTTCCACATAACTTATTCTGAGTATTTCCATGAAAAAACTGGCACTAGTTACTAATAATTTAGAAAATTTTATTTAATAAAATAACTTTTTATCAAGGACCCAATATAATTATTATCATAATTTTCGAAACCCAAAAAATTGGCACTTTTTAAAAGTTATTACAAAAAATTAATTTTTAATAATTATTGAATAATATATAAATATAAGTTACTCATAACCAGGGCAAATTTTTCAAGCTTTTCGCTTGGAAAGTAAGCATTTGCATATTTCAAAAGAATTTCAAAATGCTTATATTTTAAATCTTTGCATAAATTTGCTTATAATGGATACAAAAGTTAGTTTTCTTAACAAAAACACACTTTTTTGTGATTTTTTGGAGTTCAATCAAATGATTTCAAAAAATTTTTTTGTTAGTAGTTTGAGTACATTGTAAAAATTGTAAAGACAAAAAATTCAGAAGCGTCAAATATGATACTTAAAATTAAAATAGATATATTTTTATAAACATCGAAATCTATTAGAGATTGAAAGTTAAAAAATACATATTTGTGCATATTTTCTACACATTAATATATAAGAATACATAAGTTCGTTGGTCTTTATATACATATTCATGCTATTTTTGCATATTTCTGTGCATATTATACAATTTTTTCATACTTTTTCAAGTGCATATTTAAATTTTTTTTTTTGTGCATATAAAAACTTGCCCTGCTCATAACTATTATTTCTTAACTAATATTTTAAAAATTAATTAAAATAATTATTGATGAACAAATAAAATATAAATTTTAAATAATTATTATTCTTCGTTATATATTTAATAACAATTATAATAATAATATCATTGCAACTTCATTATCTCAAGCCTGACACATAATATTAGAAATCCAATTAAACATACGCATATTGTTTTTATCAAATTTCAAAGAAAAAATACCCAAATAAAATATGCATGAATTTAAAAATTATACATAATTTTAACTATTATGGATTATATTTTTCAATAACTATTAAAAAATGATTTTTGAATAAAAAATAAAAAAATAACTATTATAAATGATATATATTATTTGTCTCAATCATAATTATTATTATTTCGATAAAAATATATTAATTGAAAGCAAATAATTATTATTAAGGAAAAAAATAAAAATTGCATATAATAGTTACAATATAAGAAATTCGACATAAAAATTGTAATAATTAAGACCTTACTTTTTATCATAAAATTAAGGATAGAAAAATACATTTTTAACAAAAAACTTAAAAAAGTGAAAAACAAAAAATAAAATAAAAATATGCATTAGTAAGAAAAATATGCAAAATTGTGCACTAATAAATCGATGCAATTTGTAGTAAAATTTTTGTTGGGATAGTTTTTAAATGCTCTAGAAAAATCATGCATTTGTATTAAAATCCGCCCCATAATAATGAGTTCTTTTTCAACACTATACACTTACAAAACATGAATAAAAATCCAATATATTATGGATTTTTATACGTATATTATTTTACGGACTGCATACTCTTGGGCTTATAACTTTTGATGTGGTGAAAAATAAATAATTCTGTTAACTGACTTATATTTGTCATTATGCTCACTAGCTATGTGCTAAGTTTCATGGTTATAGCAGAACTAGGTTTTCTTAAAATGAAAGTTGAACAAAAAACATCTAAACGAATAATTCAAATTTTTCATGAAATCTTACATCAGTCATATTAAAAAATTGCTAGAAAGGTAGTTGTATCAAAAAATACAGTTTCTTGGGTCATAATGTTATACAAAGAAGTCTTGGTCACTGAATGGAAACCTGGTAGTGGAAGAAAAATAGTTTATTCAGGCTGCAGGGCTCAGCCTAAATAGAAAGTATTTTGGGAGATAATCCCTTCATCTCAGGAAGAAAAGTGTCACAAAAATTGAAAGATATAGGGCTCTAGTTAAAAATAATTTAAAGAACAACAAAAGCTCAGCATAAAATGAAACAGAGTTTAAAATTAAGTGGACTTATTCGAGCAAAAAATGACCGAAACACAATAAAACCTTTAACTGGAAGAATTATAGAAAAGATCAGATATTTCCTTAAAAACCAACAGGAAATAATTTATTCTTTTATATTTAGAACTTGAACATAAAAGTCATTAATAAAGATATAATTTAGAAAGAATTCGCCCATTAGTTTATATAAGCTGATTTGTATGCACGGAGTTTTTCGTGCGCAGTCCTTTTGTATAAAAATAAGTAAAATTATTAAAAACAGAGAACAAAACTCACCTTAACACCAGATGTATTATAATGCTGTTGTAATAATATTGTATATTGGTTTGTAGATACTTTTTGAATACCCAGAATTTACAATTGTTTGAACTAGTATCTATTTACCCGATTCACGACTTACGACCACCTTGCCAATTGTCATTTTACTGACTTTTTAGTAAACGGAAAGAAGTCAAAAAGAAGACAGCGAAAACCTTTTAACTGACTCTTTGTAACCAGAAAAAGTCGCAATTGACTACATCCTAGTACATACAAAAGTACTTATTTACGTAGCTAGTAGTGTGACTTTTGGGTAAAAAAATAATAGTTACAACTAATAGCTCTGGAAAGTTCCCAAAAACTGCTGGGTACTTACACATCTGCTCAAAATAATAGATACACCTAGTGGGATTACATTAAAGTGACGATAACTTTGGAAAATTCTTCAGAAATACTTCGAATTTTTTCTTTTAGTAAACAATTTGATCTGGCAATGATTCTTTAATGAAAAATATAACAAGTATGTGCATAAAAATTAATTTACAAATACGTTTTCGATTTAAATACCAAAAATTTTTGCTCATAATAATGGATACAGTTCATTTATTTCTAATTTTTTTATATTAAATCGAATTCTATTGTACTTCTTTGATTATTTTTAAATAATAGAATAAGAAAAGTTTAATTTAGGTTGAAAATATTATAAGAAAAAATATTGACCAAATTAAAAATGTAGTGCTTTTTTATACATAAATATATTACCATTTTTTACAAGATTAGGGAGTTTGTAATACAAAAACTAAAACAATGTAATAAAGTTTTATTTAAATTCAAATCAATTAACTGAATTATTCATAACAAATAAAAAATGTGTTTGGTCAAATCGGTCAAGAAACGACATCTGACATTACAGCTTAAGTGTATATGTGCAACATACTTTTATATAAGATTCGTACACGTACTAGCAAAGTTTATGCTCGCTATAAGTTCACATTGGATGTTGTAAGTAAAATAAAAATAAACGTCATGAGCAGTATTGTTAATAGCGCCACATGTCAAGTAGATGAATATGATGCAAGTACTCATATGAAAGTTTGAATTGGGTTAAAGCTTGTTGCCAACACTTTAGGGGAGTGAATGAGTGGGTCAGTTTATTGTTTGCTTTAGAAATAGTTCATACTCGAACTTAAAGAGTTGCACAAATTTTTATTTACATGCATCCATACAAAAATACTCAAAGATATGTTATAGAGTTACTTAAAAGTATTCATATGTATGTTACTTGTTGGTGGTGTTGTTGCTGATGCTTTTGTAACACTGACTTGATAACCTTTAATTCGACATTAATTGTGCAAAATGTATTTTTCTTTTTATTCGTTTCATTACAAATGCACGTATATGTGTTAGTATCATTTTTTTTTTTTTTTCAACATGAATAGCTTTGGAATTTATACGTTTGTAGGAGAAAACAGAAAAAAGAAAGTAAAACAATATTCAGAGTGTTATTTGTGCATGTATCGTGATATGTTCATATGAAAATTTTCATCTCTAGTTACTTATACTCTAAATAGTCTATAAAGAATCAAATTTCTAAATTTTCATAAAACAAAAAAATTTAAAAAACCATAACTTTCAAGATATAAAAAGAAATTAAAAAAATGAAATCTCTATAACAAGTCTACACTAAGGGAAAAAATTCGATTCAAAATCAACAACGGTTGTGCTCACATTGGTAATTTACGGTAACAGATTTTTAATACCTTTCGTTAAAAAATTTAATAGAAAACATATGTAATTTAACAATTTGATACCGAAATGGTTTCAACTTGGTGCCAATTAGGTATCGATTTTCAATAAGAATTGAACACGCAGTGTTTAATTTATTGACACAGAATGGTATCGTTTTCAACACGTATGTGATTGATATTTCTCTGGGTGTACAGATAGTAGAAGTCATTGCATTTGTAGATATTCTGACCAAAACATAATATTTATACATATGTACATATTTCTAACAAACGTGTGCTACAGCACGGATCCATTAGAATCCACGATTAAATCAAAACATTTGATTAAATTTAATCTTGGATTATATTTATTATCTATTTCAACTAGAAACACACTTCAAATATAAAGAAAACGAAGAACTACCTTCTCAATATTTGATCTAGATTTGTATTAACTAAGAAATTTCGTAAAATTTTTTATACACACTCATTAAGTCAACTTGTTTAAAGTTTTCATAAAATTTTCAAATAATTAAGTACAGTAAACATAGAAGTTGAGGTCAAAGCTACTCTACAATTTAATAAAAACTGATTCGTTATGATAGACAAGATGAGATCAATACGATGGTTTTACATCTTTTCTTTGAAGTAATTTAACATCGGTAATGAACATCATAAATCAGTTTTAAAAATGTCCAATACATCCTCAAAATTTTGGGTTATGCTCACCTTTAAGTATTCCAATCTACTCAGAATTTCAGAGTCGATTTAACCATGTTTGTCCAATGATCTACTAAAAACGGGCTAAATCCACTCATTTCTTGATATGACTAGATTTTACTTTTCCCTTTAAAAAAATACATATAATTTTCAAAATTTAAAATGATTATAAGTTTTTTTACATTTGCAAAATTTAGTAAACAATAAAATTATTATAATTATTTTAACTTGAAATTAGAGACAAAATTTCTTTAAGTAGTTTTAGCTTTTTACCAAACTATTTTCTTTTTGGAATGAAATGAAAATCTTTTACAGAAAAATGCTCATGCTCTAACACTGATTTGCAAATGGCTTAATCTTGTTTCAAGTGTATTACATAATTCATCATATTTGTGCATAACTTTTCGTTTTTAATTTTTTTGGTTTTTAAATATAACTGGATACTGATCTTGTTTCTTACTTTTGGCTTCTCTGTAAAATTGCAAATGGAATTAAAGTTATTAGACATATGTATGTATGTATGTATGTATGTATGTATGTATGTATGTATAGTATTATAAGTAGAAACTAAAACAGAAGAGTGAACCTGCCATGAAGCCAGTTCATCCAGACCATTTGCCGCTTGTTATTTCATTGCTTTGGTCAGACAGTCTTATCTTAAAATTTGTGTGGTTTGATGTCTTAGACAAAGAGTACATTAATGGCAAATGATTATTACTATTATTATTATATTTTATAACTTGTTACCGGTTAAATTGTTTTTCAATTTTCTTTCAAGCAAATAAATGTACAAACTCAGAAACCATAAAAAAATGCATAACAGAAATAATGTTGTTAGTACTTTTATTGTATCTTTTATGCAATTTCGTCTTCTAAGACACAATTTCTTTTAAAATTTAAAATTCTTTTGATAGTTTTGAAAAGTGTACATATGTTTCACCTATTTCACGGTGTGACAGTTTCCCAAAAAAATTTCACACATGAAAAAATCGATATATGTTACAAACTAGAGTTCATACATAAAAAAAACTGCGTAATCATTTTTTCTTCAGGAGGTAAAATTTTTTTCTCAAGAGAACTTCAAATGTGCAAAAAATATAAAACTAAAAAAAATTATAAAATATTTACCAAAATTATATCAACCTAATATAGATATCAAATGAAAGCTATGATTCCCTGCAATATAAAAAAAGTTTTTATTTAAATATGAGAAAAACTGGGTACGTAGTTTTACTACGTATGGTCTATTACTGTCACACGGTGCACGGTGGGTTGAACAGTACTCAAAACGAGGATTAATTCAAAAAATAAAGTGTGGATATTGCAATAAATTTTTATGTCGGGTAATAGAAAAGAAATTGAATTATAATAATCTGTAAAATTTATTGTTCTATGTTTGTTTATTTTTTATACTTTCTCTCAAAGTCCAATTATTTTTCATAAATAGTATTATAGTAGCAAAAAGTGAAAATTTCAAAATTTCAAGTGGGATTTTTGTTAGTTTTTATAAAACGATAATTCTTTTTTTAAACAGGTGAAACACTATCTGGACTATATTCTAAAATAAAACTTATTCGGATATATATTGAAAATTATTTTTAATAACTTTGCAAAAGTGTCCCTAAAAACGGGATATTTTCGAGATATATGTAGAGTTTTAAAGAGTTATTGGGTACAATTAGGTAAAAATGTGTATATAGTGATAAAATATAATAAAGAAAAATATTTTGCCAATATTTGCCTAAACGAAAAATATTTAATTTTATATTAAAATAAACCAGTTGAAATTATGCAAAAACCACAATATATTACACTATTAGAGGAATAACAGGAAGTTCAAAATGAAGATTTTTAACAACTGTAATGAAAACATTTTTACTTAATTTCTCGTAAGTTTGGGTCTGTTACTTGCCTAAAATATATCTTAAATGAAACAAATCGCGATTTCTTGATATTCTGCATTATTTTTTCGTTCACTATAAAAATTACATTCATTTTTAATATTTTCAATAACATTAATTCTGCTATAAAATGCATTCATCTGTTTTTTTTTTTTTTTTAATTATCTTATATAATATTAAGTATTCTTTAATTTACAATTTTGATTTATTAATTTATAGCTTTTAGTTCAAAAGTTACAACAAAAAGTCTAAATAAAGCCCATTTTCCCTGAAAAATAAAAGTAGCCATAACGATTTAAAAAAAGATTGTTTTCCAAGATATTTTTAGTTTAAATTTTAGTATTTTACGTATTTATGAATGTTGCATTAATAAAAAGATATACATATATTGTTTAAAATAAAGCTTCCACGAATTAATACCATTTTTCGCTATAGTTCAACCCACTGTGCGGTGTTTTTATAATGTTAATTAATATTATTTGAACTATTTGTAAATATGCGCTTCTATTTTCTTTCCTAAAACAATACTGTAAATGTATTAAACTTTTAAATATGCATGTTGCATCTTAGGTGTGTTTGTATATAACGTCAAACATATTGTTCCATATAAGTTGTGATTGTTCGATCGATCGATATCGAACAAAATTAGGTTGACGATGCACATATCTGTATGTATGTTGTTGGTAGTTTGTTTCATTTATAAAACGAATTATTGCAATTTATATGAGACCGAAAAAGTTTTAAAGAATTGCACTATAAAACCGGTAGTAATTTCTAAGTGTTTTCTTTAATGTAACAACTAATATTTCCAGTTATATTTCGCTTTTGTTTGTGAAAAATTTAATAAATTTTTAACAAAATTGAAAGAAAAGTAGAGCTATAGAGAGAGAGAGAGAGATTGAGAGCAGCTAATAAAAATATTCATTATTTTTTTCTTCACATGTTAACAAGTTACAACATCATTGTACACAACTATCAGGCAAACAGAAAAATTCATCAGTTGATTGTAGGCTTTAAAAAATGCATTGCATTCGTATCTTTTCATGTGCTCTTTTTTTATACATACTATAATTTTTTCGTTATTTCTTTTTTATTGTTCAAGTATTGTGTTTGATGACGTTGGCCGTTCTGGTTTTGTTTTTGCAATGCATTTGCCAATTTGTGCCTCCTTCATATTGCAGTTATTTAAACATGAAAAGATACATACACACATTATGCATTTTTCAAGTATGTGCACATACAGGTAAATATCTAAATGATGGACAATCAGATCAGACATACATATATAGAATGTATTTTTAATAAAAATTGTATTTGAAAAACTTATTCTCTATAAACTTTTACAGTAACTAATACTCTCAGTTTTTCAGGGTTTTTACTGTATGTTTATATATAATTTACACAAATTTTACATCGCACAGTAGGGTCAATCGCAAAATTTTTATAATAAATCTGTAACTCCTAAACTACTGGTCAGATTGAATTAAAATGTATGTAGTCACCCTGTAATAATACAAAAAAAGCTACAGGGTGTCAAAGTCATAACTTCTACAAATTAAATCCTATTTCAATGATTTTTATATTTCTGTAAGTTATCTCTTACAGTCAAATATATATTTACTGTAGAATTTTTTTTTTTGGGAATAAGTTCGGATTCATAAATGGTTAATAAGTCAAAAATGGTGAAATGGAGCATAAGTCAAAAATTGTGAAATTTTGAAAAAAAATCATAAACAATATTTTATGAAATTTAAAAAATAATAATTTTTTTAGCAAAACTCCATCTACTTTCTCAAAATATAAAATGTCTATATATGTATGTAGGTCGTTTCAACAAAAAATAATATAATGGTCTCAAAGTTTTCTAAATTCACTATTTTATTATGTATTTCCATATGTGCGTATGCGTAACACAATTACATATACTGGTACGTATTGTTTGTGTAACGAGACAATTTCGTAATAATCGATTAAATTTATTAAATACATATTGTTTATTTTTCAAAAATTGCCAAAAATTGGTTGATGAAGCTATTTGAATGATTTTTGGAGGAATGAATGATTCCTCCAATACAATACATAAGAAATAATAGTAAAAATATACTACTAATTTGTATTTTCTCTTGACTTTTTTCCAAAAATCTGTAAACCTGTATTCGTTTTTGGCCGGTCAGGAAAGAATTTAGTGCCGAATGGATTAAAATATATTTTATGATTAAACAGCATACATTTTTGCAATCGACCCCACTGTGGATCGATGAGAATAAGTAAACTAAAAAAATTTTTCTCTCTCACTATCTCTCAATAATGGTTTCAGTCTCATGCACTAAATGAGTTTTGTTTTTATAACGTTTCGACAATTTTACTTGGGGAAAATGGAGTAAAGTGAGGCACACTTAAATAATTTTTGGAACTCTGCAATGAAACTCCCATATCGAATGGATTATTGTTTAATATTTTGGTGCTACTTTTCGGAGTTTTTTCAAATCAACTATTTTTAGGTAAAATAGGAAATATTAGGGTAAAAGTGGAACGCAGTACAAAAGGCAAGGTGAAAAATATTTAGTGTCTATTAAATGATTTTTGTATTTATGACACCACTCGAATATCAGAAGTCACGTAAGTAAATTTATAAATGTTCTTGATTTGGATCTTTTCGACAGAAACATCAGTACTTTAAAAAAAAAAAAAAAACTTTTCAAATATATTTTATTTGTTTGCGCTCGAAAAGCAATCAAATTAAAAGTATCTTTATTACCCCATATGCCACAATACTTCAATTTCCCCTATGTATAAAGCTCATAGATTCATACATTATTCATGTAATAAGTAAGTATTTTTTTAACAGTTCAAAACTTAAATTGAGTAATTTTAAAAACATTTATTCTCTTTAAATGTTATAGAACAAGAAATACATATACCTTTTTAAGGTTAGATCTTGTAATATCAAATCTGCTTAATTAAATAACTATTTGAAGTTTAATCAAATTTGTTAATATTCAGAAAACATATACTAACACTTAAAGTTAATTCAAATATCTTAGAGTATTAACAAAATAATTAAACTGTAAAATTAATTACCAAAGTCATAAAAACATTTCCGTAAATTTAAAGATTACTTTCTTTTTATTAAATTGCTTAAACAAGTATGAATACATACCAGTATCCATTCAACTATAAATGAAATATTCTCATCGAAAGCCTAACACTTTTTGAAAACTAGAGTACACTCAAATAAAAATCATGGTAAAATACAAAAATTTTACAAAATTTGTTTAACAAGTTTTAAAATTTGTTTACATTTTTCTAGTCTTTCTAAAGAACACAATTTACTCCAAAATAGAAAAACGTTTTAATTATTTAATAATTATAATGTTCAGTTTGTAAAATTCTTTGTTTTCAGAATGTCTTCTGAAAAATAATAAACTTTTCTGTGAAATTATTCATAAAATGTATCAATGCAAATATTTTTATTGACTTTATTCTACCGTTTTTGGTTATTTTATTAACCCGTTGAGATTCTGCTTTTGAAATTTCATTTTAAATGCATAAATAAAACAAAAAGTTTTTTCTTCCAAAAATAAGATTTTTGAAAAGGAATTGTATGTTTTTCTTTTAATAAAATATGGCAACACTCGCATAAACAGTGAGTTAACAAAAGCCTGTCGTGTAAACGTAGTAATTGTTTGGTGTTATCCAACTGTACGCAATTTAAAAATTAAGTTTTATGTTTGAATTTAAAAGTGAAACAAAACTATTTTCATTAGTGTATATATTCTAATAAAAACTTAAACTCATTGGATGATGTTAATTGTCAATAACGGTATCAGTCAGTTATTGTTAATAGTTCATTAGAAATTCAAACTGATAAAAGTTCTTGATTGTTGGTTGAAATACTTACATACATATTGTATACTGACACATGTACAAGCATGATTGTACAATGTACATGTGGTACTTGTGTACCAGTCATCGATGCTCATAAACATTTTCCATTATAAACTCATCAAAACTACGTCGAAAATGATGATAATGAAGTTTATTTTGTCGCCTAGTTGTTGTTCTATTTCTTGGAGATAATTATGATCTCGCAAAGAAGTTTTTCTAAATTACTCTATCAAATAAATACAAATATAAAATTATCAAATAAATGTAGCAGAAATCGAAGAAGTTCTTGTACAAGAACAAAATGAAACAGAAACAAAAGTAGAGGAACTTCATCATATGACATCATACATTAATTTTATGCACTAGAATCATATCAACTGACGGTTGTTACCTCTTCTGACGAGACAAACATTAAACTATTTAAACGTATGTATTATTCCATTCCAGTCTGCTCTATAACTGACTAGCTGACTAAAGCAATTGGCAATTATCACATGCTCTTAATGAATCTATAAAAAACAACATGTTTAAATATGTATGTATGTACATATCTACGTAGTACATACATACATACATATGTCCGTTAGTTACTATTATATGTATATGAATGTTTGTATGTCTATATCATCATCACCATCGTCATCATATGTTGTATGTTAGAACAATATGTTGATGTGCAAGTGTATGAATAAATAAAATAAAATTTTTAGTAAAGACATTGAGAGAAAGATGCAGGCTTCCGTTTAACGGTGCTTCAGTATTAATAAATAGCTTTTTTTAAGATTGCAATCAGTTAAGAAATATGTACTGAAGATCGCTAAAGTTACTATTACTGTTATTCATATCATCATGCTGTTGCTGTGACTGCTGCTGCTAATGTTGCAGCAATATGATGAGTTTTCGTTATACATGCAATTTATAGTTGTTATGGCCATAAAGCCGGTCGGTCACTCTAATGTGCTGTTAATTACAAAAATTCCAGTTGAGTGGACTCAAAGAAAGTCTTGAAAAATTAATTAATTTCATGCTTTCTTTATAGTTAGTTTGTTTAACTCACTAACACTCAGACTTGTAAAAGAATTTCTTCATTTACTTTTCATAAACTAAATATTATGTTAAGACATTATTTTTATTGTATTAAAAATTCATTTAAATTCATTTCTCCAATTCACAACCTATGTATGTATGTCATATCGTATGTATCATTATGTCGTAAATATTTTTTAAACAAAATTTTTAAAAGCAAAAAAAAAACATTAATTTAGAAATGTTTACGATATACAATGATACAACGATACAACCAACAAATGTTCTGAATTGGACAATCATATATTTTTCTACTGAGAGTTAAGAAAAAATTTAATTGATATTTTATTCACAAAAAATGCTAGCAGGCTTGTATTTGGTGCAAAATATCAAATTTAAAATTTATTCAATAGATTCTTAAATCGTTTTATAGTCTATAAATTTAATCTCAATTTAAATGAATCAATAAATAAATTTATAAATAAGTCGAAGAATTTGAAAAAAAAAAAAAAAAAAAAAAAAAAAAGAGATTTAATGATTTTCATGTTCTGGCCATTATACATACATTGCTGGCCACTACAAAGTTGTGGTCAAATTGAAAGAAAAATGGAAAAAAAGAAAGCAAAATGAAATGACATAATATTACGAATACTATTTATAGATGTGGCAAATAATTAATACCTATTACACAACAAAACACCACAATGAACTAATTTATTTATTTCATGTTACTCAAATTACATGTAAGATCCCTTTTCTGAAATAAATCCATAAAATATTTAACGTATTGATTTCTATTAAAAGGAATAAATGTTAAAACCTGTTGAGAAAAATAAAGCTTGCACTTAAGTAAATATTTTACTTTAGTATTCAAGCATAGGAAAATTATCGTTTTTCCTGTAATTGTTGAGTTTTAGGGTGAAATAAATATAAGTTCACTTTAGATAAAAGTAGTTTACTTGGTTGATTAAAAGAAAAAGTATTATAAAATTAATATTTAATTATCTGTCAACATGTTAACGTTCTTTTATTTGCAATAGTTTGCATTAAAATTCTTTTCCTTAAACGTTTTTCTCAAATAAATCGTGGAAAGCCGTTGTGCGCAGAAGAACCAGGAAAAATTTATATTTTTAACGATTAAACGCTTTCCAACTGCGCTATCACTAAAATAAAAGGCAGATCTTTATTTATTTATTTATTTATTTATTTATTTATTTATTTATTTATTTATTTATTTATTTATTTATTTATTTATTTATTTATTTATTTATTTATTTCATTACAATCTGAAGCCACAAAGGCCAAGCGATTGATAGATATAATTAAGGTTATAATGGCAAAATTATATAAAAATTTGTAATACATACTTAAATACATAACATATATATGGATACAAATATGCATACAAAATAGATATAATTTAATTCTTTTTTTTCTAACTATATATGTATGTATATAATATAATAATTTAACACAAACTAATGGAAAATAATAGAATTTTAATAATTGTTAGCAAAAAAACACACAATATAAGTAGGTTATAAATTTAGTAACAAAATCCTTTTAAATTGTCCTAACGAATTAGCAAAATGCCTCTCATCATAGGGAATAAGCCTGTTCCATAAATGAGAAACTCGAGTAACAAACGAGCGTTGCATATATAGTGTACAAATTCTGGGAATCATTAGACCTCTTACTCTAGTAGAACTCATGAAGGCAAATCTTTTTATGTTGTGTATAATTTTTTGAAATTAAAATAAAATTCTAACACTAAAAACAGTTCCGGTCGAGATCCAATGTTGTCTCTGCACAAAAAACGGGCTATAAGTCGATACCATCTACTAGAGTTTGGGTCTTAAATGAGGAGTTAGTTTTGATTTCCAGTAATAGTTAGAAGAGCTTAACCGGTTTTTTAGAGCTCAGGAGACCTTACTTTTACAAAACTAATGGCGTACCGCTTTAACATAAAATCACAAAAATAGGCCTTTGAGTTGGTCGAAAAAATCACAAGAATTACGGCAAAATAAAGAAAGAAATAGTTTTTCGAGACGAAACGTATAATTTGCATATACCCATGAAATCCAGAATTGTTTACGTTAAGAAAAGGAGTCAGTATGAGCTGAAATTTTTGGAGAGGTGCATTCATGATATTGGCTGAATTTTCTTTCCAAAGGAAAGCTTACACTGGCATAGATTTGAATCAGAATGCATTCCAAAAACAATGTGGAAATGCTAAAAACATCGTTATTTAAAAACAGCTAAAATTTAATGGGTTTTAACCTAATTTTTTTTAGAAGGACAATGCAGTCATTCACAACTCCTGGCAATTTAGGGAGTCAGTTTCTCTAAAATCATTAACATTTTGTGATTCTCAATCCGTAGACATCTCCTAAATTTTATGGAAAACTTATTGGAAATCTTTGCGTGCAAATTGTATGCCAATAGTGAACGGTATGAAGCCGTAAAAACAATAAATATGCAGTAGTAACGGTATGGTTCAAAATTCTTTTAAAAACTTTGGAAAACTTGGTAAACTCAATTCACTTCAATATTTTTGACATGATAAAATGTAAGGGAGATGAAATAAATAACAAATTTTTAAGAAAAATAATGATAATTGATATTTTTGTAAGCTTTTGTTTAGTGAACTTATCTTTATTTCGCACCTCATTTTTATTATTCTTGAAAATTTTTTGCTTAAAATATTTTAACAAAATTTTTTTAGAGTAAATATTATTTAAAATATAAAACAAAGAAAAAAAATTAAAAGCAAAAATTCAACAATCGATTTCTGCTTTTTTTTTTTTTTGATGGTGAAGTTATATTTATTTCGGCCGCTGTAATTTATATTTTTGCTTGATTTTATATGACTAATGGTACCACTTATTCGGTATATCTTTAAGTTTTTTGGTAAGAAATTTAAACTTTATATGGTAAGAACTACTGAATGCATTTACTTTCAATTCTACAAAGTGAAGTAAAATTATTTAAATAGTCGATTTTGCAGATGAAATTCTTTACACATTATACAATCACAAGTTTTATAAAGATTTGTAATGTTTACCACATCAAACTAGTTTAGTTCATTAAATTAGTCATAATCTGATAATTAATTGTAATTGTTTTTTTATTTTTTATTTTTTTGTCTTTATTTTTTTAAAGGATGCTTATGCTGAACCCGGCCAAGATAGTAGAAATATTGCTGGTTTAGAGATTGTTGTTATTGTGCAAGATGTTCAAGATCAGCCGCCAGTATTTACTATGGCACCACCTGTAACAAAACTACCACCTGGCATACTTCCTGGTGACAAGGTAAGCTAAGATTAAAATTGTTCATTTTACATCATGTAAATATGTACCTACTTAAATGTTTGCATTTATGTATATATGTATATGGTTTTGAATATTACATTCTAATTGATCGTATTTACTTGCACAAATTGTTTTGTGAAAATTAGGTAAAACATTAAAGTTTTGTAATTAAAAACATCTTTGAGCAAAAGATTTATAAACTTAAAAAGTATTTTTTTATTTTATTTTTCAAACATAAATTTCGTAAGAATACCTACAGATAAGTGAAAAATATTAGTAAGCAAAAATAAACAAGACATTATTTTTCTACTCAGTGAATAGGTATCAAAAAAAGAGAACATCTTCCAATGACAAGCCAATATTAAATTCATTGTAAACGATCTGAATTCACACTACTTCTTTATCACAAGTTCAGGATTTTATTTTCTTTTTTAGATGTTTCTTTTTTGCTGAGTAGCTAATTTTTTATTTTTTTTATTTAATATACAAATTTAATAAACCACAACTTATGGTTTCCTTTTGCAAAGAATACAAAAAAAAAAAAAAAACATTAACCTAAAATTTCATGAAATACTGGTGTGTCTGTGTCGATGTAACGTGGAATTTCATAGAAATATGTTTTCGGTGCAATTATTTTTCATTATCGCATTGCATTCATGGTAGAAAGGATGAAACGATGAATGGTTGGATGTTGGTTGTTAAAATAGCCAATATAACCACAAATTCTTAAAAAAAATTAAACAAAATACAATACAAATATTGGGACAGAAAAAAATTAAGTAAAAAAGCAAAACATAGTTAAACCACAGTACATATAAATAAATAAAAAAATATTCTCTTATATATAGTCAAGATAATAAATAAAAGGTAACAAAGACATGCTAATTCTGATGACACAGAATTTCATGATAAACTGAAACTGGGATTACTATGGACCAGAAATTGATGTTGACATGTTTGCAAAAAAGTTAACTAAATAAATTTTGTAAAAACTAAAATATGTAGAAAGAAAAATTGCGTTACATTTAATTACCAATATACATACGAAGAAATGGTTTATAAGAGATTTTTAGCTTTTGTTTAGAACATTAAAAATGAAAAAAAAAAAATAAGTAAAAATATAAAAATACCTTTTATATTATTTAATATATTAAAATATCTCTTAAAAAAGCTTAAACTTAATTAGATTCGTTTTAAATACTAACTTTACAATTATTTCCAATAGTGTAATGAAACCTAAATATTTTTACAAATACATTTAAACATAAAATACCTATAGATTTTATTGTAGTTGGACTTAAGACTATTAAATAAAAGTTCAAAAGATCTTATACAAAATGAAAATGAGAATAGGACAAAGTGAACAGCGACGTCGACATGAGGTACGTACGATAAGATTTTGTTTTAATGCCAATAACTATCGACGATTTTTAGTTTAGGCTTTAGTTTAATGTTCCTTATTTTTTTATGTTGCATTAGTACACCAAATTGCATGTTGTTTACAGTGTCTGATCTTGCTGATGCCATTATTATTGTTGCTGTTGTTGTTGATGTTTTCGTTGCAACAGTTCTCTTCAAAGGCCACGTATGGTTAGATGGAACAATGTTAAGGTTAAAATAAGCAATTATTCTTTCTACAAATATACATACACATATATTGCAATTATATGGTATACTAATATAGATACATATGTATGTACTAGTTGTATGTACACAAAACTATTTTAAGTGCTACAGGGAAAAACTTATTTTGCTTAATCCTCATTCATTCTCTTAGTTTCATATTATTTTATTTGCGATCATCAAAACCTTAAAGTGTTTTTATGTTTTTTTTTTTCTATTTTTGCTAATGGCTTACTTTTATTCCACAAAAGTACTTAAACACATACATACATAAATACATATTCTCAGCAATATGAGACAAAAAGAATTAAAGCTCTTTTTAATATCTTACCGATAATGGCTTTGTATCGCACTACTAAATCCGATTGTATTCGTACACTTATAAAAATGAAATTTAAATGTGTATTGGTAGATTGGTGTGCATTTGCTAATATACCAGTTTTACTGTATTAGATGCAATAGAAAATTTTGTTGGTAAAAATATTTTTCTCGTAGTTAAGTTTAGACCCAGATAAACTTTTAAATAATATTCATGATAAAACATCAAGGTCCAACTAAACTAAATATGTTTGATTTAAAGATCGTTGCTCTTAATTAAGTTAAAAAAAAAAAAATCTTCAAAAACAACACACAAGAAACAAATTGTTAACTTTAAATTTCGTTACAGATACTTCAAGTTCATGCTGAAGATGGTGACAAGGGTAGTCCACGTGAAGTTCGTTACGGTCTTGTTTCGGAGGGAAATCCATTTACATCATTTTTCGACATCAACGATACAAGTGGTAAGTTCTTGTTTTTTTATTACCAACAAAACTAACTATGATAAATTATATAAACCATAAGAAATAGAAACTGAGATGCATACTAATGATATAGTTGATTTTCTTTGTTATTTGTAATATTTAGTAAACTTTTAAATGTTTAATAGTCGTACGCATTTGTACGGTCTTTAACCCCATTAATTGTTAAGAATAATGAAGAAAAAAATTATAATAATAAAAAAAATAAGTATGAAAAAGAAAAAAATACTTCTTACTGTCAGTTTACTGACTGAAATTATCCGCTTTGAAACAATAAAAGTAAAAATACCGCGATGATCTAAATTCTTAACTTGTCTTGATTTAATTTGGTTTTAAATAATTGAGGGTATTTCTTTAAATTGAATCTTCTTGAATTTTTTTTTTTTTTTTTTTTTTTTTGTTTTTGAGTTTTGCTACCTGTCTAAATGGAACAATAAAACAGTAATTCAATTTAACTACTAATTTGTTTGTACTTAGTTTTTAAATTTATTCATACTTACATACATTAGACTCTTTACGTGGTATAATTTATAAGAATAAAAGTAAATTAATAAAAGATTTAGACAAGGTACTAAACTTATTTTAATTTCTCCACTTTGCCACGGTTTTAGGGAAAAAGTTAAGGAAGTTTTTAATAACTTAAATTTATTCATAAAGATTTTTGTTCTGTAGCAAAAAATCTTTTATTATTTGGAAAAGTGAACTAATGAGGATTTGTTGTAGTTTCTTCCGTTTACTTTACTTTATTTTATCTTTTATCGCCCTCTTAAAGAAGTGTCATTTTTTAATCCCAAAATCCCTTTAATGCATTGACATGTTTAGACTGATTTATCAATTGAATTAAATTCAATGTCAGTTCCTTATCAATTAATACACGTATTCCCTAGTACACACGCATGTACAGACATATTTACAAAATAGTTGAAGTAGAAATTCAAAGAAAAAAGAAGAGAAAAAAGAAAAAAAGATTTAACAACTTGTTTTGCATCTTGATATGATTGACACTCAAATTGAGGCAATTACTCAACACTAGAAAATTAAGGAAGCTTAAAATGAAAACTGAAAAAATAATCTTAAAAAACCTTTAACGCATACAGATACTATATAATATCTGAATGTTAGTAATTTTTTGTGTGTATGCTAACACATAAATTATCCGGTTTAGAAAAAAAGTGAGGCAAACTACATAAATTAAAAAAAAAAAGAAAAAGAAGTTCAAAATTTACTTTAAACTTCAAAGATCTAAACAAAAAAAAAAAAAATGGAACAACAACAAAAAAGGTTTGGAATTTCATACTACTTAATATGTTTCCCACGATCACAAGCAAAACATACATAGATACAATACACACATACATACAAAAGTAAAAACATACACATACACGTTATCGCACCATCTGTTGTCGTTTAAATGGAGAAAAAAAAAAAAACAAAATAAATAAATAAGAATTTACTATAAATACAATAAGTATTAACAGTTTAGCACGAAATTGTTTGTTGCTTTAAGCAAAAAACTAAACTAAAATGAATTAAAAACACACATACATACATATGTATGTACAAACATAGATACACATATAAGTGTTTGTGTATGTATATAACTATAACACAGTTTTTTTCTTTATCAAATCAGCAAGCCAACAACCTTGATTGGAATTTTTTCCAAAAAGTAAACACTAACATACTTGAGTATCTTTGGTAAACTTTATTTTGGTCAATTCTAAAACGCCTTCATTTATGGGAATAATTTGACACATAATTAAAATTCTAGTGATGAGGCACTGTTATTGGATTAAAATTTTTTTGTATATTTTTTTCTTTTCAAAGTTAATTGCGAATAATAATTCCATAACGGTATTTCACAACAACAATACATATTTGTATTTTCCCCAGAAATAAAAAATCGATTGTATTGGTCACTAACTTTACAACAATAATAAAATTATTTACATCGTATATAAAATGTCAATAGAGAACTACATTTGGTTGAAATTTTATTTTTCGGGGTCTATTTGCCCGAAAATTATGTGTTTTTCAGTAATTTTATTTTAATATCTTTTATATTATCCAATTTAGTTATCCAATCTTCTTGATTTAAGAATTCAGAAAAGCTCATAATAAGGTGCCCGGCAAAACTATATGATCACTTTTCATTGCACCGTGTATTAAAAAGTACAAGGGGTATTTAATGGCACTACTAGCTAAAATATTTATTACTAAAAGGTGTTCCTTTATACACCTTTTGGTATCATTTATTTGACATTTGATCTTTTTATAGACAAAAGTGTTGAAATGTGAACTTTCCAGTCAGTCAAAATGATAAGGTCAGTTCATTTCTTTTCCACTATAGATTTATAGAAGTGATTAGGAAGTAAATTATTTAAATTCCAGAAGTCTTCCTAGGAATTCATCCCGCCCAACTTTAAAAATTTACACTTTTACCTATCCCTCTGAATTGTACGATCGTTTTGCAAGATAAAAGTGCACAACTAATTCCAAAATGATCTAAATAAAATAGAATTAATGTTGGAAATGTGAAAATGATAAGATTCCTGCATAACAGACACTCTAGCGTTCTCAAAACAGGTCTAAGTATATCTACTAACATTTTCCAGCAGAAAAATTTTATGTTTTTAGCGTTTTTGCACACAGATCTGACAAGAAGTGGTTAGAAACTATGGTTGGTATTCAAGGTTATTAATTTTAATGAAAAGCGATGTTTTGAAATGGGTTTTGTTTGAGATTAACTCAAAATCGTCATGTCAGATAAGTGTTACCAGGTAACAATTTTGAAAATTCTTCTTCATTAGAAAATTCTTAAATTATTTTTAAGAATTTTTTTTTTTTTTTTTTCTTAAGATAAAAAATTATTTCTGACAGTTTCAATGTTCTGTCAGACTATGAAAGAGATTTAATAGAAGAATTCATGTTTTTTAAGAAAAACAAAATTGTATGGGAATTCCCTAGGAGTTTGGAATATGTTTGAACCCACTTCCCCCAAAATTTTCGGCGATTTCTTCGATTTTGTATTTTTTTTAAATACATATATGTATTCATAAATAGTTTCTATGTTTAATGGAAATTATTAAAAATGTAATAATAATTATTGATTAAGTAAGTCCACAAAATAAGTTAAGTTATATTTTATTTGGAGAATGAAGCGCCTCAGGAGAAAATTTTTGTTAAATATAAATAATTTCATTTTTTGCGAATTGGTATCCAAAATTGCTATTTTTTTTTTCAATTTTTTACATAAAATCTTAAAAGAAATATTATATTACTGTCTATAGTTAGATTATACAATCACATTTTTAAGTTTAACAAAAATTATAAAATAAGTGATAAATTCAAGTAACCTTTAAATAAAGTGCTTTCTTACTTTAATGAAAATTGTTTTTTTTTTTTTTAAGTATATATCTTGTCTGAACAAAATCATTTGCTATGCATTTTTTAAGGATCTCACGAGTTATTTATATGCACTTATTTACTTGTGAAATTTGAGGCTTCAAAACTTTTTAACACTTGAACATTAACAACATTAACAAAATAAAATTCAAACAAAACTAGTATTGTGCCATTCTAAGTAAAAGGCCAAGTTTAAGGGAACGTCCGCAATGCCAATACCAAACAATAGCATCTGCTCGTGAAGATGATTTTAACATCAATAAAAGATTTTAACATCAAAAAAATTTTAAAAATTCTCAAAAAATTAAAAAAATAATAATAAAACCAAATCCAACGAAAGAACCGAAAACAAGAACTGAAGATCATGGTGATGATGATGAAAAAGAGACAAAAAAAGATACAAAGTATACAACAACAAGGAAGTCGTAACCAACATTAAATTTAGTACTTGCTACATGCACTTCTGCTAACCAACTACTACTACAACTGCACTCACATATACATACATATGTATGTACATTATGGCTATAACTTTTTTGCAATTTTTGTAAATATCCAAAATATCACATCAAGTTCTTGTAGAACATGAAAAAGTATAAAGAAATATTTTATTAATTTTTCGCGATGGTTAGAAAAGTTCACACAACCGTGTCATTTCGGTATCAAAAAAAATAATATTTTCCACCAAACTACTTATTTTTTATCCGTTTTTAGTGTCTCCTTTGATATAAACTAATTTTAAAAAGCTTGTCTATGCAATTTCTGTGAAATCGAAATTTGATGATGTGAATTAAAATGCAAAAATACTGTCTATCATTTCGACACAAATTATGTGCAAAAATATGCTAAATTTGATTTTTATATTTTATTCGATAACCGATAAATCCTTAGATTTTTTGACCATATCTAAATATTTTTTTTATTCGGGTAGAAGACGAATATAAATTAATATGATTTTGATCTTTACGTATATATACATATGTATATATTTAGAACCTTATTTAAAATTTTTTCAAATAAAAAAATGATCAAAGGCATTTTAGAAATTGCGTTCGGTGCGTAAAGGTTTTTATCCAAATCGACCAATAAGTTTGGTTTTAATTATTAGGACAATATTGGCCATAAGG
The DNA here is from genome assembly GCA_951394005.1 of Protophormia terraenovae. NCBI lineage: Eukaryota > Metazoa > Arthropoda > Insecta > Diptera > Calliphoridae > Protophormia > Protophormia terraenovae. Next base: position 100,808,104 of record OX596073.1, read on the forward strand.
TATTTTGAGGTCCCAAAAAAGTTATACCCTAATATACATATACTAGAACAGACGAGTATGACAACAAACACTTTACAAAGAATTAAACAAGTTTAAAATAAGTATTAAATAACAAGTAGATATACTAACTTGTGGTAGTAGTACAAACAACTCGTACGTACATGTAAAGAAGACAACATCTAATATTAAAGAACATAAATACATATGTATGTATGTACACTGTCGGACAAAATAAAGTGCGGTTTTTTACTCTTGCTATTTAATTCGTAATGATTGTCTTCTACTTTTTTGGAGTACAGGAGATCGTATAAAAAATGTTTTCTTAACTTTGGTTCATATGAAAACAATTTGTTTGAACCTTGTCTGGACAGTAAGGTTCTCATTTTCCGCTTAGAAAAATGAGATTCTTTTTGGCGACAAATGCGATATAGCCACGATTTTACTTCGCAGTATTAGGGTTTCTGACTTACTGGATTGTGGTAGAAGACTTTCCGATAATATGTCCAGATCTATCCTTATTTTTCAAATGTAATAATAATTTGAATAGAACTTAATGGATAAAATATTAAAATTTAAGACTTTTTAAGCATATGCCTTCCATTTTGTATCAAAAAATTCGAAAATTGAAAGTCAAATTTAGGAAATTAAGCAAAGTGTCACTTTATTTTGTCGCACAAAATCCATGACCAACACAACACTTTTACTCCAAACTCGAAATGCACATATTTCAAAAACTTATTTTTTTACTAAATTAAAGAATATTAAACGACAAATACGTGGATTCCAAAAATGTAGACCATAATGAACCTAGAAGGCAATCATTATGAAAAAAAAGCAAGAGTAAAAAACCGCACTTTATTTTGTCCGACAGTGTATGTATATACAAATTTATGAGTACTAAATATTTTCAACTTGTTGTTTATTAACGACAAACTGTGTAGTGTTAATAGTTAAAACTTTAAAATTATTTGACTTTAAAATCATTTGTTTAACTATTCCCCACCGTTTAGCAAACTTACGAGGTCAGTTTAAAAAAGTATTTCTTAAAAAAAAAAAAAACTTCAGGTCAGGATCAGGCATCCGATTCCTATGGTATTTAAATTTCATTTTTATTCAAACATATCTATCACTTATCAGTATTAAATCCCTATTTTGAAAGAAAAATCTATAAATTATATTCAGTTTCTAAAAGGAAGCCTTTTTGTTATTTTATTATTCATTTTACAAAAAAAATAAAAAAAAATACATTAAAGTTGCAGGTTCTGAGATATATTTATAACAGAATTATAATTTCTTAAGAGTTAAATTAAATTTTAAGATTGTTTTCATGTTGTGTGTGTGTTGCTAACAAACATTTACGTATAAATATTTAACTAATGGTATATTTGCAATCACACACATAAATACATATGGGCCGTTATCAAAAATTTTTAACTTAGCTGAAATTGACTTAAATCCTTAATAAGTTTTGTGGTAATGATATTTTTCAAAAATTGGTTACAGATTTGAACTCACAAAACTGGCAGCATAGGTTTCTTCTTACAGTCACAATGTTTGTTCAAAGTTCAAAAACTTTAAAAATTACTTAAGTTTTTCCGATTCTTCTACATTTTTTGTTTGTGCGTTTATACTTTTGGATCTTATTCTACCATATATAAACTAATCGGACTTTGTGGCTAAATTCTGCACCATCTCTGTTATTCTGCAGATTTTCATCAGTTAAAAACAGGGTAACAATTTGTGACTTTACCTCTCCGAATTTAGTGATATTTGGTACAATCATTATTCTTGTCAAAACTAAGACTAATTTAAAATTTCAGATAATTTCATCAAGCGGTTCGCGAAATATCGCGATTTGAAAGTGTAAAATAGCTCAAAATATGTACAAAGTTGTATACACAAAATTACAAATATCTTTCGAAGTATTTATTATATAAGATTTATTGAGGTGTCATTTTAAAGGTATCAAAATTACCTTTAATATGACGTATAACATGACTTTATTCTCAACATCAAAATGGTCCATATCTCGCGATTTTTCGTTCGCGAGTAAATATCTCGAAAAACGGTCTTTTTAAAAATTTTAAAAAAATATATGTTAATGATGAAAATGTTTTCTATAACCGTGGAAAGTGGCATTCTGGGACTCACAATATTTTAGAAGTTATTACAACAAATAAATACGAAATATTTATTGCAATTTGTATTGTTTTGTTTGTAATAAAATAGAAAAATCGCCAATTTCTTCCAAAAATCATCCGAATGTAATAAAATTCGGCAAGAATATTAATATTGACGCTGGTAACGTAAATGCTGCGTATAAGTTTGATTACCGCGATAGTTCGCGATTTATATAAACTATTGAGAGTCCCAGCACGATACTTACACAGAACATTCAAAACGGCTCCATCCTCTTCATATATATTTTTCACGAATTTTAAATACCATTTTTTGAAGATACAGGACCGCGAAATTTAACTCGCAAATTATCGATTATTAAAATTCAACATAAAAACATATTGCAGGTATCATTTTAAAGGTAATTTACCTTTAAATTTACCTTTAAATAATCGTCTCAATAAACGTTATAACGTAAATATTTTGGAAGATATTCGTATTGAGATATTATAAATCGCGATCTATCGCGGTAATGAAACTTGAACTCGGAATTTGCGTTACCAACGTCAGTAACTTCTAGTTTGTTCAACTTAAAACCACTATAACTTTCGCGCCCCCTGATTAAAATGATTAACGCGAACTGATTCTCCATTAATTCGAGTCACTTTATATCTGTACAAATCAAAAAAATCATAAAAATTCGAAAGTGTCAAAAATTCAAATTTTCATTAATCATAAAAATAAATTTGTTTCAAATAAAATAAGGCATATTTCATCTAAATCATTGTATACATTTTGATTTTATTCACAAATTAATGAAGATACTCATTTAAAAGTTACATAGAAAAATTAGATTATGATTTTTTTAATATTTCTATGTAATTTGCAAGTTAGTATTTTCACTAATTCGTGAATAAAATCAAAGTGTATACAATGATTTAGATGAAATATGCCTTGTTTTATTATACCCTACACGACCATAGGTGGGGAGGGTATTATGCGTTTGTGCTGATGTTTGTAACACCCAAAAATATTGGTCTAAGACCCTTAATTCATACCAACCGGCTTAGAATCACTTTCTGAGTCGATTTAACGATGTCCGTCCATCTGTCCGTCTGTCCGTCCATGTAAACCTTGTAATCAAACTACAGGTAGCAATTTTGAACCAAAATTAATGAAATTTTTATAGTCCAGGGACGAAGCCTATTGAAATTGATTGTGATCGGTCCATTATTTCACCTAGCCCCCATACAAATGTCCTCCCGGAAAAGGGTTTAACGATCAGAAATCCCTTAAATATAGCAATATTTTAATTAAATTTGGCACATATAAGTTTCATATAAGTCTAAATAAGTGTGCCGATTTTTAAAAAGATCGGTCCATAATTAACCATTTCAGAAAATCACTTTAACAGGCATAAATTCCATTAAAATGTTAGTATCAATATTCGACACAAATAAGTTTTATATGAACATAAATGATGGTGCCAAATTTTACAAAGATCGGTCCATAATTTACCATACCTCCCATATAAGGCCATCTTTCGGAAATCACCTAAAAGTGAATAAATTCATATAAATGTCAGCATCAACGTAATATTCTGTATTCGTATGTTTTATTTTACACTTATGAGTATCGGTCCACATTTGACTCCAAGTCTAATAAAAGACCCTTCCCCGAATTATAATGTACACAATGGTGTAGGGTATCATATGGTCGGGCTTGACCGACTATATCTTTTTCTCTCGTTTTTTTTTTTTAATAAAATCAGACATTTCGTTTTCGAGATATGCTTCAATATATAGCGCAACCTGTTTCATTTTATGAATTTCGATTTATCGCGAGAACTAGAGTTAATTAAAAAAAAAAGTGGATTAGAGGCTTAGTACTTAATAATACCGTGTATCTGAATTGTATGAGAAACCCCGTGCCGCAGAATCTGTGTTTCGTGTAATTATTTGAAACCAAAATAAAAGAAAGTTAAATTAAATTAAAAATAAAATATATATTACCATTAAATTCATCCAAATTCTTGTAGGATAAAAAAAGTGATTTATTAAAATAAAATTGTATCTACGTGATCCCATATATGCTGATATAAACAAAAAAAATCCAGTAGCTCTGCCGACGTTTTGTTATTTGTTATGATACAAAAAATCTGTCGTTCATTCTACTATGCTATAATGGTAAATAAATAGGAATTCTCAAGCTACTAAAAAATGTTAAATATTTAAAAGTTATACATTATTTAATAATAACGGTAGAATTAGAATATTATGCGGTTGTGCTAATTTTTGTATCAAATTAATAGTGTAAACGCTCACACATTAACATATTACCAATCGAGTCCATTTAATGCCTGCCCATCCCTGCGTAATTTAATAGCCACATACAAATCGCACTGGTTCCTCTAAAGGAAGTCAAGTAAAAATTTTTCAATTTTATACTTTTTGCAAGAAAGCGATCCTCTACTCTTTCACCAAAAAAATACATAATTGTTTTTAACTTTTAATGTAAATATTAAAAAAAAAGGAAAATAGTTTTTTACATCTACTGAAAATTTTTAAATTTTGAGTTGACTCCCTTCAGAGAAACCAGCGCGTTATCTTCATATATTTTCTATCAAAATTGGCATCAACAACCGATTCTCATAATTTTTGAGAATACCTGAGAAAATCTAATCTTTAGGTGAGGTACCGGTTATTTCAATTACACCAATAATGTATTTGAATAACGCAAAGGTGGCAATTCTTAGAAAAAGTTTAAATATTAAAAAATATGTTTAATAATAATAATAATAATTTTAAATAAATATATACGCGGAAATGGTATAATGCTCATTGACTTCTTTGATACCACAGTTAATAAAAACTATACTCTCCTTGAATATGACTGTTGATTCGGTTTCTTGTATTCAATGTCAATAAAACGAAGGAAGTTGCTCATTAAATGTTTATTGAATGATATTCCTTTCAGAAAAAAATGCAATAATGAAAAATAACAGAACTATTTTTATATTTTTTATTTTGCATACTAAAACGTCATACATATTCTAACGAAAGACAATAAACAGAAAAAAGAATCAAAGACATTACGAATACCTACATATTCACTTATTTAAAGAGAAAATAAAAAAAAAACTAAACAATTTAATTAAATAATTCACAACACGTTCCAAATGAAATATGACAGGTTACTTCCGAATTATGTTTTATAACCGGGGTACTTTACAATATGGTATTTATACTCTTGTGTACATGCATACATACCTATATACATATGTATGAATGAATGAGTGTTTGTTTTTATAAATCAACACCTGTCTAATGGCGGTTAAATTTATTTTATTGTTTTCGGTGACATTAATGGTTAAATCAAAGTTCAATTTACAAGTGAAATTCTTTTGTTTCTATTGAAAAAAATTAATTCTTTTGTTTTTAAAATGCGTTTGATTGAATTTATAAATTTAATTTTAAATCATGTTTGAGACGTGTTTTTTAAATACTTTTTTTTTTTTTGTTTTGGGCAATAAATGTCATTTCTTTTTACAAATATGTAGGATTAAAACATTTAACGCTTTTATCGTTTGTAATTTTAAATTTAAACAAACAATTTTACATATTGAATAAATTATATAAAATAAATTTACTTATCAGTAAAAAAAAAATATCAGATAAATAAATTACACAATTTTAATACGAAAAGGTAAATCCGACAATAATTACAATAAATCTTAAAAAAAGAATATTAAGATATTTAAATAATTTATTTTTATATTATAATAAGAAAAAATTGTATTCATATTAACAAATTTTCAAAAATCGGATCAAGTATGTATCATTTTTGTACAGATACAGCTGTTTTCTTGAAATCCAACTAATTTCTGAATCAATTTAACGATTGTGAGCAAAGTACTGGTTGCTCTTTCAAAATATTTCAAATGATCTTGGTACGTAGAGTTTTTTATGCAAGGACTAAACCTTTTGAAATGGTTTATAATCGATCCAATATTTCACTTGGCTTCCATACATACGTTTTTCCGAAATAGGGGTTTAACGTTCATAAAATAATACAATTTATTTGTATTGCAGTAAATGTAACAACTCCGAATTACTAGCAATTAAAAATTAAAATAATTATTTCATCTTATTACAGAATTTCATTGGGTTATTAAATAATATTGTAAAATATTGTAAAATAATCTCTTGTAACAATTAATGATTAGGTTTCAATATAATATTTGTTATATTATAAGAGCGTATAAGCCTGCCTTTGCCATGAAATATAATATTATAATTACAAAAATGTGTACAAATAAATCCGAAGAGCTTGAAAAAAATTTACGAACAACATTTTGATGCTTTTCTTATCCCTAACCGAAGTTAATGATTTGTAGCTCTTAGAATGTGATGGGATAATAGTTACTAAAGTATTTAATTAATAAACTTAAAAAAAAAAATAGTTTTCAGTTTTCGATATGATTTGGAAAGCAGACAATGAGAATAGCAAATCAAAATTTCTTAAAACCAAAACAGACCTAAAAAAATAGCGAATCTCCGCTCCCTGATAGAAAAATTTGGCTCCGTTAGAATTTGTAGAATGAACATATTTATAATTAAGCCTATTTTTAATTTTTTTTACCACGTGTGGGAGCTTCAGAAAAGTCAGGATTTGTTGGACAAAAAGTTTATAAGTGAGCTTCAGAAAGCTCTTGAAAGGAAAAAATGCTTAGCAAATTATATATATAGATTATTCCTCACTTAAAAAAAAATGTGTCCAAAATAGAGATACAGGATTGGTTGGTTACAGTGATGAGATTTATGGCACATTTGGTCCATTTTTTGACACTATTGCTTTGCCAGTGATACCACGGCAATTTGGAAACTACTTGGTCACTTTTTCAATATTAATTAAAGTATTTCTTTTTTTTAAATTTCTTAGCTCTTAGATTAATTCTACCAAGTTCTATAGAAGTGATAAAAGTTTACTCTGAGTGATTTCCTGACAGTTAATGAAATGAATTAAGTCAGTTATTCATATATAGGGGGCGGATTTTTATGCATTTAATTTTTGAAAATATGCGCCTAAAAAATTCACTTAAAAATTCAAAATAAAAAGTATGCATTTATTTTTTTAATTTTTAATATTTTATAAAAAAAAAAAAAAAAAAAAAAAAAAACAAAAATCAGTCCTTGATAAGCTAAGTAATGAATCATATTTTGTATTTTTAAAAGTTAAAGGCTATGTTTTAAAAGATCAATGCTAATTCTTACATTTGCATTAAAATCCGGTCCCTATTAATTTATCTTAATACCTACTCTAATATAAAAGAAAGACCAAAATTCTAACCAACAAAAGATCAAGTTTCTCAAACGTATACGATGAAATAAGCGAAATTATAGTTTGCTTTTAAAATCTAATATAGAGCACTAAGAGAAAAATCGAATGTATTTGCTAATGTCATTGAACTGTTGTGTATTTCAGGAAATAATGTTTTCTTTTTTAGTTATGCCTAATTTTGATGTTCTGAAATATTTACCTTGTTTTTATTTTTGTTTGATTACTAAGAGATTTTATACTATCTTTTGCTCCTAATTTAGTTTAATTCGGTAAGAAAATATACTTGGTACTTCTGAAGTCTTTTTGGCACATTTCGATCCCAATTTTGATACTAAATACAAATTTTCAAATCCCATCATTGGTTGATTATATATACAAACATATTGCTTATGAATATGCAAATGTATGTTATCGAAGGAATAAATTCATTGATTTCTTTTTGAATTTTAGAATTTTAAATTTCTTGTCAGTTTTAATTTGTTAAGTAATCTGCAAATATTTACATACTCTACTGTCATTGAAAATGACTTGTAAATTTTTAAGGTTCGTTCGTCTTCTCTCCACATATGTATCTAGAAACGAGTACTATATATACTTATTCGTTTATAGTTTTTGTAATATCTTCTGATACTGACTATTTTTTATGCAAATTAAAATAAAATCAAAAAAAAGCTCAATGATCATACACGACATTTTCCCATAGGAGTAGACAGACAGACAGACAGACAGACGTACCCATACTACATGGAATGTGTATAATCATGAGTATGAGTATGATACGATATAAATATAAATTTATTATTCATGTGTGCATGAAATAGAATGCATGCATGCATGATGCACTTACACATAACCACTGTTAACAATGAATCAAATGATTGTGTGTGTATTTAATATCATGCATATCCTGAATATGTTAAATATGCTAAATAACTATCAGCACAGACAGAGTAGAATACTTAAAGAGCAGTTTAAAAGTTTAAGAATCTTATTGCAAAAGAGTACTTGATATGGTAATCAAAATATATCGTATACAAACTTTATAAATACATTAACATACATACATATACAATAATTCATATACATAACTACATATTCTAAAAGCCATATACATAAGTAGATCTAAGGTAACTTGAAAAACTTACAGTCATAATCAAGATATTATGAATACTTTATTAAAGTTTAAGCAAAATTATTAAAAGTATACAATTTAGAAATAATTTTCTGGCTTAAAACTTAACTATCTATTCTTTATTAAATTTTTTTTGAAAAATATTAAAATTTGCCTACATTAAATATATTTATTTATATTCACTTGATTTACAATCATGAAAAACATTAATTAGTTTTGTTTTAATCGTAATTATTATTATGATCATAAGTATATGTATGTATTTCTTCTAAAATGAGTATCAAACTGCATATAATGAATATTTGAACAAAATATTTAAATTATATTTTATGCTTAAGCGAAACGAAATAAAACAATATGTGATGAGAGAAGAGAAGATCTTGAAATCAGTGACCTTTTTAACTTGTCTTGTTAGCTTGAAATTTAAAAATATTTTTGGTCAATTCATTTCATTGTTTACCTTCTTAGAGCATTTTATACGTACATACATATTTACATTTGTTAGTGGATGCTGTCTTTTTAGAATATTGTCTCATATCTTCATTAAGATTCAAAATGCCAAACAAACTCACACATGACACAAACATCAACTAAAATAATCAAACCTTAAGTCATATAAGGATGAATGTCGTGTTTCCTCCTTCAGTCCTATGCTTTTTCTACGGTAACATGTCATAACAATGATGGTACGATGCTTAAGACATTCACATAATATACATTCATACATCCATACTTAAATACTTTACGGTTTGGTCCATAATTCCAAAGGATAAATGATAAAATAAAGAAACGCATTGAACTTATATGTAGAGATTCAAACTTACATACAAAAAAGTATACAATATGTAACTTTTTATCATTCGTTTCCATTTTAAATTAGAAACCAAAAAGTACATGACATAGATATGGAAAATAAAATCTTAAAATAATAATGGTTGGTGCAAAAAGCACAATTGGAATAATCAAAGAAACTTTGAATTGACTTATTTAAAGTAATAAGAGTATGATCACAAAATTTTAAAGAAAATGTTGGAAATTTGTATCCTTATTCGAAAGAGGCAAAACTAAAAACTTTTATATTTAACTTTGTTTAAGGTCTTTATCAAATTAAACAAATTTAATTAAAAAAAATCTTTAAAAATTCCGAAATTATTTCTTTATGTGTAAAAAATCATTGTGCATACAAATCACTACAATTCCCTAAAATTCCAACTATAAAAAGTTAGTGTCTTTAGTTTGTTTCAAAATTTTAAATTTGAGCCATCATTAAAAATGGCAACATCACGAATTCTCCCAAACACAAACATACATTCATACCTATGTATGTATATGTAATAATAATAACAGCAACAACAAAATAAAAATCACAGCCAACAATAACAATGACGACCTCTTCAAGTACACGAGTATAAACAAGTTCTTCTAACATTGTTTTCTGATATTATTCTGTCCTTTTTTTCAACGAAAACCAACATATAAAGAAGAGAACAGTGATGAACAGGAGCGGATGCAGCATATGTATTTGGGAGGGCGAAATTCGGAATATTGGATTTTATAAATTTCTTCTTTATTTGAAGTTATTGATGTCATACATTTGTCGTGTTGTATTTTATTAAAACTTTTTATTTAAGGATGGGAAATGTTCTCTTTTCTCTCCTAGTAAATCCGCTTCTGGCAATAGAAGTGGAGGAAAAAGCATATATGTTGTGCACTTTATTACATTATTCCTACAATATTATTTTCATTTTACTTATTTTTATTATTCTCTTTTTGTTTGTCTTTTCAGGCGAAATCTTTCTAATGCGACCTCTAGAGGATATCGCTGCAATCACGCATGTGGGCGATCCCGTCTTGCTTACAGTAATTGCGGAAGAGGTTAAGGTTGGTCGTGACGAACCGCCAGCAATGGCTTCCACTGTTCAATTGGCATTCTTTTTACCTGAGCGCACCAACTCGCCACCATACTTTGAGAACGATCAGTAAGTTAAAAACAAGAAGAAACAAAAAACATTATATCTACATTCAAACAAACATTATGTTGAGCTAGTTGATTATTACTTTGCATCATTGCATTATACTAAAATGCTTTTGCTTGATCTGTATGTAACCATTAGCATAATGTTTGCTTTTCTTCAAGTTTTAAAATGGAAAATAAAAATATCCAAAAACTTGATTAAAGTTAAATGCAAAAAATCGTCCAAATTTCTTTTCAAGTAATTTTAATACTGTGTCTGTAGTTCATAAAACCGTTCAACAATAATTTAGCTGCTCTTCAAACTAACTATTCACAAGAACATTTCCTATTAAAACTGTCAGGAATCTTTCACTTCTTATTTAGGTTTCAAAAATTTATCAGAACTATTGATATCTATAATGTCGTCGGTGAGCTGACGAAAAGTCCAATGCCGAAAATTCAAATTTTCCGATTTTTTTTTTAGCAAATTATTCAGTTATTGTGCACAGAAAAAAATTATTTTCGAAAAAAAAAAAAAATTCAATTAAATTACACAAGGCAACAAAATCGAAAAAATTTTAAAGACTTCAAAAACCACTATATAATTTTGATGTATTGTGTTTCCAGTAGTACAAATATGGTCAAAATTATAAATTCTATGGAGAGGTGTTTTTTTTTTAATTTTTAAGTAATTATAATATTTTTTTAGAAGTTTCTCCACATAATTAATGATAACTCAAAAAGGGATTAGTCCGATATTATTAAAATAAACATAGAAAAATAGAAATTTACATAACCTTTAATACGTTTATATATTGCGTTTCAATCGGCTCAGTAGTTTCGGAGTTATAATAAAAAATTGAAGCAAAAAATATATTTTTTACGTGAAAATAGCAAATTTATTTGTTTTAAAAAAATCGTGAAAAACCGAAAACGCCAAAAATTGTTCAGATTTATTACTTTATCGCAAATCCACATGTAATAGCCACAAAATGAGGTATTGATCATAAAAATCGATTGATTCGTTTAGAATTTAATCGCAATTAAGTGAATTCGCTCATTTTCACAAAACTTTAGTTTTTTGAGACATTTTTCCACTTATGTTGTCATAACTCAAAAATAACTTGTCCGATTTTGTTAAACTAAATTTACAAAAATTTTGGCTTATAATATCTTTAAATCATGTGTACAATTGTTTTTGATGCGATTAATAGTTTCAAAGTTATGAAACAAATTGTTAGGCCAGAAATAAAAAGTTGGTAACAAATTAAAAAAAGCTACATATCATGTGAATTAAAGCAAACCCCCTTTACATGTAGAAAATTGTTTTGAAAAACTTTTATGACATTTTTATGATTCTCAGAATTAAAAAATAAGTAATCGCCGATCGCACATTCAACCAAAGTAAAAGAAGAATACTCTGTTATTACATTGATCATGAAGAAGATAAAGTATGATGAACATAACTGGGTAATTTGTGTTGTTCTTAAGATGGTAAATTCTGTCTTAGGTCAACAAAGCGGCTTTAACAAATATCCTTGTTTTATATGTTTATGGGACAGCAGAGCTAAAGCAGAACATTGGAAGAGAAAACAAGGTCCTACTAAGCAATTCCAAATGTTATAAATGTGGCTCTAGTGCCCTGAGATCGCATCATATTACCCCCTCTTCAAATTAAACTTGGTCTGATGATACAATCTGTTAAAGCACTTAACAAAGATAGTAAATGTTTCTAGTATATTTCAAGGAAGTTTCCCAATCTGAGTATGGAAAAGCAAATTGGTGAAAGATACTGATTTTGGCAGTTCAATGTCAGAAAGTGAGAAGAATGCATGGGAATCGCTTGTATAGGTTATAAAGTGCTCTACCTGCACTGTCACTTAGATCGTTTTCTTCAAAATCTAGGAGAATTGAGTGAGGAAAATGGCGAACGATTCCACTATGATATCCGGACAATGGAGGAACGATAGTAGGGTCGTTGGGATGCACACATGATAGCTGATTTTTGCTGGAGTATTCAGAGTAACACTTCGTTATTCAACAATAGTAGAAAATCGAAAAAAAAAAAAATAAAATTCCATAGTTTGCAGTTTATAGTAATTATTTATTTATTTATTTATTTATTTATTTATTTATTTATTTATTTATTTATTTATTTATTTATTTATTTTCTTAGTTTATTTCTTATAATAAATATAAATAACAAAATATAAATTTTCTACCGTTTAATACATTTAAACTCATCCAATTCATATGTTTTTTTGAAGAATAGAATCAGTATTGTAGGTAGGGTTTTGTAATGTATTTTCGATTTGAAAATTTGTGCATAGCATGGGGAAAATGTTTTCAAAATTCAATAAATCGAAAGAAAAGCATTAACTACTCAATTTTGTGTATATCAAACAAAAAACTAAAATTTTGTGAAAATTAGCGAAATCACTTAATTGTGAATAAATTCGAAAACAATCAATAGATTTTTATGATCGATATCTCATTTTGTTGCTATTACATGTGGCTTTGCGATTTTTCATGATTTTTTTAAAACAACTTAATTTGCTATTTTCACGTAAAAAATATATTTTTTGCTTCAACTTTTTATTATAACTCCGAAGCTACTAAGCCGATTGAAACGCAATATATAAACGGATTAAAGGTTATGTAAACTTCAATTTTTCTAAGCTTATTTTAATAATATCGGACTAACCATTTATGAGTTATCATTTATTATGTGGAGAAACATCTAAAAAAATTTATAATTTTACTTAAACATTTTTTAAAAAAAAAAACCTCTCCATAGAATTTAACATGTTTACCATATTTGTACTACGGGAACTACAATTCATCAAATCTATATAGGGGTTATTTAAGCCCGTTTTTGCCGTTGACCTGTGTTATTAATCAGAATTTTGAAATGATTTTAAATATTTTTATAAATAAATACATTTTTTAAAATCGAAGTATTCTAACACAAAATATAATCTATTATACAATTTATCAAAGATAAAAACTATTTAAATATTTTTTTATACCCACCTTAAAAAAGATGGGTGTATATTGATTTTGTCATTCCGTGTGTAACATGTCGAAAAAATCATTTAAGACCCCATAAAGTATATATTTTCTGGGTCCTGGTTCGATTCTGAGTCGATCTAGCTATGTCCGTCCGTCTGTCTGTCTGTAGGGGGACGAAATTTGGCTCAAATATTTATCTTATATAAAGTTTGTTTTGGATTGAAAATGGGTAAAATCGGTTAATAAACAAAAAGTTATGAGCTAAATAATAGAAACACAGGGTGTCCGTTGTAGCTTTATTTGCGGATATCTCTTTAACAAAAGCATGTACGACAACGAAATTTAGTTCGAGGGTCTTGGAAACCAAAAATGGGCGCGGTCCACCCACTTTACCGCCCACCTCCCATATAAGGTGAACGAAATTTTGTACAAATAGTTCAAGGATCAAAATAAACTCGGAAACAAAAAATGGGCGAGGTCTCCCATCATACCGCCCACCTCCCATATAACGTAAAATTTGGAAAAGTTGTTGGTGGGTATATAGATTCGGCCAAGCCGAAGATAACATTCTCGATTGTTTTTTTTTTTATTGCATCAATTGATTCAATTGATCAAAATTAAAATTTTCTTATATTTTTTACTAAAAATTAAACAATTTATTGCCTTTCAATTATTCTTTATATAGTGTCAATTTATAAATTAATCAAATATAAATAAAAATATGTTATAATTTGAATATTGAATATCGTCTATTCCATAAAAAAAATTTTTATAAAATTTAACAAAACATAAAAAGTATGAAATTTTAAATATTCATATCTCTTGAAGTTATTAATGGATTTCTGTAATTGAAAAAGTCTTTAAAAGACCATTATATTTATTTTGTGCAGTTTTGCCAGCATTTCCAAAATATCATTTTTGTTCCAAAATATTTTCAAAATATAAATGCAATTTATAGATGCATTTTTGTTAATTTCGAATTTATTAAATTTTAATTTTTCTAAAAGTGTATTTAAAAATGCTTTGCTTATTATAACTTGAAACAATAATTAGTCTGGCACATAAAGGTTTACTATTTTTAACGAATTTTTAAAAAGTAACACAATAAATTTTTTTAACAAAATATGTAAAGCTACTCATAATACCAGAAAAATAAAATTTTTATATGAAAAAATTTCAATTAGTTGAAGAAAATGCGAAATTGTGCATAGTATATGTGTTCGTCCCAAAAATTTGAGATTTTTATTCTAATGTAAAGACCACGCTTTCCAAATACGTAAAAAAATTTAATAGCATATTTAAAGAAAAATGCATTTAAAAAATGCGATTGTATTAAAATGCATTTTTAAAAAATATTTTTTATTTATAAACTATTCATGTTTAAGCTGACATAATTACAATTCAAACGCCGTTTAAATGATAAATTTCTGCAAAACTTCCCAGAAATATTTGTATTTAAAATTGTATACTTTTGAGATTTTTTAGGTTTTTTCGAAAGCGAAATAAAATCGCGAATTTTCTGAATTTCGCGAATCTGAAAACGGAAATCTATTTAGGCATCCAAAGACCTTTTACGTGCCAAATTTTATAAAAATCGAAAGACACTTGGTAAATTTTTGGGCGATCTTTCATGGAATGGTCGATATACATTTTTTTAATAAGGAGTGCGATCGAACATATATAAAATTCAATAATTTGGAAACGGTTGATTTTAGAGTTTTGATTGTTTTTTTATTTAATTCATATTATACTACAGATCACAGAAAAATATAACTTTTATACTTCTAACTAAAGCATAGCGATTGACGACATACTTACATGTTTTCAAAAATTGTGCGACACCTAACATTGCTATGTTGTGTTATGTTCTTTTTTCTTATTTGCATTGCACACGAAGGCATTTTTAAATACGAGCACACACAGACATCAACTAAAAAAAAATAAATTGCATTGCACACGAAGGCATTTTTAAATACGAGCACACACAGACATCAACTTAAAAATAAAATGTCACACATAAACGAAGAAAGGCATTGTACGTTTTAACTGTCTTTGCATCAAGTGCGACATGTGTGACGCTTGTCGCTCCTTTTTCTTTTATATGGTTTTTCATAGTTTTTCAATACATACTACAATTTTTCTTGTGCATTTTTTCTTCAAAAAATTATTGTAAATTAACAAAAAAAATATATATATATACGTACTTTTACGAAATGTATGGATTTAGAAAATTAAGTTATTAAATGTAATATTAATAAAACAGGTAAATATTAAACATTCATTAATTAATAATATTATAAAATGAAGATTCAGTTTAAGTTATACTTTAATGTATGTAAATTGATAAATTTATGTAATGATTTGTATAAAATTTTATTTGAATGTTATGGAAAATTAGTGGAATATTTCTATATATAATTTTTTTTGTGAAATAGTTTGAATTTAATTAAATATGCAGTAGTAAAAATAAATATATGAAATCGATGTGGAGAATCGTATTTTGTGACGGATGAATGAATTAAATGTATTTATTTAAAATGCAAGAAAACTCAAATGAACATTTTTAGTTTCCTGTTAAGATTTTATAGAAAAAAATAAAAAATCTTAGATTTCGCGGAAATTTTAAACAAACAAAATACTTTAATGGGACGTTTACAATGGTGCTAGGTCATAAAAAGCAGCAAAGAAAAGAAAGTATTATTTATTTATTTATTATTATTATTTTTTTTTTTTTGATTTTCCGTTTAACAATTTTCTCTTATAGAAAATTGTAAATCTACCTAAATTTTGTATGAATGGGAAGTAAATTTTGGCATACATCTACTATATATGTAGTAGAGTATTCACTCGAATATTGTTTGCTCGATTAATCGGCAAATTAAAATCAAATATTGGTTCGATTAAATTAAATCAAGAATTTCAAGTAAAAAGTTGTTCGAGCAAATTATGCCGATTAATCGAATAATTCGAGTAAAAAAATATTTTAAACAGTTCCTTTCTTAACTATTTTTTAGGATGTTTTAATTTTAGTTTTTAAAAAAATTTAGCTTAAAAACAATGTTTCAAAATTATCATAGAATGTTTAGAATCTAAAAGTGGCACCACAATTCGGAAGTTTATTAAAAAAATTGTATTTAGTAAAAAGAACAGAAAATATGCCTAAATTACAACACTTAGTAAAAGGTCGTTTTTCGATCACAAAAATTAAACAAAAATACAAACGTCCTTTTAAAAAATTAAAATGTAAATTTCAAATAATTTTTTATAATTTTAATAATTTGAGACGGATAAAGAAAATGGATTCTCCTTTATATTAAATGTTTTATAAGATATAAATTGGAGGATTTTAAACTTGATTTAGAAAAACATATCAATAAATTCTCAGTCTGGTGTGGAGGATATGATGGTGACGGCTTGGATGAAATTAAAAATGGGAAGAAAGGAAAAAAGGAAAAATAAAATATTGAAAATTTTGGAAAAAAAAATTATGGTTAATTTCAAAATAGGGTCAATTATAATTCTTACGCGTACATTTGGGAGAAAGAATTATATATTTTAAATTTACAATAAATGTGTCTATTAAATGGAGAAGTCGTACTAACTATATTAAATGACTGTCAAAAACTTAATTTATTTGGCTATGTCTGGCGATGAGTCATTGTAGTATATGTTAAAATAGTAGCAAACTTCAATTTGTGTAGTTTTGATACTAAAGATGTCGAGATATGTTTTCGCTATAACTAAACCATTTAAAGACATTTTATGCTCGAAATAAAACTGGGTTTAGTAGATTTCCGATACTTAAAAATATTGTACAAATATTTTGAATATAACTGAAAATCTCTGTGTAGCACATAGATTTGTATGTGTCCAAACTGAAAAGTGAGGCTATGAGACAAAATCTCTAATTAGTTCAAAGTGATTAAAAACTCAACATTAAATTGTTATCGAAAGTATAGATAATCACCTTTAATCTGGTATTACACGCAAAGAAAAAACATAGTTGGTCAAATCATAATCGGTAACTATCATTAATGTTTAGGTTTATGATTCCCTCAATCATATCAGTTATTATACCCTTTTGTGAACATAATATTGTCCTTTCCAATATTAATATAATATGAACCTCACAATCATAACATTTATGTGTGATAGTCCTCACAACCATACATATAATACCCCCAATCATAATACTATGCATACGGTTAAAATATATTTTTTATTTATTATTATTTTTTTAATTTAAATCTTGCGAATAGGAAATAATTAAAAAACAAATATCACAGCCTTCACTGGACGATTTCGTTCAAGAAAATTCATCTTCACATTCACACACCTAAAAGAAAATTTGTAGAAATACATTTTTTTATTATTATTATTTTTATATTTGACTGCACTGAATTATTGATATTTATTGTACTTACCGAAAAATATTTCCAATTTGAAATTTGGCCATTGATGATTTGCTCCGTCAGCACTCCGTGGATCTCGTTATTAAAAAAAAAATAATAAAGTTTTTTAATACAAATTTTGTGAACTTTTTTAAACGTTTTTCTTCACTTTACGTCCGTCACATTTAAGATTTCATTACTGAATGAGTAAATTATTTCGAAAGAGAGATAACAATAAAGACGAGCATATTGTTGTCACCCCTCGCATTAAAATATTGCATACAAATATTTCATTGAAATAATATGTTACTATATTACAAAGTACCATATGTTAAAATTATCAGAACAAAAAATTATTGATTCAGCTTAGTCTAAAACACAATAATTTGATTGTGTTAGCCAAATAAACTACTTAGGAACATCACTTGATTTCCGCGAGCATTACGGAATCATGTTTTTTCTTTGCGTGTAGTGTAAAAACTAGCCATTTTATAGCGTTTAAAACATGATAAAAAGCTTTTCGAACCGCACTTTAATATAAAATTTTGTTCGAATTAATACACCAAAATTGTTAGATCTATTTATTTTACTATCAACGAATAATAATCAAATAATCAAAAAAGACTGCATTTTCGAGTTATTTGATTATTCGAAAAATGAAAAAGTCGAGTAAAATGAATACCCTAATATGTAGGTACTATAAGAAATAAGAACAGTTACTGGAAATTGACACGCAATAAAAAGTGCCTTTAAATTAAATATTTCTGTTTTTTTTTCGCAATAAAACTATCAGTAATAAAATAATATTCGCGCAAAATGCAAAAAGTCACGCTTGTGATAGTATATTCAAATTTAATTTTTATAGTACCTGTAAACAATTATTTATTTTTTATAAAACTACAATGATATTCTACATTTTTTGGTATTCTGTTTTTTGAACTCAATAAGTTTTGACCGTGTATTTATTTTTAAGTTTGCTAAAATAAAATTAAAAATTGATAATGCCTTATTTAAAACAGAGAAAAGAATCTCCAAAAGCGAAATCTTCAATATATTTTATGAAATTAATGTGCTAACAATGAAATTATCAGAAATTATGTATTATGTTGTCGCTGCAATAATGTATGTATATAAATTCAACGAGAATGCTACATCTAATCTTCTGAGGCACAATTGCTGCAAAAAATATAAGACATCAAAAGAATAGACACCAGTCAAAATTCAACTAACTAAAGAGCTAAAACAGGAATATTTATTTGTATATTAATAAAAATGTGGTTGAATCACTAAATTTTGATAACAAATATGAATATTTTGAAATGAAGCAATAAACGTGTAATGTATAATTTTCTTAATATATATCCTTTCAGATGAAAATTAAAGTTTTTTCTGAATAATTTTACAAACTAATTTTGAAATTGGAAATATAAATGGACTCTGTCATGTTCTCAAAAATTACTTATTTCTGTATTAGTTATAATTCTCAATAAAAAGGAATTCATAGTAAAAACGAGAGAAGAAGATATAGTCGGTGAAATAATAGCCCGATCATAACCAAATTCAATAGGCTTCGTCCTTGTGTTGAAAAAAGCATATGTACCAAATTTCATCAAATTATCTTCAAAATTGCGACCTGCACTTTGCGCACAAGCTTTACATGGACAGCCAGCCAGCCGACCAGACGGACGGACGGATATCGTTAAATCGACTCAGAATCACGGTATACTTTAAGGTGGGGGTCCGAAGAATTTTTATCTGCGTTACAACTTCTGAACAAACACATAATACCCCAACCACCTTTTCGGCGGCGGCGGCGCAACACTTTTTAATCGGCGGCGGCGGCGCAAATTAAACTAATTCGGCGGCGGCTAAATTTTCGGCTGAGATATAGTAGATACTACATTGTGAGTAAAATTATAATAATAGATGGAGCCACTGCATCTAGTTCTTCGAATAAGATAGAAAAATATGTTTTTTTGGTTGAATTTAAATAAAAATTTAAAAATTTCGGCGGCTGATTTTGAGTCGATGTGAGCCGATGAAAACGGCGGCGGCGCATGACTTAGAAAATTACACGGCGGCGGCTCAAAACCGGCTTGAAGCCGATCGGCTTGTTTCTCTGCACTCTACTATCATACATACTTTTGGTGGTAGTTTTTTTTACATCTATATTTAAACTCAAATGTTAGCACCATCACACACAACAATTTCTTTCACTATCTGTGTGTAAATAAAGCATATCACAACATTACGACGACATGCGAAGACAGTAAGCATATTTCGATATGACAGTAAACAACAGTTCATTAGCCAAAACACGACATAACATAACATTAGATTAGCCAATGCATGTCACAGCACAACATCAAATTTTTGCGTACCATACTTTTAAGCAAAATGATGTCTTCGCAGTCCTTTACTTCTAACCACTATTTATGAACTAGTAGACCTTTTTTGGTAACCCTTCCATTAGAGATTTGATAGTTGTTTCAGTCACTTTTTTGGTCTGCCTATCTCCTTTTAAAATCTTCGATATTTTGGGACACCTCTTTTGTCCTCTTTGATTCTCTTTTCACAAAAGCTCAATATCTCTCCACTGGTCTTAGCTCCGGTTAACTTAGAGGATTGACCTATCGTAGTACAAAAACTGTTTTATTGTTTTGGTACCACTCCAGAGCTTTTTTACATAGTGACATGATGCCAAATCGGGCCAAAAATATGTGGACACATTGTGCTCTCTTATGAAAGGAAGAAGATTTTTTGCAAAAATTTTTTGATGTATTTTTCGGTGTTTATATAGCCCACTGTAACAAATGACTTGCTTCTTTTGCCGCAACTGCATAATCTTGCCAAACCTGGAATTCGTCAGCTTCTTGGACTTATCTTCAACATATCCTCGAGCATCAGCATCATAAAAATTTTGACCCGGAAGCTGCGAAAAATCTTCCAGTACATAGATTTCGTCGTTCTTTATACAACATGAGTATTTTTGTATGAAATATGATTTTAATTTCCGTGCCCAATTCTTGGCTTCGAAATTTTTTGCAGCATTCCAATCTGGAACTTTTTGCACTTTATATGTTTTAAACTCCGCATTAGCTTTAACTTTTCGCATCAAATAGTCTGAGCACTGAGCTAACCGGGCTGCTTTTCTATCAGATGTGTTTAGAGTTGCTTTCAATATGCTTTCAATTTTCTGGCCTTCCCAATATCATGTGAACCTTTTTTCTTCTCGAACCATGTTTCCTATCAATGGTCGAATTCTCCTGATACTGTTTAATAATCTTGGAAGCAGTTTGACGGCAGACATTTAATACTTTGACCAATTATTTGTAGGACAAATTTGGATTTTTTTTAATTCTTAAATAATTTATAGCAGGTACATTTTTTTCGTCACTCATTTTGATCAAATTCACAACAAATCAACATGGTTGTTATTCAAAGATAACTAGATCAAAAAAAATGTTAAATATTGCTTCGGAAAAAAAGTTATGAGGCAAAACGTGTGTTAAGATTTTTTCGATCACACTCCTTAGATTAAATTTCAATTAATAAAATAATTGAATATGTATTATTCGTAATTGAAATTGGATTTTAGATTTTTCTATGTTAAAAAATGCCCCAATTCTTACCTGTATTGCATTACCACCTACAGTCTACATAATTAATCGAATGATTTAATTTTTTTTTTTTTTTTCAGTTATGTGTCACGAGTCGACGAAAATGCTCCCCAAGGTACTGCTCTGACATTTGTTGATCCGTATGTGCCGCGAGTTTATGACGATGATACTGGTAAAAATGGCGTATTTTCATTAACGTTACTCAACAATAACGGAACATTCGAGATCTCGCCTAATGTTGCTGAACGCAGTGCATCTTTTCTAATACGTGTTCGTGACAACATTCTGTTGGATTATGAGGAACGTCAAAGTGTTGAATTTCAGATTCTAGCTCAGGAATTGGGACCAGCAACTAATCTCTCTGCCATTGTCAATGTAACCGTTTACATTAACGACGTAAATGACAATCCTCCGGTCTTTACGCAGCCTGTGTACACAGTTGAGCTACCCGAAAATATGACGGTCGGCACTAAGGTTGTACAAGTGCATGCCGATGATGTTGACACGGGTATGGGAGGTCGAGTTCGTTATACTGCAATATTGGGTTATCTAAATACTTCATTAAATTTGGATGCCGAAACTGGCTTAATAACTGTTTCAACAAACAATCATGGTTTTGATCGTGAAGTCATGCCCGAATATCATTTGTATGTGGAAGCACGTGATAATGACGGTTCCGGCAACAGAGCTCAAGTGCCCTTAGTAATTAAATTAATAGATGTGAATGATGAAACCCCGTTATTTGAAAAGGATGTTTATGAATTTATTTTGGCGCCGGATTTAAAAAGTTTTACAACAACTGCCATCATACATGCAGTTGATAAGGATGCAACTGCTCCCAACAATGAAGTGCGTTATGAGATTATCAATGGCAACTATGACAATAATTTTGCTTTAGATAAAGTCACAGGCGAACTAACAGTACGGGAAAAAGTTAATTTTCGTGCCAAAAAAGAAATCAGCGGAAGAAATAGACGTCAGACGGCAACGTCATCTTCACTCTCGTCCGAAGAACAAAATATTTTCATACTTACAGCTCGTGCCTATGATTTAGGGGTGCCTGTTCGTTCGAGTACAACCACAATACGTATATATCCACCAGAAAGTCGTACAAGAGCTGTTACATTTGTTGTACCTGGTTTGAACCCAGATAAAGCCAAAACCGAAGAGACTCTATCAACCATCACTGGTGGCAAAGTAATCATACATGAAATTCGTGCATTGAAACCCGACGAACCAGGTGCTCAAAATATTCCACCTTCCGGTAATCCTGATATCAAGGAAAGAAGTGTTGTCACTGCCACCGTACTCTACGATAGTTCGTCTGTTGTCGATATCTCACAAATTCAGCAGAGGCTCTCTCAGCATAATAGTTCTTTTGCTATTATGACCGGTCGTGAGGCCAGCACGAGTGAAACAGATGTAAGTCATAATATTTAATTTTCAATTAAAAATTGTTAAATTCAAACATTTTCAAAAAGGATCTTACTCCATTGCAGACCCTGTACAAAGCTGAAAATAAACTATTATTTTGGTTATTAATTCTACTTGCCACCTTGGTGGCATTGACCATTTTAATTCTACTTTTGTGCTGTATATGTTCCTGGTGTCCGCTCTATGGAGCTACTAGGTAAGATTAAGGCATTTCAATTATTTATTTATTTATTTATTTATTATACCTTTGATTAGATATTTTATGAATAACTTTCATATCGAACAATCATACAATGATACACACAGTAAAGTTCAAATATCGCTAATAAAACTGGAAATATATAACTGAATAAATTACTTATTTTACACCACCATAGGTGGGGAGGGTATAATGCGTTTGTGCTAATGTTTGTAACACCCAAAAATATTGGTCTAAGACCCACCTTAATTTGTACCAATCGGCTTAGAATCACTTTCTGAGTCGTCCGACTGTCCGTCCATGTAAACCTTGTAATCAAACTACAGGTCGCAATTTTGAACTAAAATTAATGAAATTTGGTACACAGGTTTCTTCTAGTCCAGGGACGAAGCCAATTGAAATTGGTTATGATCGGTCCATTATTTCACCTAGCCCCCATACAAATGTCCTCCCGGAAAAGGGTTTAACGATCATAAATCCATTAAATAGAGCAATATTTTAACGAAATTTGGAACATATAAGTTTAAATAAGTGGGCCGATTTTTAAAAAGATCGGTCCATAATTAACCATAGCTGCCATATAAACCCCTTTTCAAAAAATCACTTTAACGGGCATAAATCCCATTAAAATGTTAGTATCAAGTTAATATTCGACACAAATAAGTTTTATATGAACATAAATATTAGTGCCAAATTTTAAAAAGATCGGTCCATAATTTACTATAGCTCCCATATAAGGCCCTCTTTCGGGAATCACCCAAAAGTGAATAAATTCATATACATGTCAGCATCAACGTAATATTCTGTATTCGTATGTTTTATTTTACACTTATGACTCCAAGTCAAGACCCTCCCCGAATTATAATGTACACATATGGTCGGGCTTGACCGACTATATCTTTTTCTCTCGTTTTTTTATAAATTTACTATATAAGTAATAATTAAAAAAATAAATTATTACAATAAATTTTAAAATTAAATAATGAAAAACTCACAAAAAATATGAATTGGAGTATTTTCAAATTATTTTTTACTTGCAAAGAGCTGCCGTATAAACATGGTAAATAAAAAAACATTAATATATAGTATGCAAGTAAGAAAATATTAAAATTTATGACAAAATTAGGAAATTTAACGGTGATGTGCATTTTTTTGCTTAATTCAAAAATGCTCTCTTCAACTTTTAAAAACCAATATTCTTCATAAAATTGACCGCCACCTTAAAATGTAGTATGATTTTTAAATAAAAAATATTCTTTGAATTGTAAATTGTTAAGGTTATTTGAAAATATCGATTTATTATTCAAATATTTTAGGAAATATTTAATGATTTTTTAAATATTAGTTCAATATATATAAAATTTTTTTAAAAAAGTGAAAACTGTTAACAATAAATAAACATATACATTTGTGAAATTATTTAAGTAAAAACTTACATTCATAATTGTTAACAGGTCACAAGCCTGACCCTATGATACCCTATATCATTGTATATGTGCATCGAAATTTGTGGAGTGTAATATATATTTCTTTAAAACATACATGTTTATAATAATATGTTTATACTAACATTTATATGGCATTTATACATTTAAGGTAATTCCCAGAAGTAGGCCTTATATGGCAGCTATGCTTAATTATGGGCCGATCTTCACAACATTTTACAAATTTATATTTATATAAAACTTATTTGTGCCTAATTTCATTAAAATATTCATATTTTTAACTTAAAACTCTATTCCGGGAGGACATTTGCATGGGGGCTAGGTGAATTAATAACCAAATTCAATTGGCTTCGTCCTTGTGTAAAAAATAACATATATACCAAATTTAATCAAATTATCTTAAAACTTTGCGCACAAGGTTAATACGGACAGCCAGCCGACCAGATGGACGGGCGGACATCGTTAAATCAACGAACGGTATACTTTAAGGTGGAGGTTCGAAGATTTTTTTCTCTGCGTTACAATTTCTGCATAATACCCCAACCACCTATGGTTGTGAAGGGTATAAAAAACGTGTTGAGTTCTCATCTCTTGTGAACCGCATTCCTTCGATAATCTTTACTCTGTTTGTTGTGTTTGCGAATGATCGTTCGATAAAACTCTCGTTATCATTTAATAATTTTATTCTCTTAATACAAATTGTATTTAAACTACAGTTTAGACAATAATATAAATTTAAACATTTCCACCATCACATCCAATCCATTTTAACTATAAATCATCTACATGATTATATGATCATTTTTTTATAATCCCAATCATAATCGATCCCATTTTTATCCATATCATTTATCCTCTCAATCATAATTCATATAATCCTCTCATACATTCATTCTATTCTAATTATTTCTTTTTCTCTTGTAGCAAAAGAATAGTTAATATCAGTAGAACTGAAGACGATGTTCATCTAGTACATAGGGAAATGGCAAATGGAAAACAAACAAAATCTGTTCAGGTAGATTTTGACAAAAATTAAAACATTTTTGCAAATTTGCAAATCCTTTTTATAATATAAAATTATTTATAGACACAAAAAACTCACTTTAGACTTCTGTAATATGTAGTGGCAAAAAGATAAAAATTTCAAGCAATATCTTATAAAAAAAATGCTAAAATGGGTTTCTTCACTTTTTTTATTTTTTGAACTGGCTTAATCGAGCAAAATATTTTTACTTTTTTGTACTGCACAAATTTTTCTTAAGTTTTTCATTTTTTATTTCCTTATTTGCAATCTGTGAATGACAGTAGTGGTTTTTAAGTTTTTTTTTTTTTTTTTATTTAGCTAAATTTTGGTTGTGTGCTTTTCAAATATTAACAATTTATCAAAAGTATATATATATATCGATAATTTAAACAAAAAGATGTCACCATTCTGGATTTCATTTTCTAATATTAATTATCATAAATGGGAATGAAACTCAAAAAGGTGCCGCTAAATTATTAATCAAATTAACATCACTCACTTTTGCTACAATACTAGATTAACCACTCTTCAGTTTTAGTATTATTTTAATATTCTAATTGGTTTAAATGATAAAAAAAAAAAATACTCATTCTACTATCGCATCTCGTAGCTATTAAAAAGCTTTATAAATCTATACAATTGGAACGGATTCTATAATTTGGTAATGCTTTGATTTATAGCAAAAACAAAAATAATAAAGCTAATTCGTAGCTTTCTATATATTGATGAAACATATGAAATCGTATACCCAAAATTATTTACGTAACGGTAAATATAATAATCGTATGAAGCTTTTATGTTTAATAAATTATTAAATATTTTACTCAAATTCCTCTTTAGATTTTCTTCTTTAGGTTGAGATTCAAAGGCATATTTTCTATGGAATGTTTACAAAAACTGTAATACCTTCACCCTTATTTTTCTATGAACCATATATATAAGTATTTAGTAATTTAATATCAGTTTTCGATAAAAACATGGTTTGCGAATAATTTAAATTACTGATATCATTGAAATCAATGTACGGGGTTACTATTTATATTTTGCGAGGGGTACTATTTATATTTTTTGTTTCTTCAGAAATCTTTGGTAATGTACTTTTGAAGTATTAAGCTATGTATACACGGTTGTCAGATCTAACAATGTTGGCAGATCTGACAATGTGATGGCAATGTACTGACAATGAAAAATTGTTAGCAACAGGTAAATTGCCAGTTTAGACGATCGTAAGAAAACCTTACAATTTCATTGCAAGTCAATTGTCAGACAATAAATTTATCTGCCAACAAAAATTGTCAGTTTACACTGTTGGCAGGTTGTTGTATGGCAAAAGTTACCAGATCCGTCGTTAGACGTATAAACTTTGCTGTTTAATGTGCAGCGTTGCCATTACAAGTGATTTATCTGACAATGGCGCCATTGTCAGATGCATAAAATTCGCACAGCTGACAATAAAAATTGTCAGACAATTGTCTGGCAATGGCAACGTTATGTGTTTACACGATTGTCAGATGACTAACAATATTATTGGGTTACAATTTACTGACAATGCTTTTCTAACAACGTTGTAAGACATAAATTGTATGTTTACACGGTTGTTAGACATTTTCTGAACATTTTTCTGCCAACGTTGTTAGATCTGACAACTGTGTATACATACCTTTATAATAATGTTAGTTGTGAATGGAATGCAATACATTTTTTGACAACATTTTTTCAAGAAGGAAAACGAATTACCAAATCAGTATGATTGTCTACTATGATAATTCTGTCGATTCTAGCTTTTGTATATTGTTAAGAAAAACGGCAATACTATTAGCGCAAATACCGAATTTTATGGTTATCGAATTTTATAAATTGCGTGACCAACTTATTTCAACACTTGGAAAATCAGTTATTGTAAGAAACATTCATATTTTTGAGATACTTCAATAAAAGTGGAAAAACTGCCTTAAGACTTGATTTAAACGTATAAGAAAAGATATTGACTGTCATGAATAATACTCTAGGAAATAATAATGTAGTTTTCAAAAATTTTGTTATTGTTTTATAAGTTTTTCGCAAAATAAAAATGGCACCCTCGTACTTAATTATTTATCAACAGTAATGATTTTTCTTGTATTGGTATTTCTATTCCAATTTATTTATAAAATTTGATTTCTCTATAAAATAAATCATTTCAGCGGAATTTCAATAATTTACTTTATAAGTATGTACCTATGTACATATATATTATTCTCCAAGTTATAAAATCTATATACAACTATTTAGCAATATATCTTATCACCTCTTCACTCCCAATTCTTATATGCTTCCACAGTATGGATTTATTAACAAACAGAAAATATATTGAAATTTAAAAATAAAATATTTCTTAATTCTTTTAAGGTCGCCGAGTGGATGGGAAGACGCGAGGCCTGGTCCGCGGACAAACCGACCGATCCACGAACGAAGCCTACCCGTTGGGAGTTCCACAATGGTCGCCAACAGTTTGACGAAAACCTAGATGTAGTCCATGTGACCGATGTAGGCGAAGCGAGAACACATTCCGAAGAAACTCGTCGCATACGATCGGCCGAGGAGCATCAAAGAAGAGTTAAAATAAAGTGAGTTGCAATGAACAAAAAAAAAAAACAAAAAAAAAAAGAACAGAAGTATAAAATAATAATTTAATTACAATTTACAGAAATACACGTACAGCCAAAGACGATACTCATCTTAGTTTTCATAATTCTAGAACTAATCTTATTAATGATCGTGATGTCTATATTGAAGATGTTATTGACGAACGTGAACTAGTTGACGAAGATAATGTGGATCAGGAACAATTTCGCCGTAGTAAAATTAATCGCCAACATAGAAAACGTTACGATAGTGAAGAGATGACACAAAGACATCAAATCGATGATGATTCTATGAGACGTCATGAAATCGATAGAGGGAGTGATATTGACTACAATACTGCTCGTAGCAGTCTTAAAAATAAGCGAGAGTTTTTTATTAAGGATGGAAATGTTGAAATTTTACAATTAATGACTCGTGATAAGACACGAGATGCTGGAGCAGTAGGAGGAGCAGTCGGTTTACCAGATGATGACAATATCTATGTTAATGTTCCGCTGAAGAGTACAAACCTATCGCAACCTCAGTTGTTGATGGTGGATAATAGTGGCAAAGAAATACTTATGCGTCGTTTTATAGAAGAGCAACCGGATGGCAAACAAATTATACGTGAACATTATCAAATAGTTCCAGGTGCCACCTATATTCAATCGATGCCAAATGAAATTCAGCAGAACTCGACATTAAAAGGTGATACATTTCCTTTGGGAAAATCAGGTCCAAATAGTATCGTCTATTCACAGACAGAGCCCGAGGTGAAAGTCATACACACACAGCCAGCTCAAGGTGCCGTCAATACTTTGCAAGTTGATGGTTTTCCTGGCCAGATGCAACCTGCGACTTCTAATCAGTCATTGACACAAGAATTGGAGAATTCTCTTAAACAACAAAATGAACTTTTAAGGCAAATTCTCATGGAAAAAGAAAAGATTGAAACTCGTTACGTTCAACATGAAGTGGCACTCGAAACACAAAGTCTGCCCGGTCAGTCGATGGCAATTGCTACCCAAACTGAATGTGAAGCTGGTACACAAACCGAAATGGATGAAGGCTTTGCACAACGAACATCTGTCGGTACACAAGGACGAACTGTAAGACGTAGAGCTCGCAGCGAAAATGACGATTCTGGTTCCGACGAAGAAGACTATGAGTACATACGACTTAGTTCTCCCAACAGTCCAGAGGGAGTAGTTTATTGCATAAAACGACGCAAGCCACGCAAACGTGGTAAATATCGCAACGGCAGTCATCCACGAAAACGAATTGTGATGGTGGAAGAAGTAAAGCGGAAAATTCGAACACCCATTAAAGAAGAAGATGACGAAGAATATTATAAAGCACGAAAACGGCCAACACCTAAGAAACCACCAAGAAATAATGGGGAAACCAAAGCTAGCATCTTGAGACGTCTTAAAACCGAAGAGAAACAACAGAAAGCAAGTTCATCCCATCATAAGGAACCCCTAAACCGAGATATACTCATGGAAATCTCCGACTCATTAGATGAAACTTACGATATAAAAGACGGAAAAAGTAGGAGAAAAATACGTGTTGAACAACTGGAATATTATGAAGATCAAACAGATGATGATGAATATCAACAACAACATGATGATGATGCCGACTACTCCAATGACTCCGATGCTGGTGAAATAGTCATAAAAAGTAATGCCTTTACACCCAATCACCAAATCCGTAATAGAAGTGAATCGAGAAGAAACTCTTCGCAACAGCATCGATTTGAGATTCACGTCAGCGATGGTGTCGGAAGTGGAAGTAATGTTGTTAAAACTCACAATGGTTCCAACTCTAGATCGTCTTCAGAACATCGAGGTGAAGCCTTACCCGAAGCAAAACCTCGCTTATCACGCAGTGACAGCTCTCGTGCAAGTAACACTTCGCAACGTAATGTCAAAAGAAAACAAACAGCCTCAGAACCTCCCAAAAGTCGAGTATCCGTAACAAAATACCAAACGAATGGAGAAAACGATACGCAAATAACTGCTACGGAAATACTTGAGAATCGTATATCCCAAAGTGAAACTGATTTATTGGAGCGTGAAGGTGAAGGTTCATTTGAAAGGGCGAGAGCGGGAAGTATTCCCAAATACATGGAATGGTACTATGATAAGA
This sequence comes from Protophormia terraenovae, assembly GCA_951394005.1. Classification (NCBI taxonomy): domain Eukaryota; kingdom Metazoa; phylum Arthropoda; class Insecta; order Diptera; family Calliphoridae; genus Protophormia; species Protophormia terraenovae. The sequence continues at coordinate 100,838,528 of OX596073.1, forward strand.
AAAAACCTTCGGTTAGTGGACGAACCTCTACAGAATCATCAACTAAAGGAAGTCAACCAACTCGAAAGAAACCCATTAATACTAACGCCCCCGAAAAAAAAGTGTCAAAAACGAGACTTCATATTAAACATGTTGACGGAGCAGCAGCAAGTCAAGAAGACTCTAAATTTAAACCAGAACCAGCACCACGTAAATCTCCACCCAAAGGCAATCGTTTGCTTAAGGAGGATATTGCGAAAAATAAACAACTTAAACCACGAATTGAAACGGAGACCAACCACCCCTTAGTACAACATTCGGAACACCGTTTTGAACGAGAAAACAATCCTGAAGTTCCTGTGCCGCCGACCAAACTACCACACTACATTTATCCAGAAACGCCACCAACCTTCTCAGGCAACAAAGAAACCAATGCAAAAAATCCCAAACCAAAACCATCACCCATCAAAGAGAATGAAGTTAAAGTTACAAACTCCTCCTCAAAAATTAATCTTTACATTGAGGATCCTAATGCCACACATCCCACCACGTCACACAATTCCTCCTCCTCTACCACCTCCGTACAAAAACAACTCAATGCTGCAACACTCGAAGATGATCACGACTCTGGAATTGCTATGAATTCCTTACTCAACAGCATGGGTCGTCGGAATCCTATTGCCGAAAAGAAAAGTGTTTTCTCCATTGCCTATGACGATGTCAGTCGTGTCCAAAAAATAACATCAGGTGGCGAATCTCCTCCACAGTATTAATTATTTATCATCTACCCAAAACCGATTAAACGTTATAGAACACAATTGTGATATACTTGTATATACATACATACATACTTAGATGAAAAATTGTTAAAAAAAAAAAACAATTATTTAATTCATTTAATTTGTTGGCATTTACTACTTTCAAATGGTACTTACTTTCACTCTTATAATAATATAAACTATTACTCGTTTGTAAATAAATATACATACATGTAGAAAATATGTACTTTAGGTCCATTTTCATGTTCGCAACTAGTTTCAATGCACTTTTTGTAAATACTATAAATGTAAAAAATACTTATTTAGAATTAAAATACTCTTAAATACATACATACTCGTTATTATTATTATTAGTTTATAGAAATAAATTAACTTTATATAATAAATACATAGTTTAACTATAAACATAATACTTTATACCTATTTAATATTAAATAAAAAATAAACCTATTTTAATAATCTAATCCTGCACCTTCTTATGAATAAAAAACAAGGCAACACCACTTGAACTTCTTTAAACTAATTTGTAAAATAAATTGAAAATGTTTTTAAAACCATTTTCCGGACATTTCTTTAGACAGTTTATTTTTATACAATTAGCGATGCTCGATATATTTTAGACATCTAAAAGTTCTCTTTTAAATATATTTTTTTATGATTTTTCCACTTTAAATTTTTTCATTTAATGCTACTTTAAATAGTGTGAATTTCTCAGTAAATTAAATGATCGTAATTTAAAATGGGATAATTTGTTTGAATGAATTGTTGGAAATCGAAAATATGAACTTATATTGCAAAAATATGGCTTAAAAAATTTATTTAATTTTTAAACAAAAAGTACATTTTTATTCAAACAAAGTATTTTATTAATATTTAAAGAAAACTATATTCAAGTAGTCTGACTCTCTTTTTTCAAATATTTATAAATTTTACACGCTTTTTTTTAATTTCCCGACCTTTTTCAGCTCCCGGGAATCGGGATTTCATTTTAGGCATTCCCGGGAATTCCCGGGTATTCGGGAAAAATACTATATTGTTCAAAAAGTACCAAAACTAAACACAAAAAACTATTCTTTTTTTTTTTTTTTTTCAAATAATTTGCACGCAAATATATGAATTTATTTCTCAATTAAAAATATATGTTTCAAGACCACTTTTTTTTAAGTAATATTGTATTACAAGAATTTACAATAGATATTGAAAATAGTATTCAATAAATACTACTGTTTGATGATTAATAAATTTTAGTATTTTCAAATCCCACAAATATATTTCGAGTACTCGGATTTGTAATCGATTTTATGTACATTATTTCTTGTTGGTTAGGATTTGTTTTGAATAGAAAAATATTGATTTAGTAGAGAGAAAATTGTATTTTTTTTTTTAACTCGTGTAAACATGAGTTTAAAAAAAAGTACAAATTTCTCTCAATACTTATCTGAGACAAGGAACAAGAAATATGTAAAATTAAGAACCGTAATGATTATTAGTTTTAAAATAAAATTAACAAATAATGATTATTTTTATTTTTCTGCTCAAATAATAATGATTATTTTTGATTTTTACTTTCTTGTTCAATTTACAATGAATATTATGTGAGTTTTACTTTTCATTATTAGTTGAGCAAAGAAAAAAAAATCAAAAGCAATCATTATGAGTTGATCTTAAAGTCAGTAATGCATTGGCGAAGTTTTCTAAGATAAAGAATTCCATGCTGTCAAACAAATTCGGATTTTTGAAATATTTAGAAAGTGTTCTAGTATTTATATACATCAAACTGAATGCACGGAAATATTATATTTGCATAATTAAGATAAATCAACGTTTTTTATAGAATTTTTGATTAAAAAAATGGTAAAATTAGAAAAAAAATTGTGGAACAAATTTTCTATTTTTGGTATTCAAAAAAATTAAAATTTAATACTTTTTTATAAAACTCTTCGAATATGGGTGAAACAAAAAACACCAACACATTTAAATTCTTTATTACTAACACATACTTAGAGTTAGGTACTTCCGACAGAGAGTCGGACTTTTTGTATATATGTTCTAAATTAGGATAAAACTTAAATGTTATATCGTTATTGTCCCAGTAAAAACTTCCATTGCCAAACAATGAGTTAAAATGTTATGTATTAAGTATAATAACACTACAGTATTTACACTTTAGCAACTTAACTAATTACTTTAACAGGGTGATGTCACTAAAGGCAAAGAAAAGTGAACTGATAATATAAAACAACTTCTAGGTATTGCAGACGGGATGTCGATGTTGGCGTTGCATTGAAAAGAATGTCGTTCGGTAACTATATGTCGTTAACGAGTTTTTGCTGGGGTATTGTCGAAAAGCGCTATTTTTGATTCCACAAAAATAGTTTTTGTTATATTCATTTGCTTACCAAACAAAAACTGCTTTCAAAATTTACTTTAATAAAGAACCATCAATAAATATCTTCGTTATTTTCGTGATTTCTTTCAAGTTTTACAGCAATTTACAAAATATTTTTGGAGTTTTTTTTTTTTTTTGTTACACGCGAATATATGTTATTAGGGGTAAATATGAAGTTATAAATGTTTTATTTGTTTTGAAATTCAATATGCAATTGCATATTTTCGATTTTCCTGGTAATAACTTTGTATTTGACAATTTGTATTCGTAACTTACACAGAAAAAAGTAAAAATGGACTTCAATTACGAAATTTGTAATATTAATTAATTTTTAATTGATTTTTCTCCAATCATCAAAATGATAATATTAATAACTAGAATAATTGATATTATTATTATAATGAGCTGAAAATTTTTGAAAATTTACTTAAATTTATTTTATTTCTGTACTTTTTTAAATTAAATATTTGTCTATATATTTAATTTTTTTTTATATTTTATTAACAGCTGTCAATTTGTTAAAAAACAAAACTGTTAACCAATTAGAAAATTAATTATATTAATAAATCATATAATTAAATTCCAATATAAAGTTAATTAATAATTTTATTAAAAAATAACTTGAAATATTTTTTTCTGTGTAGCTTATTTGTTTATGGTGCAATAATAAATTGTAAACTTTTAACGTTAAAAAATATGACATTTTATCACCGTTTTCGATAAAACTGAAAACGGTAAAACATTGTTTTTATATTTTTTAAATCAAAAAAAAAAATTTTGGCAATTAGTTATGAATAAAATCTAAACAAAATAAAATTGTAATAAAAAAATTAAATATTTGCTTGTGAAATCTAAAATGTGTGTTTATAAATTATAAAGTGTGTGTCTTGTGAAGTTGTTGAATAACATAATTTAAAGTCAATTTTATTTCGTAAATTCCTATAATTTTAAATGATTCATGTTATTATTAATATACATTTTATTAAGATTTACTTTAACATGTTTAATTAATAAAATTTACTACTACTATGTAGTAAATTTTATTTCGTTTTAAATCTAATCGATCAATAACCTGTACATAATATCTTGTTAATATCAGTACTTATAAGATTAGCAGAATGAACAAAAGGATATTGTAGTTCTTTCGGAAGTTCAAATAAAAATAAAATATTTACATATACATTATTACGTCAAATTAGTTTTTAAACTGTAACTGCCATATCAAGAGTTAATGACTTTTTCCGTTACTTGGTGCATACATAAATACAAATATTTATCTTTAAATCAAAAACAGATTATTTAAAAAATATTTTATTACGACCCTTTGATAAATATTGGACTCAATATCAATATAATTCTCCGAGTATTGTTATTCTGTACACTTTTTATTTCGAATGCAATAAATTAAATGCGTTTAGTTGGGATTCGTAGAATGAAACTTTACATTATTTTTGAGTTAAGCTCAAATTAAGTTAGTCTTATATTGTATATAAAATAATTTACATCCGCATACAAACATACATTAATAGTCCATATAAATAAAGTAAATAAGTAAATAATATACATATTAATTTTATTTGTTTTCTATAAGAAAAAAACATAATTTTTATTCTATAATGGAATTGATTTTTACAGGATATTATTTAAGATTAGCTAGTATTAACATTGTATTTAAAGTGCATATAAATAAATATCAAAAACATTAATTAATTATACCTTTACAAATAAATTAATATACTTATATAAATATATGTATAGGTATAAAATGTCTAAATGCATTAATATTACATACTTATATAGAAATACAATATATACAAAACAACTTGTAAAAGAAATTTTTAATAAAATTAAAAAAATAATATATCGCAAAACGAAATATTTTACTTGAAATCATGGTAAATTATATCATCAGTGGCCTGACGAAAACTTCTATGTTTAAAAATATATTAACATCGAAAATGAATAAATCAATGAAGCTTTCAGATGGTTCAATAAATAGTGTCGTCAGCACACCGACGATATATAAGTCGTTCAGCAAATACGAAACGAAATTTTTGCAACTTCACAAATGATCTTATCTTTTTTCCTTGACATCCAGAGAAGACAAAAGAATGTGATATAAATAGTGTTTATAGCAAAAGTACATCAGGAAAAAAGTAAAATATTGGAGTTAAAAAGCAGCAGCTGAAATAGCACATTTTTTTAAAGGATTAAATCAGTAAATGTTTATTTTTTTCGAAAAACTTCATCCAATATCAACAGATATTGATAGAAAAGATTTAAATATAAAATTCGAATAAATTCAAATTTTTCCTGAAGTAAATTCCTACTTCAGGAAAAATTTGTATTTATGTACATATATTAAACGAGATAGAAAGATATAGTCGGTTACTTTGAGTCTACATTAGACAAATTTTTATCAAGACAAACGTCAAAATTTTATCAAGATAAAGATTTGTCTAATGTAGACTGAATTTGTCAGTATTATTGCAGCGTTAAAAGAAAATTGTCAGCGCTCGAGCTCTGACAATGTTGTCTTGATAATGCTTGGTAAAAGACGCCATCTTGATTGTTGTTGGTACTTTTTGCATGGTTTATTATGACATACGTTTTTTCCTAAAATTGACAGAGATAAAAAATTATTTGCAAATCAAATAAAAATTTGACGTTTGTCTTGATACAAATTTCTCAAATTTAGACTCAACGTTAAGCTCGACCTCATGATACCATACAGCTAGAGTATCCAAAAACGAAACCGAAAACCGGTTAACCGGCTTCCGGTTTTTGCAAGCGCCGTCGGTTTCGATTTTTTCGAAACCGGTTTTTTTAAATGCGATTAACCGGTTTTTAAAAAACCCAATTTTATTTAAATTTCTACTTAATTTTACTCAGAAAGAGAGTAAAATATACATGCCAAGTTTTAAACTGATTTATAAAAATTTAGATGTGGTTCAAATCGATAAAAAATCTTGAAAATTATTACTTTTTAAAATGTTTTTCCTTTCATCAATCATAAACAAATAATTTTAAATGGGTTTATATCTTGTTGAATTCCACACATTATGAGCTTTCCGAATTTTCTAAAATCAACATAATAGTTATTAAATAAAATTACTAAAAAACACGTAATTTTTGGGCAAATAGACCCCGAATAATAAAATTTCAATCTAAAATTGAAGAATAGAAACGAAACTTGGCATATACAGTGGCGGCCATGAGGTTAGCACACTTGCTACTGCCTCTCTCTTTAAACTCTTTAAAAGCAAATATTTCCTGTATTTCTTTATTTTTTTAATATTTCTTTTATATACTTGTAACATGTCTTGCTAAGATCACGTCACAATATATTCATTGTCATTCCTATATATACCTTTGCTGTTTTTCTCTTCAGAATAGAATAACCGTCAAAAAACACTGGACAGTATTTTAGCACAAAATAAAGCACAAACTTAGTACTTAGTTGGGTATCCAATATTTTTTATTACAGCTGCCAATCTCCTTGGCATACTTTCCACAAGTCCCATACAGCGCTCCACTGAAATAGCATACCAAGCTTTTTCTATTTCTGTCCATAAATCGGCCAAATTTTTAGGTTTTGCTCTCATTACGTGCTGCTCCACATCATTTCAAAGTTGTCAATAGTATTGAGATCCGTAGATTGAGCTGGCCATTTTAACACGTTAATATTGTTCTCTTCCAAGCAACTCCTCACTCCACCTAAGTGGCATGTTATCCTCTGCATAAGGCATCATTGTATTTAGTAGTATATTCTGGTATACATATTGGTCCATACGTGTATCAATCTTGGATATAGGACCAACGCCATGCTCAGAAAAAGCTGCCACACCATAACATTTCCTCCACCGTGTTTTATTGTTTTAGAAGTGTACTTTGGATTGTGTTGCATGTATGGAGGACGCCATACATACCTCTTATCATCCGATCCGAATCTACAAAACTTGGATTCATCACTCCGGAGGACATTTTTCCAAAAAACTAATGACTTTTCCAAATGTTCACGAGCAAAGCACAACTGATCCCGTATGTTCTTATTTGAAACGTGTGGCTTATGCTGAGAAATGCATCCACGTAAATTTTTTGTCATTAAGTCTTCTTCTTATTGTTCTGCAGGACACGTTGATACCATATTTTCTTGAAATTTCCCTCTTCTATATATTAAAGAATCCTCCTTACGTGACGTTTTTCTTGGCCTAGGAGCCTGTAAACCATCTTTCTGGAACATTCCAAAGTGTTAGCAATGGCCACCATTGTAGTTCCATACTAAAATTTAATATATTCACTGTAAACAATTTTATTATCCAAAGTTGTTGTAATAGTGAAAAAGACGTAGATGAGTTAGATGCAAAACAAGAAATTTTTGTGAAATTTGACCGTGAATATCGTACGCAGAATTTTGACATGATGTCAAAATTTCGTTTCTTTTCCTAAAGTTTTGGATGAAATCTTATTTTACTTGTTTTACGTAATTTTATTATAATAACTATGATGTTTTTAGTTGTTCAATTCATTGTTTGTTCTTTTTGGTCATTTCAGAAAGGAAACTGGAACTCAATGAAAATGAGGAAAATTTAAAATGTAATAAATTTGGTATTATTGAGCAGAATAAAGAAACTAAACTTTTTAATATTTCAATCTCTAAGCCACCTCTAAATTTGTTTCAATCAATCTAAAACTTTGTATTTTATAGTTTCTGGACTATGTATTCGAACATTTTTGGGGGTTGAAACTGAAAAATTTAAAAACCTTTATTTTCCTCCATATTATTTCACAAAAGTTGTAATGTGAAATAAAAAACTTTCATTTTGAAATTATTCACACCAAAATTATTATTTTTTCGGAGTAAAGCTATATAAGGTATACAATCACCGAAATATTTAAGACCAAAATAGTTTTTTTACATTTCTATGGAACTACAAGTGCAATCCCAGAAATATTTTGCACACATATAAAGACAAGTAAGGCAGTTTTTTTTATATGTAAGAAAAGTTGATTCCGTTACTCATGTGCAAAAATAACGGGACTTTTACTGGAGTTTCGAACGAAGTAATTATAAGACCAAATATGAAGAACTATTTTAAATATTTAAAAAAATGGAATATGTTTTACAAATTTTAAATTTTCTTTTCATATTTTAATAAAAGCTGTACAGAGTTAGATCAGAGTTTATTTTTGATACAGTGGGACGAATATAGTTTTGTGATATAATCAATAAAATGTAAAAAATAAGCCTTAATGATCAATTAAGTTATTTTTTTATTCGTATATTAAAAATGATTCAGGGGAAAGTACTGCTGATTGCTGATATTGTAATTTTGGACTAGATTTGTATCATAATATGTAAAACGAATGTATTTTTCTATTTTTCTATTTATAGAATTAAATTTTTGAGATATGGAATGTCTTGTTCAGAATAAATCAGAAAATATTTATCATATGTTAATAAAAATTGGCCAGAATGATAGTTATAAGCTAGATTATAATAATTGCTAACTATACTAAAGATATTTAGTAAAAATACTTTTTTTGTGGCTTTAATAGCAGCGAAAGTAATTGCATATACGCAATACAATATCTAGCCTTCATTTATGGTTATTTTGAAATAAATTATATCCAATTTTTAATGTTTGTATCAGAAATTGCGTAAATACTAATAATCAAGGGTATTCATTAGAATATAATTGATATAAAAGTCCAATAACAATAAACATATTTCCTACTATGGAATTCATTAAATTGCGCATGTTTTCTGACCTACTAAAATAAGTTTTCTAGATCTGTAGAACCAAATTGGCTATTAATAATTATAAAAATATCTTGCGATTAACACACTGGCCAAGGCGTATTGAAATATGATTAATATTTCCTGATTTTTTCTCAACAAGACCTTCCATATCTCAAAAATTTAGGCTATAAACACATTTTTTAAGTAGACAGATAAAATAATGTTACATATTTTGATCTTAATCTAGTCAAAAATTACAAAAACAATAATAAACACCATTTCTTCTCCAGATATTTTCTATATATAAACAAAAATATAACTAAATTGAACCTTTGGGCTTATCTTTTACATTTTATAGATTATATCATAAAAATATATTTGTCCCACTGTACCAATAATGAACTCTGATCTAACTCTGTACAGCCTTTATTAATAATACGAACACAAAATTTAAAAATTATTAAAAGCATATTCCATTTTTTTAAATATTTAAAATAGTTCTTCATATTTGGTCTTATAATTATTTCGTTCGAAACTCAAGTAAAAGTCCCGTTATTTTTGCACAGGAGTAACGAAACCAACTTTTCTTACATATAAAAAAACTGCCTTACTTGTCTTCGTATGGGATTGCACTTGTAGTTCCATAGAAATGTAAAAAAACTATTTTGGTCTTATAAATATTTCGGGGAGTGTATAAGGTATAAATTTCGTCTTTTGTTTAAAAGAAATAATATTTTCTTCATAAGAAATATACACGACTGAAACCGGTTTTTTCAAAAGTCCAAAACCGATCAACCGGTTTTCAAAAAAGTCGGTTTTTTTGATACTATACATACAGCATCAAGTATGTGCATTAAAATCCGGGGAGGGGTCATATAATAGACCTGTGGCCAATTTTGACTAAGTGTAAAATAAAAAATACAAATACAGAGTATTACGTTAATACTAACATTATTATTAAAATTTAATTTATTTACAAAAAAGAAATTTAATTCTTTAAATGTTCAATATTTAATGCAAACCATTTATTTTCAACTTTATTTTAATAAAATAATAAACCAACATTCAACTCTATTATTTTTTGTTTTCTGTACAGTTTTTAATACATTATACTCTCAAAAACATACTTTAATCAAAGGCTTATTTACTATAAGGTTAGAGCAATTCTACAACAAAAACAACGAAATGGCAAACTTATATACCCTTTGTACCTTTGGTAAAAGGCATAAAAATACATAACAAAATTTTAAAATTTGATAAGAATGTAAAAAATTTCATTCGAAATTTGTTAAAGTCTATTTGTTAAAAGCGAAAAACATATATTTTGCTAATATTTACGCAAATTATATAGAAGTTTGTGATGATGCTTTCCCATGCCTGGTTTCCTCTTGGCGTATGTTAAAAAGATTGTCAGTTTTTTTTTATGAAAAAAGAAAAACAAAAGAATCAGGTGAAAACATGTACTTTAGTAATGTTTTTACTTAGGTTCAGTTTGGCTGCAATATTAAATATGTATGTATGTAAATAATCGACACTGAATATTTAAAAAAGTATGTGAAGCTTTGGAATTGGAATTTACCCACAATTCAAATTTATTTTCGGAAAAACTTCAACAAACTGACAAATATTTTCATATTTAAGAAAGTCCACAACTTTGCTTTTATAAATGTCTTGTAGCATTTCTAGCACAAATGATAATCTAAATAGGTATAATTTAATTTTAAATGTAAAGGTTGTTCACGATAGGCTGGTTATCAAGTTATGTGATTATGTGGTTATATTAAAAACAGAAAAATTCATTACTAAATATAACCAACTTTGCCCAACTCATACCCATAGCGTAATTAGAAAGTGATTGTATTTTGTTAGTTTGAAACTACTGCAGGAAGGAGAGGAAGAGTAAAAAAACTCGAAAAAAATTTTTCATGGGAATACAAAAATAATTTGACAGTTCCGCGAGGTATGTCAATGAAAAAATAATTATACTATGGCTCATACCCAAGGTAGATTAAGAAGGTAACGACATTAAAACAGCTGAGAATTTTTTTTCTTTTTGAAATCAATATGGCGGCTTGTGTTTTAGAATTTGTTGTGTCAAATTGTTGTTTTTGTTTAAATTTTTTTCTTTGGCATTTTTTGTTTACTTTTGTGTTGTTGCGTTTTTCTCCTCTTTTTTTATTACATAAATGTCAAATGTAATTTTGTTTGTTGACACAATGCAAAAACAAAATACATGGTTTTTTTTGGAGTTCTTAATCTACCTTGCGCATACCCTTGTTTATAGATTATGTGATTATATGTTTATTTGTAGTGTTGAAAAATAATAAAAATTAAAACAAGTAATGTGTTTTGTTGTTTTTAATATTACTATGTAATCACATAACCTGATAACCACCCTATCGTGAACAACAATATAGTTATTAATTTTCTTTCATTTAAAGCACCAGAAATTCATCAGGAATGAGGATTTACAAATAAGTTTTGTAAATATAATCAATAATTTGTTGACGCTTTTTTTAATTTTATATAAAAAAAAACAACCAAATTAATAAAAAAGTAACCAAAAGTAAAATTTTGAAATTACTTATGTAAATGTTGATATAATTTGAATATATACAGGTTTAAATCTTTTAATATCGAATAAGTATTAATGTTAAATTGATTAAAACTAGCTTTTAAATGTGTCGAAAATCCTTAAAAGAGAAAAATGTTTAACCCATTTAATCCCATAGAGCTCGTTTCAGTACAGCTTAATTATCGACTGTTATTATGAAGTGTACAAGTTTTAGTTGGCGTATAAATTTAAGAAAAATAATCTGAATATTGCATTCTAATTAAAAATTGCAAAACGTTTGATTTGGTAATTTATTAAGTCTAGTTTTTTTCCCAATGTTTGTTTCATATATGATTTTTTTTTTAATTCGTTCTGAAAATATACGTAATACAACAAGAGCAGACTAATATATTTTATCATACTAAATAAAGTGGTTTTCCGGTTTAACGAATGATATATTGTCAGGTCAATTCGTAAAATCGAAAAATTCGTTATATCGCGAATATATTTTACTAATAAAATATACTTTAAAAGATTTATTTTAAAGTCTACATTTTTACTTTTTAACGTTAAAGCACAATTTAGTTATCTTATAACAACAAAAGTGAAAAATAAAAATTAGCAAAATTAAAATTCTTAAAAAACAATCCTCGAATAACAGTTTTTTTTTTTTTTTTTCTTTGACAAATTACAAAGAATTTACTATGGTTGTCAAATACTAGAGAGTTGGTCTTTGATTGCAACTGTTATGAACTGTTTATAATGTTAAATCGACTTAATAAGTAATTCTCAATTTAATGTAAACTTTAAGCGGATTGTTCAGCATAAATGTATCTCATATGTATGGTGGTACATGATAAAAGGACAGTGCACAAAATACAAACGAAAGCATATTTAAAAAGTAAAAAAATAACAGCTTTGTAACGTATTTTTACTTAGTTTTTTATTTAGAAAATAGTTTTCAAATAATAAAATAGTGTCCAAACGAAAATCTCTAACTCTCTTCCTTTTGCATAAATAGGATGAGAAATGTGTTTTATTTACTTTCTCTTATTTTTATAGATTTCAAATCACATTTTTTGGAAAAATTCATTATATCGAATGCTAAAATATATAGCTTGTTTGTAAATATAAGGTACTCAATGTTAAAAATTTGGACGTACGTTAAATCACGAATTCGTTAAACTGAGTATTCGTTAAACCGGGAAACCACTATACCAACGGTTCTCAAATGGGGGTCCGCGACCCTCAAGGGGTCCGTAAGGACATTCGTGGGGGGTCGCGAAGAGTTCCTGAAACATATTCTTAAACACACAATTTTTTAATATAAATATTATTTAGAAGTTCAAATGAAAATTCCAATAAAAGCATGAAACTATTTTGAAATGAAAATACATGTTTTTATATCCAAATTAAAGACAAACATAAAGTTTTTTTTTAAAATAAGTTCTTTTTAGAAACTTCTGATGAAGGAACCTTTAATTGAAAATATTATGCTTGATAAAGACAACAATGATCAAACGAAGAAAGTAATGCTGTCCAATAGAGTGTCCCGAGGAAAGCCTTTTTCGAGATTTCGATATAGGAAGACCTCTCAAACGATGCGTAAAAATTTGCTTGTGTCATGGGTGCCATACATTTTGGTAAAAAAAAGTTTAGATTTTTTATCGAAATAGGTATCAATAGGTATCAAAATTCGTAATTTTATACTGGTTATGGAAAAAATATTTTCAAAATTTTTCCCGTGGGATTTTGTTTCGCTAGAAGATTTTTTAAGACATTTGATGACAAATTTTTTGGAAAAATTTAGAAAATCATATATTAGCCATAAAGGAAACAAAGTTATAAAATTCTTATCCATTTTTTAAGATGCCGTTTATGGACCAACATTTTTGCGAAAATTTTTTAAAATATTTTTTTATAATTGGCTAAAAATTACGAAATGTTTGATACCCATTTCAAGACACAATTCAATACTATTATTTGGACGAAATATTCTAGACCCGTGACTTTCAATCGATGGTAGAAAATTGAAGATCAATTTTAAAAATTTGTTGAATATTTTTCCCATATTAAGCTAATTTTTACGCATCGTTTGAGGGGTCTATCTACAAAATTTTGATCTACGGCACCCTACTGTCCAATGACATAGTATAAAGAAAACTTTACGATATGGCAGGGAAAACCATTAATTAATAAGATAAATATGTAGTTCATTTAAATTTGATGAAACTATAGTTTTTTCACATGAAATTCTACTTTTATTTTATAAAAATATAAATAAAAATATATTATGCCAAGAACTTTTTATAAATTCGTTTTCAGTACACAAAACTTTTATTTCATCGATAAGTTTACGGCTATATAAAGAAAATTTGCTTAAGCAACTTTATAACTTAAAAACAGAAAGTCCTTTCAAAGTTTATCCACTTGTTGCCTCCGAAGCCCAAAAAATATTAAAAAAATTTTTTTCAACATACATTTTTATGTAAAAATATCTTTTTTCACTCTTTTGTCCCTCAAAAAATAGATTCGATCTTTTGTGGACGCAGAGAATATAAGATATATTATACGAAAAAGTCTCTTAATATTCAAGCAAAACTATGTCGAAATTATTAATATTATTTTTTAAAATTACTTTACATTTTTTCTGATTTTTAAATTAGTAAAAGTTGTAGTGGGTCGCGTTTCCATTGCAATGTCAAAAGGGGGTCGCGAAGCGAAGACTTGTGAGAACCCCTGCACTATACAGTAGTTTTCCGGTTTAATGAACCTAATTGTTGTCAGGCCTGTTCGTTAAACCGAAAAGTTCATAATATACAGCACTAACTTAAAGTACATTTTTTGCATAAAATTTATTAAAAATGTGTAAATATTGTCTTCTTAAAATGTATTTTATTAAAAATAGTTATTTTAAATAAAATATCTTAAATATATAACAAAAAATAACAATTCAAGAACAATTGCATCTATTTATTTTGCCTTATACGGTAGTGGCAAGTTTGTAATTCTTAAATATTCGCTCTTACTTTATATCTACATAATGGGTCCAAAAATGTATCTTATTTTTTTTTTTTTAGATTATATTTAATTTTAAAATATTATATACAGTGGTTTGTAAACATTTGGAACAAATCTGTCACTCATAAGACTTGTTGACGATTTTCAAAAATTTTTAATTTATCTTTTTAAAAATTCTTGTACAGATTTTTTATGATTACTCAAAATAATGCGAAATGAAAAAAACGGTATATTTTTTATACTCCCTAGAATTTACAATATTATCTAAAAGAAATTAATTTGCTTTCGAATAATTTATATTTATTTGTTCGCTAAAATAAGTACATAACGAATTTTTTGTTCGCTATATAAGAATAGAAAAATATTGCTCGTTTGTAAAATGCGATGTTTGTAAAAACGAATGTTCGTTAAACCGGAAAACTACTGTATTTATAATTATTATTAAACTAATTCAAAATTATTTATATTACTAAACGTTTAAAGATGAAACTCTTCGTTAGAAAATCACTTTCAGTTTTCAAAGTGGAATTGTTTGTTCGATTGTATTTTTTATATTTTTCAACTTTTCTCTTAAATTTGAATGGAACCTGAAGAAGCAAAAACAAAATCGATTGGAACACGAAATTAAAACCATTTCGTTCGGAGTTTGACAGGGCAGAATATCATCAATAGGCAACTATCATGTAAAGTTGCATTTGGAAATTAACCTAATTGTCTCTGTTTGGCGAAGTAAAATAAAACTATAGTTTGTTTTCAGTGTTTTTCATTTATTATATTTTCATAGTGTACATTATTTAATTATATGTAAATATTCACATTCACATAGATACAATTTATACCAAAAAGCAAATTAACGAAGAAAATAAAGATATTGAACATTCATCGGAAGATGAACATGATTACGACGATATCCAAAATACGGAAGCAGTTATCAATATTTATAATACTTTAACAATCTGTTGCGAGGTTGGAGTAATAATTAGAAAATTACGTAAATATATAAAAATCTTCAATAAATCGAGTGAAAAGCAAAAAGAACTGCAAAACTTTATACAAAAGCAAGTAGAGCTGCGATTAATTTGCGACGTAATGAAACTCTTTGTCAAAAATGATTGAACAGTTTTTAAGAATCAACAAATGTGTTAATCATGCGATGTTAGAGTTTTTTATAAATCCCTTTACAAATCTTGAAAAAAATGCAATAGATAATCTTTGGAAAACTTTTCAACCATTAGAAATAGCTATTAAGGAGCTTTTAAAAGATTCTGCAACTCTAATAGAGGGATATGCAATTCATAAGTTTTTGTATAACAATTTAATAATTACTTACTGTTTATTTAAGTTCAGGAAAATTTCGATGTAATGATGTTTTGAAATACTCCACAAAAACAGAAACTAAGGAATTCGCTTTTGATTTATATAACCGTCTATATTTAAATGATTTATATATATTAATATATTTAAATATAATATATTTTATATATTATATATGACAACTTTTTATACCTTGACAAACGCAACAAAAGAACAGAAAAATTGGAAATGTTATATTATTGCCCTCCACTTATATTGAACGTGTATTTTCGATTTCCACTTTAATAAAAAAAAAAATAAACAAAAATATCGGCTCAAATGTAGTAATCTTAACTGTATACTATTTTTAAAATATTATTTTAAAAAACAATAACTTATTGTTTTTGTATTTTAAAAATTAATTTTTTTAGTAAATATTTTTTTAAATAAAAAAATGATTTGAAATCAGTACTAATTCTTATTTACAAAAAAATATTAATTTAAAAAATTTAATTTATATTACTTTTTTATATAAATGTTATGAAAAAATAATAAAATTTTGCTATAAATTTATAATCATTTAATAAAAACCGTTTAACTTTTTTTTACATAAAACCGTATTCGAAACCTCTTTTTTTTTTTGAAAAGGCAATTTTTCGAATAACTCGAAAACCGGTTTTCTGAAAATGTCGATTTTTTTAATACACTAGCTAGTATATACTAGTTTTTAAGTACTATTTATATATATATGTATATGCATTTATGCATAGTATAATTAGAAAGTATACTCGTAAGAACAGCTGTTTTACAATTTTTTAATTGACATACCTCGCGGAACTGTCAAATTTTTATATTCCTATACAAAATTTTTTTTTTTTTTTTTTTGAGTTTTTTTTACTCTCCCTCCCCTTCATACTCTCATTTTCTGTTCATAGCATTTTGACATTATGTGCAGTAGTTTTACACTAACAAAATACAAGCAATTGTTGTTTTTGTAGATGTGCGAGCACTTTCTAATTACGCTTTGGCATTTATGAAACTTATTCGAAAGTCTCCAATATATACTTATTTCCTGTTAAATATACAACTGCTTTATCATTATACATTAGTATCCCGAGAATAGCGTTTTTCAAGATGTAGGAACACCCCTCAAACGATGCGTAAAAATTAGCTGAATATGGGAAAAATATTGAAAAAATTTTTAAAATGGGTCTTCAGTTCCCTACCAGCGATTCTAAAATCATGGGTACCATACATTTTGGTCAAAAAAAAGTTTCGATTTTTTAATCGAAATGCGTATCAAAAAATTCGTAATTTGGAAAAAATATTTTAAAAATTTTTCCAATGGGATTTTCGTTCGCTAGACAACTTTTTAAGGTATTTTGATGAACAATTTTTTTTAAAAATATGGAAAATTACATATTATCAACAGTTCTTACTACAATGCAATTTTTTTAAATTTTAGCCTTAAAATGAACAAAATTATAAAATTCTTATGTATTTTTTTAAGAAAAATATCGAATTTTTTTTTTCCATGATGTACTAAAATTACGGTTTATGGAAAAAATATTTTCGCCAAAATAACCGCGAATTTTGGAAGGTGGCAGAAGTTGCGCAAAAACAACAATATGGTGAATTCATTAATGTTTTTTATATATGCAGTTTGACAGCTGTAACAACCAAAAACTAAGGTTACCATTTTATAGATTCGCACTGTTTTTGAAGTTTGTCTTGATAAAAATTTGTCTAATGTAGAGACTACGCACAGTGCTTTGTTCCATAGACAAAAATCAAAATAAAAACATTTTTCAAATTGAGTTGAAATCTACGTTTTTGGAAAGGTAACAGTATAGATAATATAATTTAAAAATATTTTTTTTTTTTGATAAAGTTATTTTTATGGTTACTAGAGGGCGCTAAAGTCAGAGAATTTAAAGCCAATATTAATGAACCAAAAAGCTGGTTTTAAACTGTTTTAGGAAAAAAATTTCAAAAATTCATTTTTTGGTGAAATGCTTCGAAGTTTTGTTTTTTAAATACCTCAGAATATTGGTAAAATAAGACTATTATTATCTTTTAAATATAGTGTTTCGAATATATAATATTATTGCTCAAATTTACACATAATTTATACTTAAAACCTAAAAATTCATTAAATTTGATGAAGGATATAAAAAAAAATTATAAAAAATGATACAATTTTTTTTACGGCTTATAAAGTTTTTACAGTTATTTAATAGATTAAAAAATAGTTAGTGCCTATTTGATTTTCCGTTTTTACTTCAATTTCAAAGAGTTCTCAATGTTGACGTAATTTATTTTGCTAAATTATAATAAAATAATTATAAAAATTATTTCGATATTTAAAAAACAACTAAGGAATAGAAAAATATATTTTTGGACCTAATATATTACGTTAAAAATCCTCTAGATGGCGCTAATTATAGAGCGTTTTTAAATTAGAATACAAAAATAACATGAGTTTGATGGAGTATTAAAAAATTATACTATTTTTTTCCTGATTCTAAAATTTAGTATTGTGTTTTAATATTTAAAAGAAGAATTACTTCCTATTTTTTACCACAACTAAAAAAAATAATAATTCAAAAAATTTATGAATTTCCTTTTATTACACAAAAGTCAAAAAATCCTTTATGTTGAATTATTTCGTGCTGTTAAATCGACATTGCTTTCAAATTTAATACAATATTGAAAACTAAAAAAAACTAAAAATGTTGGACCGGAAATCGGGCGAAATTAGGCAAATTAACGATTTACTCAATTTAAAATGTGGGTGAAGAAATTAAAATAATATTTAAAAACGATAGGGCTTGGGGAGGTAGATGTGTCCTTGCTCTTATTAAATAAAATATTGTCTGACCTATAAAAAACCCATTTCCAATGGCTGTCGTAAATTTTGATACTGTTTTGACCAGTATTTTGGAAGAAAATGGGTTTTTTCATTTCAGGATATATGGGAGGTAGGCGTGTTCTTGTTCCGATTTAAATAAAAATTGGCGGAATCATAAATAGTCTATATTTAACTGCAATCACAAATTTTGGTGCAATTTTTTAGTTTCAGGATATATGGGAGGTGGGCGTGTCCTTGCTGCGATTAAAAAATAAATTAGAAGTAAAAGCAATCTATTTTTAATGGCTGGCACAAATTTTGGTAAAGTTCAGACCAGTATTATAGAAAAAAATTAGTTTTTTAACTTTATGATAGGCGTGTCCTTGCGTCATTTTTTTCAAAACTTCCTATTTATTTATTCCAAGCCTAAAGTAATATATGTACCAAGTTTCAATTTGCTACGACAACTCTTTCTATTTTTGTCCCATCGTTGTATGGGATCAAAGCACTGTGCTACGTAACCTTTCAAACCTGCATAACCAACTAAACTGTTGGGATAATTTACACTTTAATCATGTCGGTAATACAGTTCCACATTAACTGGCAATAAAGTAACAAAAAGTACACTCAGATTTCAACATTGAAAAATCACACCAAAAATTAAGTAGTACACAGTGGGGCCATTTGAAAAATAAATGGTATAAGAGTGGATCTTTTAAACCGCTAAACCGATTTTGATGAAAGTAGGAAAATCGATATAGGAGGAGTTAAGCATTCATTATTATTTTCTGTAAAATATAAAACTGCTTTATCATTATACATATAACCTTACAAACTTGCACAACCAACTAAACTGTTATAATGTGGAATAATAAAAATAAAGGAAATTGTGTCTTCTTTAAAATTATGTATAATAAATTTCATTATTATAAAATTTTTAGGATACTTTTTTTAAAAATGAACAATACAATGCAAATTATGTTTACAGGGACATATTTCATGAATATTTTTGAATGCTTATAGGTATCAAAATATTTTTTGCACCTGTTCTAAATTAGTTAAAGAAGAATTGATAAATGTAAAGATTATAAATATATATACCCTCGATTTACGCGATACTTCATTTACGCGATTTCCTTATAACGCGATTCAAAAATAGTAACCATTTCTTGAAATACGCGTTTTTATTTAACGCGACCTTGATATAACGCGTTTAATAAATAATGGCAAACCTGGAATTTCACGAAATACAGTGCAGAAATTGGAAAAATAGATTATTTTAAGAAAGTATTTTAAAAAAGGATCCGAAATAAAAGAATATGCCCAGGAAAAATTGTATTAGTTCTACAACTGGTTCCAGAACACATGAAAATAGCCTGTACTTGTTCTACTTTGGCGTTACGACCAATGATTTTTGTTTGAAATTGTCACCTCCAGAACTAGTTCTGGGCAAGTCTTATCGAGGCAGTACCCATTCTATGGAACGGTTCTAGAACTAGTTCTTTAATCAATGATTTTTGTTCGAAATTGTCACATTCAGAACTATTTCTATAGAAGCGTTAGGGAACAGTTTCAGAACCTGTTTTTTTGGGCTATTTCCTAAGGCCGCTTTTAAAATCAATTTAATTTTGTAAATAATGTTTTTTTTTTTTAATTTTTGAAGTTTTTTATACAAGTTTTTTTAAATAGTTCTAGGAAGTCATTCGAGAACCAGTAATTTGTTCTTAGAAGTAATGTAGAAGTCATTCAGAATTAGTTCTTAAGCACTTGTTCTCTAAAACATTCCTTAAAACGAATTTAGAATCATAATAAGGTTCTACTCCATTAGTGTCAGAATTAGTTGTGATACCACTAGTTCTGAGGATGTTATTAAAGAATCTGAAGTGGTTCTGATTACACCAGTTCTAGAACTAATGATTTTAGAACATGATAATTTAATAGAAAAAATTACTATATACTTATTATTTAAATATAACCAGGGTAAATGATTTAATTCCAAATACAAATAAAACACTGAATTTATAAAACGTATTGTATTTTATTAGTTTAGGATTTTAATTTAAATTTAAGGGTTTAATGTACACACGATCTTCAGGATGACTTCGGGTTGGGATTTTTATTATAAGTGATAATCCTCATCTGTTGGGGATGAAGTTGGCTGCAGTTGGGGGCGTTTATATTTAGCAGCAGGGATGGAAAATTGTTCACTGGTGTGAACATCCTCCCGGGCCTGGCAACTTCATCAATAAATTGGGTTTGAGAATATTTATGTAACGACCACCGTTATTATCCATAGCTACTTGGGTACTGGAATAAAATTCAGGTTCGGCCAGAGATCCTTGATATGTACCTCGACTTTAATGATCTCATCCATAGCATTAGGGTACATGAAAATAAATTGAATGACATAATTAAATTTATTTAATACATGAGTGTTTAGTGGGTTAGTGTATAAAAATGATTGGGTAGTTAGTTAGGTGCTAGTTTTGAATAAAAGTTTGGCAGGGGTTAGTGAACCAGTTCTGCAAATTTTCATTTGATGGGTTGTGTGGTCTCTAGTTTGGACATCCTTCAATCCTATATAGTAAGATATCAAATATGGGTTTTGTAGCTCTTAACATAAGCTTCCTATAGTCGCCTTTGTTTGGTGCTTCGGGTAAACCAAAAACTATACAAGTTTTGAAAAGTATTTGCAGAACTTTGATTAAGGAATTCCTGTCGCTTGTACATCTGTTGGTTAGCTTATAAATCCGAGTAGGAGTGAATAGCGACAGGCCATCCCCGCCTCAAAAAAATTCGAGCTAAAATAGCCAAAAAGACTTAGGTAGACAAGTCTGATGTTGGTTCTGGTTGTAATGGGTTGTGGGTAATAAATTAAGTTGTTCTATTTAAGAATATATAATATGCAAATGGATGGGTAACATCAAATTTTTTAGCCAATTCTATTATAGTCATAATTGCTGGGTAGGGTGTGCAATTATGACTACGCACGGCTGTTTAATATTAATAGTTCTTTATGGGTATATTAGCGTTTTTACGAAATATTATTCGCTGAACAATGGGTGGGTAGTGTTCAATAAGATCAGCCTGTACATTTCCGTAACATTGGCATTATAAATGATCTTACAAAAAAAGCCATTTTAAGATTAGCAGAACTGAATCTTATTTTTGGGTAGGACTAATGTTATAGTATTATCGGGTAAATAGCAATGGGTAATTGAAGATGTGTTTGGGTTATATTTTATGGGTTTCATATAACGTTTGTAGCACGTTAACATACTAAATTTTGAGTTCGGGTTATCATCAATTTCTCGTCATTTCGTACAAATTGTGCCATATGGCGTGAGTTTCGTAACTCGACGGGTGGGTATCGAAATGGCGAATTTAGCTGATAACGGTCATTGGGTAAACGACGGGTATTTGTCGTGTAAATTTTCTCACAAAAACATTTTTCTCACATATTGGGTTTCATGGGTACATTTTCAATTTTTTCAAACTGGGTGAAGAATTTATCAAGCTTGACAGAATTATAGTATGAAACTATGGGTTGGGTGTTTTGTGTTTAAATCCAACCAAACTCAGTTTCCTGAGCTATCAATGTATTAAGTAAATCTTTCTTAACACCGGGTTTTATTATTTGTGGGTAAAAATCGCTGCCAATAATTAAATCTATGGGTCTACTATCATAGAATTTCTGGTCAGCTAACTGAATATTATAGAAGTCTTTTAAAAGGGTGGGTTGTATATTTTGGGTGGTCAAATTTGTAGTGAGTGTTTTCACAACAATTGCTTGGATATTCAATTTAAATGGGTTTTGGGTGTTGGATATCAATGAAACTTCACAGAGTTTATTTTAACGGGCTGAAATAACTTCATTTAATCCAGAAATTTTAGCCGCAATGGGTATAGTGGGTAAGTGCAACTTTCTTGTAAGTTTATCTGAAATAAACGAACAATCGGAAGCTGGGTCTATTAGTGCTCTTACTGGGAATAATTTTCCCTGAACTTCAACGTTAAGAACTACTGTTCCTAATAATTTCGTTCTGTCATCTAGGGTGGGTTTGCTTGACCGGGTACGCGTTAAGAATGACTGCACTGCATTTCGGGATGTTGAAGGTTGATCATCGTCTAATGGCAGGTTTGGGTTTGAAACAGGTTTGTGTAATAGGGTGTTATGTCTTCCGTCACAATATTTACACGTAAACGTGCTGTGACAATCCGAACGAAGCAAATGTTGAACATTCTCTAAGGGTGTGATAATCTTCGCAAAGTTTGCAGATAGAGCCATCGGGTTTATCATGGATAAATGGGTGATTCTGGGTATTTATAGGATGTGCTACATTGTGAAATGTAAGGCCTCTTCTATTGAAAATATTTCTATTTTCTTGAGAATGTTTGACTTTTGGGTGGGTATTTGGGTTAGGGTTACAATAAAGATCTGAAACATCATTAACCGATGTCAATTCCTTAAAAGTGTTCGTTAAAAACAGATCCATGTTTGTCCAAGACGGCATTTCAGCACAATCCTAAAGGGTTTTCTCAAATTCCAATCCTAAAGGGTTTTCTCAAATTTCTCTGGGTAGTTTTGTTGAACTGAGATAAACAAAGATAGGATCCCAATTATCCGTATCAATCTCTAACGAATTCAGATTCGAAATGCAGCAGTTTATTTGTCTCTGAAGCTTTCTTATTGAAACACTACACATACTGTTTACTGTGGGTAAATTAAATAGGGTTTTCAATTGTGCATTAATTTGCATTCTTTTTTTCTCATATTGAGACACTAATTGGGTCCAAGCAATAAGAAAGCCTTCATTTGTTAAGGGTGCGTTATCTACTATTTCTTTAGCTTCGCCGCTGGTCTTTTGTTTAAGGTAAAAGAGTTTGTCAAATGCACATAAAAAGGTGTTATTGCCATAAATAGCTATAAAAAAGTCTCTAAAAGAGGCCCAAGACTTAAAATCACCATTAAAGGTTACATCAAAGGCTACGGAATTATTACTTGAAACTGGAGGCTCAAGTAAAGAGGGTCGGGTGTTACTCTGTGTAAATTCCTCAATTGATTCATCTACTGAAATCATGCTTCTTTTATAAAAAGTTTTAGCAAACTTCACTTGCTTCACAATTTCCGTCAAATCAATTGTCTTAGCCTTTTCTGGGTAATTTAAATCAATTGATTCCCTAATTTGTTTATATTTGTGATCAATATTTTTCCATAAATCTTCAAGTTCACGTTTTTTGAACTTTAATGCGGGTAAGGATTGGGAACTCTGTGGGTAGCGCGATAATCCTCATCAAAAGCTTCCAAATCGATTTGGATGTAGCGCATTAAATCGGTGGCCAAAGATTTTAAATAAGACATTTTGGGTAAGAAAATTATAACTTGACAATTATAAAAATATTTGAATAAAAAATATATTTCGGGTATGTGTAAGGAATTTAGATTTTTAAATCTTTAAATTGGAAAATAAAATAAATTTGTACCAGCGACAAAATTTCCAACTGGGTACTTTATTAATAAAATGCAATGTGTTAAGCAATATTATTTTTTTATTAACAATATATTAAATACGAAAAAAAATATTGGCAATAAAACTTTCAACAGGGTGGGTTAGTGTGTGTTAATAAATAAATGTTTTTAATATATATTGTTTTAAAATAGAAATAAAAAATTATCATAAAAAAGTAGGCAGTTTAAAAATTCTATGCAAGTTGTAAAACTACGAACTTACCGTGTTTGCTGGGGGTAGGGTACAAACCTTCACAAGAGACAAAAAAAAATCTCTTGTGTTTTTCCTATTTCTTTTTGTGTCGTCTTCCCCAAGGTAGATCAAGAAGGTAACGACAACTCTACAACAACTACAACACCAAAAAAAACCTCATGTATTTTGTTTTTGCATTAGCATTTCTTATGTCAACTTTAATTTTGTCATTTCACATGTTTCTTTACAAAAAACAAAAACAATTCATGTAGTAAAAAGAGAGGAGAAAGACGCAATAAAACAAAAGTAAACAAAAAAAATGCAAACATAAACAAAAATTTGACACCTCAAATTACAAAACACATGCAGCCATATTGATTTCTAAAAGAAAAAAAATTCTCAGCTGTTTTAATGTCGTTACCTTCCTAATCTACCTTGGTCTTCCCGCTATGATCAGCTATGTTGAGTTGATGAGTAGTGTTGTTGTTATTTGCGGTCCACACGAGCCTTTTTCATGCTCGCACATTGAACAAAATGTTGTGCGCACATTCATTTGGATAGTGTGGACCCAAGTTGTTGATGTTTTGTTCTTGTTCGCACACCGTTGTTCGCACAATTGTTGGAGCAACCATGTCTGCCATTAAACGTCATTTTGTACGCGGAAGAAGAGGCGCTGCATGTAAAAGTATTGAAGCGACACAGACGGCAAACAAAAAATTATGATTTGTTCATAGTAAAATAATAAAGTACTCGCACATCTACAAAAACAAAAATTGCTTGTATTTTGTTAGTGTAAAACTACTGCCCACAATGTCAAAATGCTTTGAACGGAAAAATGAGAGAACGAAATGAGAGCAAGAGAAAAAAAAATAAAAAAAAAATTTACATGTGAATACAAAAACAATTTGACAGTACCGCGAGGTTTGCCAATGAAAAAATTGTAAAACAGCTGTTCTTACGAGTATACTTTATAATTATACTATGTGTTTTATTTGTTTATATCACAGACTAATAACCAGACTTGTAAGAAGTGACGTTTACAAAGTCTACTTATCATATATGGTTACCACCTTTATTTGAAAGAGAAAGAAAACAACATATCATGTATGTGGCAACATGAAAAAATGAACAACTATACATACCCCTAAAAACATATGATAACAAGAAGAAAAACATAACAAATAAAAAATTGTCATATACAAATTGAAAAAATAAAAATATTTTCTTATTTATTTTTAAAAAAAGTTTACAAAAAGTAAAATTGTTCAAAGATGGCAAGCAATTGTTCCCGTCAGATTGGTAAGTTTTTCCTGAAAAATAAATAATTGTTTGTTAGTAAATACAAACAAAATTTTGCTTGTTTACTTACAGACAGACGGAGGAGCAAATTTTTTACCAGTAAAAGCAATAAGCAATCATCTTCAAATTATTGACCAGGTAAGTGCAACTAAAAATAAATACGTTGGTAAAGGAAAAAAATCTATTTTAACACATATGTTTTATTTTCAGTCTCACCTTATAAATGAAGACGGCCAGTTGATGGATAAATTGGTCTTGGACACAGAACACACCCCAAGGAACTAACTAACTAACTTCTTGAAATCATCGGTAAGTATTCCAAATCGTCTGTAAATAAAAGAAAATATAAATATTTATTAATTTATTAAAATTTTTGTAATAGAATTTAAGGGTGTACCTTTTTTGATGACAGCAGCCAACAACATGAAGTTGGTATGGGACACAGTCCAGTTCCTGCAAAACTAATTGGATAGAATCGGTAAGTATTCCAAATCGTCTGTTAATAAAAGAAAATATAAATGTTTATTAATTTATTAACATTTTTGTAATACAATTTAAGGGTGCACCTTTTTTGATGACAGCAGCTAACAACACAAATTGACACGGGATACAGGCCACTTCCAACAAAGCTAATTGAATGGAATCCTTCTGAAATCGATGGTAAGTAGTCCAAATTGTATGTAAATAAAAAATATTTTAATTTGTATTATTTTTTTTGACATATTTTTAATTCATTTAAGAGTGCACCTTTTTGATGATGTCAGCGAAAAACTCGGAATTGGTAAGGGACACAGGCCGATTCCTATGGAACCAATTGGACAGAATCCTCTCTAAATCGACGGTAAGTAGTCCAAATCGCCTAAAAATAAAAGAAAATACAAATTTAAATTAATTTTAAAACGGTTTTTAATTCATTTTAAGGGTGCACCTTTTTGATGATGGCAGCAAAAAAACTCAAAATTGGTACGGGACATAGACCGACTCCTATGGAACCAATTGGACAGAATCCTTTCTAAATCGACGGTAAGTAGTCCAAACCGCCTAGAAATAAAAGAAAATACAAATTTAAATTAATTTTAAAACGGTTTTTAATTCATTTTAAGGGTGCACCTTTTTGATGATGGCAGCAAATAAACTCAAAATTGGTACGGGACATAGACCGACTCCTATGGAACCAATTGGACAGAATCCTTTCTAAATCGACGGTAAGTAGTCCAAACCGCCTAGAAATAAAAGAAAATATACAATTCAATTAATTTTTAAACATTTTTTTATTCATTTTAAGGGTGTATTTTTTGATGATGGCAACAAAAAACTCAAAATTGGTAAGGGACACGGAACATGGAATGAAATGTATATTAAATATAAATATAAATGTATATTAAATATATATTAAATAGTATATTAAATTAAAAAAAATTGTCAGTTAATTATTTTTGTATTGAAAATACAAGGGGCCAAAAAGTACTGCGAATGTTCCAGTGTTACATATACGTAACACTTTCTTTTCCCACTTTCTAATTTTTATCGGACACTTTTATCGGATACTTTTAAACAGTCAAAAAAGATTTCTTTGTATTCTTTTAGCATACAAAGAAATCACAAATCAAATCTGTTTATTTGACTGTTTAAAAGTATTTAAGGCGTGTCCGATAAAAATTAGAAAGTGAGAAAAGAAAGTGTTACGTATATGTAACACTGGAACATTCGCAGTACTTTTTGGCCCCTTGTATTTTCAATACAAAAATAATTAAATGACTATTTTTTTTTAATTTAATATACTATTTAATATATATTTAATATACATTTATATTTATATTTAATATACATTTCATTCCATGTTCCGTGTCATTTACCAATTTTGAGTTTTTTGTTGCCATCATCAAAAAATGCACCCTTAAAATGAATAAAAAAATGTTTAAAAATTAATTGAATTGTATATTTTCTTTTATTTCTAGGCGGTTTGGACTACTTACCGTCGAATTTGATTTGTGATTTCTTTGTATGCTAAAAGAATACAAAGAAATCTTTCGTTAGAAATATGTTGAAATAATAAGCCCTTTCCCAAACCTCCTGCCGTTAAAATCAAGTTTTTGCAAGATTTCAAATAATGAACTCTACAAAATCACTTCTTAAAACAATAACAGGAAGGAAGGTGAAGAAAAAACATTTGAGGATGCAGGACGAATATCAAATTATACAATTCATAGCAAAATTTAAGTTTATATTATAATCAAGATTACTAGCAGAAATTTTTATATTTTTTTCACCATAATAAAGGTTTATCAAGGTAGCATTGAGAATGTCGCACATCGGCTTAACTAAATAAACAAACATTTTTGGAATATCAAAAATTGTGCTGGTAATCTTGATTTAAGCCACTTATTTACACTTTATAAACACACACTAAAACACAAAAATTATCCAATTGGTTATATTGGAGTTATATAACCAATTGGAATTCAACCGGAAATTATAATGCAAAAGATTCAAATTGGACAAAAAGTAGTTTCCATCCAATAGAAATCTTTTGCTTCTTCCGGCATAATTAAACTTTTAAAAATACAAAAACACTTACCTGGTCGGATCTTCCAGAAACTTGTGGAGTTTGTCCGCCGTTTGACAACCCATAACACATTTGCGGCTCCTGAAAAATATAATATTTCAAGTTAAATAAAATTAAAACAATAATGTTAAAAAAATATTTACTTACATTTTTCTTGAATTTCTTCCAGTTTTTTTCTGCTTCCACCGATTTGATAGAAAAAGGAACAATTTTAATGTTCATTTTTTAAATGACGCAACGAAAATGAGAAAATTTGGCGCAAATGGATATTTTTCCGCCAAAATCTTAAATTTTCTCATTTCTGCGGCAAATTTTTTGCAAAAATATATTAAAATAAAGTGTAAACAAATAACACCATTAAATAAAAGAGATAGCCATACGTTTTAGTACAATTTGCTATCCCTTTTAAATAATGGTGTTAAATTGAAGCTGCCACTATGTAGCCACTTCGCGGTTTTTTTAGTGCTGCCAATAGTCGTGTCATATCTATGCCTTATCTATGGTTTATATTTCCGTTAGTGGCAGTTACGTTCAAATATTACATGTTGCCACTACGTTAAGTGGCTTTGATATTGCCGTATTATAAAAATTATAAAATTTACCTTAAAACCAAGTTGTAATAACCAAAAGTAAAGTTCACTTTATCGTTCACTTTAGTTTATCTTACCTTTAACTATCAGATACCTTATAAGTAAGTTATAATAACGGCCCTCAATCATAATACACCTCTCTCTTTACGAATATACACCGTATTAATGTGCCTTGATATAAGAAAATAAATCAGCTGTTTAAGTGTAATTGCCAAGGCGAATTCAGAAACAGTGAAACAAATTTTTGCCCAAAAACTAATATACAGTAGTTTTCCTGTTTAACGAACATTCGTTTTTACAAACATCGCATTTAACGAACGAGCAATATTTTTCTATTGAGTATCTTATATAGCGAACTAAAAATTCATTATGTATTCAGTTTAACGAACAACTAAATATAAATTATTCGAAAGCAAATTAATTTCTTTTAAAAAATATTGTAAATTCTTGAGAGTAAAAAAAATAAACCGTTATTCTTTTGTCATTTCGCTTTATTTTGAGTAATCATAAAAAATCTGTACAAGAATTGTTTAAAAGATAAACTGAAAGTTGTTGAAAATCTCCAAAAAATAAGTTAAATTTCTGAATACCCATAATATAGTTACAAAGTAAGATCGAATATTTAAGAATTGCACATAATAAACTGTTTTCTTGATTTCAAGCTTGCCACTACAGTATAAGGCAAAATAAATAGGTGCAATTGTTCCTTTTTTGTTCTACTTTTAAGATATTTAATTTAAAATTACTATTTTTAATAAAATACATTTTAAGAAGCATTTCCACATTTTTAATAAATTTTATGCAAAAAAATGTACTTTAAGTAAGTGCTGTATATTACGAACTTTTCGGTTTAACGAACAGGCCTGACAACAATTAGGTTCGTTAAATCGGAAAACTACTGTATTTTGTTTTTGCCTTGTTTCAGCTAATCTGAACTCGCCTTGGTAATTGCATTGGTCTTGCCAGCTGCTTTTGACATTTTGGCCATGTTTTTTACAAAAATAAAACATATGTAAGTATGTGTCATAGTATAATTAAAAAGTATACTCATAAGAACAGCTGTTTTACAATTTTTTCATTGACATACCTCGCGGAACTGTCAAATTGTTTTTGTATTCCTATGTAGAATTTTTTCAAGTTTTTTTACTCTTGCTCTCTTTCATTCTCTCATTTTCTGTTCATAGCATTTTGGCATTATGTGCAGTAGTTTTACACTAACAAAATACAAGCAATTTTTGTTTTTGTAGATGTGCGAGCATTTCTAATTACGCTATGGTATGTGTTGTAGTTAAGGCTAGTTTAGAGCCCAAACACAACCAAACGGATTTCAACGTTGTTTTCCGCTCTAAGAGAGAAATGCAAATTAAATGAAGACGGAATCCAGCAGCGGATTTTATATATATTTTGTTTTTGTTTCTTTATATTTTTTGTGTTTGGCAACAACAAAACTACATATATAAAAAAATATTTATCTTTCTCTCTTAAATTCCATACAAAAGAAATATCTTTCTCTTTCTTTCTTATATAAATTTAATGTAAACTTATGTGATTCATTTTTCAACAACGGCAACACTGACAGAGAGGGAGAGTGAGAAAATGAGAGCTTTTGAGAATCCGTTGTGAAATTAAAATAGATTTTAATTTCCAGCGGATTCCGCTGTGTTGTTTTAGTTATCAAATCTTCCGCTAGGTTGTGTTTGGGCTCTTAGTTGGTTGTTTATATGATGTTCCGTTTATTTACGGGAAGAATTTTGTGCAGTTATTCAAAATTAATAATGTGACATATGTTTGTGACATTTGTTAGCAAAAACACAGAGTTACAATAAATTATTTACTAGAAAAAGCCTAAAAATGCAACTCTGTTTAAAATTAAACATGCCAAATATATATCTATTTAATTGTTTGTGCATTTAATTATTTTTGTTCATTTATTTCTTTGTTTATTTAGTGGTTTTTCTTTTTTATTTCGTTAAGCATTTGTTTATTTATAAAAAAAAGTTATTGTTTGGCAACACTGCTAACAGCTGTCACGGAAAAACGCATAGTATAACAAAAATTGCTTGTATTTTGTTAGTGTAAAACTACTGCCCACAACAGGGCTGCCAGATTTGCGATTTTAACCCCAAATTTGAGGAGTTTTTAATGCAGAAAAGGATGAAAATTTTGATTTGGGGTTTGGGGAATTTGTTGGAGATATTAAAATTATAGTGGGGAATTTTTCGGGGAAACTTTGATATAATTGAATCTTTGGATAAGTTAATAGAATTGGAAAAATTCTGTGTAATTTTAGCAATTGTTTTAATCTGGCATCGATAAATACCTGATTCATTTTATGATATCATTCATATATTTGCGCTTTTGAAATTTTTTTAAAGGTTTGCTTTAACCAATTGAAGAAGCTCCCGCCTCCTAAAAGTTAGCAAATTTTTCAAAAAATAATTCTTTGTGTTTTATATGAAATAAAAAAGATTTAGAACGACAATCAATGCAATTGATTTTGGCTCAGAATTTGAGAACGAGCTGCTAAAATGCGCATTGGTAAGTAAGGACATTACTTTGAGTCTACATTAGACAAATTTTTATCAAGACAAACGTCAAAATTTTATCAAGATAAAGATTTGTCTAATGTAGACTGAATTTGTCAGTGTTATTGCAGCGTTAACTTTGAGTCTACATTAGACAAATTTTTATCAAGACAAACGTCAAAATCGGTGCGAATCTATACAAGGTAGCCTCAGTTAAACAGCTGATTATTATTTTTGGTTGTTACAGCTGTCAAACTGCATACATAAAAAACATTAATAAATTCGCCATATTGTTGTTTTTGCACAATTGTTGCCACCTTCCATAAATTCGAGTTAATTTTGACGTTTGTCTTGATAAAAATTTGTCTAATGTAGACTCAAAGTTAAAAGAAAATTGTCAGCGCTCGAGCTCTGACAACTTTGTCTTGATAATGCTTAGTAAAAGACGCCATCTTGATTGTTGTTGGTACTTTTTGCATGGCTTATTATGACATACGTTTTTCCCCTATAATTGACAGAGATAAAAAATTATCTGCAACTCAAACAAAAATTTGACGTTTGTCTTGATAGAAATTTCTCTAATATAGACTCGACGTTACATCTTAAAGGCAGAGCTGTTTGCAGTATTTTAAAAAATTGATTTTTAAAATGGTGAATCGATTAACTGAAAATTTCAAAATGTTTAAACTTTATAAGAATTTTGATATTAACGCAATAGCGCAGCAAAAATTCTGTGTGATACAAAATGTGTTGATTAAATTTATGAGACTCAATGGAAAAAACTTTCTTTTAATAAATGGTATGAATATTTTGATAATGATTTTTCATCTAATTTACTAGAATTTTAGCTAACGATCTGATAATATTATGTATTTTTGAAGTACATATGAATGTACTTATGTATAAATACTCCTAAAAAATGGTCCCTTTTAATACAAAATACAAATATTTTTTTAAAAACAATAAAATTGAATTGTTTTAAATTAAAAATCGTGTTTTTTTCATTTTGGGGTTTTTTGGGGAAATTTTTTTAAAAATTTGGGGTTGACAAAAAAAGTATCTGGCAGTCCTGGCCCACAATCTCAAAATGCTTTGAACGGAAAAATGAGAGAATGAATTAAAACAGCTGTTCTTACGAGTATACTTTATAATTATACTATGGAACAACGCAAGAAAATTCTGTTTTCAACGGAATCAGACATCACATCAACGTGAAGTTTTTATAATTGTTAGCATTACAATACATTCAATATAAACGATCAGCTGTTTCCTTCGCGGGAGGAAACGTCACATAAACAACCAACTAATTCACGCTTTACAGTCAAGGCTTATTTACTATAAGGTTAGAGGTTAGAGTAATTCTACAACAAATACATCAATACAAAAACAACAGCGATGTTTTCCCTCAGTTGCTGGTCATAAATGTCAAATTTTGTTCATTGAAACAATAACAAAGATGAAATAAAAAATGTAAATAAACACACAAATTTACGAACACCATAACAAAAAACAACATTTGACAGTAAAGACAAGAAAGAAAAAAAGTCAGCTGTGTTTTCAGAACTACCTTTTAGTAAATATGCCTTGGTTACAGTCACTTTATAATGAATTAACTTTAGTTGTTTGACAAAATTCACCAAAGTGGTGAGTTTAAGTCGTTTATTTAAAACGCTTTGCTTTATCTCGTCAGTAGAGTTTCGTACGCAGTAATTGGCGGTTGGTTGAATTTTAAAGTATAGTTGCTTGTGGGTTGGAGATAATAAAGCTGTAATTTATATTTTGCAAAACAAACAACACCTGCATACAAAAAAAAAAAAAAAAAAAAACACATTTAATATAAAAGTCAAACACCTTTTGAAAAGAAAGCAAAACAATCATACAAAATGTGCAAATGTTTAGCCGGAAATGTTGCTTGCTGGTAAGTTTTTTATTAATAGTGCTTTTAATTTTGTTACATTATACCTAATATTATTTTCTTAATTTATTTTTAAATAAACTGTATAAATATTTTAATGCATTTTATTTCTTAAAAATAATTATCGAGTTTATCAAAATGTAAACAAAGAAAAAAAACTTTATATACATATAAAGATTATAATTGAATAGACTAAATATCATCTATGCATATGGATGCAAACATACATACAAATGTTTGAATGAACAAAAGTAGTTTTAAATGTATCTCTTGCAATGTCAACTTCCTAAATACTTATGTTTTAGATACTCTACACGCTTTTGTGTGTGTCTACATTTAAATTAAAATTTATTTGCTCAGTAATTTTATCACAGAAATAAATATTTGCTTGTCTCTACTTAGAGTTGAAAATAAACATCACATCATTAAATGCAAATATTATTTAAGTGTGTTACACTTATTATATTAATTTTTTATTATTAAAAATTGTATTTACAAATTATGTATGTAGTTGCCAAAAATGAGTATATTAAATCACATTTATTTTAAATCTAATTTTCTATGTTTAACCACTTTCTGAAAGACTTAACATAGAAAACATAAAGAAAGTGGTTAACGGATGCTCAAGGATTATTGCGCATCACATAGAATTAAGTTTTTCTCAAGATTTCTTTACTTTGTACAGAGTATGTCATACTACATATATGTATGTACATTAGAGTGTCCCGAGGAGATTTCGATGTAGGAAGACCAATCAAACGACTCGTAAAATTTTCCTTAATATGGAAAAAATATTAAAAATTTTTTTAAGTTTGTCTAAATTTCCCTACCAGCGATTGAAAAATCATGGGTCCTATAGTTTAGATTTTTTTTATCGAAATGGGTGTCAAAAAATCATTATTTTGAGCTTGTTATGAACAAATATTTTAAAAATTTTTCCCAAGGGATTTAGTTTCGCTAAAACTTTTTAGAGCATTTTGATGAAAAACTTTTTGAAAATTATCTATTATCAGCAATACTTACTACAATGACAAAAATTCAATATTTTAGCCATAAAAGGAACAAAATTAAAAATGTTTTTCCATTTTGCAAGAAAAAATATAAACTACAAATAAAAAATTTTGAACTATAAATAAAAATTTCTGAAGTGTATTTAGAAACTTCTGAACTACAAATAGATATTTCTGAAATATAATTAGAAATTTCTGAAATACAACTGGAAATGGTGTAGACCCAATCGTTTGAGGGGTCTTCGTACAAAATTTTTGTCTATTGGACACTCTAATGTACATATACAGTATACGTACTTTAGGGTGTCCCCCTAAACGTTATCGATGTTCCCAACTCAAATAAAAATTTTCATATTTTTTCCAAAGAACTAATATGAAAAATTTGTATCGCAAGAAAGGTCTTTAAGAGACGCGTTTACCGATATAATTGAAATTTTGGACTATATTCCAATATAATAGAAATTTTGTAATTGTTCAAAAAGGATTACACATTTAATTTTTTATATAGACGTAATACAGTTTAAACATTGGCATTAAAAATGCCAAATCATTGTGAATATATTAAGTTATAAACTAACGGTACATAATTTAAAAATTTTCTGTGCAATAGAAACAGTATCGTCAACAGTAAATAAAAAATTCAGAAAACTAATCATCATTTGTATTGATTTTGTAATTGAAAATTTTGATTTATGCTGGGAACATCAAACCTTTCATTTTTGGGACACCCTAATGTACATACAAACATGTATGTTACCTTTTCGTGACATACTTTGGTTTCTTAGTAATAATAGTACCTGTGTCAGGCTTTTCATAAAACAAAAAGTTATAAATTTATGAAAATTAATAGATATTTGCAGATTAAAATAGTTGAATATGCCTTTTAAATGCATAAACATCCATACATACATAAATACATACATATTTACCTGAACCGTTAGGCAGATAGATTGTACCTGCGAATTTAGCTTAGCATAATAATCTGCAAATATTGTTATAGGAAGACAACTCCAATATACTGTATTCCACAATACACTTAGATTAAAGTGCTTAAGGAAAAAAAAATAAGCAAAATGTAGCAAATTGTAAATATGCAAGTATATTTTGTTGTTGTGTTGCTGCAAATGATGCAAATTTGCTCACATTTGCACAGTTTGCAAATGTTTTTATTTATTTTTTAGTAACATTGCACAATGGGGCCAAATGCAAAATAAATGGTAATAAGTTTGGATCTTTGAAACCACTGAACCGACTTAGATGAAACTTGAATCATCGATAGAGGAGGAGCTAGGCTTTCAGAATAATGTTGGCTTTCTCACTTTTGGCCTTGATTTTTTTGCAATTTTGCGCCATAACTTTTAAAATAAAATCCAAAAATTTTAAAAAAATACTGTGAAATTCTCTATAATTTTCTAAATTTTTTAAATATCTCAATTCGATAACAAAATTTCAAAGCAGATCTCAAAAATTTTAATTTTTTGCCAAAAAAAGTAACAATATATTTTTTTAATTTTCTAAAAAGATTTAATATTTTTTCCATTCTTTTAAGAATGGACCTCAGGAAAACGTGTAAGTGTAATTTTGAATAGTTCTGAGCGTTCACCCTACATCCAGCAGTGTTCTAAAATAATAAATTTTGGATTAAAAGTTCAAATTTTTAAGTCTGTATAATAATTGATTGAACTTCTTCGTTACTTCTGTGAATTAAATTAGATAGTTCATCTGAAAAGTTTTGCAAAAACTTATGACAGCCTACCGGTAAATTTAGTCAGATAAAAATGATTTAAAAATATATAGTAAAATTGTATATATTTTTCTTATATTTACATTTATCAATTCTTCATTAAATATTTTATAACATGTGCAAAAATTATTTTTATACTTATAAGCATTTAGAAAATATTCAGGCTCAAATTTATCAAATATGTCACTGTAAACATAATTTGAATTTGTTTGTTTTATTTTAAGAAAAGTGTGCTAAAAATTTTAAAATAGTAAAATTTATTATACATAATTTTAAAGAAGATAATGTTACCTTTTTCTTAAATACTAATACCGACTGCTATACAATTTAAAAACAAAAATTGAATTATATCATTTATTAATATTTAACAAAATTAACACAGATATTGTTAAAATCTTAAGAACTTACGACTTAATTATTTAATATAGTGAATCGACTGAAATTTTATCTTATAAACATTGATTATATGAAGAATTAATTCCTTAAAAAAAAAAAAAAAATTATGTATTTTTTATTTAATATTAATATTAATTTTAAAGCAAAAAATTTAAAATTGTGGTTACGGCCTTTTACATTTTCATAATGTTTTATGTTTCTGGTGTAAAATATGAAAAAGTGTGTAACCACACTTTTGCATTTTAGGTGACGATATACTATATTACGTATTTATGTTTTCACTCATTGCATCAATCAATAAAAACAAATTTTAAGATTTTATATATATCCGATTTTTAAAAACTAATTTAACGCTTTTTTATTGGGAAATTGGCGATTTTTAATTAATTTCATCTGGCAGCCAGCCCTAGGAACTCATAATTTTTCAATCACTGATAGCTTAATGATGGCTAATTGCATATTACTCTTTTTAGTATTTTTCCTATACTCTGCTCATAAATACGCCTTGTTTGAATGGTCTGCCTACATCAGAATCTCAAAATTGCATTTCTAGAGACACTTTTATATACATACATCTTCTTATTTGTGCACATGTAAACTATATTCTCATAATAGTGAAACTAATTCAATTTGCTGTTTGAATTTCATTATACATTTGTATTTAACATTAAAACTTTTCTTACAAAATTTATAAATTAAAAATTTCTAACTTTAGAATTTGCGAATGGCATACATATGACAAAATTATTAATTCTATTAGCCAATCCTATTTAATTTTTTCTGAAAAAAATATATATAAATAAATTTCACTGGTCATTACTTAATATAAAATATTTTATTGTTATGTCAAGTAGCAACGATGATAATAAATTTAGGTCACTATTGTAGCAATTTACTTACAGCAAACAACTGCTGCATGCATCATTTCAACGGACAGACCTAACAAAGAAATATTAAACTGCACTTAAAGGACTTCCCAACGAATGAATCATGAAAATAGAAATGATATGAATTGTTTCGCTTCAAATGAAAGTTGGGACCTTAATTCTAACAACACAGTTAGTTATACACATACTTACTATTGTTATTATGAATAAGGGAATTCATGTATATACATACATATGTATGTGTAGACTAGTTACACACATTTTCATCTGATATGACACTATTGAGAAATAGAATAGTTAAATAATATAAAATATTGAGAAATAATATTATAAATCTTAGCTATTTTTTTTATTTTAGCAACAATGTTTAAGTATATATAATAGATGTATGACAGTGATGGAAAATAAAAATATTTTTCGGTATCAAAATAAATTTTAAATAGAGTACTAAAATTAAAATTGTTGGCAGTAATTTATTTTTTATTTAATAAAAAACACAAAGAATGTTATTACATATATATCTAAACAACGGATAAAATTATTAAATGTTTTTGTTAATGTTGTAGTAAAATATAAGGAGCCTAATAAAATGTGGGCCTGTAATTGAAATAAACTTAGGGAAAAAAAGTCGCTTAAAATTAATTCCTTAAAATCGAGCACTTCAACTTTGGTTTTGTTAAAATATAATTCATTATCTGATATCCTTAAATATTCGGAACATTTTCACTTTAATTTGATTTAAAGAACATATAAATTTGTAGTTTTTGGTAATGTTTGTACGTACAAATATTTAAGAGTTTACAATTTTATAAATTATACCTACAGCTCAAATGTTTCTATAATATAGTTTGTTTGCCCTTTAAACTTATCTGAATTGTTCTAATTACGTGTATAATTTTTTTGGGAACTTGAAGAACCAATATTTAATCAGAGATAGTTTTCATTACAATTTCATATTTCTAAAAACCAATTATAAATCTACATTAAAAGTTTAAAGCAAAACATAGGTTTTTATTCGAAACATATATTTGCAAAATATATTTTCATTTAAAAATGTTTAATTCTTATTGTGGAATAACAAGGTAATCGTTTGACTGTATCAAATGACTCGAGGGAGTAATATGGTATTTTTTAATGTTAAATAGTATCAAAAAAAGTACTATAATATCAACTTTCCCAACCCTGATATATGACTTAGTTTATTAAATTAATTAGCATATAATGGTTATAGTATTAAAATTATTATAAAATAAACAACAAATAAGAACAAACCGCAAATTAAAACAAAAACCACAGGCCAAAATTAATAAGTCAGCTACAAGTATATGGTTCTTAATACCCTTCGGTCTTGTCAACACGATTGTAATATTTACATGGAACATAAAGTATATACATACATACATACATGCATACATACATATGTATGTATGCCTCCACACTTTTTCAGAAAGTGTCAGTTTGTTCTGAAAAATGTCGTTTGTTCTGAAAAATATTCAAATTTAAAACGATTCGTATATCATATACATATGATTTTAAGATTATTTAAAATAAATTCATTATGTTTTGCAGTTCTGTACAAGTTTCTCTTTCATTGTGCAATAAATCATAGTATTCTATAAAATATAAAAATATTTATTTGTTTATTTGTTTATTTATTTATTTATTTATTTATTTATTTATTTATTTATTTATTTATTTATTTATTTATTTATTTTCTTTCCATTCCAATAACCTAGCCTATAAAAGCCTAATTCGGTTACAAATTTCTACTAACAAATCAATGGATATACATATGTAATTAACAATATTTATATTAATAAATTATTTTAAAATAATAAAAATAATAATAAAAACTTAACTAAATGCTAAGTGACAATAGTAGTTAAAGCCCCAAACAAGATTCAAATGCTCATTAAAAAGTAGCATTATAAAGTAATAACAATGTAGGAAACATCAAACAAAATAAATCGTAATAGCATAAATCAAACATCACCTATATTACAACAATAATCAGATAACGTAAAAATCCAACATATGACAAAACACTCAATAAACCATTCTACCTTCCAATAGATACTATAACAAACTGTTCTGAGAAAGTTCTAAAAAAAGTTTTTTCCTATATGTATCAACAGACTAGGGTGATCGATTATTCGACTTTTTGGAGAAACCGGTTTTCGAATAGTTCGAATAGTTTGTATTTTGAAAAAACCGGTTGCACTTTTTTAAATTCAGAAAAAACCGGTTAACCGGTTTTTTGCAGAAGTTAATATTTCTATCAAAAAACTACATTTCTTAAAGAAAAATCAATAAATCTTTTTTATTTTTGGAAATAACCATTAACCCATTAAGAACAAGAAAAAAAGATATGGTCGGTTAAGGTCGACAATAACCTACACCATTGTGTGCATCAAAATTCGGGGAGGGGTCTTTTTTTCTAGACCTGTGGAATTGTGGACCAGTACTATGGTCAATTATGGACCGATCTTCATAAAATTCGGCATACGGAACTTAGATGTGCAAAAATTACTGCTACGTTTAAGGGATTTATGATCGTTAAACCCCTTTTCTGGTAGGTTATTTGTATGGGGGCTAGAGGAAATAATGGACCTATCATAAGAAACCAAACCAAAATTGCGACCTGCGTTTTGATTACAAGTTTTACATGAATGGACAGACGGACATCGTTAAATCGACTTAAAGCCGATTGGTACAAATGAAGGTGGGTCTTAGACCAATATTTTTGGGTGTTACAAACATCAGCACAAACGCATAATAGGCATGTAGGGTATAAAAACTGTAAGAAAATAATCTTCAAAAATGATATTAACATTTACTTAGCATAAACAGAAACCATGGGTTAATATGAAAAAAGCTAGAATCAATTTTATTGAAAGGATTCTGCAGGTGAAACTCTTTTAAAACAAAATCTTTGAAAAACAATTTCTTCGCTGAATAAAAAAAACTAAAACATTTAAATTAGGTGCAAAAATATTACATTAAGTATAATTATTACTTATTTATTTAATCTTAAATTATATTTTTAAGCCATTAAAAATCATACTTTTATGAATATAAAAAAAAAAAATCATAAATTTCGATTCAAATATCAAGATTTAGTGCATGGTTTTTGAAATAAAAAGGTATTTTTAAAACCGGTTTTTTGTGTTGAAAAAAACCGGTCTATTCGACATTCGAAAATTGAACATTTTGAAAAAACCGACAGCACATTGACTGAAAAAACCGGTTGGAAAACCGAGTCGATCACCCTACAACAGACACATCAAAAGATTTCAATTCAGACGGTAACTTATTAAATGATCTCGCTTGTTGCTATCAAAACAAAATCTTCATAACTACAAATTGTTTTCAACTTGACAAATTACATTTTAACTTGTAACTTGACAACTTCTGAAATATCTTGACAATCAAGTTCATCTGGTAACCCTAAATGAAGGGGATATAAAATTCGGCACCGCCGTTATAAAGCTGTAACTTGTTATTACTACGGCTGTATACTTGAATTTTTTAAATTTTTATAACATGTTTTAATGCTTTACCATGTTCTAATATATGACAGTATATGCTATATTATGATAACCAGGGCAAGTTTTTCAAGCTTTTCGCTTGGAAAGTAAGCATTTGCATATTTCAAAAGAATTTCACAAAAAATGCTTATATTTTAAATCTTTGCATAAATTTGCATATAATTTATACAAAAGTTAGTTTTCTTAACAAAAACACAAATTTTTGGTGATTTTTTAGAGTTCAATCAAATGATTTCTAAAAAGCATTTTAAGTACATTATAAATATTTTAAAGAAAAAAAATTCGGAAGCGTCAAATATGTTACTTAAAATTAAAATAGTTATATTTTTATATACATCGAAATCTATTAGAGATTGAAAGTTAAAAAATTCATATTTGTGCGTATTTTCTACACATTAATATATAAGAATGCATAAGTTCGTTGGTTTTTATATACATATTCATGCTATTTTTTCATATTTCTGTGCATATTATACCATTTTTTCGTGCTTTTTCAATCGCATATTTCAATTTTTTTTGTGCATATAAAAACTTGCCCTGATGATAACAATAACTATAGTTATTGTCGAAACAGCTGCCGAGTAGTTTATTTACATTTTAATGGTCTTTATTATTCAATGTTTATTGTAATTGCTGTTTTTTTTTTTTATAAACCCTACACTATACATGGCTAAAGTACAGTTGGGGATCTAGTACAAACATTTGGAAGAGTAATGAATTGTATATTGTTTAACTTGATAGCCTTTTATAACTTAATGTCTACTTTATGAATATTTTAATTTTTCCATATAAATAAATATGTTGGTCTAATGAAATCTGTCGTCCAAAGATAATCAATGAGATGACACAACAATTGATTTTAAAAGCTCTCATATAATCTATGGACTTTGTTCTTTTAGAAATGTTATCTTCTTTAATTATAATTATTAATTATTTTACAATACATACTACAACAAGATAAAAGGTATATAAAGTTCGGTGCAGCCGAATACATAACTTTTGCTTTTTTTATGTAATTTTATTGACAAACTTTTCTTTTTGGCGCCAATGTACATTTTCATATTAATATGCACGAAAGGATAATATAGAGCATTATAATGAAATAATTCAAAACAAAAAGGAAAGTTTTCTTATAATGATTAAGGCTGCCATTATGCTGTCCTCAGTGTCTCCAGTCAGGCGAGACCATTTTCTACGCAGTTATACTTATGTACATGTTTGTGAGTAGTATGTATTTTATAACCTACTACCCCACTAATTGTTGGAATAAATTTGTTATTTATATTTTGGTATTCAACCCCTCCTCCTATTTTATAGATGCGTTACAGATGTAGGAATAAAACAGGAAGTTTGTACTATTTCCTGTATGTAAGCAGTTCTTGTAAGTCTTATAGAATAGACAACTAAACAGCTAACCATACAGTGAGGCATATATTTTTTTAAATAATTCCGCGTTATTAGTTTTGTATATACATACAATATATCTATGTTTATTTGTTCTCAAAATTCCTCCCCATTTTATGAAATAATAAACATTCTTTAGTTTTATCATGACATCATCTTATAAGATTACAATTTTTTGTGTGTCAAATACAGACATTACAAAAAAACTAAATACAATTATTTATGAACATGAACAAATATGCGTAATGTTCTAAAACTTCTTTTATATTAATAGATATGAGTTAACCTAAAACAACTTAAACATTTGAGACAAGAATAACATTTTAGTATTTTGATGATGATGATTTTCTCATATATGCAATCAATCATCCTTTTGTAAAAGAAACTAGTTCATTTGAAAAATGTTGTTTGAAAGTCTAAAAAACTACAAGAAATTTAAAATCAACCAATATTATCGGGTACTATTTATCGGTATCTTCCAAGAGATCGTTTATGCCTGTATTGTACTATTTAATCCTACAATATTGAATGGCTACTTTTATAAAATAATTTTTATTTATTTTACATTTTCCTGACTGTATATTTGGAAACATATTTATAATCATATACATAATTTTCAACTTGAATTTCTAAAATTTCTTTCACATGCAGAACTCAAAAGATTTCATTCCATTCAAAAATGTTAGAAATATAGGTATTTTATTTCTTTATAAATACCTAATAAAATTAAGATTTTTCCGGAAATAATTTATATGTAATACTATGAGCCTATTTACATTGGGGAATATCGCAGGGTATTTTTATGATATTTTGTTTTCAAGTTGCTTCGAAATCCCTTCCATATTTACACATATAAATTTGTATTGTAAAATTTTTTAAAATATGTTTGACAAAAAACAACAAATCAGGAAAATTAAAAAGAAAATTGAAAAAATTTCATGAAATTTTTAGCTTTACGACGACGTGCAACTTTTCTTACCCCGCTTGCTTCTCTACACCTCTTGCCTACAAACGTAAAGTTGCAGCGATTTTTCCCAGGGAAAATCCCCAATGTAAATGAGCTCTATGTATTACCAACTTGATATTAAAATTTCGTGAAAAATGGCTCTGTTGGCAAGAAAGAAACATTTGTATATCATAAATAGGGGGCGGAATTATATGCATTTATTTTTGGAAAATATGCGCCTATAAAATGCACTTAAAAATTCAAAATATACCCTAAAAAATTAAAAAATATGCATTTATTTTTATAATATGTTTTAAATAAAAGGAAAAAAAAAAATAAGTTAGTCTATAAGAAAAAGCAAAAATCAGTCTATCTTAAGCTAAGAAATGCAGTAAATTTTGTATTTTTAATGGTTAAAGCTATGTTTTAAAAGATCAATACTAATTATTTGTTCTTTTTAAATTTGTACTCCTTAAGATCACATCTTTATTCGTGAAATTGAGTTTAATACAACCTTAATTAGATGGGTTTTAATTTATATACACAAATATATATTTTACTAAGTTGTCAAATGTAAAT
The DNA here is from genome assembly GCA_951394005.1 of Protophormia terraenovae. Classification (NCBI taxonomy): domain Eukaryota; kingdom Metazoa; phylum Arthropoda; class Insecta; order Diptera; family Calliphoridae; genus Protophormia; species Protophormia terraenovae. The sequence continues at coordinate 100,882,248 of OX596073.1, forward strand.
GATTATCTATTTCGGCGGACATACATAGAAAATGATTCTTCAACGCCAACAGAAGTGATACGAGCGTATTTGAATAAGTGTAGTTCAGACGAAGAGTATTTTTCTAAACACAAAGCATCATATGAACGTAAAGTAATTGATTCCATAATTTGTTTTATTCATTTTCTCAAATCATTATATATATATATATATATATATATATATATATATATATATATATATATATATATATATATATATATATATATATATATATATAAATATATATATATATATATATATATATATATATATATATATATATATATATATATATATATTTTGTTTTCAAGTTGCTTCGAAATCCCTTCCATATTTACACATATAAATTTGTATTGTAAAATTTTTTAAAATATGTTTGACAAAAAACAACAAATCAGGAAAATTAAAAAGAAAATTGAAAAAATTTCATGAAATTTTTAGCTTTACGACGACGTGCAACTTTTCTTACCCCGCTTGCTTCTCTACACCTCTTGCCTACAAACGTAAAGTTGCAGCGATTTTTCCCAGGGAAAATCCCCAATGTAAATGAGCTCTATGTATTACCAACTTGATATTAAAATTTCGTGAAAAATGGCTCTGTTGGCAAGAAAGAAACATTTGTATATCATAAATAGGGGGCGGAATTATATGCATTTATTTTTGGAAAATATGCGCCTATAAAATGCACTTAAAAATTCAAAATATACCCTAAAAAATTAAAAAATATGCATTTATTTTTATAATATGTTTTAAATAAAAGGAAAAAAAAAAAATAAGTTAGTCTATAAGAAAAAGCAAAAATCAGTCTATCTTAAGCTAAGAAATGCAGTAAATTTTGTATTTTTAATGGTTAAAGCTATGTTTTAAAAGATCAATACTAATTATTTGTTCTTTTTAAATTTGTACTCCTTAAGATCACATCTTTATTCGTGAAATTGAGTTTAATACAACCTTAATTAGATGGGTTTTAATTTATATACACAAATATATATTTTACTAAGTTGTCAAATGTAAATGATTATCTATTTCGGCGGACATACATAGAAAATGATTCTTCAACGCCAACAGAAGTGATACGAGCGTATTTGAATAAGTGTAGTTCAGACGAAGAGTATTTTTCTAAACACAAAGCATCATATGAACGTAAAGTAATTGATTCCATAATTTGTTTTATTCATTTTCTCAAATCATTATATATATATATATATATATATATATATATATATATATATATATATATATATATATAAAAGAGTAACGTGACTGACTGACTGATTCATCATCCCACAGCCCAACGGCTGAAGCTAGAGAGACGAAATTTGGAACGTAGGTAGGTCTCCCACCATATAGATCCACTATGATTTTTGGAAATTCGAATGTTTTGGGGGTAAAAAAGGGTAAAAACGGGTAAAATCGGTAACTTTATATCTCCCAAACTAATAAAGATACAAAAAAAGTTGAATAGTTATCGTTATTCATCTAAAAAATAATTGGACAGGTGTCTGGTACTTTTTTGAAAATCGGCCGTTTTAGGGAGAAAACGGGTAAAAACTGTATTTTGGTACTTTTTTGGCACCATATGTATCTTTGAAACTAATCAACAAACAGATAAAATGTATATCGTATTCATAACTTATCAAAAAATGAGAAATACAAATTCGGTATTTTTTAGAAATTCCAGCATTTAAGGGGTAAAAATCGTACCTATTTTTGGTACTTTTTTCATAAAATATTTTTTTATATTTATTGAAATATTCATATGAGGATTTTAATATGGGATACCACTACAATTTAGAAATTTATTGGAATACAATTTTTGATACTTCGATGGATGAAAAAAAAGTACCAACAAAAAAGGGGTAAAGGCGGGAAATTACATTTTATTCAATCTTAATAATGAATTTTCAATTACATTAAACATAGAAACATGAAATTAAGAAAATATAGATGAATTTTTATCATTCTTATTACAAGAGTGGAATTTGTGGTACTTAAAGATACATGGTCCTGTGGGTGGGAATTCAAGAGGATGGACTTTGTTGTACTTTTTTCTTCTTTTATTGGTACTTTTTGAATTTTCTGTAATATTTAACCTAGAAACATTAAATTAAATATGCATGGTCCGATGTTGGAAAGAATTCAAAAATTCACATGATCCGATGTTGGAAAGAATTCTTTCTTCTAATGGTACTTTTTGAATTTTCTATAATTATGAACCTAGAAACATGAAATTAGGGATATGTAGTCCTTAGTTAATGAGAATCCATAAGAGGTGTCTTTTTTTGGTACTTTTTTGTTATTTTAATGGTACTTTTTGAATTTCTATAATATTTAACCTAGAAACATGAAATTAAGAACATGAGGTGCTAAGTGAATGGGAATCCATAAGAGAGAACTTTGTGGTACTTTTTCGTTCTTCTAATGGTACTTTTTGAATTTTCTATAATATATAATATAGAAACATAAAATTAAAGATATTTGAACCTAAATGGATGAGAATTCATTAGAGCGGGCTTTGTGGTACTTTTTTGTTCTTCTAATGATACTTTTTGAATTTTCTATAATTATGAACCCAGAAACTTGAAATTAAGGATATGTGGTCCTAAGTGAATGTGAATCCATAAGATTGGATTTTGTTGTACTTTTTTGTTCTTCTGATATACTTTTTGAATATTTAACGTAGAAATATGAAATTAAGGATATGTGGTCCTAAATGAATGATAATCAATAAAAGAGGTTTTTGTAGTACTTTTTTGTTCTTCTAATGGTACTTTTTGAATTTTCTATAATTATGAATCTAGAAACATAAAATTAGGGATATGTAGTCCTTAGTTAATGAGAATCCATAAGAGGGGTCTTTGTGGTACTTTTTGTTCTTCTAATGGTATTTTTTGAATTTTTTATAATATTTAATCAAGAAACATGAAATTAAAGATATGTGGTCCTAAATGAATGAGAATCCATAAGAGGGGTCTTTGTGGTACTTTTTTTGTTCTTCTAAAGGTACTTTTTGAATTTTCTATAATATTTATGCTAGGAACATGAAATTAAGGACATGTGATGTTAAGTGAATGAGAATCCATGTGAGGGGACTTTGTGGTACTTTTTTGTTCTTCTAATGGTACTTTTTGAATTTTCGGAAATATTTAACCTGGAAACATGAAATTATAGATATATGGTCCTAAATGAATGAGAATGCACAATAGGGGATTTTGTGGTACTTTTTTTTTTTTTTTTGTTCTTCTAAAGGTACTTTTTGAATTTTCTATAATATTTATACTAGGAACATGAAATTAAGGACATGTGATGTTAAGTGAATGAGAATCCATAAGAGGGGACTTTGTGGTACTTTTTTGTTCTTCTAATGGTACCTTTTTAATTTTCTATAATAATGAACCTAGAAACGTGAAATTAAGGACAAGAGTTTTTTTTTTAATTTTCTATAATATTTAACCTAGAAACATGAAGTTAAAGTTATGTGGTCCTAAGTTAGTGAGTATCCATAAGAAGGAATTTTGTGGTACTTTTTCGTTCTTCTAACAATACCTTTTGAATGTTCTGTAATATACATCCTAGAAACATAAAATTGAAGATGTAAGGTCCAAAATGAATCAGAATCCTTAAAAGTGATTTTGTGGTTCTTTTTCTCTGTAGAAATCTAATATTAAAAAGATATTGTTATTTATGAATGAGAATTCTGAAGCTCTATTAGTCACATTCCTCTATACTTAAAAATGATAATAATAGGAATACTTTGGTAGTTTTTTAACTTTCGAATGTTAAAGATGTAAAAAATTGGTACTTTACTGGCACCCTATCAAATATGCATTTTGAACTTTTCGAAAATCCTATTTTAAATTTATTTTATAGTATGGTTTTTATAAAAAATTTCCGCTAACGAAGTAGCGGGTTAACAGCTCGTATATATATAAAAACTTCGATTTTTGCAATATCACTATCTATTAAGTTGATTTGAGTACTTAATGAATCAAAACACTCTAATTTAGTAAAGTTTCAGAAGAAAAATAAATCTAAACAATAATTTCATTGAATGAAAAAATGTTTGAAACGAAAAAAAAAAGTATGAATAAAATATTTTTACCCTTCTGAAGTCTTCGTTTGTCGAAACGACTAACACTAACTTTTATTAAAAATATTTTAAGACGAATCATTAACATGAAAAATAAAACAATTGATTTTTTGTTGATGAATTAATTTAAATAAAATAATAGCAAAAATTCCTAAATAATTTCCATTGTTTTCAAAATATTAAGCAGAAACTGAAAAGACCTCAATATTTGTACTTTTTCAGGAATAGTGTTACATAAGTACCCTTTGTGTTAGTTGTGAACAAAATTTTAAATAGGCAACATACGTTTTTTTAAATGTGTGCATCCTATAATTGTTCTAACCAAAATAAAAAGTAAAAAAATAAATGTTTTTGCATACTCTGTGCATATTTCAAATTTGTGATACCTTTTTGCATCTTTTTACAGTATACCTTAGTAGTTCGGTGTTTTTTTTTTTTTTCTAAAATGTACACTATTGTTATAAATTTACCTGGATATAGGATATTTTCGACATTTTTACGAGTCTTGGCTGTTATATTGGGAGTAGATAAGATATTTGTCGCTAAATTATATCCTTACTCTGTTTTTAAGGGAATTTTATAAAAAATGTTTCTTCAATTATTTTTAACATATTTTTTAATAAACTATTAATATAATTAATGTTTAGTTTGATGAAGAAAATGTTGAGCAGCGCCGATAAGTCTTGATTTAGTGTGACATTTCACTGCATATTTGTACGAAAATATCGATCGTGTCCTTACGTTTTATTATAAAACTCATATGATGAAGACGATATGTAATCGTTAGTACTTTATAATATGGCTTTATTCAGTCTTCAGAATACCTTTTCTATTTGATATAGAGCTTAATCATCATCATTGTCTAATGTGACAAAAAATATATTTATGTGTTGTTAAAATTATTTCTGGAAGTCATATTGTATTTATTTTCCCCCAAAAAATATATTCCACACTATAGCAACAAATATTAAAAACACTATATTTATATTTATTTACATTTACACAGAAAAAATTATCACCGTCTTTTTTACAATTAACTCAGTTGTTTAATTTTGCAATAAAATTTAATAAATTTGTTCAAGAAAAAATAAAATAAAAAATACATTTTGGTATGATTTTTTTTTCCTATACACATTTTTAATTCATTCAATCATCTACTTGATTGATTTAATTAATTCATTAATTGGGAATTTTTTTCTGTTTTGCATTTTTTATAGTTTTTAGTAATTGATATAATCATTTTGGTGAGAGGTGCAAATTTAAACAAGTTTATAATTGAATGAATTATTTTCATATATATTTGTTAATTGGTGACTTTTTTCTGTGTACTACAACTTTATCGATAAACGTTCAAAAAGTCACACTAAGTGCTTCGTTAGTCGTTTCGACTAACAAGGCTGCTTAAAATACTAGCTTCCAGATCGCTCACAGCAACACACGTCTTTAGATATACCAAAATTCTCCAAAAAATATGCAACGAATGAAAAATTATTTTTTGAACAGTAAAGATATTTATATTGTTTGAAAAATGAAAAGTTTTCGGTTGCTTACATTTTACCTCGAAATAAGAAATATCAAAGTAAGATTGTAACAAAAAAAATCTTAAAAACCAAAAAAAGAAAAATGCAAAATATGCAATATTATACAAAATATGCAAAAATATGCATTTTCACCAAGATATGCAAAAATATGCACTAACAAATCGATGCCATTTTTTAGTAAAGTGTCTGATTCGGATAGATAACAACACAAGATCATTTTTAAATGCTCCAAAAAAACATGCATTTGCATATAAATCCGCGCCGTAGTCATAAAACATTAGACTTTGCTGAGTGCCGGATAATAGCGATATAGCTGGGAATAAAATAGCTGATGAATTATCTAGGAACGGTTCGGCTTTGGATGGTGGTGTGAAACCACCCATAGGCTTTTACTTCAGATTAATTAGAGATCATGGAATAGCAGAACGGACTGTAAATTTTCAAGGGTCCTATGGCAGATACAAATCTACTATTAGGAATGAAAAGGGGAAACTTGAAAACCATGATAGGTATTTTGACAGGTCATTACCCAATAGGCAAAATGACATGCAATTGGGAAATAGGTCTTTGCAGAATGTGCGGAGATAATGAGGAAATAGAGACACTAGAGCATATTATATGTCTGAGAGCATATTATATATCTGAGTACTTGTGTAACCTTTTCTACCTACATACGTACCTACCTAAGTCATAAAACATATGAATGCATGTATGTATGGATGTATAACATATGTATGGATTTGTGGGCATTTTTAGTTTTTAAATAAATAATTTTTTTACGCAAATCCTTGATAAAATAATTTTTGGTTATCATGCTTAAATAGTTACCCAATTCACAAAGTATATTATTTGAGTTATTGTGTTATATGTTATTTAAAATGACACAGTTTTTAAAATTTTTTGAAAATTTATATGGAAATTTAAAATAATATTATAACATTGTGAAACCTATGTTTATGAATTGTACTAAAAGGTATTTTGTTTAAAATTTTGTAGATTTCTTATAAAAATACAATTTTTATACAATTTTATTTTACAAAATGTATTGCAAAAATACAAATTTACATCAAAAATAAGATTTTTTATTGAAATCGTGGCGTAAATAATGTATTTATGAGTATTTAAACACTGTTCCGGCGGAATATTTGCATGAATGTAAGGAGAAATATTGGACCGATAATAATCAATATCAGCAGACTTAAGGGTTATAACAATATAGTCATATTTTTCAAATCCCGTCAAATTATCTTTAAAATTACGACTTGTTCTTTGTGCACAAGTTTAACATACACAGACAACAAGATAGCCATGCAACCAGGCAGCATTCTAGGCGGGCGGACATCGTTAAATTGAGTTGGAAATTAATTCTGAATCGATTATTGTACTTTAAGATGGGTGTTGTAATATATAAAAGTCCTAGTTTTCATAAAATAAGATTTTATTTTTCTTAAAAAAAAATAAAAAATAAGATAATTTTAAATTTTGACATTTTAAAAAATAACAATATAATAAGTTATTGTAATAACTCATTAGAAAATAACACACATATTCACATAGTGTATTATTTTTTAAAAAGTATTATTTTTCTTCCCGCCTGACTAATAAATCGAAATTGAACGAACGTTCGCTAAAACGTATAAATTTCGAACAAAAATGTTAGAGAAGAATTAGAAATATGTTTAATTTATGAACATTCGAAAAAGTGAACAATTTGCGATAGTTTTTCGAAATAGAATTGTTAGAGATATTTCCGACAATTTTAATGAGAACGAACGTTCGCTTCAGCGAATAATCAATAGTTTTTCGAATTCAAATGTACGAGAACTAACCGAAAATAAAAAAAAACTTTGTCGATGATTTAAATGGCGGATTTTATTGCTCTCAAAAAATCAAGAGTTCAAGTTAAATTAAATTAAAGAATAGAACTTTTTTTATAGCTATAGTTATATAAATTAGTATAATACTTAAGTTTTTTCTTTAATGTAGGCAGAATCATTTGTAATTTTAAAATTCTTAATTGATGTTGAATTAAATTATAATTTAATTTGTAATATACTCTCTTTTATTTTTTGTCAAAATATATTTTTTCAGGAACAATATAAAAACGAAACACTTTAAAAGGTTTTCTAATGATATTATTAGCCTATCTTTATCGAAGTCGAAATTAAACAGGGAACGATATAACTGACAAATATTTTTCGATATTGCTAAATTATATTTTTTGAATATTTTACGATAGAAGTTACGAAAATTTTTCGAACAGTTTTTCTTATCGATAACGAATTGATATCGATAACTTTTTGTGATACAAAGTCCATGCCGCAAAACATTCACTATTGATATCACTTTCGAATGTTCGAGAACGAAGATTCTCTTGCCACAAACTGAACGCCAAGTAAACCTTTTCATATCGTTTTCTGAAGTCGTTTTCGAAAGTTTTGAACGAGAAAGCTTCGAATAAAATTTTAAATCGATATCACTTTCGAATACTTTGGTCAGGTGGGTTCATACAAAACTTTAACAAATAACACAATAACGAAGTTGTGAATTGGGTAAATATTATTTATTTTGAACAGCATAACTTTGCAAATATAGAGAATGTTTTCATTTTGTATTGACAATATGTTTAATTCGAGGGGAATGGGGACTCAGCTATCAAAATAATTTTTCAAATACTATATATATGATAAGCCTGATAATAACACATTTACTATATTATATTACAAAAAATTTTAATAATATTTAACTCATATTTAATTTATTTTTCTAGCTGTCTCAATTGTGCAGTTGGTGTTTTGATGTCCATTATTAGTGCATTTCTAGTAATTATTATAATTGTTGGCGTTGTCGTGTACTTCGTTTATTATCACGATGGTGATCACAGTGATGATGTCCAAAACTCTTTGGATAAATTGAAAAATACCTTGTCGGATAACTTCGATAAAGCATCGAAAGTTTTAAGTAAATAAATCTTTAAGTATTAAAATTAATTTAAACATGATTTTCATTAATTAATATTATTTTTTCAGATGATTAAATAAACTGAAAATATTTCAACCCACAACCAAATATTCATTTTAATTTAGTAAAATGAATGCGAATAATAAATCTCCATAATAATTTTTTACCTAAATTATAATTAATTATACGTATTTATATGCTTATGTAATGTGTATTTAATTCTTAAGACTTACAGAGTTTATTAAATCGAAATGTATGTTCCAATATTTGCAATTATTTTGCATATATAATTTTAAATTTTTGTATTTACTAAAAAAAACGAAATCAACTAATTTTTTATTAAATATTGTTACTAAAGTACATTTTTGTATTAACAGATTAAAAAAAAAACCCATCACCATTTAAGAAACCATAGTGTCTTTCACATTCATAATTACAGAAAAGTAAAATCAACCTAATGAACCTGCAAATTATTAACATAAAAAAGACGAAAACACAAGATTTGTAAAATTTTTTAATAATATGTATATTTACATATAGTACATACAAATGTTATATTTAATGTATGTATGTTTTTTGCATGCATTTATTTATAAAAGATTCTCAGTTACTATTATTAAATATAAGTAAATATGTGTGTATTTATACTCTAACTTATTATCACATTTAATAAATTTAATTATTAAACATTATTACCGTGTTTATTTTAAGATTACGCTGTTAAAAAAAAAAATACCACAATGCAAAATGAAAGTGTACAAAATCTCCAATGGATTTTAAGTTATTATAATTAGAATTTCGGTTTTATGGCCTCTTGAATTTCGATTTTTTTTTTTTTTTATGATATGATTGGGAGAGCACAAATGAGTACACGCTTCTAATTTTTACACTTGTCATTACATAAAAATAATAAAGCAAATCCAAAATTTTTTTCTTTAATTTATTAAATGTTTACAGCCGTATTCATAAAAATTAATGTAGGTTTCATAACAAGTTACTAACTTTTTCTTATGGAAATTTACATACAAAAAATTAGTAACTCGATATCAAGCATACATTATTTTTTGTGAATACGGCTGTTAGTATTTAACAAAATAATTTATAATTCAAAAATAAAAGCATCAAGCTCTAAGAAAAAAACGACAACAACTCGCATGAACTCAATTTTGCACTTTAGGAATTTTATAGTATTTTTATACCCACCATCAAAAAGATGGGGGGTATATTGATTTTGTCAATATACCCCACACATTCGACGTGTGTAACATGTCAACAAAATTTTGTACAAATAGTTCAAGGACCATTGTAAACTCGGAAACAAAAAATGGGCGTTTTCCGCCCACTTTACCGCCCATCTCCCATATAACGAAAAATATGAAGAAGTTGATGGTGGGTATATAGATTCGGGCGAGACGAATATAACATTCGCGCTTGTTAAAATTGTAGTGCTTCAGTAAAAATATATTTGGTATTTAATATAGTGTAGTTTATAGATATGGGTCAGTAGATTATTATACCATTTTTAGAATTTTAAATATACCCTTAAAATCGGGAGCTATATCCAAAAGACAGTTTTTTCGGACTTCGCGGATTTAAATTTTTGTATCTAGAATACCAGTTGACCAAATTAAATTTTTTAAACTGCATTTGAAAGATAAGATATAACCCTTTTTTATTATTTTATATTTATTTTATTTTTTTATTACATTTCCTAATTCTGTACTTCATTGGCAAAACAAAATGATAAAAGCGGATAAAAATTGTAGAACCTATGAATATTTTAAAATTTGCATATCTTATAAAATCTTGTTATTTTACTTTTAAGGAGTGCGATCGAAAAAATCTTAACACACGTTTTGCCTCATAACTTTTTTAGAAGCAATATTTAAAAATTTATTTGATCTAGTAATCCTTGAAAAATATGCCAGTTATTATTTTTGATGACAACCATGTTGGTTTGTTGTGAGTTTGATCAAAATGAGTGACGAAAAAGATGTGCGTCAAATTATTAAAAATTTTCAAAAAAATCCTAATTGGTCCTACAAAAAATTGGCCAAAGAATTAAATGTCTGCTGTCAAACTGTTTCCAATGTTATTAAACAGTATTAGGAGAATTTGACCATTGATAGGAAACCTGGTTCGGGAAGAAAAAAAAGGCCCACATGATATTAGGAAAGCCAGAAAATTGATAAGAACTCCAAAAACATGTGGTAGAAAAGCAACCCGGTTAGCTCAGTGCTCTGACTATTTGGTGCGAAAAGTTAAAGTTTTAAAATCAAATTTCATAAAAAAAATTCTCATGTTGTATAATGGACGACGAAACGTATGTGCTGGCAGAATTTTCGCAGCTTCTGTGTCAAAATTTTTGTTGCTAACGCTCGAGGCAATGTTGAAGATAACTTTAGGACCCAAAAGCAGACAAAATTTCCTAAAGAATAAAGCTTGATATCTTTATGTCCACAAATTTTTACCTCATATTGCATCATGTCACTCCGGTAAGAAAGCATTGGAGTGGTACCGAAACAATAACATAGTTTTTTTTACCAAGAGAGGTCAATTCCCCAAATTGTCCGGAGGTAAGACCAGGGGAGAGATATTGGGCTCTTTTGAAAAGTGAATTGAAGAGCACAAAAAACGTGTTCCAAAATATGGAATATTTTAAAAGGAGATGGGCAAACTGTTCCAAAAAAGTGACTGAAATAACTATCAAATCTCTAATAGAAGGGTTACCAAGTTCATAATTAGCGGTTAGAACTATAAAAGTTATATTTTCCTAAACCCTGTAATATAATATCAATTACATAAAAAATAAATAAAATATTGAATTTTATATATGTTAAGATTTTTTCGAACGCACTCCTTATATGGTTTTTTCCATTATTTGTAATGCATCAAGATTTTACGAGTTGTACAACTTTTAAAAAAATTCATAGGTTCTACAATTTTCATCCGATTTTATCGTGAGATACCTTTTTGTTTTGGAAATGTAACCAAAAATTGTTGCTCATAATAATAGATACAGTTAATTTATTTCTAATTTTTTATTCTATTGTACTTTTTTGATTATTTTTAGATAATAGAATAAGGACAGTTGCATTTAGGTTGAAAATATTATAAAGAAATAACATTCTGACATAGAAATTGGATAAAACAACCATTGTACCAAATAGGAGAGAAAAACTTTTCAAATCAAGAGAAAAATGGAAAGTCGTTGCTTGAAATTGCGAGTAGGGGTTTACGTTTTCCACAAAAACATTGTACTATTGTGGATGAGAAAAAGTCATAACAACATAAATAATTTGTTCCCATAGCCAATGTTCGAATGTGTGTTTGTACAAAAATACACAAAAAATTGAATTTTCCGTGACTTATAGGGTTTGGGGTCCGGGAATTCCCGGGCGGGAAATCCCGGGAATTCCCATAAATTTTTCATCGGGAATTCCCGTCAATTTTTTTCAATTTTCCCGGGTAAACGGGAAATTTAATATTCACGTAGTTTTATAATCCTTTAGCAAAAAGTGTTACTGTTATTATCGCCTCAGTGAAAATTTTGCATGAATATAAAGTTTATATTATAAACACATTACTTACTAAAGAAATTTTTGATGTTAATACAAAATATACATACATGAAATTCGATACAAGTTATATTTTATATTATTCAAAAACATTTCATCGGTGCGCTGATAAAAATTAATATTTGACGACTAAGGAAAAAACGATTTATTTTGTCAATTCACATTTCAAGTACACGAAACATTTTAAACATTTTAATTATGATGTACCATTTTCAAACTTCATTTATTTTTTATTTTTATATATATATTTTTTTTTTTTTGTCAATATTTTTAGATTTTTTTCGACATATTAAAGTCCAGTTTGTATCACATGATTTTTTACTATCTTAAGATCACGATTTTGGACTATATTTAGAAATAATAAACATAAATTATTAATTTTGAAATATTTAAAAATTTTCAAATGAAAAATCGACAATAACTTTTCTTTTAACATCAGGAATACATACAGCTACTTTTTCAAAATTTAAATTTTAAAACGTGTAAATATATTAAACTACGAATGTATTTTATTTTTCAAAAATATTCGTCTTGAAATGATTAACAATATTTTTCAAATGTTAAATGAAAACTAATTTTTATCAGATTTCCGAAAACTATATAAATTGACCATTTGTTGAGAACCAACTTTAAAAGTTTTTATATTCATGTTTTAAAACGAATTATAACGATAAGAAAAACTATTTATACAGAAATTTATGCCACTGATGAGGATTCATCTTTTTTTAAATTTTTAGCACGAAAATCTATTTAAGTTAAAAATCAGAAGTATACAGTTTTTAATTAAATATTAGAAATACTAGTATTTTATTCCATAGCGCTATTCTAAAAATCAAGTTCTACTGAACCATTTTATAAAGAAATCATTGATTTTTTGTTAAATCAAATCTTCTGCAAATTTAATAGAAATATTTATATTTTTTAAATATTTTTTCTTTAATTCATAAAAGATTTAAATAGAAGAAGAATAGTCACTTATTTTATTTTCTTGAAATATTTAAAATTTTTTAAATTTTAAATTGGAAGTCATACTACAATATTGTTTTAATTTCTGTTAATTAATCATAAATGTGATTTATAATGTTACATTATAGTATTGAATAGAAAAGTTTCCCGGGATTCCCGGGAATACTCGGGAAATCGAATTTTTCATTCCCGTTTCCTGGGAGACAAAATATCACGGGAAACCCCAAACCCTAGTGACTTAGTAAACTTTAAAGTGGCATAGTCCTGTTCTGTGAATTTTTGCATTTATTTTACTTATAGAGATTTTCGAAGTTACGAATAAAAGTTTTTGCATTATACCATGCAAAATTTCGACAATGAAAATTTTTGTAAAATATTAAAAATTACAAAACGATTCATAATTGTAATAATTTTCTGTAATTACCCAGCAAAAACTTGGTAATGATATGCAGTTACAGATGTAGTTACTTTTCAATCATAACAACATACTTTCTGCATTACATGAAAGTAGATTAGTAACTACTTAATTTTAACTTGATAAGTAATCAATTACATAAGAACAGATTTTGATTTTTGGTAATGTCTTCATTTATATTATAAAAATTATATATTTTAAAAGTGGTTAAAATATGAAAATACATTAATTATTTTTTAAAGTCACGAAGACTAAAACAAATAATTAATCGTAAACACACCAGTCTCCGGTGAAGTCGAAACCACGACGTAAGCAGACAGAATAGCTTATTGTTAACAAATCCATTAGGCCACTTTATACCTACATGAATTCATTCATGAACTCTATAATTTGAGTTTATGTACATCAAACATAAAATACGGTATAACTCTTAAACCAATAAAGGGGTATAAAAATGTACTAGAGGAAATTTGTAGGAAATTTTATTATCTATAAATGTTGTATTAACATCAAAATACGTACTACGCTCAACATGCTAGTTGTATGCAAAAAATGTTATTGTTCATTTAATTTTACTGTCTTGTGTACTAAATAAATTTTGTGTCTGAAGAAATGTTTGTTAAATTTTTCAAAATTAAAATTCTTGACATAAGAAAATAAACTCAAGAAAATAAAATTTTTTGTTAATGTTTACAAAAATCAATTCCTTATTTCAAAAGGCTTTTGGTAAATTATTAGTGTTTAAAAGTGGTAAGTATCTGAATATTACTAAAAAAATATCCACTAATTTGTATTGTTTCTCTTAGGCACACATTTATAAAACCTAGAAACTCAACAGGCAACAAATTTGAATAGATTGCAATTTAGGAAATACAATTACATAAAGGTAAGAAAAATTTATTGGCTATTTTAAAACAATTTGTTAAGCGTATTAAACTCTTAACAATTTTCAGACGGGGCAGGTCATTACGGTCCGGAATTTTATTCAATTTCTGCACGGGTCATAAGAATGAGCTTCAAGAATTAACTCCAAGTCTGAAATAGTATGTATGTCTAATTCTGATTTCAGCATATTTTCAAATAAATAAATTTCAAAAAAAAAAAAATAAAAATTATCGGCTTTTTATTTTCAATACTTCAGTACTTACTTGTAACCGATAATGTAACTAGTTACTATTCATTTTACTAATAATGACTTCTGTAATACTTTGAAACTAATGAGTGATTGAATAGCTACAAAGTAATTAGTTCTTGTAACGACATCTAAGTAATGACTTTCTGAAATGCCTACCTGTAATAATATAGAGTAAGTAGTTGCCTCTAATGACATCACCATGTTAAAATAATGAGTTATTCATCTAATGTGAAAGTAGTGTAGAGCCATTATATTAGCTTCTTATCTCATTACATGGCAAGCAAAGTTTTTGCTGGGTAAAAACGAATAAATTGGTAAACTTTTTAAAACAAAAAATAATAAATGTAAATGCGCTCCCTGACCGAAATTCAATATCTGTTTTCTATAGGATTTGGAGAGCAAACAATGAGTATAGCAAATTCAAATTTCTTAAAGCCGAAACAAATTTTAACAAGCGCGAATGTTATATTCGGCTCGGCCGAATCTATATACCCACCATCAACTTTTTCAAATTTTACGTCATATGAGAGGTGGGCGGTAAAGTGGGTGGACCACGCCCATTTTTTGTTTCCGAGTTTATATTGGTCCTTGAACTATTTGAACACAATTTCGTTGAAGTTTCTCCTTACATGGGAGGTGAGCGGTTCCACGCCCATCTTTGGTTTCCAAGTTTATATCGACGCTCAAACTATTTATACAAAATTTCATTGTCGTACATGCTTTTGTTTAAGAGATATCAGCAGAAAAGTATGAAACGGACACCCTGTGTTTATAGTTTTTAGCCTATAACTTTTTTGTTTATTAACCGATTTTGCTCATTTTCAATAGCAAACAAACCTTATACGTTGTCCCATTCGAGCCTTATCCTGCTTTCAACAGACGGACAGACATAGCTAGATCGACTCAGAAATGATTCCTTTTTGATGGTGGGTATAAAAAATAAAAAATGCGTATATCCGCTCCCTGATAGAAAAATCTAGCTCCGTAAGGATTTGCAGAACGAATAGTTTTATAAATAAGACGATTTTTAGTTTTTTAAGTCGTCTGGGAGCTTCAGATAGCTCTGGAGAGAGAAAAATTTATAAGAAATGATATATCAATTCACTTATAGAATTTGTAAAATCTGTCCCTATTAGAAAGTTTTAATTTTCTACGTCGTCTGGGAACTGAGAGCTCTAGAAAGAGAAAAAATGTTTAAGAAATTATATATTTAGATGCTTTTAAAAATCATGACATGATAAAAAAAAATATAGACTACTTATATTATCCTCGATTTAAGCACAAACTGCAACTTTAGTTTCGAAAGGTGTTCCTTCTACGAGATAACAATTGATTATAAATAAAAAAAGATCAACGTCTTTACAACAATTTGAATCTGTTGGATTGGTACCCAAACAATATGTTTAGAAATGGATATACGAAAATAGAACACATATTCATCATGTTGATATCACTGTTCCATCTTCGTCAAATATGTTATAAATAGACCAACCAATTATTGATTTGGAAGACCACAATATATTTAATTAGCTACAGAAATTATAAGCTACTAAACTGACGAATAAATCACAACATTTACTGGCCGATGTCCCGCTAGACCAACGGTTCTCAAATGGGGGTCCGCGACCCACAAGGGGTCCGTAAGGTAATTCGTGGGGGGTCGCGAAGAGTTCCTGAAACATATTCTTAAACATAAAATTTTTTACTATAATTATTATTTACAAGTTAAAATGAAAATTCCAATAAAAACATGAAACTATTAAAAAATGGAAATACATCCTTTTACAAAATATATCCAAATTAAAGACAAGAGTAAAGTTTTTTTCGATAATGAGTTCTTTTTAGAAACTAGTAATTAAGAAACCTTTAATTGAAAATATTATGCTTCAAAAAGACAACTATAATCAAATCAATAGAGTGTCGATATAGGAACACCCCTCGAACGATGCGTAAAAATTTGCTTGGGTCATGGGTCCTATACATTTTAGTCAATAAAATTTTTTAATCGAAATAGGTATGAAAAAATTCGTAATTTTATGCTGGTTATGGAAACAAATATTTTAAAATTTTTTTCTGTGGGATTTTGTTTCGCTAGATGACGTTTTAAGACATTTGATGAACAATTTTTTGGACAAATTTAGAAAATTATATATTATAAATAGTATTTATAACTACAATGCTAATTTTTAATATTTTAGCCATAAAGGGAACAAAATTATAAAATTCTTATCAATTTAACAAAAAAAAAAAATACATCGAATTTTTATTACGGTTTAGACAACATTTTTGCCAAAATTTGTTAAAATATTTTTTTTTTTATAATTGGCAAATGATACCCATTTCAAGATCCAACTCTATACTATTTTTTAGACGAAATTCTCTAGACCCGTGACTTTCAATCGATGGTAGGGAACTAAAGATCAATTTAAAAATTTTTTTTAATAATTTTCCCATATTAAGTAAATTTTTACGCATCGTTTGAGAAATCTTCCTACAAAATTTTTGTCTATGGGACACTTCTGTCCAATGACACAGTATAAAGAAAACTTTACGATGTGGCAGGGAAAACAATTAATTAAAAAGATAAATATGTAGTTCACTTAAATTTGATGAAACTATAGTTTTTTTTCACATGAAATTCTACTTTTATTTTATCTTTTTATACATTTTTTTTTTTTTCAGTACACAAACATTTTATTTCATCGATAAGTATATGAAGAAAAATTTCTTAAGCAACTTTATAATTTAAAACGGGAGAAAAAGATATAGTCGGTCAGGCCCGACCATATGATACACACATTTACCATAGAAATTGAAGAAAAATGTGCAAATTTTGCCGAAGGGGGTAAAGTTTCTGTTAGTTTTTAAACGATTTGTAAAGTATTTGTGCAAGTATTTGGTATCGTTGGAAAGGTTATTACTTAAAAAATAATAATATATAAATAATAAAGTATTTTAACTAAACTTTTTCATTGAATTGATCAAAAAACGAAAATTTTTTGTTTTTAGTGTTATTTTTCAAAAAAAATTTATATTTGAACTTAAATAAAATCTACATTAATAAAGCTATCATTGTGAAATTTTAGTATAATATAAAAAAAAATTGTCATTAAAAGAAGAAAATAAATATATTCCCATTTTCTTACTCCGAAATACCCAAAATTCCACTTCGGGGAAAACTTGCTTCAAAAATTTACTTTTTTCAGTAAAATGGTCACACTGTCGTTATAAGAAGCGTGGCTTATTAAATATTTTTTGTGTGATTAGCTAACATATGGAGGAAAGTTTCCAAGGTATTTTTATTTTAATATCAGCTCTGACATTTTTGTGCTCCACAAGAAACTAAAAACACAAAAATTAAAATTAACAAAATGCCCAACTGCCCTCGGATTTGTCTTACATGCATTTATGTTAAGTTTTCTTTTAGAAACATGAAAAAAATGTATGGTCCGGAGGAAAATAACGGATTTTAAAGTGAAAAAATGTTACCAATTTTTTGAAAAAAATCACAAAAAATCATAATTTTTTTCAAATTTTCAACTTCAAAATGATATAACTTTTTATCTAAATCACATAGGTATACGATCCTGGAAAAAAAATGTTTAGAATTTTATATAAAATCCAGAGAATATTTTGGAAAAATTGTAAGATTCCAATTGAGTCCGCCAAGTAAAAAAAACATGGTCAAAAATGGGTCAACATTTTACTTTGGTTCAAATATCTCTTGAAGTAAAAGAGATGTAAGCATATTTTTTGTGGAGAATTATAAGGACTATCTATGTGTAAAATTTTTTTCAATCAAATCATAAATGAAATTTTGGCTAAAATTTAAAAATTTTATTTTTACAAAATCATCAATTTAAGCATTTGTGTATCTAATTCTTACAAAAATATCGAAATTATTTATATTTAATGAACATTTTCGACTGCGGCGCTTCATTCAACAAAAAGATTACCATTATTTTTTGACAAACTTTATTACCCATATAAACTAATTACTTTATATTTACAAATTCACTAAAATATATTTAACAAATGCCAAAATCTAATGAGAACAAAAAAATTAATGCTTTTTTAAATAAAAAAATATGTTAGCTTTTTTCTAGCTTTATTTTTTGGGGCTTTAGCCTTTTCTTACCTTTTTTTAAGTCCAATTTAGCTTCTTTTTTTCTCAAGTCCTGGCAACACTGGTTGTGGGAATAAATTTGTGTATGTTAAACTCATATAGTTTTATATTGAAATTCATTCCAGAAATGTAAAAAAAATTTCGGTGTCGTTGTATATGAATACAAAAAAATTACTGTTTAAAAAAAAAATCCAAAAACTTGCTAAAAAAAAAAAAAAACAATGTCGTTTTTTAAAAATCAAAAATACTGATTTTTTAAGACAATTTTGTTGTATTATAGATATTTATGATTTTATTGAAAAGAATTTTACAATTTATTGGTAAAACTGTCAAAAAAAAAATTACTTTCTCTTCATTTTTTCATATTATAGTGGAAGGTTAATGTACGCGGCACGCGGAACACGCGGCCATCAGCTGATCATATTTTCACGCGGTCCATATAAAAAAAGTTTAAGAAAATTCAACTTTGACGCGTTGCCCCGTGTAACAGCATTGTCAGATTAAAATTATGACAGTGTTCTCAAAATTGTCTTTGTCACTTTTTTGTAAACAATTGATTAATTTTTAAGCTGGTAATAATGCTGCCGACCGTTGCCTCGTGACGCGTACATTGGCCTTCCACTATTAGATGTAAGGGAATGACAGTAATTCACAGTTTTGATTTGATGTTTTTTATTTAACATTATTGTTTTTGCAAAAAATCTCTTGTGAGAAATAATTTTTCAAAAAGAACATAACATGATTTGTTTTTGTTTCATAATTTCAATTCAACTCAATTCAAATAATATTTTGTTTCTTATTTTAGCAGTAATGTGAGAGCATGTATTAAAAAACATTACTGTGAATTGAAAAGCAAATGATTTGATTCAGATGTTTAGTGCAAAGAGAAACAAGAGACGAAACTAATTGTCAAAAACCTAAGTCGGTTGTCAAAAACCTAACTCATGCAACAATAAAATACATGTAATCAAATACATTTTGTTGTTGCCAAAAGAAAATAAAAACAAATTTTTGTTTACAAAAAAACAATTTTATTTAATTGTCAATCGAGACTTTCGTCTCTATGTATTACTCTATGGTTTAGTGCACAAGTTTTACATACACAGACAACAAGCTAGCACTGCCTGATGGCAGCAGCATGCAAGGCGGATGAACATCATTAAATCGACTTCGAAATTTATTCTGAATCGATTTGTATACTTTAAGATGGGTGTTGTAATATATAAAAATCCTAATTTTCAAAAAATATGATTTTCTTCAACAATTTTCAAAAAAAAAAAAAATAATAATTTTAAATTTTGACATTTTTCAAAATAAGAATATAACAACTCATTTGAAAAAAAAAAAAAAAACACACACACATTTTCACAAAGTATATTATTTTTTTTTTAAATATTATTTTTCTTCATATAAAACTTTAACAGAAAACATAATTACGAAGTTGTGAATTGGATGAATATATTTCAAAAAGTTATAACCAGAGCTTCGAAATGTAATTCAATAGCTTAATTCAAAGGCTTTTGTTTGAATAGAATTAATTCTATATTGAATTAATTCATCAAGAATTCATTCAAGTTTTGTTAATTCCAATCTTTTCCAAAATTAACAAAAATATTTTTCTTTCATTCAATTTGTAATATTTTGTTTTCTAATCTTTTACAAAATGAATTAGAAAATGTTTTCTAAAGCTAATTTGTAATAGATTTGCATTGAAAAAATTTTAATGATTCAATATATTTTTTAAGTTTGAATCGTAAAATTGATGAATGAATTCTTTAAGGAATTAATTCATAGCTGAATTAATTCAACTCATATGAAGTACGAAGAATTTAATTCAATAAATTTAATTAATTTGAATGCTTTAAAGAATGATTAGGATAATAAATTTAATTCGATTTAAGAAAATGAATTAAAGAATTGAGCCTTTCGAACCTTTGGTTATAACAAATTTTAAATTTATATTTTAAAAAAATTCACAACTCTTTAAAATTTAATTTCATAAAAATAAAGTCACAAAGTTTTAAATTTATGCGTCTTCTTTTGATTTTCACTTGTTAATAATGAAAAGGAGAAAGAAAGTTTTAGGTTTTACCCAAGGTAGATTAAGAAGGTAACGACATTAAAACAGCTGAGAATTTTTTTTCTTTTTGAAATCAATATGGCTGCCTGTGTTTTGTAATTTGAGGTGTCAAATTTTTGTTTATGTTTACATTTTTTTGCTTACTTTTGTCTTATTGCGTCTTTCTCCTCTCTTTTTACTACATGAATTGTTTTTGTTTTTTGTAAAAAAACATGTGAAATGACAAAATTAAAGTTGAGATAAGAAATGCTAAAGCAAAAACAAAACACATGAGGTTTTTTTTTGGTGTTGTAGTTGTTGTAGAATTGTCGTTACCTTCTTAATCTACCTTGGTTTTACCCATAGCCTAATTATAAAGTGCTCGCACATCTACAAAAACAACAATTGCTTGTATTTTGTTAGTGTAAAACTACTGCACATAATGTCAAAATGCTATATATACTATGGTTTTACCCCATAGTATAATTATAAACGTGCGCCAAGATAGCGTCGAAAACGCTAATTTGAATTCCCAAAACCGGGAAGTCAAATTAGCGTTTTTGGGAATATGAAAATAGGAATTTCACATTTTCCCGTTAATGAGAATAGGAATTACGTGGCAAATGCTAAAAAATGGGTATTACAAAATACCCAATTCGATTACATGAAGGAAAATTAACTATTGCATTTTTAATAAAAATTAGGCCAAATGCAATATTATATCATAAAATGTATAATGTATATTATTTTAAGAATAATATTCCATAGAAACGAGGCTACGTCAAGACATAATCCAAGCAAATTAAAAAGCTTTCAGTGCAAAAAATCGGCCTAGCCGTTTTCCAGAAAATCCACTTCATTCAAAATGGTCAGAAAAATCTGGGATTTAATATTCCATAGAAAAGAGGCTGCGTCAAGATATAAACTATATGGGACATGAAAGTACATCATCCAAGGATTCTAAAAACTTTTCCGTGCAAAAAATCAGCCGAGCCGTTTTCCAGAAAATCCACTTCATCCAAAATGGTCAGAAAAATCTGGGATTTAATATTCCATAGAAAAGACGCTGCGTCAAGACATAAACTATATGGGACATTAAAGTACATCACCCAAGGATTCTAAAAAGCTTTCCGTGCAAAAAATTGGCCGAGCCGTTTTCCAGAAAATCCACTTCATCCAAAATGGTCAGAAAAATCTGGGATTTAATATTCCATAAAAACGAGGCTGCGTCAAGACACAAACTATATGGGACATGAAAGTAAATCATCCAAGGATTCTAAAAAGCTTTCCGTGCAAAAAATAGGCCAAGCCAATCCGAATATGGTCAGAAAAATCTGGGATTTAATATTCCAAAGAAACGAAGCTGCATCAAGACATAAACTATATGGGACATGAAAAAACATCATCCAAGGATTCTAAAAACTTTTCCGTGCAAAAAATCAGCCGAGCCGTTTTCCAGAAAATCCACTTCATCCAAAATGGTCAGAAAAATCTGAGATTTAATATTCCATAGAAACGAGGCTGCGTCAGACATAAACTATATGGGACATGAAAACACATCATCCAAGGATTCTAAAAAGCTTTCCGTGCAAAAAATCGGACGAGAAGTTTTCGAGAAAACTCCATTTGTACCAATGGGCCACTGCCATCTGGAACTGCATGAAAAATGCGTCCGGAAGATGGAAAATTTATCAATTACAAAAAAACAACATTTTCTCAAAAACGCCCAAATAGTTTCCGAGAAAACTCCATTTGTACCAATGGGCCACTGCCATCTAGAACTGCAATTTCAAGAAAATAGTGAAGAAATTGGTGAAAAAATCTAAGATTCAATAGTCCATGGAAGTGAGGCGACGTCAAGATATAAGCAATATAGTATCCTAATGTCACCTACAGTTATCTAGAAAATCAAATTCATCCAAATTGGCCAGAAAAATCTGGGATTTAATATTGCATTGAAACGTGGTTACGTCAAGATACAAACTATGGAATCTAAGCATCATCAAAAGATTTCCGTGCAAAAATTCGGCAGAGCGGTTTTTCAGAAAATCAATTTCATTCAATTGGTCAGAAAATTTTAAAAGAGTGTAAGGTAAGGACATAATTTGTATGGGAATGGAAGTGGTTTAATAAACGCATTCCATGCTAAAAATCCTTCTAGTGAGAATATTATATATGATTTTTACGAGATAAAATATTTTAGCAAGAGAACAGTTTTCAACACTTTTATGCCGCGCGTTTTTTTGTTAATTGTGAGTTGGAATATATTTGGCGGGTTTTTTTTTTTGTTTTTTTTTTATTAATTCTGAGTTTGAATATATTTGGCAGTTTTTTTTTTTTTTTTTTTTCTTTGCACCCTGAAAAATCTTGTCAATGAATACTTATACACTACTGAGTTTGAATTGGTAAATATGTATGTATGTGTAGTATATAGACAATTCCAAAGCAATTCATATGCTCAACCATTATTACTATTTAAATAAGTGTAGCATAAAGCGTATATGTTTTGTTGTTTTACAAACATAAATACTTCAATTCACAACGAATTGATAATGCTTCTCCTAACGAAATGCGATTACATATTTGAGATTTATAGTTTTTAAGGAACTATATAAGACAATAAGAAATAATTATGTAAAAATTACATATAAATTTTTACGTACAGAAAAGTAATACTTAAGTTGAAGATGTACTATTTTTTGTTAAAAAACTGTATATAACAAGTATTTTGAGTTTTATTTTTTTTTTTTTTTTACAAAAAATCAATTTGTTTTATGTAAGATCTATTCAATAGATTAATTAGTGTAAAGCATGTAATTTTTGTATTAAAAGTCAAATCTCTGTTTAGCAACTTGTTAAATTTTTGGTTACATTTAATTTTGAAAGGTTAAAATTTTATTATATACATAACTTTTTGTCAAAATCTTTACAATCCACGTAGGAGCAATGGTATACCAAACGAGACATTAAATAAATCGCGGCATTTAAAGTAAGTGATTAAGATAATTTTCTTTAGATTTTAAATATGTTTTATTAATATAACCCACAGAACAATATTAATGCAAAAATAATGAGAATATATGTACATAATTTTTTTTTTATATTTTCTTAATTGTGTTCTTTCTTAATTTTTAAATATTATTTTATTATTCAATAAAAAAAAAAAATATCTAAATACATGCCAAAAATTGTACCATTCTAAAACATAGAAGAAAATTATAAATTTGAGAATTTTTTTTTTTTGTTTTTTTTTTTTTTTTTCAAAGCATACCACTGTGTTGCCTACCGTTTCTGATGCCCCTAAAATTGTAGAAACTTATAAATAAAAGCTAATTGTACCAAATGTGAACCTAACATTACAATTATTATGAGGTTTATGCATTTATTAAAAAAAGTGTATAAATATTTCTGAAAACAATTTGATTATTTTTAATATACCTTATAAAAAATTCTAAATCTAAAAAAAACTCATAATAATTGTAAAGCTATGTTCACATTTGGTACAATTACCTTTTATTTATAAGTTTCTATAGTTTTAGGGGCATCCGAAACGGTAGGCAACACAGTGCACAGTGTCACATTTGGCAATTTTAGAACGACAAAAATCCAGTTTTGGAGATATTGGTCTGAAATTGTATATTCTGTTAGTTGATAAGGCTGTAAACATTCCCACTAAAAATGGGGGGGGAAAAATTAATGCCACTCCCATACTGAAAAAATTACTTAATTTTTTTGAATTTTGGATATATTTTTGTAAATTTTATTAAAATAAACTATATTTTAAGAGTGGGCGTGGCAAGAACTAATCACACCAATCTTAGTGTTTCATTTCCATAACAAATTTTTAATCATTACCTTCAAATGTTTAAACAATTCTTCAAAATTAATATGAGGTATCAGACATTTTTTCAAATATTTTAAAAGATCGCAAAAAGTCCCAGCTAATATTCTCAAATATAATTTTATAGATGTTCGTTTATAAAACAATCGAATCTTTAGTTTGGAACTCGTTGGAACTTTTTAATTCCAGTCCATTAAAAATAGAATTTCCCAAAAACTATATTTTTAATATTATGATTTATTTTAAATGAAAGACAATATATTCAGTACTGAGTTTTTAACTTTAAAAATTTTAACAGAATAATTTCGATAAATTTATTATTACATACCAAAAAAATCATATCAATATCTGCCGTATTTACAGAGATATATGAAGTTAAAGTAAACATACATCTTTACAAAAGATGTAAATAAAATTAAAATATTTTTAAAAGTTGCAACTTTGAAAGTCGTATTTTTTCAAAATATATGATATGTTCACTAATAAATGCAAAACAATTATCATACTTCAATTATTATACTTTTATTTTCATATTTTTGTCTTTGGATAAATGTTTGTGTGCAGTGGTATGCTTAAAAAAAAAAAAAAAACTCTGAAATTTATAATTTCCTCTTATGTTGAATAAACTTCATATGGTACATGTATTTAGATCTTTTTTTTTATTGAATAATAAAATAGTATTTAAAAATTAGGGAAGAACACAATTAAGAAAATATAAAAAAAAACTTATGTACATATATTCTCATTATTTTTGCATTAATATTGTTCTGTGGGTTATATTAATAAAACATATTTAAAATCTAAAGAAAATTATATTAATCACTTACTTTAAATGCCGCGATTTATTTAATGTCTCGTTTGGTATACCTTTGCCCCTACGTGGATTGTAAAGATTTTGACAAAAAATCAAAAAAATAATCAAATTTACTGCATCAAATAGTTTTAACCTTTCAAAATTAAATATAATCAAAAATTTAACAAGTTGCTAAACAGAGATTTGACTTTTAATACAAAAATTACATGCTTTACACTAATTAATCTATTGTATAGATCTTACATAAAACAAATTGATTTTTTGTAAAAAAAAAAATAAAACTCAAAATACTTGTTATATACAGTTTTTTAACAAAAATAAAAAATTGCTTAGTACCCAGCAAAAACTTTTTGGTTTTCGGTAATGACGACTACTTATTAAAGTACTTTCCTGGAAAGTAGGCGTCATTATTGTTTGCCTTCTCTACATAAAATAAATAAGTACTCAATAGTATAATGCAGAGCAAGTTACAATCACATGGATCAGTTGTCTAGAGCGCAGGATTAGCAATCAGAAGGTTGCCGGTTCAACCCCATTCTGATGCTATTCGTTATGCTAAAACAAGTTTTTTAGCTTTGAATATTAAGTGCGAGGTGGGTACTGAGTTAGACGTTAGTCATTAAAAACGTCTAGTTAATAGGGTTCCAAGTTCAAAACTCACTGACGGCAAATTTTTTCGTTTTTTGTTTTTATTATACCCTTCACCACAGGTGTAAAGGGTATATATAAGTTTGTCATTCCGTTTGTAATTCCCACAATTTTCGTCGTAGAGTAAAAAAGTTTACATTTTCGGGATCCTTGTAAGAAATGATGACGATAGGACCATGTCCGTCCGTCCGTGTGTCGGTTGAAATGGCGTTTATGAAGCCCACCGATAACTGACATATAATATATATATCAAACGATCGGAAATGCTTTCGAGAATTTTGCTATTGGAATTCAGCAAGATCGGTTCATACAATGCCGAGATATGTTCAAAAAACCGGTTTTTAGAACCGGTTTTTAGAACCGGTTTTCCAGTTTCGAAGCCTCTGTATATACTAGAGACTTCGTTTTTACAAAGAAGTCTCGGACATTTTTTTTGTGAATTTTTGTTCTGAATAAATTAAATAAATTGGTTCAATAATAACTGAGATATCGGACAAAACGAATTTTTTATTTTTTGAAGCCCTGGTTTAAGCTATAGATTTTTATTTTTATACAGATCGGTCACAAATATTTTTATAAAATTTCGGTTTTTTGAATCGGCAAGATCGGTTTATAATGGCGAAGATATGCTTTAAAAACCGGTTTTTAGAACCGGTTTTTCAGTTTCTGAAGCCTCTGCATATACCAGGGACTTCGAATTTTTAAAGGGGGCTCGGAAATTATTTTCTGAATTTTTGTTCTGAAAAAATGAAATAAATCGGTTCAGTTATAACTGAGATATCGGGGAAAACGAAAAACCAAATTCGTTCATAATCAACAGAGTTTTGGCCACAGTATACATCAGTAGTGTAAGAAAACAGAGACAGAAAGTGTGTACTATTGCCTATCACTCACACAAAATTCTCTAACTTGTTTTTGTTTTGATTATTCATTCTCGATTTTGTCGAGTTTCTTTTATTTTAATTCTACCTTTTGGCCACAGAATTAATATAAAATTATCTATTTATTAAATTAAAAGTTATTATTTATGTGCTAAAAACTAATTTGATTTGAGCTATTACGTGTTGAAAACAAATTTCATTTGTGGAAATATTGTTTTATTCCACATAAATGTAAATATTAAAGATTTTCTTGTAAAATAATTTTTTATGTAGAATGTGATTTTTGTTTGTTTTGTTTTGGTTTTCTGCTTCGTTTCAAAATTCCAACCAACATAGCGTATCACTTTTACATTCGTAAATTTTATATTCATGCAACATTTCTATCTCTTTTTCCCGTCATATTCTAAAAAACTGATTTTGACAAATTTGAAGCCTCGATATGACGACTCTGTTCTACTTTGTGGTTTTGGCCCAAAAACAAATCTGTTAAGAATATAAATACACACACAAACATGTATATTAAGCATTGTAATGACTATTAGTGACGTTTCTTGTTTTTTTGTATAGACAAGTAGTTTAGTTATCAACAGCAGTAATATAATGAATAACAGTGTTGTTGTTGTTCTTTGTATATGCAATCAGTTTGTATATAGTATATACACTAAAGCATAGCGATTTTATTTAAAATAACTATTTTTAATAAAATACATTTTAAGAAGACAACATTTACACATTTTTAATAAATTTTATGCAAAAAATGTACTTTAAGTTAGTGCTGTATATTATGAACTCTTCGGTTTAACGAACAGGCCTGACAACAATTAGGTTCATTAAACCGGAAAACTACTGTATAGTGGTTTCCCGGTTTAACGAATACTCAGTTTAACGAATTCGTGATTTAACGTACGTCCAAATTTTTAACATTGAGTACCTTATATTTACAAACAAGCTATATATTTTAGCATTCGATATAATGAATTTTTCCAAAAAATGTGATTTGAAATCTATAAAAATAAGAGAAAGTAAATAAAACACATTTCTCATCCTATTTATTCAAAAGGAAGAAAGTTAGAGATTTTCGTTTGGACACTATTTTATTATTTGAAAACTATTTTCTAAATAAAAAAACTAAGTAAAAATACGTTACAAAGCTGTTATTTTTTTACTTTTTATACCCTTCACCACAGGTGTAAAGGGTATATATAAGTTTGTCATTCCGTTTGTAATTCCCACAATTTTCGTCGGAGAGCAAAAAAGTTTACATTTTCGGGATCCTTGTAAGAAATGATGACGATAGAACCATGTCCGTCCGTCCGTCCGTGTGTCGGTTGAAATGGCGTTTATGAAGCCCACCGATAACTGACATATATAATATATATGTCGAACGATCGGAAATGCTTTCGAGAATTTTGCTATTGGAATTCAGCAAGATCGGTTCATACAATGCGGAGATATGTTAAAAAACCGGTTTTTAGAACCGGTTTTCCAGTTTCTGAAGCCCCTGTATATACTAGGGACTTCGTTTTTACAAAGAAGTCTCGGACATTTTTTTCTGAATTTTTGTTCTGAAAAAATGAAATAAATCGGTTCAATAATAACTGAGATATCGGACATAACGCATTTTTTACTTTTTGAAGCGCTGGTTTAAGCTATAGATTTTTATTTTTATACAGATCGGTCACAAATATTTTTATAAAATTTCGGTTTTTTGAATCAGCAGGATCGGTTTATATCGGTTTTTGGAACCGGTTTTTCAGTTTCTGAAGCCTCTACATACACCAGGAATTCGAATTTTTAAAGGGGGCTCGGAAATTATTTTCTGAATTTTTGTTCTGAAAAAATTAAATAAATCGGTTCAGTAATAACTGAGATATCGGGGAAAACGAATTTTTTATTTTTGAAGCCCTTGTTCAAGCTACAGATTTTTATTTTTATATAGATCAGTCATAAATGTTTTTACAAAATTTCGTTTTTTTTTTAATAAACCAAATTCGTTCATAATCAACAGAGTTATGGCCCAAAAACAAATCTGTTAAGAATATAAATACACATACAAACATGTATATTAAGCATTGTAATGACTATTAGTGACGTTTTTTGTTTTTTGTATAGACAAGTAGTTTAGTTAGAAACAGCAGTAATATAATGAATAACAGTGTTGTTGTTGTTCTTTGTATATGCAGTCTGTACAAAGATAAATAGATGTGGAATTGTTTTTGTTTATTTTTAAAAACTAAAACATATCTGTTAAGAATATACATAAATATGTTCATACATAAACATGTATATTAAGCATTGTAATGACTATTAGTGACGTTTTGCCTATAAGACAAGTAGTTTAGTTAGCAACAGCAGTAATATAATTAATAACAGTGTTGTTGTTGTTCTTTGTATATGCAGTCAGTTTGTATATACACACATACAAAAATAAATAAATATGGAATTGTTGTTGTTTAATTTTTAAAAGCAAAGCCTGCTAGGATTGTTTTTTTTTTTTTTCATATTCAAATTTTCGTAGTTTGAAAAAAATTTAGATTTATATATGTGAAAATATGCAAGCATACGTTAAGGCGAAAATTTTATTAATTGTCGGTAATATGGTAATATGATGTCGATAAGATGGTAATATGGTGAAGGGTATCAAAGGTTCGGCACAGCCGAATCTTTTTTCAATTTCATTTTTATTTTTGTTTAGGTACATATTTTTTTAGTATCACTAGAGTCTAAAAATAACTACTAGAATTCATTGACAACTCGAACAAAAATAACTAGTTATTGAGACAAAAAATAAGTAGTTTATTTTTATTTCCAATTATACCTGCTAGCTTACCAGGAAAGCAAAGTTTTTGCTGTGTACATCTTCTACTTAAGTATTACCAAAGAATATACAATATATAGAAAGTGCATGTCAATGAAAACTGAAATATTTTTTAAAAGTATTTCATGATGCGGGAGGGAAGACAAAAGGAAAAGAAGCTTGCGTGTTTTTTATCTCTTTTGTTATGCTCAAGGTAGATTAAGAAGGTAACGACAACTCTACAACAACTACAACACCAAAAAAAATCCCATGTATTTTGTTTTTGCATTGACATTTTTTATGTCAACTTTAATTTTGTCATTTCTCATGTTTATTTACAAAAAACAAAAACAATTCATGTAGTAAACAGAGAGGAGGAAGACGCAATAAGACAAAAGTAAGCAAAAAAAAATGTAAACATAAACAAAAATTTGACACCTCAAATTACAAAACACAGGCAGCTATATTGATTTCAAAAAGAAAAATAATTCTCAGCTGTTTTAATGTCGTTACCTTCTTAATCTACCTTGGTATATTAACTATTAGGTAGAGTTAAAAACACAGCTGACTTTTTTTTTCTTTATGTGTGATGACTGTCAAATCTTTTTTTATATGTTGTTTGTTTCTATGTGTGTTTTGTTTACATTTTTTATATCATTTTTGTTATTGTTTCAATGTACAAAATTTGACATTTTACGAAAACAAATGAGAGAACTTTTTTTATTGTTGTATTTGTTGTAGAATTGCTCTAACCTAATCAGTGTTGCCAAAACTTTGAGGCCATGTCCCACCAGATTGTATTTGAAAAACCGCTAGAAACCACCTACACCGATTTTTACCGCTAAAATATTTCTTCTCTTTAAACATGTTTAAAATTAATAGCTAATCCTTCAAAAGCTTAATTTTGAGTACCTGAATGCATTTCAGAGTCATCAAATCAATTTTGAAAACTTGTAATATATTTTTCGCTTAGATTTTGCTATATTTGTCTGACATAGATATATAGAACATTTGCAGACAAAATCAGCTTTTAATTCTTTAAAAAACCAAACCGAGGGGCTTATTGTATATTTCGATTCTATTTTAATACATTGATATTCGAAAACGTTTTTTTTTTTTCGAATTACCCAATAATACTCCAGGGCTTGAAAGATATTTCCATACTATAATGTAGTGATTTAACATTTTGAGAAAAAATAATAATAATAATTTCAATATCTTTCTTTATAGAAAAACAATTGATTTTATGTACAATTTCCAAGTCTCTGATAACTTCATATTTTAAATAAATTAATTTTAGAAGTAGAATAATATATTGAATTTTTCTTAATTCTGCTTCAAAGCCAGGTTTTTACAATAAAGAAAAGTCGCTAGAAACCGCCAGCTAGAAAATTTATGCAACCAGAAAATCCACTTAGCGGTTTTTTATGGAAAGTACCCGCTATATATCACAAAATAACGCCAGATCTAGCGGGAAAACCGCCGTTTTGGTAACACTGAACCTAATAGTAAATAAGCCTTGAAAACACGCAAGCTTCTTTTCCTTTTGTCTTCCCTCCCGCATCATGAAATACTTTTAAAAAATATTTCAGTTTTCATTGACATGCGCTTTCTATATGTTGTATATTCTTTGGTTATACAGAACACACATTAACAAAATGTGAATGTATAAGTGTGGGGATCACTGCTTTAGAGTAATTCAACTCATATTGCTTGGTTATTCAGTATCAAGCCTTTCCTTAAATTTTTCAACGCTTTCTAATATACATATCTGTTTTTCATGTGAATTCAACGATTGCAAATTTTTACTTATATGGAGCAACAATTTAACTGCATCATGAAACGTACGTGCAATTGTTTCGTGATTCACACTTCAAGTTTTAGCATTTTAATCAAAAACTGTCGTTTGCTCCACTCAACGTTTTGATCCAAAACTCCAACAAAAACTTTACCGCCCACCTCCCATCAATGTCAACGAAATGTACAAATAGCTTAAGGACCAATGTAAACTCGGAAAAAGATGGGCGCGGTCCGCCCACCTCTAATATAACGTAAAATGTTAAAAACTTGATGGTGGTATATAGATTCGGCCGAGCCGAATATAATATTCGCGCTTGGTCAATTACTACATTAAAAGAGAACATATTCATCTTCTACATGAAGTTTAAATCATTAAAATCCGTTATTAGGGTTACCAGATGGACTTGAATGAACTTGATTGTCAAGATATTTTGTAACTTATCAAGTTACAAGTTCAAATGAAATTTGTCAAGTTGAAAACAGTTTGTAGTTGTGAAGATTTTTTTGATAGCGATAATTCCGAAGCATATATTTATATTTTAGATATTAGAATTCCATCTGATTTATTATACCCTGAAAGTTAAATATGCACAGAATTACACAGCATAATGGTTGAATTTTGAATAACCTTGAAATCAATTCTATATGAGATATACGAATCATTTTAATTTAAAAAAATCTACAGAACAAACTGATTACTATATGTTATACATAGATTGCGGTTTCCTCTATGCTTGTTTAGAAACTTCTAAAACACATTCGCTTATAGCAAAGAAGGCGCATCATGTAGAAGCAAAATTTCTTATGGCGGGTTCTAATCATAGAACCTGCTCTCATGTAATTCTCTCTCTCAACGTTTTGCCTTGATGAGGGGGATAAGTAACAAGGGAAAATAAAATCCGCCACCAAAACAGA
This sequence comes from Protophormia terraenovae, assembly GCA_951394005.1. Lineage (NCBI taxonomy): Eukaryota > Metazoa > Arthropoda > Insecta > Diptera > Calliphoridae > Protophormia > Protophormia terraenovae. The sequence goes on from OX596073.1 coordinate 100,914,836, forward strand.
GAGAGAGAGATAGAGAGTTTAAATATATGTGTTTGTACATGTGTGTTGTTAATATTACTGTAGGGCATAGCATACATGTTTGTTGTTTTACAAGTAGAAATACTTTGATCTGCACCGACGTGCTTATACCTTTCTTAGTGACGTGACAAATTTTTGTATGATTTCGAAGTTTGTCAATTTATATTTTATAGTTATATTTTTGATAAACTAATAATTGTTATTTTTTACTTTTATATATTATATTTTTATATATTTCATAAAATGTGCATATAATTTGCTTTTGGTGTTTTTTACTATTATTTAAAAAAATGCAATTAAAAAAATATTTTTATAGAGAATTTTTAATTTTAGAAATTTTTATTTAAAAAAAAAAAAATATAAAAATTTTTTTTCATATTTAAAAGTACATATTTTTTCCATTTTTTGGATTTTTTAGAAAAAAAATAATATATAAGTTTTTCGAAAAAAAGATACAAACCAAAAAAAAGTTTTTGGTTTGTATCTTATTTGAAACAAGAAATTGTTTTTAAAATATATATTTTTTATAGAAATAAATAATATTAATATTTTTAATTTTAAAACTTATTTTTTAATTATATATATTTTATTTAGTAAAAAAGTTGTTTTGAATAAAAAAAAAGTATTTCATTTCTTTTTTGAAAAATAAAGAAGTTTTTTGATTTATTTTTTCTAAGCAAAAAGTTATTATTATTATTTTTTTATACAAAAAGAAAAAAATATTCATATGGCAATCTTTCAATTTATAGACTTAAATTTTTTTATAAACAAAAATCCTGAAATTTTTTTTTAAATATATAAGAGCTCATTTACATTGGGGATTTTTCCTGGGAAAAATCGATGCAAGTTTTACGTTTGTATGCAAGAGGTGTAGAGAAGCAAGCGAGGTAAGAAAAGTTGCACGTCGTCGCAAAGTTAAAAATTTAATAAAATTTTTTCAATTTTCTTTTTAATTTTTCTGATTTGTTGTTTTTTGTCAAACATATTTTAAAAAAATTTCACAATACAAATTTATATGTGTAAATATGGAAGGGATTTCGAAGCAACTTGAAAACAAAATATCATAAAAATACCCTGCGATAATCCCCAATGTAAATAGGCTCTAAGTTATTTTTTGGCAGGAAATGAAAGTTATTTTTTATTTATATATTTATTTTTGTCATAACAATTTTTTATATAGTAGGTATATACAAATTATTTTTTTTTTACAAAAGATCTTTTTTCAATAGAATTCCACCTTTTTTACAGAATAAAACAAAATTATTAAACAAAAATCTAATTTTTGTGGTGACAAATTCGATATGAATAAAAAAAAAAAAAAATAAAAATATAATTTTATATTTTTGTTTTTATTTATTTAACAACAACTGTGTAACAAAACTACACAAATCAAATTTTAAAATATAAATTTGATATTCTGAAAGTATATTTTCATAAGTTCAAAAGGCATAACTAGTTCGGTGCTGATTAAAGTATTTCTACTTTTAAAACAACAAAACACATATGCTATGCACTACACTAACATACGCGATCGTATTTATCTTCTTAAGTAAATAAACAACAAATTTCTTGTTTCTACTTTTTTATAGGCACTACACCCAGTGTTGCCAAAACTTTGAGGCCATGTCCCACCAGATCGTATTTGAAAAACCGCTAGAAACCACCTACACTTAAAATAAAATCGCCTATTTTTACCGCTAAAATATTTTTTCTCTTTAAACATGTTTAAAATTGATATATACAGGCCTGTCACAGAAAACCATTCCGATCGAAAGTGGAATTAATTTCGTACTTTGCTTCTTCAAAAAACATAAAACGAAGAAATTTTTCGGAATGAAACTACTTTAAATTTTCAAAGTGGAACTGATTTTGTGGTTTCATTCCGAAAAATTTCTTCGTTTTATGCTTTTTGAAGAAGCAAAGTACGAAATTAATTCCACTTTCGATCGGAATAGTTTTCTGTGACGGGCCTGATAATCCTTCAATATTTTAATTTTGAGTACTTGAATGCATTTCAGAGTCATAAAATAAAAATTTTAAAACTTGTAATCTACTTCTTTTTAGATTTTACTACATAGATATAGGCAAAATCAGCTTGTAATTCTTAAAAAAAAAAAATTGTTTCAGTTGTATCATCATACTTTGATTATTGAAAACGTTTCCTTTCAAATCAAAATTACCCAATAATACTCCAGTGTTTCCAAAATATTTCCATACTATAATGTAACAGATTTAACATTTGGAGAAAAAATAATACACAGAAAAAAGTAAAAATGGACTTCAATTACGAAATTTGTAATATTAATTAATTTTTAATTGATTTTGCTCAAATCATCAAAATGATAATATTAATAACTAGAATAATTGATATTATTATTACTTCTTTTCCTTAAATAGATGCAATAAGCTGAAAATTTTTGAAAATTTACTTAAATTTATTTTATTTCTGTACTTTTATAGACAAATATTTAATTTTTCATTATATTTTATTAACAGCTGTCAATTTATTAAAAAACAAAACTGTAAACCTATTAGAAAATTAATTATATTAATAAATCATATAATTAAATTCCAATATAAAGTTAATTAATAATTTTATTAAAAATTATTTGAAATATTTTTTTCTGTGTAACTTCAATATCTTTTTTATAGAAAAACAGTTGATTTTCGTACAATTTCTGTGTTTCTGGTAACTTAATATTTTAGGTAAATTGGTTAGTTGTGGAAGTAAATAATACAAATCTTTAATTTTTCTTATTTCTGCTTCAAAACCATATTTTCACAATAAAGAAAAGTCGCTAGAAACCGCTAACTAAAAAAAATGTTGCAGCCGGAAAATCCACTTAGCGGTTTTTTACGGAAAGTACCCGTTATGTACAACAAAATATCGCCAGATCTAGCGGGAAAACCGCCGTTTTGGCAACACTGACTACACCAGAGATCACCACTCACATATATTCACAATTATGTTTGTGTATGTTTTGTTTTTCTGTCCCATTATGAAATTATACACCAAAAAAATAACATCGTGGTTATACTTGTAAGTGGAAATACACGTTACTAGTTTAGAATTTGAATAACAATAACCAGGGATCGCAACGATTACCATAGTAATCATAAAAACTACGACTTAATGTTTATTTTTTCTATTATTTGATTAAAAAAATATAACGATAAATTATTAATTTAGGATTTTAATTTCTTATTAAAAAATATCGAATAATTCAGCACGAACGATTATTTCAAATTTGGGTTTTATAATAAAAAATTAATTGTAGTAAATTATTATTTATTAATTAAAAAAAACATAGTTATTTAATTAAAAAGTCATATTAATTAATCCTACTTAATATTAAATATTTTTCATGAATCATGAGTGTATCTGAAGCAACAAGCAGTAATTTGCGGTCCACACGAGCCTTTTTCATGCTCGCACATTGAACAAAATGTTGTGCGCACATGCATTTGGATAGTGTGGACCCAAGTTGTTCATGTTTTGTTCTTGTTCGCACACCGTTGTTCGCACAATTGTTCGAGCAACCATGTCTGGCATCAAACGTCATTTTGTATGCGGAAGAAGAGGCGCTGCATGTAAAAGTATCGAAGCGACACAGACGGCAAACAAAAAATTATGATTTGTTCGACAAATGTTCTGCCCACTGAAAACAAAATTACCAAAATTGTGTGTGTTGCTCTGCCGACGTTTTGTTCTTGTGCGAACAAGAAAAAGGCTAGTCTGGATGTAGCGTAACACAACACTCTTGCTTGAATGCAGCGTTGCCAATTTAGCGCTTTTCGCGCTAGATTCAGTGCTTTTCAGGCAAAGAGTAACTAGAGACGAAACTAATTGTCAAAAACCTAAGTCAGTTGTCAAAAACTTAACTCATGCAACAACAAAATACATGTAATCAAATAGATTTTGTTCTTGCCAAAAGAAAATAAAAACACATTTTTGTTTACAAAACAATAATTTTGTTTAATTGTCAATCGAGAATTTCGTCTCTATGTGTTACTCTATGTTTTCAGCAACCCAAAAGAAGCATTTTTTTTACATCAGCGCTTTTTCTTGAAAAGGCGCTAAATTGGCGCGTTTTGTATTCGGTTAAGCCCAAATTACAATAGCGCGTAGTCAGCAACAGTATCAGCAAAAATTATCAGCTGATCACTGTCAGCACAACATGTTGCTGCCATTATAATTACAATTCAGCGTAGGCAGCCACAATTTACAACCACCATCTAGCTTTGTTCTACTTGTGTATTTTAGCCTCTCCTTTATTTGCTCACTCTCTTTGTCTCGCTCTCAATCTGAATGCAGCGCAGTGAATTTAGAAACAGGGCTAAATGAAACAGCACTGCAAACTGCTGCTGACTAAATGTAATCAACACCATAACAAACAGTGCATTCTAAATAATAAGCTGGTTATGGCAGCACACACTGCTGCTGACTACGCGCTATTGTAATTTGGGCTTTAGTTTTAGTTGCAGATTTTAATCATGTTTTCTATATTTTTCTGAATTTGAAATGAAGAAACTTTATTTTTTTATGCAAAATATAAACAATACAAGAAAAATTCAAATTTTAAGCATTTTTAATTTTTTCTTCTTCAAATGTATTATTAATATTATTATACATTAGAGTGTCCCGTAAACAAAAATTTTGTAGGAACACCCCTCAAACGATGCGTAAAAATTAGCTGAATATGGGAAAAATATTAAAAAAATTTTTTAAATTGATCTTCAGTTCCCTCCCAGCGATTGAATGTCACGGGTCTAGAATATTTCGTCTAAAAAATAGTATTGAGTTTAGTCTTGAAATGGGTATCAAAAATTCGTAATTTTAAGCCAATTATAGAAAAAATATTTTAAAAAATGTTCGCAAAAACCGTTATTTTAGTATATCATGCAAAAAAATATGTCGATATTTTTCTTAAAAAAATAGATAAGAATTTTATAATTTTGTTCCTTTTAAGGCTAAAATTTTTAAAAATTGCATTGTAGTAAGAACTATTGATAATATGTAATTTTCCAGATTTAAAAAAAAAATGTTCATCAAAATACCTTAAAAAGTCTTCTAGAGAACGAAAATCCCATTGGAAAAATTCTTAAAATATTTTTTCCATAACCAGCATAAAATTACGAATTTTTTGATACCCATTTTGATTAAAAAATCGAAACTTTTTTTATCAATATATATGGGATCCATGATTTAAAAATCGCTGGTAGGGAACTGAAGACCAATTTTAAAATTTTTTTAAATATTTTTCCCATATTCAGCTAATTTTTACGCATCGTTTGAGGGGTGTTCCTACATCGAAATCTCGAAAAACGCTATTTTTGGGATACACTATTATACATACTTAATATAGAAAAAGGCGTATTTTATTTATTTTATAGAATTTTTTATGAAAATAATTGTTGTGAAACATTCACATATCAAAATACTGTATGTTATTGTGTTGGAAAGCTCTTATTTTAAATTGTGACTCAAATGCTTCAAGCAAAGATAGATTAAATGAAAATTAAAAATTCCAATATCTAAGTATTTCCAAAAGTGGTCTTTGTAAAAAGCCTTCCCCGTCAAAAACATTATCTCAAATTTCCAATCATCGAAAAATAATCCTGCCAGATGAAGAACTTTAAAAGACATATTTTTTTTAATTTAGTTATTTTTTTCAGAAATCTATTGAAATATTAATTTTTGTTATTTAAAGCACCAATTATAGCATTAATTTATTCAAATTTTAAATTACTGAAAAAAATCCCTATCTAAAATAACTTACTAAGGCGTAGAAAAGTCCAGAAATAAAAGAATTAGTTTCGGTACTTTTTTTGAATTAAAACTTTCTTAGGTTTTATTCGGTATTTTCCTTCTCCTGTAAAATTACGAAAAGAGCAGCCATCGATATGTATTCTGTATTTCTATTTATTTTATTTTCATACTTAGTAAAAGAGATGAAAAAAAGAAAAAGTTTTAAAACAGGATTGGGCCACTGAGTGAGCAGTATAATGCTGGGCCTAAGACTTTCATACTTTAATTTAACATATTTTTAATTTTAAAAGCTTTTAACTAACATATTACTACCAAATATTTGCACATGAACTTAAAATAGCAAATATATATGTAATAAGTTGTTTTGCTCTTAATAAAAAATATTTAACTAAAAGATAAAAACAAATTTTATTCAAATATAATTTAGCGCTTTTTAGCGCGTTTTTAAGTGATGACCGGCGCGTTTTGCTTCAAAAAAGTTGACAACACTGCTTGAATGCTCGTGCGAGACTGACTTTCTTGTGTGTTTTTTATTAATTTCAAGAGCATAACAAAAGAGATAAAAAACACGCAAGCTTCTTTTCCTTTTGCCTTCCCTCCCGCATCATGAAATACTTTTAAAAAATATTTCAGTTTTCATTGACATGCGCTTTCTATATGTTGTATATTCTTTGCTTATAGCAATTTTTTAATGCCGTGAATAAATGTTCAAGAGCAATCCTATTGGATAATGAGATATTTGTATCAAGTTAACAATTGCAAAAAATAAATTCTTAAAACTTAAAATGTTTTAATGCCACAACGAATATGCAGTGTTCTTATTTTCGAAAATATTTATATACGCACTTCCATATAGAATTCATATATAAAATAAAATATTATTGGCGAATGTCGATTGTCAAGTTTTTGTTTTAGAAATCAAGTTTATTTTTCTGTTATGTAAAGTTAGATCACAATTCGAATCTGGCATTTTTTATAAATCTCTCATGGAATGGACGATATATATTTATTTAAACCTTTTTGTAACAAATGGCACAATAAGGACAAATTTGTCAGAAAAAAGTATAAATTCGTTTTAAATAGCAACTAAACTTCTACGAATTTCGTTTTTTTACCGCAGTTTCATAAATACTGATACTGAAGTATAATAAACACTTCTATACAACTTGTTTGAAACAATAGCTTTTTTAACCTTTTGGGTACCAAATGTAAACAATTTATCCTTCTACATTTAAAGGGATTATTATCTGTAATTTTCCTTTCCAATACTACCTTAAAATCCGACATAAGTTGAAAAATATCCGTAATATATACAATATTTCACGAATGAAAATAGGTGTTAGAAATATCTCTATTATATTTTGAAGTTAATTTTCTTATAAGGAAAATTGTTTTAATGCTATTGAAAGAAATACGTATTTTTAGAGGTATGTATTTTAAAAAGGTCCAAAGGTAATACTATTTTGATAATCATACTAATACATACTAATTTTCATTTCTAGAAGGATACATTTGCAACCTTTTTTTTTCGTATGTCACTTTAATGTACATTAGTTTAGTTTTAGAGAAAATAATAATAATATCTTATGTGTTATTTTAAAACTCACAATTTTAACAGTCCCTGACATATGTACATTTCTCACATGTATTTAACAAGAAATAATACTTGATGAGAGGCCAGATAAAATTTATTAAAAATCGTTAATTTGACGATAAATTATAAAAAAATCGTCAATTTATTTTTCAAAAATCGTCAAAAAATCACACATATAAAATCTCAAGTTTTTATTAAACAGCAATGAACGAAAACATAAATAATAGTATTATTTATACAATTAGAAATTAAAATTAAAAATTACAATAATATTTCTCAAAAATTTAATTTGTAAATAAATAAAAAAAAAAAAAATAAAATATTTTTAATTGTTTGCCAAATAAATAAAGCAAATTTGTTATCAATTTTGTTAAGCTTGAAGTTTTTAATTGATTGTAATTTTTCAAGGAATTAATGCATAAAATAATAGTCTTTAGAAAATTTTGTTTAAACTAACACCTTTTTCTGTATTGAAAGTTTCACTAAAACCCTTCCAGTAGTTTAGGTATGTAAAAACTAATAAACAAATAAAATTGGCTTTTTAAAAGTTCTGTTCCAGTATTAGTCCGCATTTTGAGTCAGATAGAGTTTCTGTAATTTTTTTTTTTATTTTCTTCTTTGTAAAATTTTGACTAAAATCTATAAATCTGACTCGTTCTTGAACAGAGCTATGAATATTATTATTAGTGAACTTTTTATTTCAAAAATTAAAGTCAATTTATTAAATTAGTTTTGTTTCTTTATTGATTTATAAAATACATAATACTGAAATTGGTATATTTTAAAAATTTGCAAACGAATCGTGAATTTTACAAGAAAAATCGTCAAATTATAATTTTGAGAAAATGGTCAAATGACGATAAATCGTTAAATGTGGCAGCCTTGAATACTTGTATAAATTTCTATTATGTATATTTGTATATGTATCTCAACTTCTAATGCATCTAAACATTTTTGCTAGTTTGTATTGTATGTATTGTATATACAAATGAAAAACAGAACAATTGTTGTTGTGCAACAAACATATCCTATATATATTATATACCTAACAAATAAGATTAGAAAACTGTGAAGATGTGAATATTTCACCAGGCATTCAGTAAATTTAGGTACAAACTAGAGTTTCTAATGCAAAACAAACACAATGTTCATTGTATAGCAAATGTTCACAGCAACAAACACTTGAAACTAAAATATAAAAAAGAAAAATACATTCTCATACATAAGTATGAGCACGATACATATATATTAATTCCTAGTATATATATATATATATATATATATATATATATATATATATATATATATATATATATATATATACATATATATATATATATATATATATATATATATATATATATATATATATATATATATATATATATATATATATATATATATATATATATATATATATATATATATATATATATATATATATATATATATATATATATATATATATTAGGGTGCCCATTTTTTATATGGAAGAAAATAAAGGTATTTAAATTTTCAGTCTCACCCCCTAGAAATGTTCGAATATCCCAAAAACCATAAAATACAAAGTTTTAGATTGAATAAATTTAGAGGTGGCTCAAAGCAAAGAATATTCATATATAGAAGGCGCATCATGTAGAAGTAAAATTTCTTATGGCGGGTTTTAATCATAGAACCCGCTCTCATGAAATTCTCGTTCTCAACATTTTGCAATGATGAGGGGGATAAGCAACAAGGGAAAACAAAATACACCACCAAAATAGAGAGAGAGAGAAAGAGTTTAAATATGTGTTTGAACATGTGTGTACTCTTTATAAAGAAATGCAAATAAAAACACGCACACATATATATAAGATTGTACATGTTATAAAGATTTTTATTTCAAATTGAAAGAAACAAATAATATATGTTTCTTTTAGTTGTTTATTTAGTAATGGAAAAAATATGAACATTAATACGTTAATACTACTGTAGGGCATTTCGTACATATTTTGTTGTTTTACAATTAGAAATATTTTGATCTAGACCGACGTGCTTATACCTTTAATGTGTGACAAATTTTTGAATGATTTTGAAGTTGTAAATTTTTATTTTATACTTATATTTGTCAAAAACATATAATTGTTATTTTTTACTTTTATTTATTATATTTTTATATATTTTATAAAATGTGCTTTTTGGTGGTTTTCGTATATTTTTATATTTGAAATATGTTCTTTTTATTATTATTTATTATTTAAAAAACAATGTTTTTATAGAATTTTTTTAATTTTAGGAATTTTTATTTAAACAAATATTTATATTTCTTCATTTTTAAAACTAACCCCCTGTTTTTGTAAAACAAACGAAAAATTCGTTTCGTCAAAATGTACGCAACAGCAAATAAATTTAAAATTAGTTTTTTGTTTTCAATATAAATTGTCTAAACGAATTTTTCATTCGTTTTATAAAAACAAGGTGTAAATATTTTTTTCTTTTTTGAATAAAAAATAAAGTAGATAATAAAAGTTTTAATTTTTTTGAGTTGTTTTTTATTTGAAACAAAATAAGGTTATACTTTTTTCCCTTTTTAAATAAAAAATTAAAGTAAATAATAAATAAAAGTATTATTTTTTTAATTTTTGTAAAATTTATTTTGTGATTTATTTATTTATTTTCGAAAATCTTATCAATTTTTTCCACAAATTGAGCTGTTGATAAAGCCAATTCTGCGGAACTTAACTTAAATTTTGTGGTTTCGGATATAGTTTTAATAGCAGCCGCAACAGTTCTGCTGAAAATTTGTGTTGCAAATTTTACACGCATTTTTTCAAAAGTATTGGGACAAATGTGTTGCCGTGTCAATTTTGGACACATTTTTGTTTTTGCATTTGCCTCCATTTCATATAATTCCTTAATAACTTGAAAACTTACCGTTCCATCCGGTGATTTTATGTCACAATTTAGCCACCCATTCCGCAAAGACTTAATTAAGTGTGGAAAATCATATATGCAAAAAACTTTTTGACCGTTAATTTCAAAAAAAGGCTTTTCCACAGATACTTTAAGGTTGGAAAAACATTTTCGGTTGGTCGACCCTTGATCACATACAAGGACACAAATGTTTATACCAATGCTTTTCAAAATATTAATATTTTCTTTAACAATTGCACTTAGAGTATCTGCAGATAAACCGTTTTGAGAAATAAAATAGTTTATATTGATAGAAAAATTAGAAAACATGGACTTAATCATAAAAACACAAACATGGGTGCCAATTCTACAAGTTCTTTCAAATCCTGTGGTTTCGAATCCATCAATTAAATCCAGACTTGCATTATACCTCAACTCTTTTCTTATGCTCATTTCGTCCATAATTAAAACCATGTGCTTGGCATCTCTATCATTTAACTGCGCGCATTTTTGCTTTACAAATTCAAAAGCATTATTTTTTAAGCCAGGTTGAAGAAATTTAATCGGTGCCCACCGATTCAAGGTGGCAACATGAGGCAGACTTAAATTTAATTTGTCTCTTAGAAAATAATATGTGGATTGGGATTTGTAAAATATATTCTGAGCTAAATATTTTACATCTTCAGAATATTCCTTTGGCCGAGATGTCAACAAAAGCTTACAGAAGATTTTGCTTTCCGTGCTAATATTTTCTAAAGCATCAATCGATTTACTTAGAGACTTTTCTGCATTTTTACGACTTAACTTTCTGACTGATTTTGCGCGTCTTATTGATTTTAAAATTTGTTGACTTTTTTTATATTTTTTTAGGATATTAACATATTTTTTCCTGTACTGATCAACAAGAAGTATTTGTTTTTCGCAATTTTTGCAGAAAGCTTCTTCGATATTTTCATATTTTATATTTTTTGGAGAATTCCGGAACTCTATGTTAAAATCTTCAAACTCTTCCTCCATTTCATCCATATTTTCAGTTGGAATGGCGTCCGCTTTTAATTTTTTTTTCCCCATGTATGTGTTTGAAAAATGATTCTCGCAAATATACAGATTTTTATCAAAATCCTTCTCCGGAATTTGACATTTTTCCCGCCAAATTTGACCTAGCATCATATCCGACGAAGGAAATTTAAACATTTTTAATCCTTTAAAATGCCTTCTCGATTTTTGGCATTTTCTTATGCAGCATTTTATGCCTGAAGGCAAACTATTTTTTTTTTGTACTGGCATTCATTGCTTTAGTACAGAATTTTAATATTAAAAAATTTTATTTTTTATTTAAAAAAATATATAATTAAAGGATAAACTCTTATGTTTAATAAATATATTTATGTAGCTATTTAAAAATAAAATATAAACCAAATATACATGAATATGTGTTACATATGAAATTTCTTTCCGTTCATAAACATCCACTATCGTCTTGCTATGTTGAAAGCTGACAACAGAATAAAAGATCGTGATTTGCAAAAATAAAAATTTGCCCAAGCAACGAAAATTATCAATGCATGTACATACACGCACACTAAAGTTTTCACATATGTACACAAGTACGTACGATGAGAGCGACACATTGTTACTCTCTTTGTTTTTATTCTTTTCCTTTTGTCTTCCCTCCCGCATCATGAAATACTTTTAAAAAATATTTCAGTTTTCATTGAGATGCGCTTTCTATATATTGTATATTCTTTGCTCAAAGCGATTGAAATATTAATTTTTTTATTTTGTTCATCCATGAGTAATTCATTAGAACTTAAATTCTCCTATTTTTTATCTTTTTGAATTCTTCAGTTTATTACCTCTCTAAAATGAATAAAATTGAAAAAAAAAAAAAAAAAATAATGTCATACTTATTAAAATCAATTTACGTAAAACGGGTAATTTTCGACCAAATACACCACAGTAAAATAAGATTTCATCCAAAACTTTAGGAAGAGAAACGAAACTCGGTATATAGTTTTGTTTTGGTATCTTATACATCATGTCAAAATTTTGAATAATAAAATTATTTGCGGGATATATAAAACGTCAGTAGAGAACTACATACCAAGTTTCGTTTCCCTCCTTCAAATTCTGGTTGGAATCTTATTTTTCGGGGTCTACAAAAAAAACAAAATTCATATGAAAAAAATTTTTACTTTAATAAAGTATGTTAGAATATTTTTTGCAAGAATCACAAAGAAAAATAGCGCTACGATATGGTATGCATTTCTCATGAGTCTAAATTTGCTCGCATTGCAGACAGGAGGCCCATGTCATTATAACTGAATCAACCCCATACGGATTATTGCAATATTTACAGGGCGTTACCTTAATGGGTGGATCTAACATATCCTCGTCGTCTGGTTTCCGAAAATTTTAACCTATACCATATATATATACAGTGAAAGCTCCCATAGGCGGACAGCGTTCGCCACGCTGATTTTTTCAGTTATCGGGAGATGTCCGTCTATGGGATATACTACATATTTTTGTTTTACAAGGGGTAATTTATTACTATATCTTCTTATTTCAACATCGAAGATTGATTGTAATGAATGAACTTATAGATATACATATTAGGCCGTAACCACTCAAAAATCTAATGTTGGTTTTATTTACTGAATTATAATGTGCTGACGCAAACTACATTTATACAAAAAATTTCGTGCACATATAAGAAAAATAATAAGCACACATAAGAATTTTATTTGAAAAGTGTTTTATGATTTATTTATTTTTGTTAACGTTTTAAAAATGTTTGCTTAATAGCTCAATTTTAAAGCAAAACTAAACTTTTTGCTTATATTATTTGCAATAAATTGTGATTTCATGATATTTATATTATCGAATTTATGCTTCTCTCCGTTTTTTTTTTTTTCGTACGCCAAAAAAATTATCACTTAATTGGTTAAGGGGCAGAATTCTTTCAACAGCTTTTTTGCTAACGAATTTTCCACGAAATTTTAAAAATTAAAAGCAAGTTGAAGACAAGTTTAACAACAAAATACATACAAAGCGAACTGTAGCCATAAATTCGATAAAATATATTTCTTGAAATCATAATTTATTACAAATAATGTCTAAATAAAAATTCAAAACGTCGTTTGCCGCAGAAGTAAAAGAAAATAATACAATTTTTAGCTTGTTTGCTTTAAAATTGAGTTATTAAGTAAAATTTTTCAAACGTTAACTTAATGCAAAAATATATAAATCATAAAACACTTTTCAAATAAAATTTTTCTAAAATGGAACAAATTGTATGATTGTTTCGTTTATGAAGTTAATGTCAATATTGATATAATTTTTGAAGATATGAGCATGAAATTTTTTGTATAAATGTAGTTTGCGTCAGTACATTATAATCCAGTACTTAAAACCAACATTTAATTTTTAAGTGGTTACGGCCTTTTGCATATTAGTTGACGACACATATGTATAAATAAGAATATGTATATCTATAAGTTAATTTATTACAATCAATCTTGAAAGAAACAGGTACAGTACTGAATTACCCCTTGCAAAAAAAATTATGAACCATATCCCATAGACGGACATCTCCCGATAACGGACAAAATCAGCGTGACGATCGCTGTTCGCCTATGGGAGCTTTCAATGTATATATAATATATGGGAAATTCTTCAAACTCGTTTACTTTTGCTGTTCAAAAAAATTTCGAAAATTTTTAAATGGCACATCAACGATATTTAGTACCACTATACTTTGTTATTATTGTTAACAACACTTAATTGTGTAACACGAAAAAAAAAAAATTCAAGACCTGAAACGATTCCATATGGTGCCGGCAAGCACCCAAAGTCGAAAATTCCAAAAAAAGTGTTTGAAACTAACAAGTTTTTTTTTATTTCTTTTTCTAGCTGTAGTCGCAAATTTTAGCATAAATGTCTAATTCTTTTAATGTAGACTATAAACACTTGTAGAAAAGGACCAGCATGGATTTAATTAGCGTGTAATTAACCAGTATCAAATTGTGTTGTGCAAAAGTCGTGAAACAAAATTTTAAAAAATTTTAAAATTTTGCAGTTTTTTCACTGGGTATTTTACGCCGTTTCGTATATTTCAAAATTCAAAACGGAACCTAATAGCTCTTGAAATTATGCATCATTTGACATATATTTCGTTAATGTGCCCTCAACAGAAATGCTGTAGGAGATACCCAAACTTGGAGAGAAAAAACGTGAATAGCTCCAAGAGAAGCCTTTTTCGCGAGGCACACAAGCAACTCGCGTTCTTAGCCCATGAAAACCGTTGATGAAAATTATATTTTCTGCGTAAGTAAAACTTTACACAGGAACTTATTTCAGTTTAAAATTGATTTATAACGCCAACATCCGCTATAACAAAATATGCAAAATTGCTGAATTCTTTAAAATAGCTATACACGTTTAGCAAATTAATATTTTAAAACGCCACAATCATTTCTAAATGTCATTTGGAAACCTTCTTTGATAACGCTATACTCTAGCTTCACTGAAATAGCGTTGCGAGTGTGCCTCTCCTACAGCATTTTTGTTGAGGGCACATTAACGAAATATATGTCAAATGATGCATAATTTCAAGAGCTATTACTGAAATAGTTTATAACAAGTGCTCATTAAAGACGGTCGTGTTTTTATATCAGTCGCGCTTATTAAACTTACTAACTCAGTATATCACTAAATTTCTCTGTTTATTTAACATACTCAAACTACAGCAATTCATAAAACTTTTCGTATAATAACAGCTTATTTATTAGTGCCGATTAAGTGTAATTTTTTTCGAGATGGAGTCCTCCTCTGGAGGAAATTATTACGTGATATTAGATCCTTCGCCAAAAAGAAAAAAACAACAACGCACAGTACAACATTAACAATAATTTTGACTTTCCAACCATTAAAAACAAACAAACTGTTAATAAAAATCAATGTCCTAAATTTATTATATTGAAAAGCAAAATACCCGATAAACCTATTCAAAACTTCAATATTTTTTTGGTATCTAAAGCACTGGAAAATATCTCAAGTGATCCAACCCTAAAAACCACTTTTACAAGAGACGGTAATCTTCTGATTTTAACAAAAAATGAAGATCAAGCTAACCGATTTTTAAAAGCAACCAATCTACCTGGCGTCTGTGCCATAGAATGTTTATACCATCCCTCTCTTAACATTATAAAAGTCGTTATTTTTGCACCAATATTAAGGGACCTAAGTGAAGATGAAATTAAGGACGGTCTAAAAGATCAAGGAGTTGTTGACTGTAAAAAAATTACTAAATTTGTTGACAATATAATTATCAATACACCGCTACATATTCTCCACTTTAATCTTTTTGAACTGCCTAAAGAAATAAAAATTGGATTTTTAAACTGCAAAATTGAACCCTATATACCAAACTCCTTGCAATGCAAAAAATGCTTCAAACTTGGACACACTCGAAAATACTGCAACGGTAACGAAAATTGTGAAATTTGTTCCTCAACAATCCATGACCCCAATACATGGCAGCGAATACTATCCCATCCACATAAATATTAGTCTTCCACTCATACATAAATAACACAAAATTGAAACGTACCCGTTTCAATACTTACAAGGCAAATTAGCATAAATTTCAACAACTTAAATACATACCACTAAAAGATCCATCCCTCTACACTAACAAAGAAATAGCTATATTACAGAAACACATAAGAGCAGCTGCTAATATTGCAATACCACATCATAAATACTTTAAGAATAAAAAATATAATCACTGGTGTAACAACGAATTAAATGTTTTACGTGACAAGAAACAAAAACTATTCTATACCTTCAAAAAACATCCAACTATAGAAAACCGAATTGTATACAAAAAAGCCAATAATTATTTCAAAAAAAAATCTAAGATTTCAAAAAGAAATTCTTTTTTCAACTTCACTAGTGAAATTAACCCCAACACACCGCTTAATAAAATTTGGAACAATATTCGTAGTCTTAATGGCAATCTCTCACTTAAAAACATCCATCATATTATAAATAATAACCGCCCTATATACGACCCATATAGCATTGCTAACTGTCTTGCAGAAAAGTGGTCCTTACAAAACTACTCTCTTAATAACACAACTAAATTACTTGAGGAAGATATAACTATATTTGAACTACTTTCAACTTTAAAACCCCTCAAAGGTAAAAAACCTGGCTTTGACCTTATTTCATATCCCATGCTAAAAAATCTACCCAGTAATTTTAAAAATCAAATCATAAAAAATTTTAACCAAATCTTTAAATCAGGTATTATCCCCCAACAATGGAAAACGTCTACCATCATACCAATACCAAAACCAGCAAAAGATCCCACATCCGTCGAAGGCTATCGTCCTATTTCACTAATTCCGAGCTTGTCTAAAGTTCTCGAAAAAATCATTGCAACAAGAATCACTTGGTCAATCCTTAAAATTAAACTTTTGAGTACACACCAAATGGCTTTTAAACCTAACAAAGGTACAATAGACGCCCTAACCTATCTTGATCATATGATAGCAGCCACATTATCTCATAGAAATCATCTGTCTATTATTTCCATCGATTTTGAAAAAGCTTTTGATCGCATTGGCATTCACTCAATTATCTCACAACTAAAGGAATGGAAATTTGGTACCAAAATTTTAAAATTCGTTTATTCTTTCCTTTCAAACAGAAAATTTCGTATAAAGATAAATCAAACATACTCCGACACTAAGCCTCTTCATAATGGAATACCACAAGGCTTTCCGTTATCCGTAGTCCTTTTCCTAATAGCCACAGACAAACTCAATATCTAACAACAACTTTTTTAAATATGTGATTTATGCTGACGACCTATATCTAATATGCAAACACACACCTAATCTTAACATCCAGAATAAATTCAACCAACTTTTTACAACATTAAACGATTGGTGCGATATTTCTGGTGCCAAAATTTCGATCCCAAAATCAAAGTGCCTTCACACATGCAAAAAGCTTTCTTGCACAAACTCAAATTTCACTGTACAGGGAAATCAGATTGAAATTGTTAATAACTTAAAAATTCTTGGCGTGTTTTTTAATCATAGATTCTCATGGTGTACCCATATTGAATACCTTAGGAAATCGCTCCTATCTCGACTAAACTTAATCAAATGTATCGCAGCAAAAAGCAGCAACGCTCATCCAACTTCTATCTTAAATGCCACACGCAACCTAATTTTAGCTAAAATCGATTACGGCCTTGTTATATATGGTAAAACATCTAAATCCCAGCTAAACAAACTAAAACCCTTTTATAACACATCAATAAGATTGGCTTTAGGCGCATTCAGGACAACTCCCATACAAAATTTAATGGCCGAATCTGGATTGACGACACTGGAAAAAAGATTTGTTGAACTTACCTCTAAACTTATACCAAAGATAATGTTTCCAACTGAACAACATCTAATAAAACGAATCTCAAACTTATCGTCACAAACTAGTCTAAGAATTCCATCTAGTATCCTTCTAGCTTTAAGGCGCTCCTCAGAATTTAAAATAAATCCAAAACCTTATTTCAATAAAGAACCACCGTGGAAATTGATAGATACAGCGTTCATTCTACAATGTGCAAGCCTACCAAAAAAAGATCTTCAATATTTGTTGCAGAAGCTACCACTATTTTAATTACCCTAACCAAGTACAAAAATTTACGAGGGAAATATATAATATGCACTGATTCAAAATCGACGGTTATGGCTATACAAAACATAAACAACAAATGTATTATAATTTCTAAAATAAGAGATATATTGATAAAATATCACACCAAATTTAAAATTATGTGGATACCTGGTCATGTAGGTATAACAGGTAATACATTAGCTGACGAAGCGGCTAAATATGCCACCAACGCTCCTATTATAAAATATACCTCATACAGCAAATATGATATTGCCAAAATCATCAGTTTTTACCTAAAACAAAATGACCTAGATGAATGGACTAATTACAATCATTTCTATAAAAATATAAATCCCCTAAAAATCCCACCTACATATCCCACTACAATATGCAGAATAAGCATTAAAAAATATATACGTCTCAGACTAGGCCACACTTTCTTCACAAATAACTATCTATTAAACAACTCAACCGTACCAAGCTGTCCATTATGTAATACCAGCCTCCTCAATATACATCATTTAATTTACGACTGCAACATCATAAAAAATGCTCAAATCACCTTATACGGAAAAATATAAACAAAGTAATATCTATCTTAAAACATTGTAATATATACCACCTTATTTAAAAAAATTGTTTTCATATAACTTATATTTAGGTCTAATACCATAGCTGTTATCACCTAATTCTATTAATATTTAATATCATAATTGTATTATGTTCTTAAATACTAATAAATAAATAAGTAAATAAATAAATACATAAATTCTGCACCATCTTTGTTGTTGTGCAGGCTTTCAACTATTAAATACAGGGTAGTAAAATTTTGATGACAATATTTTTTGGTTTTTTTCAGTTTTTTGGACGCGGTCTGTGCGCCCCTCAACCGAATACAAAATTTGGGATAGGTATTGATACTTGTTGTAATTGTGCGTATGTCCCGTTGATGTGCCCGAAATAGCCAACGTAGTAGAAAGTTTGGAAACAAGTGCGAAAATTTTTCAAAAAGTAAGTTTTTCGCTAGGGACATTCACATTTTCATATGGAATTGCTTGGATTACTAAGTGAACTTAGTTTTTTGTCATTTTACATAACAAAATCGGAGAAGCATTAAAAATAATTTTAATACAAAAATTTTATGGAATTTTTGAAAATTTTATATATATATAGATATAAGAGCGGCGATAAATATAACAGATTTAGATCATAACTTTAAGTTAAATGTCGTTGATAATTGAAAACGAGACACTTTTGTAAAAACACATTTCGCTAAGGCACATCGTGTGGACAACATGAAATTAACTATAATTGACATGATTAGTAGGTGTTTGTTATGCTTAATAAAAATTTCGGAGGCGCATCAAACAATTTTGAGAGATAAACATTTTATGGACCAAAAAGTATTTACTTGTGTTAAAAAAGGATCACAATAACAAAATATATTTTCAATCAATATATGGAGAAATAACTTAGATTTGATCCAAATTTTTCGCAAAATTTTTAAAAATCGCGATTTTTATCGAAAAGAATATTTTTAAAATTTTACTTGGAAACCCTAAAATATGCTGCACTAATACCATCAAATATTGAAAATATGTCAAGGTTCACACACAGCAATTTTAATTGCCGCAATTCTGAGTTTATAGGAGAGAGAGGTGAAGGGAATAATAAACTTTTACATTATCTTTACCTCTCTCGCCTACGAAGTTAGAATTGCGGCAAGAAAAATTGCTGTGTGTGAACCCCGACTATCATAAATTTTATTTGAATAATTCAGTAGGTTTTGATATTATGTGTAATTTTGACCAGAATTGTACATAAACTTCTAGTTTTTAAAAATATTGATATGTTCAACTTTAAACCGCCATAACTTTCGCGCCCCTCACATGAATTGATTAACGCGAACTGATTCTACATGCATTCGAGTCACTATATGTATACAAAAAAGTTTTAATGTGCCATCAAAAAAAATTAATATTTTTTAAAGGCTAAAATCCGAAATTTTTGATAATTGATAATATATATATATATATATATATATATATATATATATATATATATATATATATATATATATATATTAATATAATAAAACTTTTTATTGCGTGTCAATTACCTGTAACAGTTCTTATTTCTTATAGTACCTACATATATAGTAGATGTATGCCAAAATTTACTTCTCATTCATACAAAATTTAGGTAGATTTAAAATTTTCTATAAGAAAAAATTATTAAAAATCAAAAAAAAAAATAATAATACTTTCTTTTCTTTGTTGCTTTTTATGACCTAGCACCATTATAAACTTCCCATTAAAGTATTTTGTTTGTTTAAAATTTCCGCGAAATCTATGATTTTTTATTTTTTTTTTTTCTATAAAATCTTAACAGGAAACTAAAAATGTTCATTTGAGTTTTCTTGCATTTTAAATAAATACATTTAATATATTAAATTCATTCATCTGTCACAAAATACGATTCTCCACATCGATTTAATAATAAACACGCTTTCAAACTTGTTCAATTTACTACTGCATATTTAATTAAATGCAAACTATTTCACACAAAATTTATATATAGAAATATTCCACTAATTTGCCATAACATTCAAATAAAATTTTATACAAATCATTACATAAATTTATCAATTTACATACATTAAAGTATAACTTAAACTGAATCTTCATTTTATATTATTAATTAATGAATGTTTAATATTTACCAGTTTTATTAATATTACATTTAATAACTTAATTTTCCAAATCCATACATTTCGTAAAAGTATATATTTTTTTTTTGTTAATTTACAATAATTTTTTGAAGAAAAAATGCACAAGAAAAATTGTAGTATGTATTGCCAAACTATGAAAAACCATATAAAAGAAAAAGGAGCGACAAGTGTCACACATGTCGCACTTGATGCAAAGACAGTTAAAACGTACAATGCCTTTCTTCGTTCATGTGTGACATTTTATTTTTAAGTTGATGTCTGTGTGTGTCTTTGCTCGTATTTAAAAAAAGCAAAAAAGAAAAAAGAACATAACACAACATAGCAGTATTAGGTGTCGCATAATTTTTGAAAACATGTATGTCGTCAATCGCTATGCTTTAGTGTATATACTATATACAAACTAACTGCATATACAAAGAACAACAACAACACTGTTATTCATTATATTACTTCTGTTGCTAACTAAACTACTTGTCTTATAGGCAAAAACGTCACTAATAGTCATTCCAATGCTTAATATACATGTTTGTATGTTTATTTATATTCTTAACAGATTTGTTTTAGGACCATAACTCTGTTGATTATGAACGAATTTGGTTTATTAAAAAAACCGAAATTTTATAAAAATATTTATGACTGATCTATATAAAAATAAAAATCTGTAGTTTGAACAAGGGCTTCAAAAATAAAAAATGCGTTTTCCCCGATATCTCAGTTATTACTGAACCGATTTATTTAATTTTTTCAGAACAAAAATTCAGAAAATAATTTCCGAGCCCCCTTTAAAAAACCGAAGTAGAATATGCAGAGGCTTCAGAAACTGAAAAACCGGTTCTAAAAACCGGTTTTTAAAGCATATCTCCGCCATTTATAAACCGATCTTGCTGATTTAAAAAACCGAAATTTTATAAAAGTATTTATGACCGATCTGTTTATATCATATACCGGCAAATAGAGAGGATTTCGTATGTGCATATGTATAGGTAACACTACACAGAAAGAAATAACATGAAATGGCAAAATAAAACGTTTTCGATGATTCATTTGTATTGTCATTTTGTTTGTATTTATTTTTGGTATGTATGTATGTATGTATGAATGTATGTATGTGTGTATGTATGTATGTATAAATAATTTAAAAAAAAAAGAAAAAAAAAACAACTCATTTACAAATGTCAATTCCCATTTGTTTTAATTCAAATAATTAAATTTGAAATTAAAATTTAATTCATATAAAAATAAAGATTAAAAGGTATATACACATAATAAAGTTATAAAATTTCGATTGTGAATTGGTTTAATTTAATTTGTTTGAGTTTACAAAATTAATTAATTCATCAATGTCAATTTCCTTATCATAACATTTTATTTTTAACAACGTTTCCAAATGGTTATTCGTTAATTTGTTTCTGTGTTTATTTTTAATTAGTGACATTAATGAGAATGCGGACTCGCAGATGTATGTAGTGGAAAACATTGAATGAAGTTTTAACATCAAATTTCTGCATTTGGTATATTTTTGTGGGCAATAATATGAAAATCATTTTTCAATTTTTTTAAAAGTAGAATTCTATCAATTCCATCTATATTATGCAAATCCTTATGACAACTTTCATAATGTCGTCTAAGACAACTTGCATACATATTTTTTAATATTTTATTGCAAACAAGGCATTCTGCCTCTTTTAATATATTTAAAGAAAATAAAAATTTCCTTTCCCACTCCTCGTCCCACATACCTATTTATTGTTTATTATTATAAAGATTATAACATATAATAATATTCCGTAAAAGTTTATAATATATAATAATATCCTGTAAAATAAACAATAAAACATTCATAAATTCATTCAGATTGCTGCTTCTCAGTGTACTGAAAAACAAAAAAAAACTGAGCTAAAAACAAAACAAAAAAAGCATAAAACAAAAAAATATGCGCTATACTCCTACTTTGTTGAATGCTGTCAAGCAACTAAATGAAATATTTGTATTTTTCTACGCTCTTGTTGTGAGTATTTTATTGAAAAATAAAAAACTAAGAACAATCATGCGATACACTCCTACTTTGTTGAATGTTTTCAAACAACTAAATGAAATTAGTGTATTTTTATGCTCTTGTTAAGAGTTTTGTTTTCGATCGTGTTGTGTACGTGTAAATAGCCGAAAATCTTCGTATTCTGAACAATACTACCGCCGGTCTATGGTTTATATCTATACAGATCGGTACAGATAGAGATATATAGCTTAAACCAGGGCTTCAAAAAATAAAAAATGCGTTTTGTCCGATATCTCAGTTATTATTGAACCGATTTATTTAATTTTTTCAGAAAAAAATTTCCGAGACTTCTTTGTAAAAACGAAGTATATACAGAGGCTTCAGAAACTGGAAAACCGGTTCTAAAAATCGGGTTTTTTCACATATCTCTGCATATCTCGATAGTTTGATATATATATTATATATGTCAGTTATCGATGGGCTTCATAAACGCTATTTCAACACACGGACGGACGAACATGGTCCTATCGTCATCATTTCTTACAAGGATCCCGAAAATGTAAACTTTTTTGCTGTCCGACGAAAATTGTGGGAATTACAAACGGAATGACAAACTTATATATACCCTTTACACCTGTGGTGAAGTGTATAAAAATACTTTTTAAAAATGCAATTGCATTTTTTAAATGCATTTTTCTTTAAATAAGCTATTAAATTTTTTTACGTATTTGGAAAGCATTAAAATAAAAATCTCAAATTTTTGGGACGCACACATATACTATGCACAATTTCACCTTTTCTTCAACTAATTTAATTTTTTTCATATAAAAATTATACTTTTCTGGTATTATGAGAAGCTTTACGTATTTTGTTAAAAAAATGTATTGTGTTATTTCTTAAAAAATCGTTAAAAATAGTAAAACTATTATGTATCAGACTAATTATTGATTTAAGTTATAATAAACAAAGCATTTTTAAATACTCTTTTGAAAAATTAAAATTTAATAAATTCGCAATTAACAAAAATGCATCTATAAATTTATATTTATATTTTGGAAATATTTTGGAACGAAAAGGAGATTTTGGAAATGCTGACAAAACTACACAAAATAAATATAATGACCTTTTGAATATTCAAGATATATGAATATTTAAAATTGCATACTTTTTATGTTTTGTTAAATTTTATACAAATTTTAAAGAAAATTAAAAAAAATAAAAATAAAAAAAAAAAATTAATAATTTTCTTATATGAAAAATTGGGAACATGTTTTTATAAAAATTGGATTATGCGTCCCAAAAATTTTACACTTTTATTTTTATGTAAAGATTCCAAACTTTTTGATTATGTTAAAAATTAAAAATTTTTAATAGCATAATTAAAGAAAAATGCATTTAAAAATTGCAATTTCATTGAAATGCATTTCTAAAAAATCTTTCTTATTTTTAAAATGTTCGTCGTAAAGCCGCCATATGTGAAATTCAAAGGCAGTTTAAATCATTAAAATTCACAAAGCCTTCTCGGAGATAATGCTATTCAAAATTACATAATTTTGAAATTTGTTTGGTTTTTGAGAAAGTAAAAAAGCGCAATAAATTCGCGAGTTTTTGCAATTTCACGAAACTGAAATTGATAAAAGGCTTAATGGAGTTTGTGTATACAAATTATTATCGAAATTGAAAACCATCAAGTAAAAAAATACCATTTTTTGGGCGTTCTTTCATGGAATGGACGATTTATTAAATATAAAAACTATGAACCCTTTAAAGTTCATAAACTATTAAAAAATGTTTTTGTTTTTACTAACTTTTTAAAATTGGGAAAATTTTCTGACAAAGCACATCTTACTTCATTTTCTAGAAAAACTAGTTTCGTACAAATATCTACATATTTGTAGCAAAAGTTTCAACGCTTCATTCTCAACCAAAGTGTAAAATTGTGTAATATTTAAACCAAAAATATTCAACCAACATACATAGTATATTCAAATTATTTTTTAGTTCCATTTATTTCCTATTTTTGAAAAATTGTCGGATATGTCATTAATAAAAATATTGAATAGATTTGGAAAGAATTGGTTTTAAACACCGGTTTATATCGGAAAAATTCATAGTGTAGATTATTATACCTCTCATGTGTTCTTTTTAAACATCACGTGAATCCAAGATATCATTCAGCACTTACTGAATCAAATTATTTTAATATATTTATTTGTCCGCCTTATAGTTTAATATTAAGATTGTTTGACGTCTAAATTTTTTGAAAATTTAGTATAGGGTGGCTCTCTAGGGTTGCCAGACGGGCTTGAATGAGCTTGATTGTCAAGATATTTTAGGCCTTGTCAAGTTTCAAGCTAAAATACAATTTGTCAAGCTAAACATGTTCTTCTTAAAAAATATAATAAATTTAGTCAAAGAATCACTTTCTGAGTCGATTTAACCATGTCCGTCCCTTTGGCTGTCTGGCCATGTAAACCTTGTGAACAAAGTACAGATCGCAATTTTAAAGATATATTAATGAAATTTGGAACAAATAATTATTTTGACACATGGAAAAAGCCTATTGAAACTGGTTATGATTGGTCCATTATTTCACCTAGCCCCCATACAAATATATAAGTGTTAATATTAGTGCAAAATTTCATTAAGATCGGCCAATTATTTACCATAGCTTCCATATAAATCTCTCTTCCGGAAATTACATTAACATGCATAAATCCCATATGATGATAGTATCAAGTCAATATTCGGCACAAATAAGTTTTATATAAGTAGAAACAGCATTGCCAAATTTTATGAAAATCGGTCCATAGTTTACCATAGCTCCCATGTAAACTCACTTCCGGGAATCGCCCTATAGTGCATAAAATCATATAGATGTTAGTATCAATGCATTGTTCTGTATTTGTATATTTTATTTTACATTTAGTATAAGTGTTGGTTTACAATTGGCAACAGGTCTAATTTTTGGCTCATACACAATGGTGTAGGGTATCATATGGTCGGTCTTGTCTTGACTATAGTTTCTCTCTCGTTTTATTGTGAAATTTGTGAGTACTTAATGTCAAATATATTTCTGAGAAAAAACTAAAATTAAAAAGCGACATTGTTTCAAAAAATTTCAAAATCCATTTCAAATTTTGTAGTACCGACAGTATTAAAGGTTAAATCACTTGATTTAAAGGCTGAATTATTACTTGTTTAACAGTTTAGATTGTCATGTCAAATTATGTTCATATAAATACTTCGATAGTAAAATTGCTAACAAAATTACTTGTGGTCGTACTAAAGTAGCAGCAAATGCATGAAATGTATTGGCTCCATATTCACAAGAAAATATTCAAATATTTGAAATATAAAAACGTATCCATATGCAGTACAATATTTCAGTATTAAAAATGGTTATCGTAGACAAATTTTGGATTTCTATGAAGATCCGAATGAAAAGAGATATTTTCAAAAATATTAAAAGAATAACTATAGAAAATAATCTAGATCTTCGAAAAATTACCTCAACAGCGCCAATAGTGCAGCTGTAATAAAAGCATTTATATTACTCTGAGTTTTATATATTTTTTGTTTAAATAAATTTTTTAGTTTCGAATAAAATTTTGTTGAAAAAATTAAAAATTTTTTGGATATAATTAATGCGTCTACAATTTTCTTCAGGTTTAAATTTGTTTAACATTTGTGGTTATGTCAAGTTGACTTGTTTAAGATCAAGTTGAATTTTTCGAAATGTCAAGCTAAACTACCAAACAATTCTGGCAACCCTATGGCTCTCACATAAACTTCTAGTTCTATTCTATGTTACAAAGGGTATAAAATAATTTGAAACAAATTTATTTCTAAAAGTAAAAATAAAATATTAAAATAATTTACTTTTAACAAATATTTTGAATGACAATATTCACAATGAACAGCTATATCAGCTAAGGTTTTCGCAGCAAGTATTTGTCGATGGATTGTGCAATGAGATTTAAGTAATTTAAAAAACCTGATCGTGATCCTATCATTGATGCGGCTCCATCTGTCAGTGCTGCCAAATAACGGGATTTGTTCCAAAAATTGGGGATTTTAACCTTCAGATTCGGGGACAGATTTTCGTGGGGTGGGATTTGGGGATTCTTTATTAAACGATACATTTATTAAATTATTTTGATAAATTTTAATTTTCAAAGTACGAAAACTAGTAGTTTTCAGCTTTAAGTTTAATTTTTTTTATATATATATATAAAAACTTAAGGGTTCTTTTCCTATCCCTTAAGTTTTTCTTAAGTAGGAAAATTTTCTGAAGTCTCCAAAAATATTTATTGAAAATAAGCAAAAAATCTAAGACAATTTTTTAAAATTAAAAAAAAAAAATAAAAAAACTAATCTTTTCTGTGTGGCTATATATTTTGCACCAACACCTTTTCTAATTGCGAAGCTCATAAGCTGCAGATTTCTTTACATTTTTCTAATTACTGTGGTTTCCCGGTTTAACGAATTCGCGATTTAACGTACGACCAAATTTATAACATCCCAGCAAAAAATGAACTGAAAAAGAGCTGAAAAAGTCATGAATTTAACATTGTATTGGCATTGGAAGGAAGTACTTACTGGTGCAAAAGAGCTGCAGAAGTTCTTTTTTTAACCCATGGTTGTCATTGGTAGGATGTTCTTCTTTTATGCTTCTTATTCATTTCTTTTGAAGTACTTCCTTTAAAATCATATTTATGAAATTTTTTACCAAAAATTCAATTTTAGCCTTATTAAAATATAATAAAAATGCATTAAAATTTATAAAATTTTAATTTTCTTAGAAATTATTAAACTTTTTTCCAGCTAAAATTTCATTTATTTTCACTTTTTTGGAAGTAATTATTAAGAACTTCCAAAAAAGTTTAAAATATTCACTTTGTTCTAATTTCGAAGTGATGAAAATGTTCTTTTTTGGAGGTTCTTGATCGTTTTTTTGCTGGGATTGAGTACCTTTTATTACGAATAATCTATATATTTTAGTACTCGATATTACGAATTTTTCCAAAAAATGAGATTTGATATCTATAAAAATAAGAGAAAGTATATAGAAAACATATATCATCCTATTGAAAGAGTACTACTTTCCCCCTTTACACAAAAGGAAGAAAATTAGAAATTTTCGTTTGGACAATATTTTTTCATTTGAAAACTATTTTCTAAATAAAAAACAGTAAAAAAAGCAAAGTAAAAATGCGGTGCAAAGCTGTTATTTTTTTACTTTTTAAATATGCTTTCGTTTGTATTATATACAATGTACATAAACGTAGCACATACGTATGTGCTACGTTTATGCTGAAAAATCCGCTTAAAGTATCCATTTAATTGAGAATTACTTATAAGGCCGATTTAACATTATAAACAGTTCATATCAGTTGCAAGACCTACAGACGTATGCAAAAATTTTATTAACATTGCTTTCATGTACACTTTTATTACCCTACACTTAAAGGCTAACAAACTTTTGTTAAACAAAACGTATGCAAAAACATTGTTTTAAAATACAAAGTTTTTTAACGTTGATAACGGTAACACTTGTATTATTTCCCCTCTTTATAGTTAAAGTTGTACACTACCGAATATTATTACATTCGGTTATTAAAATTTTTAAAAAAGCTTTTTATTGTTTAAACATTAAATTAATTATTTTTCAAATATTCATGCCTATTCATAGAAAAAGTCTTAAAAAAGACACAATTTTATTATGATTAAAACTTACGACTATACTTGTGACTCGGCCATAATTTCATATTCTGTTAATATAGTCACAAAACATGCTTAACATTATAAAATGTTGACTTTTCTTGTCAATTGAAAATAAAAATTAAAAATAAATTTTTTTGTAAAAAATTTGAATTTTTTACAGAAGAATGCATAATTTTCAAATAATACTGCAAAATCAGATGAAAATCTGTAGGAAATGTGAATAAGAATGTATTGTATATATGCTTTATCGCTCTATGGCCCTCAAATGTTTTAAATATATATATATGTATGCATTGTCTTTTCTACAACATATTTTTTTATATTTTCATATTTTTTATTTTCAATTAAAATGTTTTTTATGATAGTCACAATTCTTATGACTGTCTACATATCAGGTCTTAATTTGAAAACGAAATATTAACACATTTTTTGTGACTATTTTTAAGTCACAATTTTTCTGTGAATAGGCATGTAATTCTGATATAAAACGCATTTGTCTGTTTTTTCTTAAAATTATCTTATATAATAAGTTTACTTCAATTTACAGTTTGATTTATTAATTTATAGCTTTTAGCTCAAAAGTTACAACAAAAAGTCTAAATAAAGCCCATTTTCCCTGTAGTATTTTACGTATTTATGAATATCCATTAATAAAAAAATATATATTTCTAAAAAGCTTCCACGAATTAATCCCCTTTTTCGCTATAGTTCAACCCACTGTGCGCTGTAGCAAAACAACTTTACCAAGGCAGGCTAAAAAATAAAAATTTTAATCTTTTTGTAGCAAAATCCTCCTATAAAAAAATCTTTAAAATTGGTTGATATATATCGTTTTTAAAAAATGTTATACCCGAGGTGTCGAACTTTGCGACCCTGTGGTCTCGCCCCCTGTAGGTTTGTATGGTCCAAGCTCAAGATTTAAACTCGCCTACACCTCTACTATCACCATGTGATAGTCGAGGTGATAGGAAATCGTAACAACCTTTCCAAAATTCGGTAATTATTTCCATTTCATTTTTTGAATCGCACACTGTGCAATATACCGTTATTAGGATAATGTTAAAAGATAGCATTTATATGGGCATTTCTCTTTTTACGTTTGTCTTTATGAAACCGACCTTCAACCTCAAATAGTTTTTTTTAATTCTGACTTTTTAAAACAACTTTTGATGCAATTATGTTAACAACACTTGGTTGTGTAACACAAAAAAAATTCAAGACCTGAAACGGTTCCATGTGGTGCCGGCAAGCAGCCAAAATCAAAAATTCCAAACAAAAAGTGTTTGAAACTAACAAGTTTTTTTATTTCTTTTTCTTGCTGTAGTCGCGGATTTTAGCATAAATGTCCAATTCTTCTAATGTAGACTATAAACACTTGTATAAAAGGACCAGCATGGCTTTAATTAGCGTGCAATTAACCAGTGTCAAATGTGCTGTGCAAAAGTCGTGAAATCAAATTTTAAAAAAATTTTAAAATTTCGCAGTTTTTTCACTGGGGATTTTATGCCGTTTCGGTTATTTCAAAATTCAAAACAGTGCCTAAAAGCTCTTAAAATTATGCATCATTTGACATATATCTCGTTAATGTGCCCTCAACTGAAATGCTGTAGGAGGTACCTAAACTTGGCTCCAACAGGTGCTTTTTTCGCGAGACACACTCGCAACGTTATTTCAGTGAAACTATAGTATAGCGTTATCAAAGAAAGTTTCCAAATGACATTTAAAAATGATTGTGGCGTTTTAAAATATTAATTTGCTAAACGTATATAGCTATTTTAAAGAATTCAGAAATTTTGCATATTTTGTTATAGCGGATTTTGTCGTTATAAATCAATTTTAAACTGAAATAAGTTTCTATGTAAAATTCTACTTACGCAGAAAATATAATTTCACTAAAAATATTCATCAACTGTTTTCATGGGCTAAGAACGCGATTTTTTAGTTTAACATTAATTGTCGAGGTACACCCAAGGCGCTAATCAAAATTGGCGATGATATATGTCAATCTGTAACTGCTTTAATACCATATATCAAAATCAATATGGCGTTCGAAAAAAAGTACGATTTTTAATTTAATGCAACTTTAGAGATTTGACTAAGTGCAATTAAAAAATTTATATAAATGACATTGTCTTATGACTTATTTAAAAAAAAAATGATGAATTTTGCAATAAATGGATGAATATGAAGAACACTACATCAATAAAAACTGAATTTTGCATATTTTATGAGAAGGTTTAATAATTATTAAATCGCTAATATATCCACGCATACCTAACTTATCGCGATATTTTTAATTTGTATTTTAGATACAGCATTGTAGAATATATAAATGCAATAATTTTTGATTTAGAACTATGAATAGAATTTTGGCAATTTTTTTTATAAATTTTTATCTTAAACCGCCATAACATTGATGCCGTTCGGTAAAAGTCATTCACGCGAACAGATCTGTGTTCCACTAGAGCCAAGGAATATTGGTACTAAATATCGTTGATGTGCCATTTAAAACTTTTCAACATTTTTTGAACATCAAAAGTAAATGAGTTTGAAGAATTTCCCATATATATTTATAATTCATTGTATTTACAAAGATTTCGCACTAAAAAGTTATCGTTTTGTATAAAATTTTGTAAGAAACTCAAAAAATGTAAAATAAATATACTTGACCTTTTTTTGTTCTTAACCGTCATAATAGTTACGCTCCCTGCTAATAATTTTTTATTAATATGTTTATCTATCTACAAAAGAATGTACGAATGTATTTAATCATACTAACCCAGCAGTTCGCCGAACTAGTTCCGTTACGTCGAATTCGTTAGCCACTAAGAACTACCACTAGTTACTTTTCAACCCACTCACAATGCTTTTAACTGGTGAATTTAACATGGGGATGTCATTGGAGGTAACCAATTGGCCACCCTTTGCATTACTATTCACTAGTAGTTTGGATGGAACAATTTTTCTAGTTATTTCGAATGAAACATAATACTACACATTGAACTGTTCGTAAGAAACTAGCACTATCAGCATAACAAGTCACTAGTATTTTCAGTAGTACAAAAACTCTAGTATTTGGGAAGAAAAAGTTGAAAAAATAAAATTGTAATTTTATTTTGTATTTTTAAAGTTTTAATTTCCCTGGTAAGTTAATTATTGTTTTTATTTTATTAATTTAGTTTTTTTAAGAATTTTCTGATGTTTTTATTTTATATTTTTATTCATCGATGTCTTCAGCTGGGCTTGAACTTCTAACCTTCTGGTTTGTAGGCACGCATATTAACCACTGGGCTATTGATCTCTTTATTTAACATTCTGCTATGTGCTGTTTTCAATTTCAAGAGAATATTTGTTGTAATGTATGCATCATCTGTGCCAAGAAAATTATACTAAAATACTAATTTCTGCATTACATGTAGTTAGTGAATTGGCTATTTATATATGGTTTTGTTTATGAATTAAGAGAAAACTTATTATGAAAACAATAATGGGGAATTTGTGCATTACATGTAGTTAGTGAATTGGCAATTTATATATGGGTCTGATTATGAAATTACATAAAATTTCTTATTTAACAAAATACTAATGGCGATTTTAGGCGTTACATGTATTTAGTGAATTAGTAATTTAAACGTATACTTTCTTATTTTTATATTATTTATTTAGACAAAATGTGAACATTTAACAAACAGTTAAATTATTAAAAGTAACTAATATAAGATATTGTATATAATAATGTATTAAGTGTAATGTTGTCCTATGAAAGATTTTTTTTTTTTTTACTTTTTTTTTAACAGTTTTTAAATGATTTCACTAAATTTTTAAAATATATAAATAAATAAATAAATAAATAAAAGCTAATGATTAGGTATCTTATTATGTTGTTCCTGCAACTTTTGTTTCGATAATTAAACTCTACACTACCATAGGTGATTGGAGTATTATCGGGTTAGGCCGAAATAAATTGTCACTAACTTCAAATATGATATATCTTTTTTTATCGTACCAGGGGAGTGATAATCTGAAGAACTATTATGGTGGAAACCATCAATCTTCATATAAACGTCCAGCTTATTATATCGCTTTGATAAAATGAAAACAGATATAAAAAAATATATTAATTTTCGCATATCTAAATGAGTATTATAGTGAAAGTCTTAAACATTTTTGTTGTAATTTTCATATTAAAATTCGAATAGGTGCGAGGGGAGTAGTAGCCCACATATAAAGTAAATATTAGTTGTGGCGTTAAATGGGGTAGCGAAGCGCACTGGAAAAAGCTAGTATTAAATATTTTTGTTAATAAATTACATACATAAAAAAGTTTTATAATTTATTGACTTTTTTAGTTTATACACAGAAAATTATTATTACCATATATTTTTTAATCAACAAAGTTGTTTAATTTTGCTTCAAAACTTAATAAATATATTGAAATAAGAATCAAATTTTAGTAATATTTTTTTACTCATTTAAATTATTAATTCATTCAATCACCCACTTAATTGACTTAATTAATTTATTAATTGGGAATTTTTTTCTGTTTTGTATTTTTTACAGTTTTTAGTAATTGATATAATCATTTTGGTGAGAGGAGCAAATTTAAACAAGTTGTTGATTGAATGAAATATTTACTAACATATTTGTTGATTGATTTTATTTTTTGATTTTTCTGTGTATATCTCTTACAAATTTTGCAAAATAAATGTATATACCGACCAAAGTATTTGAGAACTTATATTGTATTTAGAGGCACTTATAGGAAAATAGTTTTAAAAATATGATAAAAACAGACTACTATTCCTTAAATATATTTACATTTGAGTAGTAAAATAAATCAATAATTGTAAAAATGAATTGTGTATTCACTAACAAAATAGTTGTATCGAATTTGTTAACAATGTAGGGAATTTCTAGAGATAAATGCAATACTTTTTGGCTAATTGGCCACTTATTACATTATATTTCAATAGTGTATTTAATAAATTATAAGTTGTAACGAAATCGTACACTTTGTGAATTTCTGAAAGCGAAGAGCCAAAAATATCACTAAAATTCAATAGTGTATTCACTAATGTAATAGTTATAAGGAATTCCTATATAATCAAGTTTAATTCTAGAGACAAATTTAAGATTTTTTGCCGATTGGCCACTAACTGCATTACATTTCAATAGTGAATTCACTAAATTAATAGTTGTAGCGAATTGGCATACATTAATGTAAATTTCTGAAAGCGAAATGCCACTATCTGCACTACATTTTAATAGTGAATTCACTAAAAGAAATTTTGCAGCATATTCATATATAACACGAGAATAAATTTCTCAATTTACGCTTTTAAAGCTCTCAACGGCAACTCTATGCATTACATGTATATCTCATGTAAACATAGAGTTGGCAGTTTACTTTTAGATATTATATTTTCTAGTTAAAACAATAAACATTATTTAGTAGTTATTTTACTAGTGAAATGTAATGCAGAATGTGATCGTTTATCAACCACTTGCACTACCAAAAGTAACTAGTGAATCATCTAAGTAGTTATATATCTAGTGATAATGGGCAAATTGGCACCTTTTGAACTGCTGGGAAGTAGCTCGTACACATGGCACAAGTATTATAAGGTATATGCAAAACGGCAACAACTACAACAACGTAACTCTGTCAGTGTAACACAACGTCATAAACAACTGATTTTTGTTTGTAAACATTTTATTGCGCTTCTTGCTTTATTATATTTTTCATTCTAAAAATTTAAATATATTTGAGAAAAGTAAATAAAAAGTTGTGTATTTTACAACTTATATTCGTCTTTTTAGTGGCAGTTTATATTTGTAACGCAATTTTTATCATTAAACAATCCAAGTTACTTCGAATTATTAAAACTCTCAAATGCACAATTATATAAAATATTAATGTGTTTCTATAAAACTTGTATATTATCTTTTATTTCTTTTTGCTTTTTATAACACAAAACACACGAAATGTAACAAAAAATAGTTTCTTAATAACAACACAAATATATTTTAGTATTATAACACAGGAATTGTATTACAAAATTATTTACTTTTCTTGGAAACAAACAAATGTAAACAAATTTTGACAAGATAGTCTGCTTTGAAACAACGAGCAAAAAATAACCAGCTGATCTTATAAGGTTACCTTATTTAAAATGGTTGTGCCATGCTCGTACATAAATAATTATTTATTCATACATACAAATGTATGTA
Organism: Protophormia terraenovae; assembly: GCA_951394005.1. Lineage (NCBI taxonomy): Eukaryota > Metazoa > Arthropoda > Insecta > Diptera > Calliphoridae > Protophormia > Protophormia terraenovae. The sequence continues at coordinate 100,949,490 of OX596073.1, forward strand.
TTTATTCATAGGTATGTATATTCATAATAAATACATATGTATGTGAATACAAGTAAATTAAATAAAAAATAATACCTTATTACAATTTATGCAAACCTATTTAATGTAATGACTGAAAGTATGTATACATATACATATGTTTATTATAATACATAATTATTATACAAAACAACATAATTATTATACAATATATTTAAAATCAAATTTCAAAAGCAAAATCGCAACAGGTTAATAACAAAAACAAAAAAAAAAAAAAAAACAAGAACGGTGGAATAAACTCAATAAAAATATTTGCATTGATACATTTTATGAATCATTTCACATAAAAATTTATTCTTTTTCAGAAAATGTTCCGAATAAAAGATTGGAAAAAATATATGTTGTATTTATATACTCAAAGCTGTATTATTATTGGGGAAACTGTCATTAATTGCTTAAAAATCCTTATATGCATATGTATATTATAAAAATGAAGTGTAAGTTTACACACAGATAGTGCTTGCAATGGAGAATTTTAAAATATATGTTGGATCTTTATCGGATGTCATGCCCACAATTTACGCCCACTAAATTTGGCACACAGATAGTACCAGGCCCGGAGATGGTTATAGGCTATGTCAAATCTCAATTGGAAGTTACGCGTACATTTTACGCCTACATAAAAAAAAATCTATCGTGATCGCATGTCACGCCCACATCTTTCGCTCACTTTTTTAAAACTCTCAAACGGCTGAACCGATTTGCTTAACAGCACTATTTATCGTCATTTTGACTATTTTTGGGTCTAAAAATTACCTGTTGACGATTTGACAATTTTTACCCATAATTTGACGATTTTTTCTAAAAGTAAACTATTTTTACATTTTTTATATATTATTCTTTAAAAGTAAATTAGTTGGTACAAAAATATTAAAAAAAATATTAAAATAAAAATCTTCTTAAATCTGCTAATGTAAATGGTTCATTCATTAGAAAGTATTTATATTAACCAATATAATATTATATTCGAATCAATTATGTATGCTTTCATTACGTATGTTTATAAACTCTACAAATGGCCAAAATATTTAAATAGCTGAACTAAGAATCCAGACGAACTCATGTGTTTTTTTATAACAAGGCAAGATAAATAATTTATTTTGATTTGAAAGTCTTACAAAATTAAATACATACCCTCAATTCACGCAATAGTTCATTTACGCAATTTCTTTATAACGCGATTCTATTATTGAACCATTTTTTGAAATACGACTTTTTATTTAACGCAAACTTGGTATAACGCGTATAAACAATAGTGACAAACTTTGAATTGGGCGAATTACAGTTCTGTATTGGAAAGAATTTATTGACAAAATTTATTATTTAATGAAATAATTAATTGCTACAAAATAAAGAAGTGTAATTTATAATCGAAGTGTTGCATAATTGCTTAAATATTAAAAAAGGGGAAAACGATAAAATATGTAACAATATTCTAAAACTTTAATAAAAATACAATAAGAACAATCCCAAAAATAGGTATATTTAAATAAGTACATATGCATAAGTATGTATATAATCAGAATTTAATAGGTATTGTGTACTTGATTTTCATAATGTGCCACCAATATAAAATTAATGTAATTTTTATTAATTTCTTTTCAATTTAAAATTTAATTTTTCATCAGAAAAAGCATAAAAACTGTTCATTAACATATAAAATACGTAGTTTTTCATGTTGACGATTTTTTAACGATTTAAAATAGTTGATTTGACGATTTTTCACCAAATTTATCTGGCAACTATGGTGGGGGGGGTGTGGTATCCCGCATATAAATCATATATTCATTATGGCATATCTAAGGAACTATTATAGTGAAAGCCCTCAAACTTCGTGTCAACATCGTGCTTATTATATCGAATTGACAAAATGTAAATAGCACGGATAGGTCCACGGGGAAAGGTATTCCCCATACAAAAAAAATATTAATTTTCACATATCTAAAGAAGTATTACAGTGAAAGTCTTAAAAAGTTGTAGGAGTAATTTTCATATTAAATTTCGAATGGGCAGATAGGTCCAGGGGGAATAGTAGCGCCCATACAAAGTAAATATTAGTTGTCGCATCAAATAGGGTAGCGAAGCTCACCGGCAAAATCTAGTAATATAATAAAATAAAGTACCATTTTAATAATTATATCTTGTGGTTTCATTGAACTTATTCAGATGACCAAACAATTTACCTTATATCTTATTTATTTTGCTTGAGATATCTTACAATACTATAGTTTTTAACTGTGTCTATATTAATATTAATCGTTTTTGTAATTTAAACCTATAAATATCATTAGCCCAATATTAATGTTATGCAAATAAAAACTATATACCGTAAAAAAAACTATCTTAACCCTGGAACGGCTTCGATATTTTTAACCTTCTGAGGGCTTCGTTAGTCGAAACTAGTGTATTCAAAAACCGAAACCGGAAACCGGTTTTTGAATTTAAAAAAACCGACCGAATAATTTCTACTTTCGAATTATTCGACATGCCGGTTTTTTTCTGTCGGTCAACCGATTTTTTAATGGAAGGTGCTTTTTAGATTTTTCACTAAAACACCCAGTGTTTTTCATTTATTTATATTTTCATAGTGTACCATAAAAAACAACTAGCACTCCAACTTGCTCACAAAAAACATAACTCAACTGTCAAAAAAACCTAACTCTTTGTATGTGTTAGTCAAATTTTCTATAGAACAAATTTATACGTGTTAAGAGAGTATTTTTTTTTTTTTTGAGCGAATGAAAAGAGTTGGACTTCTAGTTGTTTTCTATGTAGTGTACATTACCCAGCAGGCCATGTCTTGTAGAAAATATCGACGATGTCTTGATGATTTGTCACAGTCTTCGATGACACATGTACGACAGCTCCGAACAAACATTGGTGACATTTTCAAACAAAGGGCACTTAAGTCATCAACGATAACCTGAGCGACAGTGTCATGTATATTTTCATAAATGAAAAAAAGTTGGGTTCCGCCGAGATTTGAACCCAGCCCAGCAGGCCATGTCTTGTAGAAACTATCGACGATGTCTTGATGATTTGTCACAGTCTTCGATGACACATGTACGACAGCTCAGAACAAACATTGGTGACATTTTCGAACAAAGGGCACTTAAGTCATCAATGATAACCTGAGCGACAGTGTCATGCATATTTTCGTCAACCATTTTATTTTTCTTATTGAATAGTCAAGCGCACTTACCACTTCAGCTACAACATTCTCTACTTTTTAATGGTTTTATAAATGCTTTTATTTATCTGATAGTTATTGATGACATTGTCATGCAGCATGTCGTGTGTTTGGTTCAACTCACGACATTCTCGCTGGACATTTTACTCGTGTTGTCACCGAACTAGATATGTACGACAATTTAGTATATTTTATTATTTAAGTCGCCGAAAATGGGGTAAGATGACAATATAGGTGACTTTAAATCAAACTTGTCCTCTAAATGCATTTTCTTGACGACAAATTTAGATGACATCCTCGATGAAAGTGTCGTTAATGGACATGTGGCCTGCTGGGTATTTAATTCTATGTAAATATTCACATTCACATAGATACAATTTATATCAAAAAGCAAATTAGCGTAGAGAATGAAGATACTGAAGATTCATCGGAAGATGAACCCAGCAGGCCATGTCTTGTAGAAAATATCGACGATGTCTTGATGATTTGACTCAGTCTTCGATGACACATGTACGACAGCTCCGAACAAACATTGGTGACATTTTCGAACAAAGGGCACATAAGTCATCAACGATAACCTGAGCGACGCGTTATGCATATTGTCGTCAACCATATTAAGAAAAATAAATAAAAAAGGAGTTGGGTTCTGTTGAGATTTGAACCCAGACCACCAATTTCTCTCTTCCTTATTGAATAGTCAAGCACACTTACCAATTCAGCTACAACATTCTCTACTTTTTAATGATTTCATAAATGCTTTTATTTATCTGATAGCTATTAATGACATTGTCATGCAGCATGTCGTGTGTTTGGTTCAACTCACGACATTCTCGCTGGACATTTTACTCATATTGTCATCGAACTAGATATGTACGACAATTCAGTATATTATGTTATTGAAGTCGCCGAAAATGGGGTAAGATGACAATATAGGTGACTTTTAGTCAGACTTGTCCTCTACATGCATTTTCTTGACGACAAATTTCGGCGACATCATCGATGAGTGTCGTTAATGGACATGTGGCCTGCTGGGAACATGATTACGACGGTATCTAAAATACAGAAGCAATTATCAATATTATAATATAATACTTTATCAATCTGTTGCGAGGTCGGAGTAGTAATTAGAAAATTACGTAAATATGTAAAACTCTTCAATAAATCGAGTGAAAAGCAAAAAGAACTGCAAGAATTAAGAATCAACAAATGTGTTAATCATGCCTTGTTAGAGTTTGGTATAAGTCCCTTTACATATCTTGAAAGAGATGCACTACACCATTTCCAGTTGTGTATCAGAAATTTCTATTTATATTTTAGAAATTTCTAATTATATTTTTGAAATTTCTAATTATATTTCAGAAATTTCTAATTATATTTCCGAAAATTCTAATTTTGCTTCAGAAGTTTTCAATTATATTTCAGAAATTTCTATTTGTAGTTCAGAAGTTTCTAATTTCATTTCTGAAATTTATATTTGTAGATCAGAATTTTCTATTTGTAGTTTAGAAAATTCTAAATGTAGTTTAGAAAGTAAAACAATTGATTTTATAATTAAATTTATTAAAATAATTTAGATTAAAATACACATATAAAACTAATTAAAACATATAGCATGGAATGATTATTTGTACTGTCCCCATAAATTATCAAATTATCCAAAGCGGTCTACTTTTTTTATTTAATTAGCCATTGATAAAGAGCGAATAGAGGTATCTTAAAAATAAAACATTGGACCTTGAGTCATGGTCTCATCATACAGACAAAAAAATGGATAATCTACTTTGCATAGAAAGTTTTTATATTACTTTTTCATATAAGATTTCATACTTTTTAAATAACAAATGTTATAAAATAAAAAATAATAAAATTTTGCTATAAGTTTATAATAATTTAATAAAAAAAAAAACGGTTAACCGGTTTTTTATACAAAACCGTATTCGAAACCGGTTTTTTTTAAAAAGGCAATTTTTCGAATAACTTGAAAACCGGTTTTCTGAAAATGTAGGTTTTGAATACACTAGTCGAAACGACTAACACTAACTTTTATTACAAATATTTCGAGACGTATCATTAAAATGAAAAATAAAACAATTGATTTTTGGTTGATAATTTAATTTAAATAAAATAACAGCAAAAAATCCTAAATACTTTCCGTTGTTTTCAAAATATTAAGCAAAAACTGAAAAGGTCTCAATATTTTTACTTTTCCAGAGATGGTGTTACATAAGTACCCTTTGTGTTAGCTGTGTAAAAAATTTGGAATAGGCAACATACGTTTTTTTAAATGTTTGTACCCTATAATTATTCTAACCAAAAAAGAGTCTAAACATAAATAGTTTTGCATGCTCTGTGCATATTTAAAATTTGTAGTTTAGTGTTTTTTTAGCCGCAAATCTTATTTTTCTTTTTCTACAATTTACACTATTGAGTCATTCCATTTAAAACCAACACGAAAAAATCCAATTTTTGACTTTTCCTCTCTAAATTTAATGATATTTGGTACAATCATTATTCTTGTCAAAACTAAGACTAATTCAAAATTTCAGATAATTTCAGATTAAGTGGTTCGCGAAATATCGCGGTTTGAAAGTGCAAAATAGCTCAAAATATGTACAAAGTTGCATACTCAAAATTGCAAATATCTTTCGAAGTATTTATTATATAAGATTTATTGAGATGTCATATTAAAGGTATCAAAATTACCTTTAATATGATGTATAACATCACTTTTTTTCTCAGCATCAAAATGGACCATATCTCGAGATTTTTCGTTCGCGGGTAAATATCTCGAAAAGTGGTCTTTTTAAAAAATTTAAAAAAATATATTTTAATGATGAAAATGTTTTCTTTAATCGTGGAAAGTGGCATTCTGGGACTCGCCATATTTTAGAAGTTATTACAACAAATGTCATAATAAATACGAAATATTTATCTCAATTTGAGTTGTTTTGTTTGTAATAAAATACAAAATCGCCAATTTCTTCCAAAAATCATACGACTATAACAAAATTCGGCAAGAATATTAATATTAACGCTGGAAACGCAAATACCGAGTTTCAGTTTGATTACCGCTATAGTTCGCGAATTATAATATATTTCAAGACGTATTACCTTTAAATAATTGTTTAAATGAACGTTGTAACGTAAATATTTTGGAAGATATTTGTATTTTTAAAAAGACAATTTTCCTCATTTTTGCGATATTATAATTCGCGAACTATAGCGGTAATCAAAGAATAATAATCGTACCAAATATTATCAAATTCGGAAGAGGTGAGAAAATTAGCTGGTTGGTTTTAAATGGAATGACTCTATTGTTATAAATTTACCTGAATATAGGAGATTTTCAAAATTTTTACAATGCTTCGTTGTTATATTGGGAGTAGAACATAGTCGATAAGATATTTATCGCTAAATTACATCCTTATACAGTTTTTAAGGAAATTTTATAAAAAAAAATTGTTCTTTAATTGTTTTTATATATTTTTTGAATAAACTATTAATATAAATAGTTTGATGCAGAAAATGTAGATTAACACCGATAAGTCTTGATTTAGTGAGATATTTCACAACATATTTTGTCGAAATTATCAATCGCGTCCTTAGGTTTCATTATAGAACTCATAAGATGAAGTCGATCTGTAATCGTTAGTACTTTATAATATGGCTTTATTCAGTCTTTAGCATGCCTTTTCTATTTTCTTTCTCATCATTATTGTGTAATGTGACAAAAAAAAAATATATACTTATGTGTTGTTCAAATTATTTCTGGAAGTCATATTGTATTTATTTTCCTCCAAAAAAATATATTTCACACTATAGGAACATATATTAAATACACTGCATTACTTTATTTATTAAATTACTTTATCGCTAAAAGTTCAAAAAGTCACACTAAGTGCTTCGTTAGTCGTTTCGCTTAACAAGGTTGCTTAAAACACTAACCAGACCACTCACAGCAACATACCATACATCTCATACATGGTCTGAGATCTTATTTACGGCAGGTGATATACCAAAATTCTCCAAAAAAATATGCAACGAATAAAGAAATATCACTCAAAATAGCATTGTTGTTAGTCGAAACGTTGAGGACCAAAGAAAATATGGTTCCATGATGAGTTTTTAGGTTATAAAATTTTCCCTATAACAGGTAGAGCAGATAAGTTACTCATGTTGTATAGCCAAGACATGGGGCTATAAAAATGTAGTACTAGTTAAGTTTCTTACTTGTCATACATAGCCCCTAGATGTCTTTAAAATTGTAAAAACCAAGAATTTCTCAATAAAACCTCATCAAACCATGGAAAAATGAGGGGTAAGGAGTGGGTGTAGAGAGGAAATTTGTATTTCATATAACAGACAAAAGACCATAGATATCAAAAATGGTATAATTTTTAAAATCACACTGACAGAAAATATGTATCCATCAAAAGTATGAACAAATAAAAATACAAGTTTAAATAACAGTTAACAAAAAATTATAAGAAAAATATATCGCGAATAATAGGCCTAATTTTAATTCCTTATACTAAATATAGTGTAGAAAGTTAAATAAATCATTTCCATGACGTCACAATTTTAAAATATATAATGTTTTTATTTTGAACTTTTGAAAAATTTAAAATATATGGATATTTTTTTCTTTAATTAGGATTTACGAATGTACTATTTATAAATTTTTTCTCATACTAAAAAGCTGTAAAAGTCTGTCACCAAAGTAGGATTCCATATGCCTTGATATAATCTCTTAGTAACAGCGTTTTGATGTAAAACGTCCTATTGTTCTTCACTTATTTTTCCTATTTTTTTAGTGCCTTTAGCAATTTTAAAGACTTCTAGGTGCTATGGAGGGCATGTTAGATACATGGCATATTCAACACTTTGTAAAGGGTATATATAAGTTTATCATTCCGTTTGTAATTTCCACAATTTTCGTCGGAGAGAAAAAATTTTTACATTTTCTTGATACTTATAAGAAATGTCGATATGACGATGTCTGTCATTCCGTCAGTCCGTGTGTCCGTCGGTTGAAATGGCGTTTATGAAGCCCACCGATAATATATATATCAAACGATCGGAAATTTTTGCTATTGAAATTCAGCATGATCGGTTCATAAATGGAGGAGGTATGTCTAAAAAACCGTTTTTTTTTTTTTTTTTTTTTTTTTTTTTTTTTGGCTTAAAAATGCTGTAAATGGCGTTTCTAAAGCCTTCCGCTAACATAGATACATGATATATGTATCAAAAGATCAGAAATTTCTTCTAAAACTTTTCCATTGAATTTGAAAAAAATCGGTTCAAAGTTGGCCGAGCTATTTAAAAAGAACCGTTTTTTAAAAACCGGTTTTCGATCCCCTATATAAGGTATTGGCTTCGTTTTTACGATAAAAGATCAGAAATTTTTTTCTAAATTTTAGCGTAGAAGAAATGAACTTAATCAGTCCATTATTAACCGAGATAATGGCCAAAATATATTTTTTACAGATATTCGATATTATATAAGCTAGGGACTTAGATCAGTTTTTTAATGCGCGTTTCCCTTATAGTTGTTGTTTTCATGGGTGCTAAAAAACAACGAAAACAATGAACTATGGCATATAATATCGTTTTCAACTTTTTGAAGGAACTATGTAAGCTAAAGGCTTCATTTTTTCACTGAAAATTCGGATTTTTTTTTAATTTTTGTGTTAAAAAAGTGAACTAATTCGGTCCAGTATTTACCGAGTTATAGCACAAAACGCGTTATTACGATTTCGTTCTTGCACAGATCGATCATAAATATTTTTTCGAATTTCGGTTTTTTAAATCAGTCAAATCGGTCCATAAATTTTCACGATACTTTTTTTTAATTTAATATTGTCCTATTTAATTTAATATTGTCTTAGTTTTAATATTGTCTTAGAATTATTATTAAACATTCAAACTATTTAATTTATTATTTATTGTATCTCTATTAGTTTAGGAGATATGAGGTTACCGATTTTACCCTTTTTTATCCCATAAACATTCGAATTTCTAAAAATCCCGTATTAGTGGATCTATTCGGCAGGATACCAATCCACAGTCCATATTTCTAGCCTTAACCGTTTGGGTTATGCGACGATGAATCACCAAGTAAATCAGTCAGTCAATCACTCAGTCATTAATCGTTTATATATATAGATAAAACCAAATCTAATTCCATCTCAACGATGGTGAAGGGAATATAATATTCGGCACAGCCGAATATAGCGCTTTTACTTGTTTTCACTACATTTAGTCTAAGAATCAAGAATTAAACAAAATTATTGAAGATATAATTTTTTTTTTTTAATTTTTTGTTAACTTTGTTATCTAAAGTTGAATTTTTATTTATTCAAACTTTTGGTGTCTACGCATTTTCTGAAAATGCGATTTTAACAATTTTACCATTTTCGAAATCTGCGTCTTGTATCAGTAATATCAAATACTAATTTCCCTTATACACCAACTCCTAACCCCTAATTTTTCAAGAGTTTTATGGAGGTTAATTGAGAAATTCTCGATTTTTACAACTTCAAAGACTTCTAGGGGCTATGTGTGACGTCATATATTTATTTAATGATTGCAATCTGAAAAGAAAGTAGTTCTCACAAAATTTGCTTTGGGGGTACCATTTTCAAAGATATTGCAATAAAATTTTAAGGTTATTTAAGGTTAAATTTAAAACCTTTGTTATCTTAGTCCTTTAGGTGTGCAATAATTAGTATTTTATTTGTATTGGAGTACCTACTCCCTGCCTATATCGGAAAATAAAACAGCCTATTTTACTATTAAGGATTATGCTGTGAAAATTTCAAGAAAATCGGTTAGATGTTTATAAAGTACATGCCACAACTAATATTTTCTTTGTGTTAGAGCTACTACCATTCCGCCAGGTCCTATCCGTCCCATTTTCATCTCAAATATGCAGGCTTATAAGAAAGTTATACCAACAAAATATTCTCGCTTTTGCTGTAATAGTTCTCAAGATATGTAGATAATTAGTATTTATTTTGTATTTGGGGTAGCACTTCCCCCGGCCTTAACTATGCTATTTTTATTTATTTGTTTTATTTGGGGGTACCATTTCCCCTAGTCCTACCCATCTCATTTGCATCTGAACTTATGGAGGTTTTTGAAAATGTTATTCTAACAAAATGTTAGAACTGTTGTTGTAATAGATATGGGCAATTATCAAAATTTTTTGATTTTAGCCCTTAAAAATATATATATTTTTTTTTTGATGGCACATTAAAATCCTTTTGTATACATATAAAGCGACTCGAATGCATATAGTATTAGTTCGCGTTAATCATTTCATGTGAGGGCGCGAAATTTATGGCGGTTTAAAATTGAACATATAAAAAACCTACTGAGTTATTCAAATAAAATTTATGATATTTTCAATGTTTGATGGTATTAGTGCAGCAAATTTTAGAGTTTCCTAGTAAAATTTAAAAAATTTTCTTTTCAAAAAAAAATTACGATTTTTAAAAATTTTGTGAAAAATTTGGATCAAATCTAAGTTATTTCTCCCTATTTAGTTTGAAAATATATTTTGTTAGAATTTATTACATAGAAATGCTTTTTAATATTATGATCCTTTTTTAACTCAAGTAAATATTTTTTGGTCCATAAAATGTTTATCTCTCAAAATTTTTTGATACGCCTCCGAATTTTTATTAAGCATAACAAACACCTACTAATTATGTCAATTATAGTTAATTTCATGCCGTCCACACGATGTGCCTTAGCGAAATGTGTTTTGACAAAAGTGTCCCGATTTCAATTATCAACGACATTTGACTCAAATTTATGATCCCAATCAATTATATTTATCGTCACTCTTATATCTATATATCCAATAATTGTTTAAATTGTAGTTTTCTATATAAAAATACAAAAACAAAAAGTGCAATTTTTGCATAATTTTCCACGAAATTCTTGTATTAAACTTATGTTTAATTCTCCTTCGATTTTGTTATGTAAAATAACAAAAAGCAATTCCATATGAAAATGTGAATGTCCCTAGCGAAAAACTTACTTTTTGAAAATTTTTCGCACTTGTTTTCCAAACTTTGAGACTATCTACTACGTTGGCTATTTCGGGACATAGCGCAAAATACGCACAATTTCAACAAGTATCAATACCTATCCCAAATTTTGTATTCGGTTGAGGGGCGCACAGACCGCGCCCAAAAAACAGAAAAATTTAAAAAACTAAAAAATTTTGTCATCAAAATTCGACTACTCTGTATTTAATTGTTGAAAGTCTGCACAACAACAAAGATGGTGCAGAATTTATCTGTAAAGTCCGATTAGTTTACTTATGATAAAATGAGATCAAAAAGTATAAACGCGCGAGCAAAAATTGTAGAAGAATTCACTCCCTTTAAACCTACCCGCCCCATTTTTCACAATTATGTAGATTGATAATAAAATTATTTCCACAATACCATTTCCTCTGCTCCTATCGAAAAATAAAGTAGCCTATTTTACTTTCGGGTATCACAAAATGAAATTGTGAAAATTTCAAGAAAATCGGTCCATTGGTTTAGCTGTACAGTTTAATTTTTATATATAAGAAGAAGATATATAGAAGATAGATAAAAAATAAAGATTAACGATCCAAAGTTATGTGTAAAAGTATTCTAAATCAAAAAAAAAAAATATTAAAAATGTTTCAGCAAAATGAGGTGTAGTTTTTTGAAAGATTTTATTATTACTCTCTTGTTTCTAATCATCCCAATTTTTGCTTACACAATATCTGTGGTAATTGTATTATGGTTCTAACTAAAAGTCAAAGAAATTTGCCAAATTAAAAAAATAAATCAGTTTTTTCGCTCTCCTAAAATCCTAATAAAAAACACATATGTAGCTGTTATTGTCGGAGCAGCGACGATATCCATTTTGCAAAAAATATTGAACTTTTTTCGCATTATGTAACAAAATGACAATGGATCATGGTTTTTGTGAACACTTTTTTTATATTTTTTTTATAACTGGCTCGAAATTTCCAGTTTTTTGTTACACATTTCGAGACAAAACTCAAAACTTTTTTTGGACAAAATTTTCTAGACCACTGACTTTCAATCGCTGGTATGGAACTTTCATTTAATTTTTTTTTTTTTTCAATGTTTTTACCATATTCAGCTCATTGATATGCATCGTTTGAGGTGTGTTCCTCCAAAAAAATTTCTATGGGACACTCTAGGGGCTATGTGTAGCATGTTGGAGACTTTTTTGTCAAGAGTCCACAGTTACATATGGACATATGTATGTACACAGATAAATATGTATGTATGTTTTTCACAAAATTAAAATAAAATTATTCATAAATGTACAAGAATTTTCTTTTCGGGAAAATTTTTAGAAATTATTTAGTTACTTATTTTGTTAGCACATTCAATTTATGTAAATGTTTTTTCATCGTCTTCAGTGTGACTCTCGTATTTAATGTATTAAGACGTAAATAATTTATCAAAGTCTCCAATGGATGTGTATGTTTTCTGTGTACACTACACATAAAATTTTAAAGTATTCAAACGTATACGTACTACAATCATCCACTCGTTCAGATTGAACAAGTACAAACATATGTATGTGTATCTATAAAGTTTTAGTATTTATAGTATATATGTATACATAGATACGAACATGGTATGTAGTAGGTACTACTTACTACGTATGTTTGTGATAATATTTCTTCAAATTGCTGGGCAAATTAGCTAACAATAACTTCTGATCGCCTGCTTAAATATTCACCACTAAATTTCAACTTAAATTTGTATTGCGCACGTAACATGTACGTACATATTATGCTCGAGTAGACAAAATATGTATGTATATTGTGTCTACATGTGTATGTTTTACGTACACGACACTCAGTCATTCACTTTTACACTACTTTTGTACTTCAATACAAATTAACATACATACATACATACATACATACATACATACCCAGTGGTAAAAAGAAGGGGTAAAGAGCCCTACTAGAAGGCCTTTTTTATGTCCAGAAGACCTTCTCCCTGCATTCCATGTTCATTTCATTTTTACACGCGATGTCATTGGGAGGTAGGCCTTACACATTCGCGATCTGATACAGCCCTTCTAGAAGACCTTTTTATTGAAAACTGCAAGCAGGCCTTCTGTAGAACTACTAAAAAGAGTCCATCTACAGAAAGCCTTCTACACTATTAATAAAATATTTTTCTATTTATATAAAATATATATTATTTTTATTTTAAATTATTGTAAAATGTTTAAAACTTAAAAAAAACAAAATTCAATACTAAAAAACATTTCTGTTAACTTTTGACAAAACATCTTAAGTCGATATAAGACAAATTATTTGAAAATGACATTTGTATAGAAATTGTTGATTTTTTATTTAATATTCCTGAAAAAACTTAAAATTTTTGTTAAATTATTTTGTTAAAAATATAAAGATATAATATAAACGATTAAGTTTTTAATAAAATACTTATAAACCATAAATATAAAATATAATTAACTTAGAAAATCACATCCTATTCAAACAAAGAATTGGAGGCAGCTAAATGATTTATCATTCTTTTTTTGGAATTTCTGCTTTGAATTTTGATATTGTTTTTGTAACGGTTTCTGCATGGTTTTGCTCAAAGTTGGAAACCGAAACGAATAACGGTATCGGTATCGGTATTATAAAAAAAGTAAAATTTTTAAATATTTTTTAATTAAATTTCATAAAAAAAAAAAAAAAAATTATTAAATTTCATATTTGTATAAGTAGAAGTTTTTAAAGTTGCAGGATCAAAACGAAGCTCCATAATTATGATTAAATGAGAGTAAGAAATTTAAATGTAATTCAAACTCTGAAGTTGCTCAAGAGAAAATGTTCCTGAACTTTTTTATTTCCCGGGATGGCGAGAACAAATTTTCGACTTCCCGGAATCCTGGATAAAATACTTTTATTATCTCTTCAATCATTAGTTGAATAACTGAGACCGAAATAAGATTTGAAACTTTTCATTATCAGATTTAAACAGAATTGTAAATGTACAGAGAAAAATAAATTAGAACAATTGTTATTCTAATTTCTCAAATCAAATTAATTCTGACTTATTTATTGTGATATAGTTTTCTGGATATCCGCACAATTGTTATTCATACATATATCAGACATGTATCAAAAAATATCATATTTGAGCCAGAAAATTAAATAATAAAATATTTACTCAGACATTATATATATTTTGTTTAAACATTTTTACACAACCCAACAAACCAAATGATATCGTAATGATATCATAACGATATCATTTTGGTGATAAAGAAGCCCGAGAATGATATCATTTATAACTCTAAAATGATATAGGTTGCTTTCTAAAAGATACACTCGAAAATGATATCATAATTTTTGAAAATAACGATATTAGTAATGATATCGTTAAATTTAAGCAGCGCGATAATTTAGCAATATATTCATACATACAAACCAATATTGGATGAATATTTAATAACCTATTTTTATCAAAAATTAAAACAAGATACTAAGGAGTGAGATCGAAAAAATCTTAACACACATTTTGCCTCATAACTTTTTTCGGAATCAATATTCAAAATTTTTTTTTATCTAGTTATCATGGAAAAATACTTCAGTTATTATTTTTAATAACAACCATGTTAATTTGTCCTTATTTTTTTCAAAATAAGTGACGAAAAAGATTTACGTCCTACAAGTTATTAAAAAATTCAAAAAATCCAATTAGGTCTTACAAATAATTGGCCACAGAATTAAATGTCGTCCGTAAAACATTTTCTAATGTTATTAAACAGTATCAGGAGAATTTGACTATTGATGTGAAACCTACTTCGGTAAGAAAAAAGGACCACATGATATTGAGAAGGCCAAACAATTTAAGGCATATTGAAAGGAACTCTTTTATTGCTAATGCTCGAAGCAATGTTGGAGATAAGTTTAAGATCCAAAAGCAGCAAAAATTTCTTACAAAATTCATGGTATGACAAGTTTTTTGCAGCTGCGGCAAAACAGGAAAGTCATTTGATACATTCGGATCTATAAATACCAAAATATGCATAAAGGAATATTAGCAAAAAAGATTTCTTCTTTTCTTAAGAAAGCACAAAATGTCCACATATTTTTGGACCCATTTCGTATCACGTCACTACGGTAAGAAAGCTCTGGAGTGGTACCAAATCAATAACATAGTTTTAGTACCAAGAGAGGTAAATTTTCAAAATTGTCCATAGCACAAAAAAGGTGTCCCAAAATACCGAAGATTTTAACAGAAGATGTGCACACTGTTCCAAAAAAGTGACTGAAGCAACTATCAAATCTCCAAAGAAAGGGTTTTCAAAAATCTTCCACAATTTTATAATTAGTGGTTAGAACCATATATATTTCTATGATCTGTGCTAAATTATCAAATGATTAAAAAAATAATGAAAACTCTAAGATCAACCGTTTCTAAGTTATTGAATATTATGTATGTTAAGAATTTTTCGATCTCACTCCTTAATAAGCAAATAAAGATTATCCTGTTGCAAATAATTGTATATGTAATATTAAACTTCTGATTCATTTATGTTATCCTCTTTCATTGTTCGAAATTCTGCTAAATTTGGCTGTAAAAATGTAATTTTCATATAATACATAACATAAAATATTTCTTTCTACAAAAATTTTCAATTTATTTTTATTTTCATGAAAATGTTTGAAGTTTTTTTCTAAGAAAAAATATTTCGATATTTTATCATATATTTTTAAAATTATATCATTAATGATACTGTATCGTTTCTTGCTTTGTTGGGAAGCTACGAAAATCTCTTTGAAAAATTAATTTCTTAAAAATTCACTTAAAAATTTATAATTTAATAATTCTTAAAGTAGTGAAGAACGTCTTTTCCGAAACCGTTTATCCATACCAATGACAAATTTATATATTGTATATTTGAAATGCTTACATAGATCTTTTCAATCAGTTTCAGTTTTTTTACTTGCTGCTTCTTAGTGCTGACATGATGCTTATTTGAATTCATACATAAGATTCATCCTATATAAGCAGTTCAAAGAATAATGAAATTATATACATAGTTCCCGGCTGGATTTAGCATATTACATTATATTCGTTAACTATTTTTGAAAATATATAATCTTTAATTAAAATTCATGCAGTTTTCTTTCATTTAAGTGCTTTTAAAATTCCCGGGAATCACGGACAAAATTTCAGGAAAGCGGGACATGAAAAATCGCAAATTTCCCGTGAAATCCCGGTATACATTCTCTTAAGCCCAAGCTGCAACTTTCTGAAAAAAATTTTTCGGTCTTTTGGAGAACGCAAAATTAAAAAGAGAATCTTCATAGAAGCAAATATCAAACAGTTAACTAAGAGAACCTATCATTAATATCAACAGTACGTTCATGGGCGTCATACGATAAACAATTGAGAGCAATAAGAGTCCTCTTTAAAACAAAATTCTTTAAATATTATATTAAATAAACTCTTATTATTAAAACTAATTTTATCTTTCTTATTTTCTGAAGTAAATTATATGAGAAATGATTCTTACAATATCATATTATGTTGAAAAAATTTTATTTTTAAAATAACGAAACTGAAATACCGGTACAGAAGGAAGCGGTATTTGAATACCGGTATTTTTAATAAAATAATAATTTCGGTATCAGTATCAGTTACGGTAACCAACATTAAACGGTATTTAATCGGTATCGGTATTTATAACGGTATCGGTTTCCAACCTTGGTATTGCTTTTTCAAATACTGTAGTCTTTCTTTCCTTCTAAGAGAAGGGAATTAAAACAATGTACTTTTTATAAATAGATTTGTTGTTGTTTTAAACAAAATATATTTAAAAAAATACAACTTTTTATGGTCCTTCCAAGAGAAGCGAAGTCGGAAAGTCTGTCGGATCTTTTAGAAGGCAGGGATGAGGCATTCATGCAGGCCTTATTAGAGAAGGCGTGTTAGCATGAGCAACTGCAATTGAAAAAAGGCCTTCTAGGAGGCCTGCGCAGTAGAGGCCTCGCAAATTTTACCGCTGGGTACATACATACATACATATGTATGTTAATACATTTTATTATGTACATTAGACTGCTCCAAGAAATGCCGACTTTCGAATTTCGACCGTAATTCGTTTCATCGACACTGAAGTTTATAGAGCGCATTTAATGGAGAAATATTGACATAATAAAAATCAATGTTTTTTAATAAACTATGAAAATGGAGCTATTTTTTTTCTTTAATATTCTCTAATCGATTTAAAACTTTTTCATCTTGTTTAATAGATACATAATTATATCCAGATTATGATTCTTTTACACCAAATTACAAAAAGTCAAGATTTCCCCATATATGTAAATGCACCCTACAAACTTTAGAATCGATGCTACATATTTTGCACAATATGTTTTTACATTAATAATAATATTCCTAAGGGGGACTATAGGTTACTTTTTTTTTGGATGCGTGTTTTCTAAAACCAAAAGAACGTAACATCAATTCAAATTTTATCAAAAATTATAATTAAAAAGATTTTTCATAAATTTTATCCTAAATTTTTAATAGATTATATTTTTTATAATTTGCAATCTAAATTCGAAAAAAAAAATACTAAAATATTTGTTTGCGATGTTACGTTATTTCGATTTAAGATATTCATTCCCTTTGTCCTTATTTAGCACTTTGAATCAGCGTTGTCAACTTTTTTGAATCAAAACGCGCCGGTCATCATTTTCATAGTTTTTTTTATGCTTTTACGGATAAAAAATATTAATAAATCTTATAAAAATAATCACACGCGAATGGACGCGATTATTTTACTGAAAAAATATTAATAAAATAAAAGCCTGAATAATAAATAATACCAAAATTAATCTGTGCATTTGGTTTATTCAAATTTATTTGTGTGTTTGTTTTTATTTAAAAATAATAATATTAAGATCACAAGTGCCAAAAAAAAAAAAAAAAAGATTTGAGAATACTCTTGTATGAGTGTCTCAAGTTTTAATTTCAGCGAGCGAAGGCTTAGTGTAAATGGCAGAAATGCCTATGTGTCTGTGAATGCTGAAGAAAATTCTATAAACAAAACCAATAGAAGAATTGATGACAGCTTATATTTGACTGCCAAACCAAGCAATCGTGCTCGTTCTTGCTCCCCTGCTTTGTTGACAATTGATGATTGTCAAACAAAAGAAAATAAATCAGCTGTTAATAAACAGGATTTAATTTCGCCTGAAGGTATGCTGTACAATTCCCCTTCTAAAGTAACAGCATTCACAGTAAGTACTGATTTAATTAACCCCATAACTGGAGTGACACCTAAGGTAGACCAAACTAAAAATAGTGAAATTAAATCCCAAATTCAAGTTGGTATGGACCGATATATTACCGTTTTAAACCGAGGACGAAGCCCAAAGTCCTCAAAACTAGCTTCTTTGGCAAAACTATCTAAAGATAGTGCAAATGATAGGCCAAATACTGAGAATCGTTTTTCAATTTTGCAGAATGAATATATCGAACCCGTGAATAAAATTACATCAGCAAAGCCACCCCCTTTTTTTTGAGAGAACAGAATTCGAATATTTTGATTCAAAATCTGATCTCAATGATAGGTGAGAACTCATTTTACGTAATTCCAATTAAGAGAGGTGCTATTAATGAAACAAAAATTCAGGTAAATAATGAAAACGATTTTCGCAAGTTTATTACAGATCTCGAAACCCGCAAGAAAAATTTGTATACTTATCAACTCAAATGTAGTAAAGGTCTCCAGATCCTTATAAAGGGTATTGACTCCACTGTTGATCCAACTGAAGTTAAACAAAGTTTGGAGGACAAAGGTTTTAAAATTAAAAATGTAATGAATATTCGAAATCGAAAAAAAATTCCTCAACCTCTCTTCCGAGTCGGTGACATGAGACTAAAGAAAGGCGAAACTCACCCCATATACAACCTTAGGTATTTACTGCATCGCAAAATTACGGTAGAAGAACCGCATAAACGTTCGGGACCTGTCCAATGTGTAAATTGCCAGGAATATGGTCATACTAAGGCTTATTGCAGATTACCACCCGTCTGCGTTGCTTGCGGAGAGTTGCACAACTCGTCCCAATGTGACAAATCTAAAAATGATTCTAAGTTAAAAAAATGTAGCAATTGCGGAGGAAACCACACTGCAAATTATAGAGGTTGTCCAGTTTACTCAATTGTAAAAAAGCTTCAAACCCAGAAATCAAGAATTTCACCCGACCAACCAATAAAGTTCCTAGAGTCAAATTTTCCCCATATAATAAAATCATCAGACAATAAAGTCTCGTATGCAAATGTTCTTAAGGACAATCAAAATCTACAGAAAAATTCACTGCCGATAAATAACTCTAATCCTAATTTGAACCCTGAAGAAGCAGAGCAAACCCCCGCTTTCAATTTCACCCGGCTAGAAGCTACAATAGAGACCCTCGTGCAATCTGTAAATAATTTTACAAACTCTATGAGCAATATGATGCAGGAAATGCTCAAGATGCAATCATTGTTATTGCAGGCTCTACTAAACAAGCCATGAACTGCCTAAAAATATGTTTTTGGAACGCAAACGGCAAACACATTTGACTTCAAGAAGCTTATTTAAGATGAATGGATATGTCTTTTATGACACTAAGGACCCCAGAGGTAGAGCATACGGAGGCTCGGCTATTTTGATAAAAACTCGTATTAAACACTACTTAATGTGTGATTTTTGCGAAGAATATCTTCAAGCTACTACAATTTACCTTGAAGATTTTCATCGAAACTTAGTGATTTCATCGATATACTCACCCCCTAGATTTTCAATATCGGAAAATCAATATGAAACTTATTATAAGTCACTAGGACCCTGTTTCCTGGCAGCTGGCGATTACAATGGTAAGCATACATTCTGGGGATCACGACTGACTAACCCGAAAGGTCGTGTTTTGTTTGATACAATTTCTAAAATGGGATTGAATGTAATTTCGAGTGGAGGCCTACTGATCCAAATAAAATACCAGATGTCATCGATTTTGCAGTGGTAAAAAATGTTTCATTGGAACTTATTCAAGTGGAATCTTCATTGGAATTATCTTCAGATCATTCACCCAATTTTGTTACTCTATTTAACCCCCGAGAAATTGTATCCCCCACTGGTAATTTAGCGATATCAAACACAAGAATTAACTGGTTGAAAATATATCAGCACTCACTGCACAGGAAATATATCGCTAAAAACTCCAGAAGAAATCGATCTCTCTCTCAATAATTTTGAAAAAAGTTTAAAACTTGCTGCTGAACATGCTACCCTAACCCCCCGACAAAACATATACAATAGAATTTGTTCTGTTGATGTCGAACGGCTCTCGACTGAAAAAAGAAGAGTTCGAAGAGAGTGGCAACTCCATAGATCCCCTCAA
The DNA here is from genome assembly GCA_951394005.1 of Protophormia terraenovae. Taxonomy (NCBI): domain Eukaryota; kingdom Metazoa; phylum Arthropoda; class Insecta; order Diptera; family Calliphoridae; genus Protophormia; species Protophormia terraenovae. The sequence goes on from OX596073.1 coordinate 100,970,177, forward strand.
CTCAAGTCAAAACTAAGAGAATGCCAAAAACGCCTTAATAAGCTTCTAGAGTATCAAAAAACTGAATCACTTACCAAATATTTGGAAAACCTAGATGCAACACCGTATTCAAATTACTCATTATGCCGAGCTACAAAAAATTTAAAAAGACCAGTTTTAAGCAGACCTCCTCTACGTAATACAAATGGAGGCTGGGCAAGAAATGACAGCGAAAAGGGGAATCTATTCGTTAGTCATCTAAAGAATGTGTTTACCCCAAATTTATCAGATGACATAATAGAGTTGCCACCAGTTGTACCCCATTATAGAGCAGTTGAACCCCTTTGTTTTGAGATTCGAGAGATCGAGAAGGCTATTGTTGATTTAAACTCCAAAAAAGCCCCTGGTATTGATAAAATCAGTAACAAGATGCTTTTGGAGCTACCCCGGATAGCGTTAAAAATAATACTTTTTATTTTCAACGCTATATTACGCCTTGAACACTATCCACCAGAATGGAAGGTTTCGTTGATTACTATGATACCTAAGCCAGGAAAAGATCACACTAAAGTAGAATCGTATAGACCCATCAGCCTGTTATCAAATATATCAAAGCTGTTCGAGAAGCTATTAATGAACAAGTTGAACATAATAATGAATCGAACTGATTGCATCCCGAATCATCAATTTGGTTTTAGAAGAAAACATAGCACTATTGAACAAACACACAGACTTGTTAATGTTATATCCAAGGCTTTTGAAGAAAAGAAATTTTGTTCTGCTCTATTCATCGACGTTTCGCAAGCTTTTGACAAAGTATGGCACGAAGGCTTGTTATATAAAATAAGAGTAAATTTACCCACAAACACACATAAGCTATTTGAAATCTATTTAACTCAACGGAAGTTTATTCTTAAAGAAGGAGACTTCCTAAGTTCACCCCAGCCTATAGCAGCAGGCGTACCGCAGGGAGGCATACTGGGTCCTTTTTTATACTTAATATTTACCTCTGATATGCCAACAAATAGTAAAACCCATATATCAACATTTGCAGACGACACAGCTATTCTAGGCGTTCATGAAAACCCCCAAGAAGCATCTATACTCCTGCAAGATCATGTATCTGATCTAGAAACATGGTTAAAGCAATGGAAGCTTCTAAGTAAACGAGCAGAAATGCATACACATAACCTTCACATTGAGGAGAGAATCATGTCTAACAATTCGAATAAATAATCAAGTTATACCACAACAAACGGAGGTTAAATAAAATTGTGAATTTATTTTGTAAAATTAAAATAAACATTTCTACCTTTATAAGAAATATTTACATTGAATTTATTACTTGCAAAGGGATTTTCGGAAGTGGATTTTATGTGGAAGCTATGGTTAATTATGAACCAGGTAATTTCAATAAAATATATATATTCAAAGTTGCGACTTGTATTTCATACAGTTTACATGAAGAGACGGACAGCTAGGCAGACATCCTTAAATCCCACATATGCGTATAAATAGGGACCTTCTGAGTCTAATGGTATATTTAACATGTATGGACCGCCATTCGGGAATCATAGTAAAAATGTCTGCGTATAATTCTGATTAATAAAATAAAAAATATTATGTAGTAGTTAGTTCATGAATACAAAGAGCAAATTAAAAATTAATTCTTAAAATTTACTTTTGATATGTCCACAGTCGAAACTTATTTGTGCCAATTTTTAAATTTTTGGAGATATATGAAATATGGATCAATCCTTGTGATTTAAATTGCTATAATGAAGAACATTTGTATGCGGGCTATTTAGAAAACTTTATACAAATTTGATTACAAAAATGTGCCATTTCAAAAAGGTATTTTGACCCGAACTTTGTTCTTAAATTTCATGTAAATATTTTGTATAGTCTTTTAAATAAATAACTGAAAAAATGTAAACGATGTAACTTTGTTTCGAATTGGATATATTTCTTTAAAAAAGCAACTGGAACAATGTTTCGGTTAAATTAAACTTAAAATTAGTTATAACAAAAACTAAAAGTTAGTGTTTAGCTGCTAGTTAATAAAATGTAATAAAATTTTTTTGTTTTTAATTTTTTTTTTTACTTTGGGAGAAATTTCTTACAAAGACACCTTACTTAATTTTCCTCTTTCAAATTTGATTTAAATTTGGATTTTATGAATTGTAGGTCAGAAAATCTAATTTCGCACAAAATTAAAAATGTGCAAAAATTTCCCAACCAACATGTAAACTTTGTAATATTTTAACCAAAATACATTCAAATTCAGCTTTGGACTCGAATTGTTTTTTTAGGTCTATTGCTTATTCTTGAAAATTAACGTTATGCCATCAATAGCAATGTTGACTGGATTACGAACTAAACAGGTTTGGCAAAAATTAGTTTCAAACTCCGGATATTATCGGGAAAAAACCATGATGAAATGATTCCAAGATAAAGGCACTTATTGAATCAAATTCAGTTAATTTATTTACTTGTCTGTCTTGTTGTTTGTTTAATTTTAAGATTGTTTAACGACTCAAAAAATTTAGAAATATAAGCAATGTAATGTATAAAGATCAGTCTTGTGCTTTCTTTATTCGTAAGCAGACGTATACTGTGATTAACGTACTGATTTGTAAAATAATAACAAAACACAGTAAAGTAAAAAGACAATAGCAAAAGAGAGTTACAAAATTCCATTGCATTGCTTTTTGTTCTATTAAATAATAAACAAAAATTAATGAATGCTAATAAACGTAAAAAATTTTGGGGAAGTGTCCCCAAAAACAAAATCAGTAATAATACCAATCGATTTAAAGATCTGGAAGATTTAGAAGATGATGATACTTATAGTAAAGGTGAAGTAGAACATGAGTATAAAACTGTAATACCTCCAATAGTTAATGATCCCATACATGCGTTTCTAAGAGTGTACAATAAACTTGGAACTTCATTCCAATATAAACGTATGTCAATTGGTACAAAAGTTATTTCAGCAACTAAAGAAGACTTTATTAATGCTAAGGCTATACTTGCAAAAGAAGATTACAAATTTTATACCCATGATATAAAAGACAAACAATTTTTCAAATTAGTTCTTTTTGATCTTCCACAAATGCGTACTGAAGAAATTTTGGAAGAATTAAAAAGCAAATTCAATGTTATTGCTTTAAACATAAAAGTAATTACAACAACAAGATCTACTATTGATGACGCATTATATACATATGTTGGAGTTTGATAGATCACGTCATTCCAAAGGCGATATAAATAAAATTAGATATTTGGGAGGTATAGCTGTTCATTGAAAAAATCTATCAAAGGGAAATAAAGATCCAACTTTTTGCACAAACAACTTTAATAAAAGTTATGCTGAAGCTTTAAAATTTTCGGACCAAAATACTAGCTGCGATGATCTATTTACAATAGACGAGTTATTTAATATATTTACAAGAGCCATTTCGGATCTTCGTAAATGTAACACAAAAGCTGACTAACTTAATGATGTAATGTCTTTACTGAAATATGAAATTTAAATCAAACATTTCACAATGTCAAGGTACATATTACAAACTTTTCTGAATCAATACAACTACATCTTTTTATTAAAAAACATTTAGTAGATATACTAATGTTAAATGAAACTTTTCTTACCAATAATCACAAACAGATTTTGCCTGGATATATAGTTTATAGAAACGACAGAGCTTCACATGGGGGAGGCGTTGCTATATAAATAAAGCTGTTTGAAAATATATGTTTGTCAATTATATTGGACAACAAGGAAGTCACGCTTATTGCCCAAAGTACACAAACGACTTTGTTAATGATTTGAATATACTAACAACAGTACCTGGGGAATTCTTTATCCTAGGCGATTTTAATGCCCATCACCACAACTGGAACTGTACAAAAATTAATGAGGCAGGACGTTAGCTATTCAATCATCAATTATCATATAATTATTATATATATTATCCATTAAGCCCAACTAGATTTCCTCCTAACTATGTATACACGCAAAGAAAAAACATGGTTGGTCAAATCATAATCGGTAACTATCATAAATGTTTAGGTTTATGATTCCCTCAATCATATCAGTTATTATACCCTTTTGTGAACATAATATTGTCCTATCCAATATTAATATAATATGGACCTCACAATCATAACATTTGTATGTGATAGTCCTCACAACCATACTGCATAAATATAACATGATCCCTATAATAAATATTATAATACCCCCAATCATAATACTATGCATACGGTTAAAATGTATTTTTATTTATTATTATTTTTTTAATTTAAATTTTGCGAATAGAAAATAATTAAAAAACAAATACCACAGCCTTCACTGGGCGATTTCGTTCAAGAAAATTCATCTTCACATTCACACACCTAAAAGAAAATTGTAGAAATACATTTTTTTTATTATTATTTTTATATTTGACCGCACTGAATTATTGATATTTATTGTACTTACCGAAAAATATTTCCAATTTGAAATGTGGCCATTGATGATTTGCTCCGTCAGCACTCCGTGGATCTCGTTATTAAAAAATAATAATAAAGTTTTTTAATAAAAATTTTGTGAACTTTTTTAAACGTTTTTATTCACTTTACGTCCGTCACATTTAAGATTTCATTACTGAATGAGTAAATTATTTCGAAAGAGAGATAACAATAAAGACGAGCATATTATTGTCACCCCTCGCATTAAAATATTACATACAATTATTTCATTGAAATAATATGTTACTATGAAACATATTATTCTTTTAGTACACCGACTTTATATTATTACAAAGTATCATATGTTAAAATGATCAGAACAAAAAATAATTGATTAAGCTTAGTCTAAAACACAATAATTTGATTGTGTTAGCCATATAAACTACTTAGGAACATCACTTGATTTCCGCGAGCATTTCGGAATCATGTTTTTTCTTTGCGTGTACAGAAGACCTTCAACTATAGACCTTTTAATTACTAACTCATCGCTTTCATTTACGGATATACATTGGCACCCTTATAAATTAAATTCCGACCATGTTCCTATCTCATTTAGTATAAACGAAAAGTTTACAGTTTGATTACAAAAAGGCGAACTGGGTATCTTTTCGTAGAACTGTTGAAAATAAAATAGTCTCACACTATCTTCTTAATAGAGATATATCTTTTTCAAATATAGATAATATTATTCACAGTTTAATAAACATTTTAAATGAATCTTGTTTAGAATCTATACCCTAAAATTCTTTAAAATACAATTCTCTAAATCTACCTCCACTATGCAAACGTATTATTGTAATTAGGAACACACACAGAAGACAATATCAACGATGTTCTTACCGAAGTTTAAAAAACACTCTCGGTTCAATAATACGTGAACTGATTAAACTAATAACAAGGGGGCGGATTTATACACACAAAAAAAATAATAGGTAATATTTCCTTAAAACTTGGTATAAAATTAACTAAGCAAAAGGGTAGAATGGCAGTTACAAAGTTTCTTAGGTAATATGACAAGAATTTTAGGTGATTTCTAAGTTCGAAATATTACCTAAAACTTTTGGTAAAATAACTTCAATATTTTGAAAAGTTATCTATGATATCATAGTAAATTTACAAAATAATATTTAGTAAATTAACTTCTAATATAAATGGTTCTTGAATTTACTAAATTCTAAATTTGTTGGTATATACCTCTTTTTTTTTTTCTTTTTCTTTTCTTTATTACAAATTACATACTTATGTATTATGTATATAGACATTACATTTAAATATATTATTACATTTAATTAGTAAATTTCAAATTTAAATATTAATAAAAAATGGTTGCATCTTGAGGTGGAAAATTGGTTTGTTGTTTTTGCCGTTGATTTATTATACAACTTCCAGTTTTGTAAATGATCCTCATCATCCATCAATAATTGATTTATCTACATAAAAAAGGTTTTTTAAAACAATTTAAAGAATATATTCTTTAATAAAAAAAAACTAACCGCAATTTTTTGTACACATCGAGCATAGGCAGTTCATTCTGCTCCTCACAAAAATACGACTTTGATTTTCCAAAGGATAGCTGTTTGTTTATTATATTATTCCTTATTTTTGCTAAAAATAATTGATTTATTAATATTTGCGTTTTAAATTTAATGCAATACATACCTTTTTCACAAAACAATATTTTCTGTTAACATTAAAATAAACAAATAAATTTTCAAATTAATTCGAAGAAGATATCTAATTTCATTAATTAGATATCTTTACCTAAGCTTTTAGGTAAAGTTTCATTTAGAAATTACTAATTGACTTAGGTAGCAAAATTTTGTTATTTATTTTCATACAAAAAGAAAATACCTAAGCCGACTTAGAAAATATTCCCTCGACAATTTTTTTGTTTGATTGTTTGATCGATTTGTTTAATTTGGCATCGATTTGTTTGATTTGTTTCAAAAATATTTTTTTATTCAATGAAATTGTTATTGTTTAAAATTTTTTTCATCCTATGAAAAAAGTTGAAAATAATTTTATACTTTTGAAATAAATATCACAAAAGATATTTATATATTTTATTTCGATCATGATGAAAAAAATTAAACTATTGATGAAAATAAAAAAATTTATGATGGATTTTTATTACTTTTTGAACATTAAAGATTGATTTTCGATTGAAATAAAATAAAGATATTGCTATAAAGATATATATATATATATATATATATATATATATATATATATATATATATATATATATATAGGATAAAATGCCGAAAGTAAAAAAGCCAAAAACTGCAGTTTTACATAGTTACGTGTTAGAATTTTAACCATGAAAAGAAGTTTCTTGTTTATCAGCACATAAATAGCAAAAAAAAAAAAACACCAAGAATGGAAATCGAAAAGCAATCAGAATGCTTCGTAATCGTTGTTGACGATAAATTCGCAAACAAATTTAAATTTTAAACTGGCTGGTTGGCTGTCCATGTAAACCTTGTACACAAAGTACAGGTCGCAATTTTGAAGATAACGAAATTTGGCACGTGGGACTTTCATGATATAGGGATGAAGTCTATTAAAATTGGTTGTGATCGGTCCATTTTTTCGCCTAGCCCCCATACAAATGTCCCCCCGGAATTGAGATTCAACACTCAAAAATGGCTTAAAAATAAGAATATTTTAATGAAATTCGGTGCAAAGAAGTTTTGTTCAAGTCTCAATATCTGTACCAAAAAAAGAAAGATCGGACCACGATTAACCATAGCTTCCATATAAAACCCTGTTCCGAAAACAACTTTAACGTGCATAAATCCAACAGTAATGTTAGTATAAATTTAATATTCGACACAAATAAGTTTTATATAAGTAGAAATAACATTGTCAAATTTTATTCGAATCGGTCCATAATTTACCATAGCTCCCATATAAAACCACTTCCGAGAATCGCCCTAAAGTGCATAAAATCAAGTAGATGTTAGTTTCAACGCATTATTCTGTATTTGTATATTTTATTTTACATTTAGTAAAAGTGTTGGTCTAATATAAGTCCCCTTCCCGAAATTGTATGGTAATACATAATGGTCTCGTTTATGTAAAAACATTTTTTACGCCAAAATAGACAATCATTTACATTTAACAACTTAGTAAAAAATATGTCTGTGTATATAAGTAAAAACCTATCTAACTAAGGTTGAATTAAACTCAATGTCACTAATATAAGTTTAAAAAAATGTGATCTTAAGGAGAACAAATTTAAAAAAGTACAAATAATTAGTATTGATCTTTTAAAACATAGCCTTAACTTTTAAAAATACAAAATGTATTTTTAGCTTAAGATGTATTGATTTTTGCTCTTTTCTTATAAAATAACTTATTTTTTTCATTTTATTTAATAAATATTAAAAAAATCATATTTTTTTAATTTTTTAGGGTATATTTTGAATTTTTAAGTGCATTTTATAGGCACATATTTTCCAAAAAAAACATGGTACTATTGAACAAGTTCATCGAATTACAAATCTCATAAGAAGAGGTTTCGAGAGCAAGCAGTATTGCTCAGCATTATTTATTGACATATCTCAAGCTATGACACGAAGGACTTATACATAAAATTACCACATTACTTCCACAAAACGTTCATAAGTTACTAAAAAACTATGTATTAAATAGATATTTTCAAATTAGATCAAAAGACGTGATTTCTTCACGCAGAAAAATTTCTGCAGGTGTACCTCAAGAAAGTATTTTAGGACCGCTTCTTTATATACTTTATACGGCAGATATGCCCACGAGCCCTATGACTCATATATCAACTTTTGCAGATGATACTGCTTTTTTAAGTGTGCACACAGATCCCGTTATAGCATCCGAGCAACTACAATCCCACATCACTGAATTGGAGAAATGGCTACACAAATGGAAAATCAATGTGAATGCTACGAAATGTGTCCACATTACATTTACTTTACGCAGGGAAAGTTGTCCTCCTATTCGAATCAACAATATCCAAATCCCTGAACAGGACAAAGTAAGGTATCTTGGAATTCACCTGGATCGGCGTCTAACATGGTCTCGTCACATAGAATCAAAACTTACACAAATGAAACTAAAATCTTCCCAAATCCATTGTTTAATTGGTCCAAGGTCGGCCCTAGACCTGGACTATAAGGTTCTCTTATATAAAGCAATAATAAAACCTATATGGTTGTATGGCATCCAGCTCTTCCACTGTCTCTTCCTCTTCCGCATCATTGCAACTCCTACAGAAGTCGTTGAAAGGGAGCCCTAATCTCCTAGCATGCGCACCAGCAGTCCAGTGCCCTGTGACGACAGATACGAAGATACGTAGCCTGTGCCTAGGTAGTCCCAAGATGAGATTCGTTCGAGAACTATCATATTGGGGCCATAATTGCCTCGAGGTTGAACGTGTGGACATATTGGTCCATATTTCCTGTGCAGTCCTCGATAAGTTTCGCAGGATTATCAATCTGCAGGATGATAGCGGTACTCCGACCAGTTGATCCGCATCCTCTTGTCGAAGAAGAGAACCAGTCAGAGCTATATAAGTCATAATCATTTTAATGTTCATCATCAAATGTACGTAAAAATATTAATATTAATTTTTACTTTTATGACAGAAAATGATTCTCACACAAAAAATAAAAAGAGTTACATAAAAAAGACTGATTTATTAATTAAAGTTTAATTAGGAGAATATTTTGTAGTATTAGGTCGAAAAGTGCAATTTTTTTATACAATGGCGAAAGAACTAATAAGATAAATTCTATGTTTTATACTAAGATTCTAAATAACTATTTCAATCGATTAATTATTATAATTAGTATTATTTATATGTATATGTATTATATATGTATTACTGAGACTATTCGGTTAATCGAATAATTTGCCATTAATCGGTTATTAACCGATGAACTTTTAACCTCGAATAATTATTTGTCGAATAAACCGATTAATATGAAAACACGAATAATTGGATACTCTAGTATTCACCTCAGAAATTGCAACTTTGCTAGACCCTTGCGAAGTAACTTGTGCAAAATTTATTCTATGTGGTTGTTGTTGCGTTTACAGAAATCGATGCAAATTTTCTATATGTGTTAATTTGGTTAAATCTTAATATATGATATAATACAATCCCAAAAGTGTTAAAAATTTTGGTTTTGTTTTTAACTCGTGCAGCAATCGATATTAGTATTTAAGAAAAAACATCGACGTGCAGTGTAGTTTTTATAAAAAAATAAAAGTGAATTTTCTTTATCGTTTTTTTTTTTTTTTTTTTTTGTTAATCATGCTTTTGTTATGCGGTATATTATAAGTAATAATATGACAAAATAATATGGCAAAGAAATCTTAGAGTAAAAATTCCATCAGGAAGTTTTAGTTGGGAAGTTAACTTTTGCATCCAATTTTGGGATGTAAAAAAAACGAACAAGTAAAAAAGTATAGTTAAAGTTGTACACTACCGAATATTAATACATTCGGTTATTCAAATTTAAAAAAAAAAATCTTTTAATTGTTTAAACATTAAATTAATTCTTTTCACAATATTGTTTACATATTATAACTTAGTAAAAATATAAAATATAAAAGAAATAATAGAAGTTAAAAAGCAAAAATATGAAAATTTATATGGAGCGGATAAAATAAGTATTCGAACAACGAGTTAATTTTATTTGTTTTGATTGAACGTACATCACTAAAACATTTTTTTTTTTAATTCTTATTATTTTTTATGTGAATTTTTTATTTTTTTCTCTAAATATTTGGTTAGGATAGACAAATCGCACCTATAATGAATAAAAATATCGGTCTTAAGAAGAAGAAAGATATATAAAACTAGAATAGGGGGGAACAAGAGGGAATTTTTTGCAAAACACAAAGAGAAAAATGAAATTTATCATAATGTCACTTGTAGTAAGTTTAATGTAAGTTCATACCTACTTTAAAATATTTAGATTACATTTGTTATATTTAAGTTAACGTTTTTGTACACAGTTTTAAGGAATTTAGCTTAACAATACTTTGTAAAGCTGAGTTATGTTTTTTTGCATAAGGCCGTAAGAGTCTGTATGATGAAAACCGTTGTAAACCATTAAAGATATTAACTTAGTTTCTTCAGCATTAAAAGAAGAATCCTATAGTTAGCAATATGCCAAAAAAAAGTACTTTTTCAAGTTATGAATGCCGAATGATTTTTAATGCTTCGCGGGTAGAGTTAGGGTAGAGTTAAAACGGAAATATAGGGTGGCTCTTAAAACTTGGATTTTTTTTCACTTTTTATGAATTTAACGCATTATTTATGTTAACATCTACAAATTCAATGTTTTTATTAGTTGGACAGTTAGTCTGGGTAGTAGTCTTTTATTTTCGGATATTGTTGCAATAATACACTGAGAAAAACAAAATGGCAACAACAAAACATGGAAGTAAAAAAATACTACTGCTAACATTTAACGCGGCACAAATTGGACTGAATGTTGTGCCTTGAAAGTCAACATAGTTGTTGATGACAATAATATCTAAAATTCTGCGGTGGTGCTTGACGATTGCATTTTTCATTTACGAGAAAATTTGGAAAATGTTAAAAAAAAATCGAAAAAATTTAAAAAATTCTTTTATTTCACCATCAGTCATATATAACTTTTGAAGTAGGAATGTTATCTAAGGTTTGTCTGATATTGAAAACGATCTGTAAATAAACAAAAAAGTTATGAGCAAAATACTAAAAGCACAGGGTGTAACTTAATTTCATACTTTTCTGCTATATCTCACTTAAATAAAAGCATGTACTATAACATTTTCATGGGTCGATATAAACTTGGAAACAAAAAATGGGCGTGGTCCGCCCACTTTACCGCCCATCTTCCATATATGGTGAAAGGTCAAAGAAATTTTTTACAAATACTTCATGGACAAATGTAAACACCGCCCACCTCTTATATAACATTCGCGCTTGTTTACATTTGTAATATTGTTTTTTGTTGTTTTTCTTTGTATCACTGTTTTTGATTAGAACATTTTTACTGATTTCCGGTTATTTTTCAACCGATTTTCAAAACAAAGATCTTTTTGGAAAGGTATTAAAATTACCTTTCTAATTGCTGAACATAGTTAGTACAAATTATTGCCGCTAGATGGCACAAAATTTTATTAAATTAAATTAAATTAAATTTTATTTTTATTAAAATTGCATCAAAACACCCTGTATTTGCAAATATTATGAGTTCATATGTTCATCAAAATACTCGCCAAAGGATTTTGCACAAAATTGCCAAACATCATTTGGTCGAATTCTGGAAATTTAAAGGTCAAAATTGTGATTTTCTTCAATAACCTTAAAATAACGGTAATTTTGTAAATAACGGAATTATGAAAAAGTCGCAGAACAAAAGTTGCTCCTGAAGCCCTAAATAACCATTTTCAATAATAAAAAAGTTCTTTTTCGTTAAAAGCCGTTTTTGGCATATTGCTACTTATAGTTAACAAAATATATTTTAACATTTTTTTTATTATGTATTTCAAAAATGCTGGTAATATTGTCTACGTGTGGTATTAGTCCTTCAGAATAATTATTAATAACACATTATAATGACATGTAGTTTCGGATGTTCTTACTTTGTGATGACAACAACATACTGTCTGCATTACGTAGAAGTTCTTTAGTAACTACTTATTTATATAACTTACTTATATGTATTTAATTATTTATGATCAGATTTTTGAAAATACTACTTATTACTATTATTTTTTTTTAAATCAGTTAGCAATTCATATAGTCATTTTTTTTTTTTTCTTTTTTTTTTTGTAAAGTCTGAAATGTGTAGAGTAGATTATGCTAATTTCTGAAAAAGTCGCGGTATTTATTTCTGATATTGAATAAAAATTCATATGCATTTTTTATTTCAAAAGTATTTACACACATTTTTTTATATGTCATAATTATTTCCACAGCTTTAAAAGTGAATTATTTTCGTATAACTTTGCTAAAGATGGTCCCAAATCTTGTATATAAGATAGTGTAAAACTCTGAATTAATAAATCGCAAAAATCTTAAAATAATGACAAAAATTATGAAAAGATTATTAAGAGCCAATATGACTTTTAAATGAAGGTTTAAAATGGAAGTATTTGTAATGACATCTAAGTAGTTTATAGGGTAAGTAGTTTCTTCTGATGTCATCATTGTGTTAAAATAATGAGTTATTCAGCTAATGTGTAAGTGGTAAAGAACCATTATATTATCTTATTAACTCAATACATGGCAACCAAAGTTTCTACTGGGTAAATAAGCTAAATTTGAAATTTTGACCATTTTTTAAAATTGCCAACATTAAACCGCGATAACTTTTGGATCCAATCACGATAGTTATTCACACCAACGGATTTTAAACTCTGAATTTTTGCCTTTGAATTTTAGAATGTTTGTGTTTTGTCCATATATGTATGTAGTATTAGACTGCTCCAAAAAAACACGACTTTTGAATTTCGACCGTTGTGTAAATTTTCAAAATGCATCGGGTTTACCATATTATGTAAGGGGTGTCTATTAGCCTGCAGGGTACAAAGCTTATTTTTCAGTAATTACGGTTGAAATTGGACTAATAAAATACATAGTATTTTATTTAACCATTTCTAAAAAATTACATTAGGGTGGTCCGAAATTCTTTTCTGCTAGCTACATGTAAACGTACATAAAATAATAAAGGGGATATCATTTAGAACATATTTGTCAAATTTGAACTACCTGCGATAATTGAAAGAGGATACTTTAAGGCCATTTTTGTTGATGATCCTAGAACAAATCTTAAAAATTTTTTCTCACCATTATTAATGATTTATACTTCAAACGATAGCTAAAGAAAAATAAATATGTATACCCATATTTATTTTAATTTTCAAAATTAGTTAACAGGAAGTATAAAATCGTCATGTTATTAAAAATAACTGATATTAAAAAATTACATAGAAATAAAAAGTAAAACTTAACATAACCAATTTTATATAAAATGTCCTTTTAGCTATCGTTTGATGTATATATCATTAATTTTGGTAATAATTTTTCAAGGTCGTGTAGCATCATGGCTTTCTTCATTAAATGTTGGATCACCTTGCAACAACTTATAGATAATTATACAAACATAGTTTCCAATAAATGTTGTAAAAAAACTGTGTAAACGTCAAATTTTCTCCATATGTATGTACATTAAAGTGTCCCATGGAAACGGTTTTTTAGGATTTCGAAGTAGGGAGACCTTTCAAACGATGCGTATTTACTAGGGTGATCGATTATTCGAGTTTTTTGAGAAACCGGTTTTCGAATAGTTCGAATAGTTAGTATTTTAAAAAAACCGGTTGCACTTTTTGAAATTCAGAAAAAAACCGGTTAACCGGTTTTTTGCAGAAGTTAATATTTATATCAAAAGACTACATTTCTTTAAAAAAATCAATTCTTATAATTAAGTTAAAATTTATTAAATACAAGCGTAAAAGCCTAACAATGTCAGGAAAAATAATATAATAATGAAAATATGCACAAACAAATCCGAAAATTAAAAGAAAAAAATATGAACAACATTTAGACACCTTCCTCTCCCTAATCGAAGTCAATTATTTGAAGCCGTTCAAATTTATTGTAATTATATTGATTAAAGTTTTAAATTCGTAATTTAAAAATAAAAAAATCGTCGTAAATGCGCTCCCTGGCCGAAATACAAAATCAGTTTTTTATAGGATTTAGAGAGCAAACAATAAGTATAGCAAATCAAAAGTTCTTAATACCAAAACAGACTTTTTGGTCCCTGATAGAAATATCTGGCACTGTTAGAATTTGTTCAACGAATAGTTTTATAAGTGTGCCGATTTTTAGTTTCTTACGTCGTCTGGGAGTTTCAGAAAGCTCTGGAAAGGAAACATTGCTTAGAAAAGATAAATCTATATATATAAATTCCACGTATTTTCGGTCCTTGATAGAGATTTCTAAATCTAGCTCCGTTATGATTTGTAGGACGAATAGGGTTATAATTAAGCTGAATTTTAATTTTCTATGTCTTCTGGGAGCTTTAGAAAGCTCAGGAAAGAGAAAAAATTCTTAGAAAAAGACACATAAATCCTCTTATATCCGCTCCCTGATAAAAACTTCAAAAAATGGCTCCATTAGGATTTGTTGGACAAAAAGTTGTATAATTAAGCCGAATTTTAATTTTCTACGTCGTTTGGTAGCTTTAGAAAGCTCTGGAAAGAGAAAAAATGCTAAGCAAATTATATATCTAGATGACTAGAAGATAATTATGTTTCAAAATTGTAGAAAAAATCATCTAAATTTTAGTTAGCATAAACAGAAACCATGGCTTAATATGGAGATAGTATATTAATTAAGTCTCAATTGAAACGATTTTGCAGGTGAAACTTTTTTAACACAACACCTTTAAAAAAAAAAGGAAATATTGGATCAAAAAAATTAAATTGGGTCATACAGTATAATTATTAATTATTTATTTGTTTAATATTACAGAATAAATTCCAATTTAGACTTAAACTATATTTTAAAAACATAAGAAATCAGTCTTTATGAAAATTTAAGCAATTATTCCTAAATTTTCAAATATCACTATCACTATTTAGTACATGTTTTCTGAAATAAAATGCTATTTTTAAAACCGGTTTTTTGTGTTTAAAAAAACCGGTCTATTCGACATTCGAAAAATGAACATTTTGAAAAAACCGACAGCACATTGACTGAAAAAAACCGGTTTTAAAACCGGTTGGAAAACCGCGTCGATCACCCTAGTATTTACTAGCTGAGTACGAAAAATAGGTCTCAAAAATTCGTAATTTGAAGCTTGTTATGGGAAAAATATTTAAAAAATTGGATTTTATTCCTATAGATGAATTTTTAGTGCATTTTTGTGAATTTTTTTTATAAAATTTTTATTTATTTTGCAATAAAAAAATATTAAAATATACTTCTTTTTCGCATGATGTACTCAAATGACGATTTATGGACAAAAAATTTTGCGACAATATTTTTTATATTTTTTTCATAACTAGCTCAAAATTACGAATTTTTTGATATCCATTTCAAGACAAAACTTAAAACTTTTTTTTTTTGGACAAAAAGACTCGTGATATTCAGTCACTGATAGGGAACTGAAGATCAATTAAAAAAAAAATTGTTAAATATTTTTTACATATTTAGCACATGAATACGCATAGTTTGAGGGGTCTTCCTACGAATTTTTGTACTGCAGGCACGTGTTAACGATATGCGATCTCTCTAATATGTATTTTGCTTAATATGTTTTTACACCCCAAACAACAATTCTAGATTTTTTGGAGCACTCTAATGTAATATACATAAATATAGATTTATATGTGTGTACATAATTACCGCGGCGCGTCCGTTAGATTTTGTTTGCCGTACACTAAAAATATTATTTTCATAGTAGTGACGAAGGTCAGTGCTTTTCTCTAACATAAATAATTGTTGTATAGACTGCGAGTAAATAAACTATTTAAAACGAATAAGTATGTCATCTGTGAAATTTTATGATTCCCTGTTAATATCACTTGTTGTCGGCGCTTGAAAAGCAATAGTGAGCATTAGCGGTTCTTTTGCCAACTAACTACAATCGGTAACAGCTTTTCTAATCATATTAAACGTTTATACCGCCATCGGCAACAATTCATAAAATAAAAATAAAATAAAGATACACTGAATTGAAAAAGTTCATTCACACCTTACTGTATCTATCTCATTTTGAGAGTTTGAACAAGGAATCATGAAAACAACTTTCGACATAGCAATATGTAATAAAAATAAAATACATACATATGTACTTTAGAATTAACAAAATTGCGCAATATTCATGATGCTGGTTATGAGGAGCTCATCGAAGTATAGATAAGTGATATTTCTATATCTATAAAGCAAATAAACCTACTTAGACAAATAAATTCAAACTTTTTTATAAACATAAACAAAATACACATTCACTATACAAATACTTACATGGCGTAGATATACCCACTTGACTTGAAACAAGAAATTAGCGAAAGTTCGCAAAAACGAGGTATATTCGAGAAATTATCGAAAATTAAATAAAAAGTGAATGTTCGTAGCATCGCAACTTACTCGATAATTTCTCGATAGTAAATGTTCGAGAAATTTTTGAGAATTCTTAAACTATTTTCGATAAAATCTCTAAAGTAAATGTTTCCAGAAATTATATATTTTTCGATATTTTGTTACTTTAAAAAAATACGTATTTTCTTGTTTGTACAATGTACATTAGAGCGGGTCGATCTCCATACAAAAAAAAAATAAGTTGTGCCAGTCACCCCTTAGAATGAAAGAATTGTTAATGAGGTTTTCAAAAATGCAAAAAATATTTTTTTATCACGCCCCGAAATCGCCATTTTAAGTCCAATTGCAGAATGTGATATATTGTTGTTAATCTTTCTATCTTTTGTTTTTAAACTATATCATTTTATGTATAAATAATAAAATTGCAAAGGATTAAAAAACTGTTTAAATTTAAAGTAAATTAAATTAAAAATATACTGAAGTTAAATTAAAAAAAAATTCAACAATTTTGTTAAAGGAAATTGCGTTAAACTAACAGTTTTTTACGCCTTTGCAATTTTGTTATTTATGCATAAAATGAAATACTTTAAAAACAAAAGATAGTTTGTAAAGTAGGTTTGTAAAGGGCTTTCGTTATATATGAAAATAATTGGAAATTAGGAGGGATGTATCGGAGATACCAGAAGTGACATCTAGAATTTGATGTCAGATTCAAAAATTACCAAAGAAAAATTGTATGCAGTTGTTAAACCATTTTCCGACCCGCCCAAAAGTACATGTCATACTTTAGTCATAGTTCATATTTATCGGTTGCAATTTATACTTAAGTTTATTATGTAAGTTTAACTTTAAAAACTTTTTCTGGAAAATAATTATAAAAATGGTAGGTAAAATTGCAATATGTCAAAAGATATTAGCAAAATTACATATTTATATAAATGATAACTTTTTTCTTGAAGATTTATTCAGTAAACTTGGACCTAAGAAAAATGTGGATTTGAGTAACAGAAAAACTAATATTATTGAGACTTTAGTTAGTTAAGTTTACAAAAAAAAAAAAATTCTTTAAAAATTAAATCAGCTTTTAATTCTAAATGAGAAACAAAATGAAAATGAAACAGAATAGAACTAATGCCAACGATTTATTAGTAATATCAACATCGATCTATTTTCGATATCGAAAACTGATCTCTAACAAACATTTTCTCGTTTTGCTAACGATAGCACTTATTATTCGATATAGATATCATAAACGAACCTTCGATATCGATCGATTTGTTGCCACAAACTGAACGACAGGTGAATTCTACGAGTTCATTCTCGAAACACCTTCGATAGTCGTTCTCGAAGGATTTGTTAGAGAAATGTGCAAGAATTATTCGAAGACAATATCTTATATATATCTTATGAATGGGCAAATCTATACCCAGAACTTATGTTCAATAATAATTACTTTTTAAACAATTCCCATAAAAAACGTAATCATAAAGTCCATTTGCTATGTCTTCAATCCTTGTACCGAAAAGGGTCTTGCATCAAAAAGTTTATAATGTAAGTAACACCCTAGTAGATAAAATCTTTAATAAATTTAATGGATATCGAAAATGTTAAATTCCAATGTTTTTGTTAGATTTAATAGATTTAAAAAATATTTATTTTGTTTTTAAAATACTGGTCTGCAAAGGAAGCATACTTTAAACAAAAATAGGTGGAATATGATGATTCGATGTGCCGATCTGATAAAATCTGTTCTCACTTTTTTCCTAATGATAAGAAATCGATAACAATAATATAACTCGATAACAGTTTGTTAAATTTAGAAGTTTAGATAAGCACTAAAAGATACTGACAACCCAATAAGCATTTTTGCTGGAATTCAAGTGTAATAAAAGTTAAATTCTAGTAATAAATTCAAATTTCAAGTGTTGAAATACACTTTTGAAACACTTTGCTTCAATAGCATACTCCAGTGAAAAGGAAACTTGAATACAAGTCTAACGTAACACTGTTAAAATAGTTTATTTCAAGCCTTGAATACTACTGCAATTCATATCAATAAAAATAATTGAATTCAAGCTTCGAAATACAAATTGACTCAAGCCTTGTAAAATAGTACAAATCAAATATTTCAAATAAAGAAATTCAAGCTAAAAATTTTAATAAATCAGTAATATAGTTTTTAAGATTATTTATTTTGCAAAAAATAAATATTTATGTACATTAAAATTATATAAATATTACAACAAAACATTAAATATTTCAAAAAATAACAAGAAAAAACAAAAACGATTATTCAGTTTCTTGATCTTTTTTTGGAGATAGATTTGTATTTTCTCTAAGATGTAGATTTTGGGAAATTGTTCGAACTATCGATGCAGACTTTTTTAGCAATTGTTTAATTGTAAATGGTTTTTAATTTTTCTTTTCTTGTATATCTGAAACAAAATAAATATGTATGTTTAACTCAATTTATTGATAATTTAAATTACATTTCCATTTACCTTTTTTTGTAGAAAATTTTAGCATTTGATTTCCGTTTGCCCGCGTAAATTATTTCTGATTTATTTGTTTATACATATATATATAAATAATAATTTGTAAAAGATTTTACAATATTTTTTAAATTTTGTTGACAAAAAATAAAAAACAAAAAGTGACAACAGTTTTTACTTGAAAAATACTGTAAAGAATAATTGTAATTCAAGTTTAATTCAATTTAAATTTCAAGTACTTGAATTTTAATTTTTTGGTTGCTTATTGGGAAATTGCCTTCAAGTTGTCATAACATAATTTTTTTTATTAGTTTAAAAATTTCGAAATTTTTAAATATATGTAGTGAACATTTGCCCATTCAAATGCTTCATAGAATTTTTGTGTCAATAGCTACTTAGACACATCTGCATGATGAACCAGACGACAGCGAAAATATGATTTTATGTTCACTAATTTGGCCTTTAAATTGTTTCGTTTTCTGTAAATACAATAAGGGTATTCGCATAGTTTGCATCTACACAAAAAAAAAAAAAAAACGAGAAAAGAAGAAATAGTCGGTCAAGACCGACTATATGATACCCTACATCATTGTGTATGAGCATAAATATTCGGGAAGGGGACTTATATAAGACCTGTGACCAATTGTAGACCAACACTTTTACTAAATCTAAAATAATATATACAAATATAAAATAATGCGTTGATACTAACATCTAGATGATTTTATGCACTTTAGGGTGATTCCCGGAAGTGGGTTTATATCGGAGCTATGGTAAATTATGGACGATTCTCATGAAATTTTCCAAATTTTGTTTCTATTTACATAAAACTTATTTGTGTCGATTATTAACTTGATGCTAACATTCGTATGGAATTTATACACGTTAAAGTGATTTTCGGAAGAAGAGCTTATATGGGAGCTATGGTTAATTGAAGGCCGATTTTCATGAAATTTGGTACAAAGATTAATACTTATACGAAACTTTACCGAATTTCATTAAAATATTCTTAATTTTAAGGCATTTTTGAGTGTTGAAACTCTATTCGTCCTTGTATCATAAAAGTCCCACGTGCTAAATTTCTTTGAAATATCTTCAAAATTGCGATCTGTGCTTTGTGCACAAGGTTTATATGGACAGCCAGCCAGACGGACGGACATCGTTAGATCGATTTAAAAAGTGATTCTGAGTGGATTAGTATACTTTAAGGTGTTGTATAACTTTTTATATGCGTTACAAACATCAGCACAAACGCATAATACCCCAACCACTTATATTCGTGTATGGTATAAAAACATATGTATTTGCAACTTGCTTCATTATGCTTTATTTGCACTGAAAACCCTTGTGCAAATATTTTCTCAGTTGCTAACGAATATATACGAAAAGAAATTTTTTGGAATAATTATAAATCAAATTATATATAAATTTACTAATAACAATAATTTTTTCCCCTGTTGTCGGACTTATTTTTAGAAATTTACACTGGGTCTACACATGATTTTTTGATATCATAATATTTAACAGAGAGTGTCAAATCTGCTCTCTGAGAGAATTATATCACGTGTAGACTAAAATATTAGTAGTATAAGAAATATTATGAGACTGTTTTGATAAGATTTTTCTACACAACTATCTTATAATATTTACTCTCAAAAAAATACACATATACGAAAGTTTGTTTGTGTGTGTGTGAATGTGTATTTTTAAAAGTACTTAAGGCTCAACTACATGAATACTTTCGCTTCAACTGCGACTGACAGCTACGCAACACATAAGTGATATTAACCCAGTCGTTGCTTTATTTTGATATTAAAATTTTATATAATAAAATATAAAGATGTGAAAATTCTGTTATGTTCTCAGTTGAAATGAATTGCAAATTAAAATTTCCGACTCAACGAAAAAAATATTAAAATAAGAATAAAACAACCAACAAAATATATTTACGTACTTCGGCACTTCAAAGTTGAACATTTTTCATCTTTGAAGTACTTCACGCAGAAGTTGGGCGTACTGATTTGGTTCCTCTCAATATAAATGCATTTATTTAACTTAGCTGTCAGTCGCAGCTAAAACGAAAGTATTCTATGTAGTTGAGCCTTTAAAAACAATGCTTTTTTGTAAAATTGTTTTATTCCTTGCCAACATTTTCTATCCAAAATTGAACTAAAGAGTAACCTCAAGTTGTTAGATATAGCAGAATATGATATCATTTTCTTATCCAAGAAGTGTCACCGTTCGGGAAGAAGTGTGCAGCAGTTCTTATAGTTTTTTTATTATACTATTAAGTGCTTTATTTGGGTGTCGAATTAGAATCATTTTTAGTGATGAATTTGAACACTTTTTTTTGTCGAAATTCTAACAAAATATTCTATCCAAATTATCACTAAAACGTAGAAAAATAAGTATAATTTTCCTATCCAAGGAGTGTCACCGTTCGTAAAGAAGTGTGCAGCAGTTTTTATACTTTTTTTATGATACTATTAAGTACTTTGTTTGGGTTCGGGAAGAAATGTGCCGCAGTTCAAATACTTTTTGGATGACACTATTTAGTGTATTTTTTGGGCATCGAAATGGTATCATTTAGGAGGGAAAATGTAACATAATTTTAGTTTTTCTTGAATTTTTGCCTAACTTTATTACTTTCTAAATTTATTTCTATTTTGCGAAAATTTCTTTAAATTTTAATTTGTTTTTTATTCAGCTTTTAATTTAAACTTCGATTATATGACTTATAAAGTAAGACTTCAACTAAATACCACCGTTTTTTTCACATTTTTCGAAAAATCGAAATTAATGTTATTTGTTTTTGTAAAATTGTTTACAATCAGAAAAATAACATTTAAAAACACAAACGGGAAACAGTTTTTGCTAACTTTATATATATCCAAAAACTATCTTTTAAGTGACTTTTTTCACATTTTAGTTAGTAACAGAATGCATTATAAATAGATCAAAAATTGAATTTAATGTTATTTGTTTTTGTAAATTTGTTTACTATCAGGAAAATAACATCTTGAGAGTACTAATGGGAGACAGTTTTTGGTAACATTATTTTTACCCAAAAACTAACTTTTAAGTGACTTTTTCGACTTTTAGTTAGTACGAAAAATGTATAATAAATAGATCAAAAGTCGAAATTAATGTACAGTGGACGTCCAGTAGTACGAACGCTCTTTATTACGAATTTCCAATAATAGGAAATGGCAAAATTTTTGCATTGACTATAGTACAAATAAATAGGAATTTTTTTCTATTCGATAGTGCGAATGGTGGTTATTAGAATTTTTGTTTTATTTACGTATGAATGAAGTTTTTATTATGTTTTTACTTAATTTTTTCGCGGTCATCCACGTTTAGCGAAGTTATTGTGAAGTTTTTTTTATTTTTAAAAGTGTTTTGTGTTTTTAACTGTCAAAATGTTGCAAGTAAAACGATGTAAAAAAAGACAATTTCTTTGTAAGATAAATTAAAAATTATAGCAGACCACGAAAATAAAACATCGTTGTTTGAAATTTCAAATTAATATGGATTATCCAAATTCACAATATGTACAATCATTAAACAAAAAACGCAACTGCTGGATAATTCCATGAGTTCGTTAAAAAATCGGTATAGACTTACAAGTGGTGAATTCAAAAAAAAAATGGAGGATGCACTTTACGAGTGGTTTTTAGCACAAAGAAAATTCCATATCACATTCGGTGGAGAACAATTAGAATGCAAAGCTGTGGAGCTGCACAAAAAACTCTACAATGGTCAGTTTTTTGCCAGTGATGGTTGGCTAACAAAATTTAAAAAGCGTTATGGAATACGATTGTTAAAAGAGTCTGGTGAGAAATTATCTTCTTCTAAAGAACTTGTTGCGTCATTCGTTAATAAGTTAGCGTCTACCATTATCAAACGAGGCAATTTTTAATGCGGATGAATCCGGTCTCTACTGGAAAATGTTACCAAACAAAACATATGTTCACAGTGGAGAAAAATCTGCTCCAGGTAGAAAATTGTCAAAGGAGAGATTAACATTTTTAATGTGTACTAATGCTGCAGGAACTAAGAAAATTAAACTTTTTGTAATAGGAAAAGCTCAAAAACCGAGATCTTTTCGGAACAAAATTCTTCCTGTTGAGTACGGAAACTCTAAATCTGCTTGGATGAATGCAGCTCTGTTCAAAAAATGTTTTTTTGATGAATTTATTCCAGAAGTAAGTTTTAGTAAATTGTTTTAATGTTATTAATGATTTAAAAAAATTCAAAATATATTTACAGGTAGAGACATTTTTAAAAGAAAAAAAACTTCCAATTAAGGCTATTCTAATATTAGACAACGCTCCAAGTCATCCACCGGCAGATGAACTGGTTCATGATACTAAAGATGGACAGATTTGGGTAATGTATATGCCCCAAATGTAACTCCACTAATACAGCCCATGGACCAGAATGCAATTAGGCTCTTAAAACTGCATTACCGTAACAGTTTACTGTCAAAAATTGTATCTTCCAACGAAAATTTAGAAACGTCCCTCAAACAAACCACTTTATTTGAAGCCGTTTCATTGGTTGCCTTAGTCTGGGAAAAAGTATCCAGTGATTCCATAAAGAAATGTTGGAAGAAATTTTTGGGCGATGACAATTTTGAGGACGAGGATGATATTCCACTATCAGTAGTGCGTGACAGTGAGGAGATAAGAGCAATTTCCAAAATGCACAATTTACTACATGCAAATTTTCCAAATTCACAATTTGATTTTCTTGATTTATTTGAATGGAATCTTGATGATCCAAGTGAAGAAATTGAATTGGATGATGATGTCGATGAGGATAACATTTTATTAGTTCCTGAGAATTACTCTACAAAAGTAAAACATGCGGATGCAATAAACTGCTTTGACACATGTATTAAATGGGCTGTTGAGAACAACATTGAAACCTCGAAAATACTATTATTGAAAAGTCTTCATGAAAAGGCTGTAGAAATCAGTTTAAAAAGTAATAAACGTCAATGTTTAATGACGGATTTTTTAAATAAGTAAATTGAAATTAATTATATCTTGTTTCGTTATGTAGTTTTTTATAAAAAAAAATATATATATTAATAAAGTCTAAATATTTTATGTGAATTATTTGAATTGGAACATAAAAATGCGTTGTTCAATAATACGAATTTTTCGGTACTACGAAAGGGCCTGACAACGTCCACTGTAATTTGTTTTTGTAAATTAGTTTACTATCCAGAAAATAACATCTTGAAAGCACTAAAAGGAGTCATTTTTCTGATAGTGGATAAAACTATCACCCAATTGCTGGCAGGGATTTTAATGGTCATTCTATTAAGTTTAACTCTTTAAAATTGTGCTAAAAAATTTCGAATTTCTTAAATAAAAAGTACATGTTTACTCTGTGACTGAATGAAAATAATGAAATATTATAAGATTTATTAGAATACATTTACCCCTTGTTTAAGATTTAACATAATATAAACAAAATGTTTACTCTCTTCTGCCGGCGTTATCTTACATATTATATCAACGTGGAGACAGTATGTTAGCACGATCTACTATAACATGCAGTGCAAATTTTGCACTACCATCGTGAAAACCCTTAATATTTAAGTAAGTTACAAGAAGTAGTGTTGTGCTATTATTGAGTATTAAGTTTAACTCTAGTTTAATTTTTTAATGACATCGTAATAAAAATATAATGGCTAAAGTACAACTCTGTATAAAGACACAAATTAATTTGTAAATATACATACATACATACATACATACATACATGCATACATACATACATACATACATACATACATACATACATACATACATACATACATACATACATACATACATACATACATACATACATACATACATACATACATACATACATACATACATACATACATACATACATACATACATACATACATACATACATACATACATACATACATACATACATACATACATACATACATACATACATACATACATACATACATACATACATACATACATACATACATACATACATACATACATACATACATACATACATACATACATACATACATACATACATACATACATACATACATACATACATACATACATACATACATACATACATACATACATACATACATACATACATACATACATACATACATACATACATACATACATACATACATACATACATACATACATACATACATACATACATACATACATACATACATACATAATGTTATTTATTTCTGTTAACGTTGAATTCAAAGTTAACGTTTTTATTAATTGTAAAATTTCATGCCTATCGAGTACGAGTTGAATAGCATCGAGTATTTAAAAGTAGTAAAATTTTCCAGCACTTGAAGTAATATTAATATTAAACTGTTTTGGAACTACACTAGAAAAATGACGAGCCCTAATATGTATTATATTAAACTATAGATAGTACATATTCTTGAAAAATGTTATAGTTTTAACATAATTTCTTGTCATCTGTCAACGATAAATTTTAACAAAAAGTACCACAATCGGCATAAGATAAAATCTGTACCTCTTTCCCTGCAGTTGAAATTTAGAAAAAATATTCCTACAAGAAGGGAATTTCCCCTAAGTTTGGTAACACTAATGGCAACTTTTAATACGAATGCATAAATAAGAATAACAAAGTTTTATTTGAGTTAACGTGCAGCTTTTCTGACCTCCTGTTTATCTGTTTAAGATTAAGAGAATTTGTGGTCGAAAGTTTATTTTTTTCTTAGTGAGTGTATTTTTAATGTTTTACTATTTTTATTTTACACAACCTTGAATTTTATTTATTTATTTTTTTTTTTTTTTTTTTTTTGTTTTTTATTTTTTTTTTTTTTTTTTTTTTTTTTTCAAAATTTTCCCAAAATAGAAATGTGCAAAAAGTTGTGGGGCACTATGTGAACGTGCCAGGGTCATTTTTGTTGTGTGCTTTCGACTATGCCGATAAACTAATATTCATGCATACATACTATGTACATAAATTTATATTTTTATTCCAATAAAGAGTATTTTTGTTTTATAAGCGGTTTTTGTGGGTGTCGATGTTTTTTATTATTACTCGTAAATGTGGGGAAGTTAATAAAGTCTTAATGCCAGGCTAACAGCATTTCATAAGAAGTCGTTCGAATTTTAATATTTTTTTTTTTTTTTTTTTTGGAAGCTAAATAAATTGTATGCAAAGGTTCGAAAGTATTAATTCTTTAATTAACTTTTTGATATTAAATTATATAGAATTATTAATACTTTCAAATAGATTCATTATAATTAATTCTTTAGCTTAGTTCCTAAAGCTAACGATGTAATGGTATTAATTAATTTATTAATTGATTCTTTAGGAATGCTTAATTCCTTTGATTTTATTCAATTTTGATTAAATTCAAACTATTACAAATTGAATTAATAAATTTTTCAACCATTCATTTTGTATTAGATTGAATTAAACATTTATTTTTTAATTTTTTAGATTTTAAATTTTTTAATTACAAAAACAATTTATTGTAAGCCACAATTTTACACATACATATTTCGTGACGTATACATACTATATTTAATAGGAGATTTCTGGTATTTTTATTCTGTATGAAGCGTGTACTAAATTGTATCTGATATATGCGCTTAGATAATTTGGAATCAATAGGATTTTTTCCTAGATCTCACGGAAATCGTGTTCCGAATATTGTCATTCAATATGTGAAGTGCAGCTTCTTTACAGAGTTAACTTGACCACAATCATCTTGATTTTGTGTAGAGTTTAGCTGGGAAGGAACATGTTGATTTTGTATGGATTTTAGGTAAATACTACTGATTTACGACACATTTAATTCTTATTTTCAAAAAATATATATAAATAGAATTAAAGAAAAATGTCATTCCATTTGTAGTAGAAGGTAATTAAATTAATATACATACATATAATTAAATTTATTTTATAGGGAATTAATTCTGCACATTTTTTATTCATTTTGTAATAGAATTAAATTAAAGAAAAATTTAATCATTCAAATTGATTTTTCATTCTTTAAAGAATTAATTCACTAGGGAATTAATTCAATACAAAGTTAAAAAGAATTAAGCCTAAGAATTATCGTTTGAGGAATGATTTTAAAGAATTCTAAATTACATTTTTTAAGCTAAATAAAATTCATACGTGAATGAATTCCAAATAGAATTAATTCTTTTGAAGCTCTGATTGTATGTACAAAGGCAGAACTGATAAAGGTAGTGTTTTATTTTCCGTTTATGTATTATCATCCGTAAGACCATGCACGAACATACGAACAAACTGACGTAAACATGTACATATATAAATAATAAATTTTCTATTTTACCTAAATTGTATATCATTTTCTCTCCTAAATACGGTTCATGAAAACATTATCACCCTAATGTATATTCATTCAAACATACATATAAACTCTGACCAAATACCATTTATTAAAATTGTCTGATTTCATGAGAATTTGCAAAGTATGAACAAATAAAAAAGTAAAAATAAAAAAAAAATAAAAAAACTATTCAATTTACTGGGAGTAAAGCACAAAATGATATGGGGATTAAATAAAATTAAGTACTTGTTGAAAAAAATATAGCAAGTAGACAGACATCTTGAAAATTTATTAAAAAATACTAGGAACTCAAAGTTATTTGATAGAAAATGAAAGTCTAAAACATACAAACGTAGGCAAACATGTCATTATCAGTTTTTTTCTGACACTTTAGTGTTTGCAACTGAAAAATTTGCAAAATTATAATTTATTTGCGAGTAAATAAGGAGAATGACTGACAATATTTGAAATAATAATACGGAAACAAATCGATACAACAAATCTATTAATGAATTTGCTTTTATAAGAAAATACAAAATTGTATATGAACGACAGAGGAGGAGAGTGTGCAATTTTTAAAATAAAATAAAATAAAACATTGACGTCTATCAAGTAAACAACCTGCAAATCGAACAATTAACCAACCAATATAATCGATATCCAAAAATCATTTTAAAGGCATCGACTGGTTTGACTTTTACCAGGCCATCATAATATAATACAAGAATTTCCAATCAGCGCCACCACAACCACAGATACAGGCCATAACAGTAAATTCATTCATTATTGTTCGTTTGTTGGTTTATTCGTTTAGTGAGTTCAGTCATTGCGGCTTGCCGATAAATAGATGATGGCTCACCAATTTTCGATTTAAAGTCAAAACACAAGCAGACTAAATATACAAAACTGAAAACAGAAAAAAAAAACACTTGAACAGCAATAACAAAAATAATTACAACAACAATAACAGAAGAAATGTGTAAAATTTGTCTGACTGACGTAGATACATATATATGTACATATGTATGTATGTAGATACTTATAGACATTAACAAACATCCACAGCAAAGCACCGACAACTGGCCGTTTATATATTTATTTAGTCGTTCATTCATTGATCCAACTAAACTTTGTATATTGGCTGTATATTTCGTGTCTTCCTCCCTTTCGTAAATATGTTATGTACAATGTACGTACGTACAGACATACATACTGAAGTATGTACGAAATGAGAGTGTATATTTATTTATTTTTATTTCATTTTAGACCAAATATCAAAATACGTCTACAGCAAAGCAACAACCACAACAACTGAACCTATAGATACATAGGTATTCATCGTTCATGAGCCCACAGATTGTAGTAATTGGATGTCATGAAAATTATATGTGTACTAGGGATGTCAATCCCGAAATCCCGATCCCGAAAATCCCGGAATTTTTCGGGATTACAAAATCCCGAATCCCGGGATTGGACGAAAAAAAATCCCGGGATTTCATTTTTAGGATTTATTGACATAAATACAATGCCAAAATTAACTTAAGGTAAGACAGAATATTAAAATGTTCACAGAAAATTTTCAAAAATGTTTAAAAAGTCGATTACGTAGATAAGAGCATTATAGGTCTGTTCGTTTGTATGCTATTCTTACTAGTTTTAATATTTTTGCAAGTATTTTACTCAAAAAACGTTTCTGTGCACATAAAAGTAGTAAACATTTCAAGATAAAATAATTTTCTCTTTTGCTATATTTTACTTGAGTATTTTGTACGAGAAAAACTAGTAAAATATTTTATTTTCAAATTCCTATTGAATTTTAGTTTAAACCAATATGTTTAAATTGTTTAACGATTTTTGTTGGAACCAATGGTCAATTTTGAACGAACGAAGTCTTGCAAGTTTTGGATTTATGATTTATACTTTTATAAAACTTACGTATACATAATTGCATTGTAATACTAATTTGTGCACCTTTTTGATCTTTGGAAAGGGCCTGTTTATAGGAGCTGTAGTCAATTATGGACTGATTAATTTAAAAATTGTTAGATTGATTTGTATTAAATAATATGTGCTAATTCGTCGACACATTGATATTTTTGACTGATTAATGCACGTTTAAGTAAATTAGGAGAGGTCCTTGTATGAGGTTTATGGTTTATTATAGTCCAATATTAAAAAAATTTGATTTGGTAGTTCAAGGTTACAAACGATTTTATTTGTGTTGAATTCTACCACATAGGGTCAAACTCTATTCTGGAAAGACATCTTCCAAATCAACCTATAGTTTACGTGGATGGACATTAACTATTGATGATATTCGTCAAGGCTTAAAATCATACATATCGTTGATATATGTGAAAAATTATCTGCAAAGGAACATATTCCCGTATTTTTTAGATGTTTCCAGGAATCCATTTAATATAAGTTAAAAATTAAATAAACATTTTTATTGACACAAAAATTTATTTCAGTTTTCTTACTTTTTCAAGTAAAAGCTTGTTTCTTAGAATTTTTTTTATTTCTCTTTTTTCTTAGATTTTTTTTTTTCAAACGAACAAACCTTATGTTTTGTTTTTAAAATAGGAATGAATTTTTTTAATTGAAATATGTATAAAAAAATTATTTTTTCCTTATATTTAAAATTTGTTTTCATATGAAATATCAATCCGGAATCCTAAAAAATCCCGAAAAATCCCGGGATCCCGAAAAATCCCGGGATTTGAAATTATAAAATCCCGAATCCCGGGATTTGCAAAAACCAGTCCCGTTTGGCATCCCTAATGTGTACGAGTATACAATAAAATTTTCTATAAATTTTATTCTCCGGTATAAGTGTTTATTAAACAGATATTTTGACAAACTTCCTTTATTCCATAATCTCGAGGGTGAGATGCATAGTCATCGGTTTCAGTATTTTGTGTAGACATTATTGTCTTCTTGTATACAAAATTTGAACTATTTTATACACAGAATAAAAAAGTTTTGCAAATAAATTCGTATGTTGAATTTATACAGTTTGTTAAAATACATTCCAGAAATGTACAAATATTTTCTGAATACATAATTCAAGAGACGAGAGATAAATGGGGCACAACTCCAATTTTATGCATAAATTAAATGATTTCATTTCATTAATTTTAATTTATAATACTTAAAACAAATTTCCTAAATCAATTTATAATTTTTATTCAAATTTTAGAAATTTAAGATTTATTTGAAAATTGTTCAGGTTCAAGGTTATTGAAATAAGTATGGAAGAATACATTGTTTATTGGACACTCGGCAGAATGGAATGCATTTTCTAGTCAGCCACGACCTTCGCACAGAGAGGTGAAATTGCAAAAAATGGCTATTAGTTAAAAATTTAAAATATATATTTTGAAAAAATAATTGATATCATGTAAAATAAGATAAAATAAGGCATTATTATCTGTTACAAAAATTCTTAATTTTTTTCACTCTCCGTGTAGTGTGCCCTTGTCAGTCACAGTCACAGTTTTTTTTTTTTTTTTATTTTTATTTACACTAGCAAAAACTGAAAATTTAGGTTTTTGTTTTTGCATTTTATTTCATAAAAAGTACTTTTTTCCAATGGAGTTGTTAAGTATAGGTATTTAGAAACTTATTTACATATTTTTTTTTATAGTATAGTTATTTAAGAAGAGAACTATTTAGAATTTTCCGAAAGTAAAATAGAACAAGTTTTTTCTTATTTAGTCACTTTAACGCGCAAATGTAATTGAGAATTTGCGTTAACATGACAAAGTCTTATATGGTCATTTATGGACCGATTCTGAAAGTTAGCTGTAAGATTAACAATTAAATGGGATTTATTTTTGGTCAAACTTTATATTTATGCGATCATGTACTATATAGGAATTATGAACGAAAAAATAATTACGGGAGGGGCTCTTGTATGGAAGTTATTGTAAATTATGGACCGATCCTCATGAAATTTAGTGGTATGATTTTCATTTAGACTAAACTCAACTGTTAAGAAATTTATGAAAATACAGACATATTTAAAGCATTTACAAGCGACCTGTTTTCGAAATATTTTTTATATTGGTTCGGTTATCATTATTGGCCCAAGAAAAGCTCACGAACCGAATTTCATTAGGATATATTTTAAACGGCGACCCACTGTGTGGTGAGTGCGGCCAAAAATTAAAAAAGTTATTTTCACAATTTTCAAAATTTTGTAATGCATTTCTATTAAGGACATTCTTAGCGAAAATACTCAATCATTTTTCAAAAATATTTATTTTATAGTTAAATTTTATAGTCAAATTTGAAAGTTGTTGGTAATTATGAAAAATGCAATAAAAAACCTTTAAAAGTACAAATAGAAAAATGTGTTTATTATATAAAAATCTTCGGCAAAACTATTTTATTTTACATAAAATGCATAGTATGATATTACTAAAATATGACGACATGATTTATTTGTCGTGGGTATTTCATCGTTGCTCTTAAGGTAAACAAGATAAATAAATAACAATTTTATATAACTTTTAACTTTAGAGAGAGATTTAAAAAAAAAACTATATTTTTTATATTTTAATATGATATTACCATAAGTCTGAAATTTGAAAAAATATAGGCCTCTTTTGCAGTGCCCTGCATTTTCTATAAGTTTCATCACATTCTAAGTGTAAAGTCAGGTGCAAATTTGACATATTTTTATTATTTGGCTTAATCATTGAAATTACAATACAGCCTACATGTGAGTATATAAAAGTAAGAAACTTTTTTTCTGTGCGGTAAGAAAATGAAAACCACGAAAAATCCGTAGAGAATTTTAAATAAAATCTATTTCAAACGCATTCAAGCGCATTTTTCATAGAAATTTGTATGGAAATTACCAGACCGGGCTGGTTGTGTTTATACTAGGGTGATCGATTCGGTTTTCCAACCGGTTTTTAAACCGGTTTTTTCAGTCAATGTTCTGTCGGTTTTTTCAAAATGTTAATTTTTCGAATGTTGAATAGACCGGTTTTTTTAAACACAAAAAACCGGTTTCAAAAATAGATTTTTATTTAAAAAAACATGTACTAAATACTGATATTTGAATCTATAAATATTTTTTAAAGTATTTTTCTAATGTTTTAAAAATATAGTTTAAGGTTAAATCGAAATTAATTCTGTAATATTAAATAAATAAATTAGTAATAATCCTGTAATATTTTTACACCTAATTTTAATGTTTTAGTCTTTTTTTTATTCAATATTTTCTTCATTTTTCAAAGATTTTGTTTTAAAAATAGTTTCACCTGCAGAATATTTTCAGTAAAATAGATTCTGGATTTTTTCATATTAACCCATGGTTTCTGTTTATGCTAAGTAAAAGTTAAATATAATTATTGATGATTATTTTCTTACAATTTTTTATAGGGTATAATGTGTTTGTGCTGATGTTTGTAACACCCAAAAATATTCATCTAAGACCAACCTTAATTTGTACCAATCGGCTTTATGTCGATTTAACGATGTCCGTCCATCTGACCGTCCATATAAACCATGTAATCAGAATACATAAATTAATGAAATTTGGCACACAGTTTTCTTATAGTCCAAAAATGAAGCGTGTTGAAATTGTTTATGATCGGTCCATTTTTTCACCTAGCCCCCATGCAAATAACCTCCCGGAAAAGGGGTTTAACGATTATAAATCCCTTAAATGTAGCAAGAATTTTTGCACATGTAAGTTCCATATAAGTTTAAATTTGTGTGCCGAATTTCATGAAGATCGGTCCATAATTGCACAGAAAAAAAAGACACCTTCCCAAATTTTACAGCACACAATTGAGTAGGGTATTGTCGGGCTTGACCGACTATATCTTTCATCATCGTTCTTTTGGGTTAATAGTTATATCCAAAAATAATTAAATTTAATAAATTTTAAATTGAACATTATAAGATTTATTGATTTTTCTTTAAGAAATCAGTCTTTTGATAGAGATATTAACTTCTGCAAAAAACCGGTTAACCGGTTTTTTCAGAATTTAAAAAAGTGAAACCGGTTTTTTTAAATACCGACTATTCGAACTATTCGAAAACCGGTTTCTCCAAAAAGTCGAATAATCGATCACCCTAGTTTATACATTAAGCATACGTAGGAACCGTCTAGTAGGATACGTAGGATGCGATTGAATGTTACGTGTTCAGTAAATTTGGGCAAAAAAAAAAAAAAAGTTTCTTGTTTTTTTCTCCAAATAATTCCCAAAATGTTAGTAACTTTGAACACGTTATACAAAATATTCATATACTTTTTTTTTTGCATAAAATCATAAAAGGGCTTTCAATACATCATAGGTAGAAAATTTAGAATTTGTTAGCAAAAATGTTTAAAAACACACACTTATGAACATTTTGTGAGTAATGATTAAACAAATATGTTTTTTTTTTTTTCAGTATGTTCAAAAATTAACCAGGATAGATAAAAATATCTGCAAAAAATTAAAATTTTTTTGTTTTATAACTAGCTCTAAATAAATAGGAAAAACTCGAAGCTTTATTTTATCTATTTTAAAAACTATTAAATATTGTTTTCGTATTCACCTTATTAAAATGTTTGAAAGGTATTATTTCATAATAGTTTCTTCGGACTTACTAATCTGCATTTTTATTTTTTAAACCTATAATATATTTCGGATGAAACTTTTTTAAATTTGAAAATTTTACTAGTTTCATACAAAATTATAGTATTAAAGTATCAGATAAATCCTCTATTAAGAAATCAAAATCCTCATACATCAAGTATACACAACGTGACCAGAAGTCTCGCTTTTGGCGGAATTATGCCGTTTTTTAAACTTCAATCCCGCCTATAAAATGTTTCTCGCTTTTTTATCTAACAACTACACGCAAAGAAAAAATATGGCTCAGGTGACCATAAACTAAGAGCAACATACTATGATTGTAATATATGATTACAGGTAAACATTTGTATATTTGTATGTAATCATTATTCTGATTCAGTTTAATCATATTTATAACTTTTTATAATATTTCACAACGTTTTTATCATTTAATAATCCCATTTTATCATATATATAAGCCAATTTTATCATTTAATATTCCCATTTTATCATAGATATAATCCCATTTTATCACATATATAATTCCATTTTATCATATAAATAATCCCATTTTATCATATATAATCCCATTTTATCATATATATAATCCCATTTTATCATATATATAATCAGAGTTTCCAATACTTAAAATATAACACATTTATCCAAAATTTTAATTTACATCATTTGTTTATTGAGAATATTGCAAAATAAAATATTTCAATATATTAAATTATTAGTTATTAATAATTTATTTATATACATATTAATTTTTAACATATATTTACATATTTATTATTTAAATATTAGTTATTAACATACTATTTACATATTATATTTTATAATAGTTATTTATAGGAACTTGATTCAGTAGTTTTATGTTTTCTTTAAAAATACAAATTCGGCCAATAAAATTTTATTCTAATGATTTATTTTTTAACAAAACTTTACATTTAACAGTTCTTTGATCTCACACATCCTTATGATTTGTTGTCTCGAATTGATGTTGTTCGATGCATTTTATGGAAAGAAGAACGCTTCTTACCGCTTCCAGATTCAAACTGCTTTGTCTTTTTTGACTTCTTTACAGGAAATTATTTTTTTTTTTTAGTTTTCAAACCCTTCGTTCGCCCGCGAATGTTTCTATGCCACTTGAAAATTTAATTCTATTACCTTTATATATATGCACTTTTTTCACAAATATTCATTCCGTTTATTCCACTTATTGCACACAGCTATACTGAACTGATACACAAAAATGTGTATTCAATAGTTATGCAGATAATAAATATGATTAAAGATAAAAATAGAGTCATTCCATTTAAAACCAACACGAAAAATTACAATTTTTGACTTTACCTCTCCGAATTTAATGATATTTGGTACAATCATTATCCTTGTCCAAACTAAGACTTATTCAAAATTTCAGATAATTTCATCAAGTGGTTCGTGAAATATCGCGGTTTGAAAGTGCAAAATAGCTCAAAATATGTACAAAGTTGCATACACAAAATTACAAATATCTTTCGAAGTATTTAATATATAAGATTTATTGAGATGTCATATTAAAGGTATCAAAGTTACCTTTAATATGATGTATAATATGATTTTTATCTCAACATCAAAATGGTCCATATCTCGCGATTTTTCATTCGCGGGCAAATATCTCGAAAAGTGGTCTTTTTAAAAATTTAAAAAAAATATATGTTAATGATTAAAATGTGTTCTATTCACGAATTTAAAAATACCACGAATTTAAAAATACCACTTTTTGAAATACGCGACCGCGAAATTTAATTCGCGAATTTTCCGCCAAAAAAAAAAAATCAACATGAAAACATGTTTCAGGTATCATTTCATTACCTTTAAATAATTGCCTTAATGAACGTTGTAACGTAAATATTTTGGAATATATTTGTATTTTTAAAAACATAATTTTCCTCATTTTTGTGATATTACAAATCGCAAAATATTGCGGTTATCAAACTTATACTCGACATTTGCGTTACTAGCGTCAATATTTATGTTCTTATCGGGAAAAATTTGCGATTTTTCAATTTTATTACAAACAAAACAATATCAGTTGCAACAAATATTTCGTATTTATTATGACATTTGTTGTAATAACTTCTAAAATATTGCAAGTCCCAGAATGACACTTACCACGCTTATAGAACACATTTTAATCATTAACATATATTTTTTTTTTTGTAAATTTTTAAAAAGACCACTTTTCGAGATATTTGACCGCGAATGAAAAATCGCGAGATGTGGACCATTTTGATGTTGAGATAAAAATCATATTATACATCATATTAAAGGTAATTTTGATACCTTTAAGATATTTGTTATTTTGTGTATGCAACTTTGTACATATTTTGAGCTATTTTGCACTTTCAAACCGCGATATTTCACGAACTACTTGATGAAATTATCTGAAATTTTGAATAGTTTTAGTTTGTCTTAGTTTGGACAAGAATAATAATTGTACCAAATATTATCAAATTCGGAAGAGGTGAGAAAATCAGCTGGTTGGTTTTAAATGGAATGACTCAATACAATAGTTGTGTGAAATCAAATTATAGCCAAAAACAAATATTTTATATTTGTGGAAAACATAAACATTTTCAAAAACAAACATTCAACAGTTGTGCAAAGCATAATATGACTTAAAATCAAATAAAAATATTGGCTTAATGGTTGTAGAATTAAACAAATTTGTAAAATTAACTTAATGGTTGTAGAATAAACTAAATGTTTGGATTTTTCATAAATATGATTTCGTACAAAAATATTTAAATACATATTATAATTCAGTCAACCATATTAAAATTTTGATTGTGGGTAATCATTAAATGATTAAACAGAATCATAAACGTTGCTTTCATGAACACGGTATTATTGAAATCAATGAAAAACTGCTATATAAACATTGAATAGTTGTGGTGATCATGCTGTAATCATGTTTTTTCTCTGCGTGTACTTATTCGATTTTTTTATTTACGTTTTCTATAACATTCATACAAATATATAAGTGTAAATAAAAAGAATTTGTAATTTTTTCCACTGGAAACTCTACTCTATTTTACTTGAAAAGTTGATAGTTTTTTTGTAAAGATGATCATCTTCTCTACTGACTGATCTTTGTTGAATGTTCTTTGTGTGTTTTTTGATGACTTCAATGTAAAGACTTCCCAATCGATGCTCATTGATAAATAAGCTGAATGCGGACAAAATACCGACAGTTATTTTCTAATATAATTTCATTTCCTTACCAGGGATTGAAAAATCTTAAGCCTAGTATGTTTTGGCCAAAAAATTTTCGAATTTTATTTTTCAGAAATGGGTTTTAAACTTTTATCGTCACTGGGAAAATTATCTTTTTATATATAATTTTTGAATTATGAAAATTTAACCATCAATTTTTTTTTTTTTTTTTTTTGCCAGAAAAACTAGTTATTTTACTACATTCCCAGGAAAAATTTTATTACTTCTACAACTAGTTCCAGAACGCATGCAAATAACCTGTACTCGTTCTACTTTGGCGTTACGACGAATGATTTTTGTTTGAAATTGTCACCTCCAGTACTAGTTCTGTAGAAACGTTATCTAGCCAGTACCCATTCTATGGAACGGTTCTAGATGTAGTTCTTTAATCAATGATTTTTGTTGGAAATTTTCACATTCAGAACTCATGCTATGGAAGTGTAAGCGAACGGTTTCGGAACCAGTTTTTTTTTATTCTAATGAGCCATTTTCTAGAGGCCACTTTTGAAATCAATATAATTTTTTTAAACTCTTTTGGTTTATTTTATTAAGTTTTTAAAATTTGTTCAATTAAAGTTTTTTAAACGGTTCAAGGAAGTCATTTGGGAAACAGTAATTTGTTTAGAGAAGTCATACAGAATTAGTTCTTAAGCACTTATATCAAAATCATTCTCTAAGACAAATTTAGAATCATAATAAGGTTCTAATCAACGAGTTCTAGAATTAGTTGTGAAACCACTAGTTCTAAGGATGTTATTGAAAAATCTGAAGTGGTTGTAATTACACCAGTTCTAGAACTAATGATTTTAGAACGTGTTAATTTTTTCCTGCGTTATTTCATTTTTTAATTTCAAAGAAAAGTTGCAAATCTTTAAATACAAATTTTTCAGGGAATATTGAATGGATTTTAATTATGAAAGCTCATTAACGATATGATAGTTCATATCGTTAATGAGCAATTTTTAAAAGTCCTTTTTTTACTTAGATGTAAAATTTGAAGTTAATCTGATAACACCGAACAAGTTTCCAATCAACAAATGTATTAGTAAATAATTCATTGAATTAAAAACTTTTTTAAATTTGCATGATTATATCAATTACAAAAAACTATAAAAAATTGAAAAATTTTTCCAATTAAATAATTAATTAAATCAATGATTGAATGAATTTAACATTTAAATATGAAATAAAATCTTACTTAAATTTTATTTTTACGGGAATACATTTATTAAGTTTTAATGCAAAATGAAACAACTGTGTTAATTTCCTGTGTTAATGCCCGTGCAGAAAATTTAGTACAAATTGTGTAAATAAATCACTTTATAAAATTTCATACTATTTCCGTCTTAAATTTAAAAATTTTATAAAATTTATTATATATGAACAAAATAAGTGCTTGTTTACAAAATAAGTACGTGTTTACATTTTAAAACGATCTTCTTGAGAACATCACCAACCAATTTTCGAAATAGCCTCAAAAATTTTGAGTTATTTTGAAAAAACAATTTTGAGATTAGTTGCTGAACTAAAGATCCCGTAGCTCTCTAAATTTTAAGAAAATTTAAAATTTTTTAATTGATTAGGAAGAACGTAGCTTTTAAACTATATTAAAATCCTTTTCTATTTCAAAACTTCAAAATTGAAGGAATTTTTTCTTTAAGACTAAACTAAAACATACGTATTTCTATCTAAAGTCTTAATGATATTTTGTTTACAATAAAATGAGATGTCAATCTTTAAAATTGTTTAAAAACTCAAAAATGTCATCAACAATTTTTTCTTATATTTTAAGCAAATCATTTCATTTTGTACTTTATTTGAAGCACACCTTCTGGAACATTTCATATAAAATCGAATAAGTTCTTCAGTTTTTGTATATTAAAAAAAATAAATAAATCTTGCTATATTTGCAACAAAAATGTATTTAAATCTATATACCCACCATCAATTTTTTCAAATTTTACGTTATATTGAAGTGGGCGGACCACGCCTATTTTTTGTTTCCG
Source organism: Protophormia terraenovae (assembly GCA_951394005.1). Classification (NCBI taxonomy): domain Eukaryota; kingdom Metazoa; phylum Arthropoda; class Insecta; order Diptera; family Calliphoridae; genus Protophormia; species Protophormia terraenovae. The sequence goes on from OX596073.1 coordinate 101,009,473, forward strand.
ACTTTACATTGGTCCTTGAACCTTATATGGGAGGTAAACCAAAAAAAAAAATTAAATAAGGTTTGTTTGGTATTGAAAATGGGCAAAATCGATTAAGAAACAAAAAAGTTATGGGTTAAAAACTAGAAACACAGGGTGTCCGTTTTATACTTTTCTGCTGATATTTCTTCAACAAAAGCATGTACGACAACGAAATTTTGTAAGTATAGTTCGGGGATCGATATAAACTCGGGCTCACTTTACCGCCCACCTCCCATATAAGGTGAAAATCAACGAAATTGAGTTCAAATAGTTAAAGGACCAATGTAAACTCGGAAACAAAAAAATGGGCGTGTTCCGCCCACTTTACCACCCCCTTCCATATAATGCAAAATTTGAAAAAGTTGATGGTGGGTATATAGTAGGGTGATCGATTATTCGACTTTTTTGAGAAACCGGTTTTCGAATAGTTCGAATAGTTGGTATTTTAAAAAAACCGGTTGCACTTTTTGAAATTCAGAAAAAACCGGTTAACCGGTTTTTTGCAGAAGTTAATATTTATATCAAAAGACTACATTTCTTTAAAAAAATCAATTCTTATAATTAAGTTAAAATTTATTAAATACAAGCGTAAAAGCTTAACAATGTCAGAAAAATAATATAATAATGAAAATATACACAAACAAATCCGAAAATTAAAAGAAAAAAATATGAACAACACTTAGACACCTTCCTCTCCCTAATCGAAGTCAATTATTTGAAGCCGTTCAAATTTACTGTAATTATATTGATTAAAGTTTTAAATTCGTAAACATTTTAAAATAAAAAAATCGTCGTAAATGCGCTCCCTGGCCGAAATACAGAATCAGTTTTTTATAGGATTTGGAGAGCAAACAATAAGTATAGCAACTCAAAAGTTCTTAATACCAAAACAGATTTTTTGGTCCCTGGTAGAAACATCTAGCACTGTTAGAATTTGTTGAACGAATAGTTTTATAAGTATGCCGATTTTTAGCTTCTTACGTCGTCTGGGAGCTTCAGAAAGCTCTGGAAAGGAAACATTGCTTAGGAAAGATATATTTAAATCCATATATATAGATCCACGTATTTTCGCTCCCTGATAGAGATTTCAAAATCTGGCTCCGTTAGGATTTGTAGGACGAATAGGGTTATAATTAAGCTGAATTTTAATTTTCTATGTCTTCTGGGAGCTTAAGAAAGCTCTGGAAAGAGAAAAAATTGGTAGAAAAAGACACATAAATCCTCTTATATCCGCTCCCTGATAAAAATTTCAAAAAAATTTCCATTAGGATTTGTTGGGCAAAAATCCTCTTTCCAAAGCTTCAGAAAGCTTTGGAAAGAGAAAAAATGTTAAGCAAATTATATATTTAGATGACTAGAAGATAATTATGTTTCAAAATTGTAAAAAAAATCATCTAAATTTTAGTTAGCATTAACAGAAACCATGGCTTAATATGGAAGCCTGTCTCAATTGAAACGATTCTGCAGGTGAAACTTTTTTAACACAACACCTTTAAAAAATAATGGAAATATTGGATCAAAAAAATTAAATTGGGTCATATAGGATAATTATTAATTATTTATTTGTTTAATATTACAGAATAAATTCCAGTTTAGACTTAAACTATATTTTAAAAACATAAGAAATCAGTCTTCATGAATATTTAAAAATTATTCCTAAATTTTCAAATATCACTACCACTATTTAGTACATGTTTTCTGAAATAAAATGCTATTTTTAAAACCGGTTTTTTGTGTTTAAAAAACCCGTTCTATTCGACATTCGAAAAATTAACATTTTGGAAAACCGCGTCGATCACCCTAGTATATAGATTTGGCCGGGCCGAATATAACATTCGCGCTTGTTATATATTTTTAGCCCTGGACGGTACAGGTACTAGGACGATCACAGTTATACTTTTTACCTAAAAGAAATGTAATATTTAATGAAATTATTTTGGAATTTAAATAAAAAATATTTATATTTTCTCATTAATTAATTTAATAATTTCTTTTAAAGATATGAAATGTTTTTTAAATAAACACATACATTTTTTTGATTTACTGTTCATATTGTAGAACCAATATGAACAAAAAAAATTAGGATTAAAATCTATTGGTAATTCTACCAATATTTATAATTATGACAAAATTTTTTTTTAATTTAAAAGCTATTGATTGTGATGTAAATATCAACTTATACCCGTATTCCGAAATTTGTGACAATCACAAAATTTACTTTTTTTATATTTTTACATGAAAATTGTTTTAATTGTTATAGTTATCAATAAAGAAAATTTTGAAAATTAATAGCTTTTTTAGGCTCTAAAAACCGGTTTATTTGATATTCGAAAAGCTAACATTTTAAAAAGTCGACCAAAAATTGTTCAAAAAACCGGTTAAAATCGGTTCGATCTCCCTAATATTTACGAACAATGTAGTAGCTACCTTTGTAGTGTTTCCATGAAAGTTTCTAGTCAAGTATTATTCGATTATTTCTCATTATTATTAACCGCGGTAGTCTAAAGCTTGAAATTTTGGTTTTTGTTGTAAATAGTACCAGTTCCGTTTTACTTGGATTAACTCCGTTTTATTACAGTTTCCAGAGGAAATGTTTTTTAAGATATTTTTATGGAATTTATGCACGTTAAAGTGATTTTTAGAAGAAGGATTCATATAGGCGCTATGGTCAATTATGAACCGATCTTCTCGAAGTTTGGCATTTATACTTATATAAAACTTATTTGTGAAAATTTCATTAAAATATTCCTATTTTTAAAGTATTTATAAATGTTAAAACTATACTCAGGGAGGACATTTGTATGCAGGCCAAGTGAAAAAATGGGCCGACCATGACCAAATAAAAAAATATGTATATGTACCAAATTTCATAAAATTATATTCAAAATTCTACCTACTCTGGTGCAAAGTACAGGTAGATTCGTTCGGAACATAATTTTTATCAGCGAATTTAATCCTAATTTTTAGAATGAATTTTATTTTTTTGTTTGCAAATTTAATTTTTAAATTTGTTCGAAGATTAAAAATTTAATTTTCGAAAATAAAAATATTATTCAGAAATTAACCCGAAACGAATCAAACGAATTGAAGTCGTGTAACGGTATAGAAATGTGTTGATTTATGTTGAATGAAAGATGTGTTTAGGATGTTTAGAACATTTGTACATGAACTTGTGTGTTTAAGAAAGATGCAGTTTTTTTTTTTTTGTTACTGCTGAATTGTTTAAAATAAAACAACAACACTATGTTTATGACAGTAGTTAATTGAATGTGTGTGTTTCCTATTTGCATATTTATGTATCCATGTATGTAAATATGTATGTAAATACATGTTTTCAATTAGAGATATGGGAAAATTAGAACTTATTAAACATTTATGTATGTACATTAGAGTGTCTAGAGAATAGCGTTTCTCGAGATTTCGATGTATGAATACCCCTCAAACGATGCGTAAAAATTAGCTGAATATGGGAAAAATATTAAAAAAAATGTTTAAATTGGTCTACAGTTCCTTAACAGCGATTTTAAAATCATGGATCCCATATATTTTGGTAAAAAAAAGTTTCGATTTTTTAATCGAAATGGGAATCAAAAAATTCGTAATTTTATGCTGGTTATGGAAAAAATATTTAAAAAATTTTTTCAATTTTTCGTTCGCTAGAAGACTTTTTAAGGTATTTTGATGATTTTTTTTTTAAAATCTGGAAAATTACATATTATCAACAGTTCTTACTACAATGCAATTTTTTAAAATTTTAGCCTTAAAAGGAACAAAATTATAAAATTATTATCTATTTTTTTAAGAAAAATATCGATTTTTTTTTTTTTTTTGCATGATGTACTAAAATGACGGTTTATGGACCAACATTTTTGCGAACATTTTTTAAAATATTTTTTCTAAAATTGGCTTAAAATTACGAATTTTTTGATACCTATTTCAATTTCAATTTATCAATTTAAAACATTTTTTTTGCGCACATCATTGTACCTTGTGTGTGGCGACCGAACCGTTTGTAATCGTAAAATAACGATCTTCCACATAAATACAAATTTAAAAAAAGTTTTTTAGATTATTTTCGTAACTCAAAATAAAAAAAGGAAAGAATACAAATTTAATCCAAAAAGTGAATTTTATTTTTTAATTTACGAATAATAATAATAAAAGCGATTAAAAACTTAAAATTAAATTCGAGATACGAATTATTCCGTACCTTGCTTTGCACACAACTATTACATGGACAACCAGCCTGCCAGCTAGCGTTGCCATGTGGGGTGGATTCAGCTGGATTTTCCAGCTTTATTTTTTTTTTGTGATTATTGTCCAGGGTCCAGCCAAAATTAAATTTGTCTAGCTAAATATATTTATTTGTGAAAAATTTAAGTTTTCAAATTCTGGTTTTGGATGAAATATAGATTATTTTTCCAAAATACATATAATCACAAATTTTCAGAATTATATTCTTAAAAATAATGATTATATTAACGAAATTCAAAAGAATGTAACATCACATTTGTTAAAATTATAAAACAAAATATATGGGCAATTCCCTTTTTACGTTTGCCTTTATGAAACCCACCTTCAACCTAAAATATTTTTTTTTAAATTCTGACTTTTTTAAACAACTTTTAATGCAATTATGTTAACATCACTTGGTGCTGTAACAGAAAAAAAATCAAGACCTGAAACGGTTTCATGTCCTGCCGGCAAGCACCCAAAGTCAAAAATTCCCAAAAAAATTGTTTGAATCTAACAAGTTTTTTATTTCTGTAGTCGCGGATTTTAGCATTAATGTCAAATTATTCTAATGTAGACTATAAACACTTGTAGAAAAGGACAAGCATGGATTTAATTAGCGTGCAATTACCAGTGTCAAATTGTGTTGTGCAAAAGTCGTGAAACCAAATTTTAAAATTTTGCAGTTTTTTCGCTGGGTATTTTACGCAGTTTCGCGTATTTCAAAGGTCAAAACAGAGCCTAATAGCTCTTGAAATTGTGCATCATTTGACATATATCTCGTTAATGTGCCCTCAACAGAAATGCTGTAGGAGGTACCCAAACTTGGAGAGAAAAAACGTGAATGGCTCCAAGAAGTGCCTTTTTCGCGAGGCACAATCGCAACATTATTTCAGTGAAGCTAGAGTATAGCGTTATCAAAGAAGGTTTCCAAATGACATTTAAAAACCATTGTGGCGTTTTAACATATTAATTTGCTGAACGTGTATACCTAATTTAAATAATTCAGCAATTTTGTATATTTTGTTATAGCGGATTTTATAAATCAATTTTAAACTGAAATAGGATCCTGTGTAAAGTTTTACTTACGCAGAATATATAATTTCACTACAAATATTCATCAACGGTTTTTATGGGCTAAGAACGCGATGTTTTTAATTTAACATTAATCGTCGAGGCACACACAAGGCGCTAATCAAAATTGGCGATGATATATGTCAATCTGTAGCTGCTTTAATACCATATATCAAAATTAATATGGCGTTCGAAAAAAAGTACGATTTCTCATTTAATGAAACTTTAGAGATTTGACTAAGTGCAATTAAAAAATGTATATAAATGGCATTGTCTTATGACTTATATAAAAAAAATTATGAGTTTTGCAATAAATGGATGAATATGAACAAGACTACATCACTAATTATTAAATCGCTAATATACCCACGCATACTTAACTTATCGCAATATTTTTAATTTGTATTTTAGATACAGCATTGTAGAGTACATGAATGCAATAATTTTTGATTTAGGACTATAAATAGAATTTTGGGAATTTTTTTATAAATATTTATTTTAAACCGCCATAACATTGATGCCATTCGGTAAAAGTCATTCACGAAAAAGACCCATTTCTTTTTGTTAAAAAATTATTTTCTTTGTAATAAAAATTTCTTTTTTTAGAAATAATGATAGAATTAAAAAAAATATAAAGATATTCTTTTTGTAGATAGGCGTATAGCAAAAATGTAATATACAATAAATTCTAAGAAAGCTTGTCTAAGAAACTATGGGTCTAAAATCAAAACATAGCTCCCGCCGAGAGACATGAAATTGGGAAAAATCGTTCAATTTCTTGATATAACTACTCAAGATACAGATCCGAATTAGGTTTCAAATAATAGGTAATGAGAGCACCTTCAAAATGGCATTCTACATTTTTTTATAATTAAAGGTTAAAGGTCATTGGTCATACCTTAAGTCTTGGAAAGCTATATCACGAACGCTATTTTCAACATTTTGCCAAAATCCGTATGTTAATACAGATTTCCTATAACACTTAAGATTTTAAAATAGAAAGTTGCTTGGTTGCTGAGATATTTGAAAACATAGTTGCAAGTAAATAAAACATTGTATTGATTTTATTTTTTCTTTAATAATATTTATTTTTTCTTTAAGACTTTTTTACCAAAATACACTTTTTTAAATGTTTTTTGCTGAATTGAATTGACCTACCATAATATTATGTTTGGATTTACTGATAACATGTTGTTATCCATTAAATTTATGAAGTTTTTTGAAAAATCTTAAAATAAAATCTTCATGTCTCTCAGCGGGTAATTTCCTTAGAATTTTATGTAGATTTCGATTTTGCTATACGCCTGCTACGTTTTTTCTCACTCGAACAAATTGACCCACCCTAATATATATACACAGATGGACAAAAGTCACCGTCATTTGCCTTTATGTAAGTTTGAAGGGCCTCTGCGCCCATAAAACAAATGATATATAAAAATAGTTTAATTCTGCATAAAATATGGCTTATTTAAAATGTTTTTTTTTTTTTGTTAAAATAATTTTTCTTTCATTAACCTTATTAACGAAAATAAGTATTTATTATTTGAAGTTCATATTTCTTGTGGACAAAAGTCACCGTCACTGCATCTAAATATTAAAGAAATTTTAAGAAATTTCGCTCTTACCAACACTTCTGTCTAAATTCGTGTAATATGTTAACTTTAAGACTGATCTGTCAAAATTCAATAACGGTATTTAATTTAAAAAATTTTCTAACGCCACTTCTATTAAAAATGAGTGAAAAAAGAAAAGAAACTACAATTGAAGAAAGAATAATTATACGATCCGGGAAATATGCGCATTGGTTAACCGTCCACGTACCAACATTGCTGGAATTATAAAACGTTTTAAAGACGACCCAACATCTGTTCGGGAAAAGAAGGAAATAGTAAAAATAATTAAAAAAGAGCCTAAAACTTCATCGCCCAAAATTGCTGCAATGTTAAAGGAAAACACTGGTACAGGTGTTCACCCCCGTACTGTACGTCGAGTGCTAAATTCTGCCGGGTATAATGCCAGGCTTTGCAGGAAAAAACCGCAGATTAGCAAGGTGAACCAAATGAAACACCTTTCTTTCGCAAAAGATCACATAAATAAAGGAATAGACTTTTGGGATAAGTAACGTGACCAGACATCCCGCTTTTGGCGGGATTATCCCGCTTTTTAAACTTCGATCCCGCCTAAAATATTTTTCACGCTTTTTATTAAGAAATCCCGTTTTTCTAACTCTACCTACTTATTCGATTTCCTTATTTACATTTTCTATAACATTCTTACTAATATTTAAGTGCAACTCAAAATAATTTTTTCTTTGTAGAGTTGATAATTTTTTACAAATCGTTTTTGATAATTAAAAGTTTTAAATATTTTATTACGCTGATAATTTTCTCTACTGACTATTCTTAAATGTACTTTGTGTGTATACGCATTATTAAGATTATTAAAATATTTACAAATTTTTTAACATATCTTCAGTTCTTTATCAGTGAATGAAAAATCTGAAGTCTGAAATATTTTGACCAAAAAAGTTTAGAATTTTTCTTTCCAGAAATAGGTTTAAAACTTTAATTATATTATGAATGTTAGAATAAAATATAAATCGTCCATTCCATGAAAGAACGTCCGAAAAAGGGTATTTTTTTACTTGATGGCTTTCAATTTCGATAATAATTTATATACATAAACTTCATTAAGCCTTTTATCAATTTCAGTTTCGCGAAATTGCAAAAACTCGTGATTTTATTTCTCTAAAACCAAAAAAATTTCAAAAGTATGTAACTTTGAATAGCAATACCTCTGAGAAGGCTTTGTGAATTTCAATAATTTAAACTGCCTTTGAATTTTACATATGGCGGCTTTACGACGAACATTTTAAAAATAAGAAAGATTTTTTAAAAATGCATTTTAATGCAATTGCATTTTTCCAATGCATTTTTCTTCAAATATGCTATTAAAATTTTTTAAGTTTTTTACATAATTGAAAAGTTTGGAATCTTTACATTAAAATAAAAGTGTAAAATTTTTGGGACGCGAAAATCTTATATGCATAATCCAATTTTTATAAAAACATATACATATTTTTCATATAAAAATTAAATTTTTTTTGTTTTTGGAATTTTTTTTTAAATTTGTATAAAAGTTAATAAAATATAAAAAGTATGCAATTTTAAATATTCATATCTCTTGAAGTTATTGATGGATTTCTGTAATTTTAAAAGTTTTTAAAAGGCCATTGTATTTTTTTGTGTAAATTAGTCAGCATAACCAAAATCTCCTCTTCGGTCCATAATATTTCAAAAATATAAATGCAGTTTTTAGATGCATTTTTGTTAGTTGCAAATTTATTAAACCTTATTTTTTCAAAAGTGTATTTAAAAATGCTTTGTTTATTATATCTTGAACCAATAATTAGTCTCATACATAAAGCTTTACTATTTTTAACGAATTTTTGACATGGAGAAAGAAGGGGGAGGCTTTGCAGGAAAAACACATTCAGTCGACTGTTAAACATGATGGTGCTGGTGTCATGGTATGGGATTGTATGAAGTAATGGATAAAAATATTCATTTGAATATCCTTAAGGATAACTTGCATAAAAGTGCTCAAAAACTTGGCATTGAATCCGACTATTTCTTCCAGCAGAACAATGACCCTAAGCACACGGCGGAAATTGGTCGATTATGGATCTTATATAACACCCCTCACACTCTTAAAACTCTTCCTCAGTCACCCGACATCAACCCAATAGAGCATTTATGGGACCACTTGGATAGACGGATTCGAGAACATCACATTACTTCCAAAAATATGCTTAAGGAGAAATTAATGGAGGAATGGGAGAAAATTGATCCGGAAGTGACGAAAAAGTTAGTACATTCTATGCAGAAATTGTACATGATAGATGACGGTGACTTTTGTCCATGTATATATATATATATGTGGGATTGCAGCCTGGTCGCGTCACCAGATCTGGCAGACGTTGGTAACAAAAGGGTTAAGATAGTTAACGGACAGAACATTCTCGACGGAGCTAGTGACGAGTCACGTACGCAACAGACAAAATATGGACGAGACGTAGAACGAATATTTCAGACGATGTTCTTTAATTTTATAAACGGACTTACCATGGAGAAGAAAGGGACAAATATATGTTTCGCTCGCTGATAAGTTTCTGGAGCTTTAGGGAAATAGCGAGTAATAGTGGATATGATATAAATAGGAATGAAAGAGAATAATGAGTTAGTTGAAGTAAAGTTGCGGAAGAGTTCAGCTAAAGTTGAAGTTAGTTGCGGAAGAGTTGAAGTAAAGTTGAAGTTGCAGTAAAGTTAGTTGCTGAAAAGTTGCTCTCAAGTTTAAAATAGTTGCTGAAGAGTTGCAGAATAGTTGTGCAAAAGTTGAAGTGAGTTACTCTAAAGTTGAAGTTAAAAGTTGTAATTGAGTTAAAACCAGCAGTAGCCAAACTCTAATAAATTGTAAAACTAAAACTAAAGTGAAGTAAATATTTTAATTTAATTTAAATAAACTGTGTACACTATAATTTATTAATCAAAATAAATTGTGTTTTAATTGATTAAAGCTATCAAGCTCAAATCGCAGGGATTTATATATATATATATATATATATATATATATATATATATATATATATATATATATATATATATATATATATATATATATATATATATATATATATATATATCGTCCGTTCCATGAAAGATTTATAAAAAATGCCAATTTTTTTACGGAGGGTCATTTGATTTTGTTTATATTTGATACGCATATAATCTATGGAACCATGTAAATATCTCCATTTTATTTTTTTTTAATTTTAAAAAATTTGCGAACTTATTCACGATTTTCATTTTTCGAAAAGTCAAAAAAATCGAAAAAGTGTGTAACTTTAAACATCAATAACTCGGTCAACAGATTTTAATGATTTAAACTGCATTTAGAAGATGAATATGTCCTCTTTTAATGTAGTAATTTAGAAATAATATTGCAATTTAAAAATGCATTCATAATGCAAATGTAATTATAGGATGCATTTTTGAAAAATTTTTAACCTTTCGTTTTTAATTTTTTTTTTTAATATGTTAAAAAGTAATATCTTTATTATAAAATGCAAAAATAACGGTTCTAGGACAATAAAATCTACTGTTTTTAATATTAAAAAAAAAAATTTCACCAATTTTTTCATACAAAAATTTTAGTTTTTCAAAAAATTTTAATTTTTAACTTTTTTTTATTATACTTTTTTAGTAATATGTACCCAACAAACCAAGAAAAGATACAGTATCATTAATGATATCATAATTTTAAAATTATATGATAAAATATCGCAATAATTTTTTCCTTAGGAAAAAACTTCAAATATTTTTAGGAAAATAAAAATAAATTGAAAATTTTTGTAGAAAAACAATATTTTATATTATGTATTATATGAATATTATATTTTACAGCAAAGAGGAACTGTTTTTGGAGCAGGATGGACTTTAGTTTAATATTGTTATCTCGTTTTAATTTTAAATTATTTAGAATATTAATAAGTCATCCAATTATGGAGCATGTGTATGTATACAGTTAGGGGCAAAACTATTTGTACACCTCATATATTTCGTATACCTTCACGCACATTTTCAACAGATCCGCTGTTTTTATACTTGCTTACAATGTATTGTACTGTGGAATGTTGCAAATTTACTAAATTACTTATATTCCGGAGAGATTTTCCTTTTTTATGTTCATCAATAATTAAATTTTTAATATCCAAACTCAACTCTTTTCGCTTTCCCATTTTTGATGTGCTTATTATTCAAAACGTTAAAACCAACTTCTTATTTTGTAAAATAAAACTCGATTAACGAAGAAAATATAACGGTATTTAAAAAAAATCATCATACAAGAGTCCAACGTACAAATAATTGTACAAAGTACTGATGTACAAATACTTTTGTCCCAAAGATTTTTACTTAAATTGTACTTTTTTTTAACAATGTGTTATATATTAATTTATTTTTTATCAAATAATTCAATAAAAATGGACCTGAATTAAAACTACATATAATAATTTTTTATTCTTTATAAATTATTGAAGATATACGAAATGCATGGGTGTACAAATAGTTTTGTCCCTAACTGTATATTCTTGAATATATTGCTAAATTATTGCGCTGCTTAAATTTAACGATATCATTACTAATATCGTTATTTTCAAAAAATATGATATCATTTTCGAGTGTAACTTTTAGAAAGCAACCTATATCATTTTAGAATTATGAATGATGTCATTCTCGGGATTCTTTATCGTTGAAATGATATCGTTATGATATCATTACGATATCATTTGGTTTGTTGGGTAGCTTTAAATGTTTATTAAACATCTGCATCAAATCATTTGCTTTTCAACTCACAGTAATGTTTTTTAATACATGCTCTCACATTACTGCTAAAATAAAAAACAAAACAATACAAAACAAACCACGCAAAAAAATATTATTTGAATTGAGTTGAATTGAAATGATAAAACAAAAACAAATCATGTTATGTTCTCTTTGAGAAATTGTTTGTCATAAGAAATTTTTTTCAAAAACAGTAATGTTTAATAAAAAACATAAAATCAAAACTGTGAATTACTGTCATTCCCTTACTTTAATATGAAAAAATGCATGGAAAGTAACAATTATTTATTTTTAAATAAAAAAATAGATTATGATTACGTTTGCTTTAAATTTTTTTGCTCAGAAAATTTAATTATTTTTTATTTCAATTATAATTAATTATATCTTAAATGAAATAAAATTTATTTTATTTATGATATTTTTATTTACTTTTAATTACAAACCTATATTATTTAAATTTTTTCATTTAATATTTCCTTCACTTAAAATTTTGTAAACAAAAAACAAACAAATGACAGTATTGCATTTTATATATAATTCAATTCAATTCAGTTGCAAATGATTTGTTGCTAAATTGTTTTTATGACTCCCTGCACAAATGATTTTGTTTGTTTTTGTTTTGTTTTCTTTGTCTTTTCCATACGTACGCACACACAGCGAATTGATTTTAAGTTTAAATAACAATAACAGTCAACAATTGAAAAGAAAGGGAATCATTAAAAATGAGTTACAAATGAATTGATGCAGATGTTTAATGTTTATAACTCCTTAAGTATACGTCGGATTTTATTGATTTAAAAACTAGTGTAAAGTTTATTACGATAAATATTGTAAAATTATATTGTATGTTTTTGCTAATGATGCACTCACGAAAAAAAATGCAATTTTCGGATGCATTTTTGAGAAATTTCTACCGTTTTGATTTTAAATATTTTTGCTTAATATTGAAGACAAATATGTTTGTTATATAAAACATTAGCACTTAATCTGGGACAAATAGGTTTTCTAGCTCAAATAACAAATTATGGAATATTATGATTAAAATTAATTTTAAAATAAGCTCACAAAAATTAAAAAATAAAAAATTAAAAAAAAATGTTTGTATGAAAAAATTTGAAGAAATAATAATTTTTTTTTTTAATAGTGAACCATTTTGTCCCAAAATAATTTATATTGCAATTTTTAGCAAACATTATGTTTTTTATATCACAAGAAGAAAAAAATTGAAAGGGTAGAAATTTTTCAAAAATGCAAACTAAAATTGCATTTGCTTTATGAATGCATTTTTAAATGATAATATTATTTTTAAATTACTACATTTGTAGTAGGCATATTCTTCTTAAATATGCAATTTAAATCATTAAAATGCGTTAACAACTTTTAGAGATATTGGTGTTTAAAGTTAGACACTTTTGAGATTTTTTTGACTTTTCAAAAAATCAAAATCGCAAATAATTTCGCGAATTTTTCAAAATTAAAAAAAAAAATAAAAATGGAGATATTTAAATGGCTCCATAGCGTATGCGTATGCCAAATATTTTTTTAAATAATTTTGTGTAACATTTGAACGGATAAATATTTTTCAATGAAATTTCACATAGTTATTACTAGGGTGATCGACGCGGTTTTCCAACCGGTTTTAAAACCGGTTTTTTCAGTCAATGTGCTGTCGGTTTTTTCAAAATGTTCATTGTATGACCCAATTTAATTTTTTTGATCCAATATTTCCTTTATTTTTTAAAGGTGTTGCGTTAAAAAAGTTTCACCTGCAGAATCGTTTCAATTGAGACTTAATTAATATACTATCTCCATATTAAGCCATGGTTTCTGTTTATGCTAACTAAAATTTAGATGATTTTTTCTACAATTTCTAGTCATCTAGATATATAATTTGCTTAGCATTTTTTATATTTCCAGAGCTTTCTGAAGCTACCAAACGACGTAGAAAATTAAAATTTGGCTTAATTATAAAACTTTTTGTCCAACAAATCCTAATGGAGCCATATTTTGATTTATGTGTCTTTTTCTAAGAATTTTTTCTCTTTCCAGAGCTTTCTAAAGCTCCCAGAAGACATAGAAAATTAAAATTCAGCTTAATTATAACCCTATTCGTTCTACAAATCCTAACGGAGCCAGATTTTGAAATCTCTATCAGGGAGCGAAAATACGTAGATCTATATATATGGATTTAAATATATCTTTCCTAAGCAATGTTTCCTTTCCAGAGCTTTCTGAAGCTCCCAGACGACGTAAGAAACTAAAAATCGGCATACTTTTAAAACTATTCGTTCAACAAATTCTAACAGTGCCAGATGTTTCTATCAGGGACCAAAAAGTCTGTTTTGGTATTAAGAACTTTTGAGTTGCTATACTTATTGTTTGCTCTCCAAATCCTATAAAAAACTGATTCTGTATTTCGGCCAGGGAGCGCATTTACGACGATTTTTTTTTTATTTTGAAGGGTTTACGAATTTAAAACTTTAATCAATATAATTCCAATAAATTTGAAAGGCTTCAAATAATTGACTTCGATTAGGGAGAGGAAGGTGTCTAAATGTTGTTCATATTTTTTTCTTTTAATTTTCGGATTTGTTTATGCATATTTTCATTATTATATTATTTTTCCTGACATTGTTAGGCTTTTACGCTTGTATTTAATAAATTTTAACTTAATTATAAGAATTGATTTTTTTAAAGAAATGTAGTCTTTTGATATAAATGTTAACTTCTGCAAAAAACCGGTTAACCGGTTTTTTCTGAATTTCAAAAAGTGCAACCGGTTTTTTTAAAATACCAACTATTCGAACTATTCGAAAACCGGTTTCTCAAAAAAGTCTAATAATCGATCACCCTAGTTATTACTGAGGTATTTTTCATCTGCTTTTAAGAAATACAAGTTTTTAGCTGCTCTGTGAACTGGGGGTGGACCTCCGAAATGGGTAGCCTCGTATTTTATATAATAAATAATTGAAGGAGTTGACCACTTTCGGAGATTCTCCTTCCGTCCACAGACCAGCTAGATATTTGTGCTCCTCCAAAGACACCTCAGAAATTTGTGAGAAATTTCATTGAAATATACTTAACGATTCAAGTTACAAAAAATTATTAAAAAACACGTTGAAACTGCTGTGCTCGTAAGTATGTATCTATGTATGTATGTTTCAATGTGTTTTTTTTAAATAATTTTGTGTAAATTTTGAACCGTTAAGTATATTTTAATGAAATTTCACACAATTATTTCTGAGGTGTTTTTCAATTGTTTTGGAGGAGTACAAATATCTAGCTGGTCTGTGCATGGAAGTGGAATCTCCGAAAGTGGTCAACTCCTTTAATTATTTATTATATAATATCCGAGGAAACCCATTTCGGAGATCCTCCCCCCAGTTCACAGAGCAGCTAGAAACTTGTGCTCCTTCAAATATTTATCCGTTCAAAAGTTGCACAAAATTATTTTAAAAAAATACGTTGAAACTTCTGTGCACTTATGTATGTAGAAGGCAGCAGCACACATTTACTATAGAAATTAAGGAAAATCTGCACATTTCGCTGAAGGGGGGTCAAGTTGAAGTTATTTTTTAAACGATTGTGTAAAATATTTATGCAAGTATTTGGTGTCATTGGAAAGGCTATTACTTGAAAAATAATAATATCTAAATAATAAAGTATTCACACTAAATGTTTTCATTAACTTGATCAAAAAACGAAAAATGTTTTTATTTAGTGCTATTTAAAAAAAAATAAAAATAATAATAATATTTGAACTTAAATAAAATCTACATTAATTAAGCTATCATTGTGAAATTTTAGTACAATATAAAAAATTTTCCTTAAAAGAAGGGAATAAATAGGTTCCCATTTTTTTACTCCGAAATACCCAAAATTCCAGTTCGGGGAAAGCTTGCTTCAAAAATTGACTTTTTTCGTTGAAACGGTCATCCTGTCGTTATAAGGGTCCTCCGTCAGAAAATACTTTTTGGGTGTATACCTTACATATAGGTCTAAAAAATTTAAATAATTTTAAGTCGATCCCAGCTATGCGATTTGAGAACATAACAAAAGAGAAATAAATTTATTCTAAAATTTACAAAATTTGGATAGGGCTCGTGGGCAGACCTTTGTCCCAAACTCCTCCGGATTTACTTTACACGCATTTAAATTAAGATTTCTTTTGAAAACATTAAAAAAATGACAAAGTCCAGAACAAAAAACAAATTTTATCACTGAATAAATATTGCCAACTTTTTGGAAAAAAACCCAAACAATTTAAAATTTTTTTAAAGTTCCATCTTTAGATTAATATAACTTTTTATCTGGTAAATATTTTAGAAAAATTCTAGGGGCAATATTAAGCCCGCCAAGTTAAAAAAAACTAGAAAAAACGAGGCTAAAAATGAGGTACAAATTTATTTCGACCCAAATATCTCTTAAACTAAAAGAGATAACTTACACATGTAAGCGTATTTTTTTTATATTTTATAAGGACTATCTATATATAAAATTTCTTTTCTGTCATATCATAAATGAATTTTTGGCGATTTAAAAAAAAAAATTACATACCCGAGATGGGCAACTTTGGAGGGTCACCCACTCCCTCCTGACACGCTAGGGGCTTGTACTCATCACATCAACTCGAAAACACCTCAGCTCTGACCATGTAAAATTTTATTGCGATACCTCTAACAGTTCTTCAGTTACTGAATTATTTCCAAAAAAAAAAAGCGTTTTGGAACCACTGTGGTTCGTAAGTGAAAACGAAAACATCAAGAAAATGTGAAATCGTTCGATTTCACATTTATTTTTGTGAAATCGAAAGCCAAAACACATACAAATAAGTATGATTTGTTTTTAGACTTTTACAAAAAGATACCGAATATTAAAGGTATTTCTGAGGTGAATACCTTTATTGTTGCCATGATGTACTAAAAAGAGTTATTTTAGACCAAAATTTCTTCCGAGCTCAAAACTACGGACTGGAGTTGAATTTTAAATACATTTTCTCCGTATTCAGTTCATCAAAAAGACATAATCACTAAATAAAACTACTATATAAAAACTGATTGAAATAATGATAACACTAATTAATTTCTTTGTACTTACCCAACAAACATTTTGCCTGGAATTCAAGTATAAGAACAATTTAATTCCAGTTATAAATTCAAATTTCAAGTGTTGAAATACAGTTCTACTACACTTTTATTCCATAACATACTCCAGTGAAAAGGAAACTTGAATTCAAGTCGAACATAACAATGTACAGTTCATTTCAAGTATTGAATTACAGTGAAGTTCCAATAAAACAAATAGTTGAATTTAACTTGGAAATATAATATAAATTAAACATTTGTTAACAGTGCAATTCCAGTAATCAACATAATAGAATTTTATAAAATTCTATTATGTACATAAGTACATTTTTACATTTTTATTTTACAAAAGTTATTTAAATATACCGCATAGGGATCATTACAAATATATTTATATAAATATCTTAGGAAATAAATTAACACATCAGGTCGTTTCATTTATAGTTATTGATGTAATCCTCTAGTGCATCAAAATTATGATTATTTTCTTCAATGAAATGATATGAAATCTGCGACTTAGTAATAACTCCTTATACACTTTTTTCGGTTTTAATACATTTTCTGCTTGATCATTAGTTAATATTTTTTATAAATTTTTAATTGATTATTTTTTTATATTTCTTTCTCACAAATATGATTAATTTTTCTTGACAACAAACAAAAAGTTATTTTTGGAATTCAAGTTGAATACAAATAAAAATTCAATCATTGAAATTTAAATTTTATGAGTGCTTATATAATTATTTCAAATCAAATGTCTTCGCTTTTTTTTTTTTTTTTTTAATTTAGCCTGATTTGGCAATAGCATTTGATGTCAAATTGAGGAAATTCCATTTTTTTTTTCGATTAATAATTTATTTGTATGTTAAAACATTTTTTAAGAACAACTTTTGATACTTAATTGAGAAAGAATCACTTTTTTATGAATCGCAATTTCAATTAATAATTAAAATTAAACATATTTTGAGAAACGCGTTAAAATTATCATTTTTAAATCTTTTGAGTTTGTAATAACTTGCTTCCGTGTGGAGTCTTTACTTGTTTACTCCCATCGGACGAGTCCCCAGGTGGCGGATAGGGGAGTTCGGATGTAAGGTTTCTGATCCAATTGTAGTCAGTGAATTGGAGATTATTTACCATTGGTTGCAGATCCCCCATGCACTGACTATAATCGGATCCTACGCATTACATCTAAATCTAGTAACTCATGGAAATAAATCAAGTGCACTTTTAAGATCAAGGTGAGTGGTAGCAGTGCCAAGGATCTGCATGGTTAATTAGTGCCTAAATAAACTAATCGCTAACAGCTCTTCTCCAACGCCCATGGCACGGGTTGGTTGTAACTTCATCTGCACGAGTTAGTGAACAGGCGTGCTCAAAATTAGTTCGGCAAGACGCGGTGAAACCTAGTGTAACTGCCGTCGTCGACAGCCGAACAAAGGAGGAGAGAGCTAAGAATGGCGTCAGAGCTTCCTTGATCTATCTTAATAAGATGGCCAAGAAAGATCTGTCGACATTCAGTGGTAGGGATAAGTACCTTATCAAGAGGCATAGGAAGAGTGTCATTAGATTTGAAAGAATCTATGGCTCTACCACAGCTATCTTGGAAATGTCTTATGCCGAGAGACAAAATTCGATGTTTGACACCGTTCCGGGAAGTACTCGTGAGAGTACAGGAACAGTGTCAGGGGTCGCATTGGAGTCTAAGAAAAATGTCAATGATAGCAGCCGACCAACGAAACCAATCACGTCTTCGGAACGATTGGTTGAAACTGAGAAGCTGACTATCATTGCCAAGCAGGGGGATGATCGTAAACCATCCGGCAACTCTGGTGTATCACTCGCTAGAAGAGCCAGGCCTGGAGACGACCAACCTTCGAAAAGCAAGAAAGGTGCAGCAAACAACACTCCCAGCTCTCTTAAAGGTCTTCAAAAGAAGATGATAAAGAACCTTTCTACATCGAAAGTGGCTGGTCATAAGCCATCCAGCTCTCTTAAGGATCACCGTAAGGAGGTCGTTAAGAGAGCTAGGTCTGGCGATGACCAGCCAGTTTCGACTGCTAAGAAGGCGAGCCACACACCGGTTGGTTCTCTTAAGGGCCTCCAAAAGGAAGTAATTAAGAGAGCTAGATCTGGTGATGAAAAGCCTTGTACCTCAAAAAAGGCGAAGGAGTCGACTAAGCCGGCATATCTTCAGGCGGCTGTCATAGACCGTGTTGATCCAGATGGGAGGATTAGCACGGATCTATGGAGGTTGATTGAAGATAGGCTCATCGATGAGATCGCCGCAATGAAGGGAAGACCGTAAAAGTGTCCTTCAGAGGCGCGGACTGATCAAAGGGTGTCAAAACCTTCAACTGTGGCAATGAGAAATCTTTTGAATTCCTCAAGGCCACAATTGTCAAGTGCGGCAACCTTTGTCCAGAGGCGAAACTGGATGTGATACTTGCGTCTGAGTTGCCCCTAAGGCCGGTAATGACAGTGTGGATTCCACCACCCATAAAACCAGTGGAAACTATACTGACAGTACTGGTCAACCAGAATGAAGGTCTGGATACAAGTCAGTGGAAGTTATTAACTTCTCGGACTTGTAAAGAAAACCTCGGAACGGACTTCAGGTTTTGGAGTCGTTGGGGGGAATTGCTAATTTCGGTCTGGGCACTATCAGGTTCCGGTATCCGAAATCTGACAGTACCAACGAGGCTGCAAGTGGTGCAAATTAATTTGCATCACTGTGAAGCAGCCTCAATTGAATTAGCAATGAACCTTACTGACTCCAAAGTGGATGTGGCCTTGATCCAAGAGCCCTGTTAGGAATAGCTATGAACTAACTTGTCCGGTAATATTTCCGGTGAAAAGAGAACAGCCTAAATGGTGAACCAAGGAACTTAAGAACCAAAGGTCGACCGTCAGGAGCTGTTCAATAGGGCGAAATTAACACGTAAGTGTGAAGATTGGAACAGCTATAGGGAAAGTTTTAATAGGTATAAGGCAGACATCAAGAGAGCAAAGAGGGACTCATGGAGGAACTACTGTGGGTCCATTGACTCCGTAAATGAGCTATTCAGATTCAGGCGAATTTTATCCAAGGATCCAAATGCTCCTGGATATATTCAGCGCGCGGATAACTCATGGACGGAGTCTTGCTCTGAGTCTCTGAGTTTAGTTATGGAAACTAATTTTCCAGGCTGTAGGAACTTGGTGAAGTAGTCAGTGACATTGTCTCGATAGATAAGGGAGTATGAGCGGTGAATACCTTTGAACCTTACAAGTCACCTGGTCCAGATGGTATTTTTCCAGCCATGCTACAAAACATCAACGACACGGCACTAACATTTCTCACGGAGCTTTTTAGTGTATATCTCATTAGAAGATATATTCCAAGGAGGTGGAGAGAGGTTAAGGTAATATTCATACCTAAGGCAGGCAAGGCGAGCCACTCGAAACCTAAAGATATCAGACCGATCAGCCTAAAGATTTTCTACTGAAGACATTAGAGAGACTGATCGATCTTTATCTGAGGACTACAATTGACAACCATATCATCAGCGGGGCTCAGCATGCTTATCTAAAGGGTAAATTTGTTGAGAGTGCGCTGCATGATGTAGTGAGTTATATTGAACGTGGCCTACAGTATAGGGAGTATACCTTGGCAGCGTTCCTTGATATAGAAGGAGCTTTTAATAATATTAAGATTGAAGCTATTAGAGAATCACTAGAATCATTATGCGTTCAGAACTTCCTAATAGAATGGATTATCTTGATGCTGAATAGCAGAATAATAAATTCGAACTTGGGAGATGCATGCATAAGGAAGCTAGTGACTAGAGGGACTCCGCAAGGAGGAGTTCTCTCGCCTTTACTATGGCTCCTAGCCGTCAATGTCATTCTAAGACAATTTGACGCAAGAGGACGAAAAATCGTTGCCTATGCTGATGAAGTTGTTATACTGATCACAGGGAAGTTTGAACTTAACGAACTGTCCTCATGGGCTACTAGTAAAGGTTTAGGGGTTAACCCGGAGAAAACGGAGCTATTTCTTTTCACCAGAAGGTACAAGATTGAGGAGTTTAGGCTACCGATACTAGGGGGAATTGAACTTAAATTGGCAAATGAACTTAAAATGGAAGAGGAATACACAGGAAAGGCTAAAAAGAGGTCTCAACGCCTACTACACATGCAGGAACTCCATAGGTAAGAATTGGGGCCTCAAACCAATGGTAGTAAATTGGATTTACACATCGGTAGTGAGACCAATTCTTACGTATGGATGTCTCGTCTGGTGGGAGGCAATGATAATAGGAAGTCGTAGGAATCTTCTGTCTAAGGCCCAGAGATGTGCTTGACATCATCTCCTACCCATTGACGAGTTCGTGATGGGAATGGCTGCAAGGAGCTTGCTTAGGCTTAGTGAACTAGGACTTGTAGGATCAATCAGAATAGGACATTCCAAATTTCTAAACGAAATCAACCTTGGTGAACATTCTCTGACTCCTCTAGGGTTCACGGATTACATGTGCACAGAGGTTGATTTCAGGGAAAATCCTACACTGATTATTCCTAATAGGGACCAATGGTCAGGAAAGGATAAACTGTTCAGTGGAGCATCGGCACTGGTGCAGGTGTTTATCTGTTTGAGGAGAACGTCAGGGAATCGTACAGACTCTGGGATAGTTGTAGTGTGTTCCAAGCAGAAATTCTACGTATCCTTAGGGACACAGAATTGATAGCAAGGAACATCGAGGAGAATACGGAGGTAACTCTGTATGTGGATAGCCAGGCGGCGCTAAAGGCCCTGAGGGGACATTTTGTCAAGTCTAGGTTAGTTAGCGACTGTAAGAAGGCTCTTAGGAGATTGATGGGCAACTATCATATTAGACTCTGCTGGGTACCGGGTCATTGCGAGATAATGGGCAATGAGGTAGCCGATGAATTGGCTAGGAACGGCTCAGCTTTGGATGGTGCTGTAAGTGAAAGTGGTGTTAGACCACCTATAGGCTTTTACTTCAGGTTGATTAGAGATTGGATTCAGGATAGAACCAATCATGCATGGAATCGTAGAACGGACTGCAGATTGTCAAGGTCCCAAAACTTGAGATGGCAGATACAAATCTACTATTGGGCATGAAAAGGGGAAACCTGAAAACCATGATAGGTATTCTAACAGATCATTGTCCTATAGGTGGAATGATGGGAAATTGGGAGATAGGTTCCTCCGGTCTTTGCAGGATGTGCGAAGATAGTGAGGAAATAGAGACAGAGGAACATATTTTATGCCACTGTCCATGTCTACAACGGAGTAGGCAGAAATGGCTAGGCAGCCGATTCGACGAATTAGATAGCTTATCAGAAATGGATAAGAGTAGTTTGATAGGAATCGTCATGGGAATAGGCTGGCTAAAAGGGTGCCGTTGGCTTACGGCGAATGAAGTAGGGCGGTAATATCTTCCTTCTATCCTATGTCTCTTTTCTGTTATTTTCTTGGTATCAGTTTTCTAATATCTTTTCATTTCTTACTTTCTCTGTAAATTCTTCGAAGGGACTCACCATGGACCTCTAGGTCTCCGAGTGGATGCACGGAAACTCTTTCGAGTACTGTGTAACCCTTTTTTACCTACCTATCTAATTTGTTTGTTAGCTGATTTAGAATTTAGATATTACAGAAAATCACTGTTTTTTACAAAACTACCCCGTCTCAGCACTGCTTCATCCGATGTTTACAACTCTGCGGAGAAAAGAAAATATAAGTTTTTATAGCCCGAGAACTTGTATCCTATGCAATAAAAGCATATTTATCTTATTTATTATTATTATTATTTTTTTTTCGAAAATTAGTAGAAAAAATGAAATTGAAAAAAGATTCGGCTGTGCCGAATCTTTGATACCCTTCACCATATTACCATTTTACTATCTTATCGACATCATATTACCATATTACCGACAAATAATAAAATTTTCGCCTTAACGTATGCTTTCATATTTTCACATATATAAATCTAAATTTTTTCAAACTACGAAATTTTGAATATACAAAAAAAAATACAATCATAGCAGGCTTTGCTTTTAAAAAATAAACAACAACAATTCCATATTTATTTATTTTTTTATGTGTGTATATACAAACTGGCTGCATATACAAAGAACAACAATAACACTGTTATTCATTATATTACTTCTATTGCTAACTAAACTACTTGTCTTACAAGCAAAAACGTCACTAATAGTCATTACAATGCTTAATATACATGTTTGTGTATGTATTTATGTATATTCTTAACAGATATCTTTTAGTTTTTAAAAATAAACAACAACAATTCCATATCTATTTATTTTTGTACAGACTGCATATACAAAGAACAACAACAACACTGTTATTCATTATATTACTGCTGTTTCTAACTAAACTACTTGTCTATACAAAAAACAAAAAACGTCACTAATAGTCATTACAATACTTAATATACATGTTTGTATGTGTATTTATATTCTTAACAGATTTGTTTTTGGACCATAACTCTGTTGATTATAAACGAATTTGGTTTATTAAAAAAAACGAAATTTTATAAAAACGTTATGACTGATCTATATAAAAATAAAAATCTGTAGCTTGAACAAGGGCTTCAAAAATAAAAAATTCGTTTTCCCCGATATCTCAGTTATTACTGAACCGATTTATTTCATTTTTTCAGAACAAAAATTCAGAAAATAATTTCCGAGCCCCCTTTAAAAATTCGAAGTCCCTGTTATATGCAGAGGCTTCAGAAACAGAAAAACCGGTTTCAAAAACCGGTTTTTAAAGCATATCTCCGCCATTTATAAACTGATCCTGCTGATTCAAAAAACCGAAATTTTATAAAAATATTTGTGACAGATTTGTATAAAAATAAAAATCTATAGCTTAAACCAGGGCTTTAAAAAATAAAAAATGCGTTTTGTCCGATATCTCAGTTATTATTGAACCGATTTATTTCATTTTTTAGAACAAAAATTCAGAAAAAAATGTTCGAGATTTCTTTGTAAAAACGAAGTCCCTAGTATATACAGAGGCTTCAGAAACTGGAAAACCGGTTCTAAAAACCGGTTTTTTAACATATATCCGCATTGTATGAACCGATCTTGCTGAATTCCAATAGCAAAATTCTCGAAAGCATTTCCGATCGTTTGATATATATATTATATATGTCAGTTATCGGTGGGCTTCATAAACGCCATTTCAACCGACACACGGACGGACGGACATGGTCCTATCGTCATCATTTCTTACAAGGATCCCGAAAATGTAAACTTTTTTGCTCTCCGACGAAAATTGTGGGAATTACAAACGGAATGACAAACTTATATATACCCTTTACACCTTTGGTGAAGGGTATAAAAATTGGTCATTTATATGGTTTAGTCCAGTAATTCTTTTTGGTTCGTCCAAGGTTCCTGGATTAAATCTACTTGTATCTTACCTCTATTTATTTTTTCCATCAGAGCGTTGTTTGCAGTCTCTCTTCAGTGGATGTTTATCAGAATGACCTCAATCAACAGTACTCAAGGGTCCTGTTGATTTTTCTGGACTTTAACTATTGTGTTTTGTCGGTACATCTTAGCCAGTTTCTTTCACTGTGCACCAATTCTTTTTAGTCGTGAGTTTCGCGACGCTTTCACTGACCTCGTCTATCATTCTGCTGACATCCTTTTGTTTACATTATAGTGTTATTTTGACTTTCATCGTCTCACAGTTTTTAAATGTTGGTTTCGCATTGAGCATCCTTGGGCTCACAGCTTCCTTCTCTTTATTTTGTGTTACTGCTAGGGAGATCGATTACTCGACTTTTTGGAGAAACCGGGTTTCGAATAGTTCAAATAGTTGGTATTTTGAAAAAACCGGTTGCACTTTTTTAAATTCAGAAAAAACCGGTTAACCGGCTTTTTGCAGAAGTTTCTATCAAAAGACTAAATTTTTTTAAAGAAAAATCAATATACCTTATAATGTCCAAGTTAAAATTTATTAAACATAACTATTTATGGAAATAACTATTAACCCATTAAGAACGAGAAAGAAAGATATAGTCGTCCAAGCCCTACATTATCCTACACCATTGTGAGCATCAACATTCGGGGAGGGGTCTTCTTTAAACTTATATGGAACTTAGATATGCAAAAATTCTTGCTACATTTAACGGATTTATTATGTTTAAAACCCTTTTCCATGAGTTTATTTGCATGGGGACTAGGTGAAATAATGGACCGATCATAAACAATTTCAACACGCTTCGTCCTTGGACTATAAGAAACCTCTGTGCCAAATTTCATTAATTTATGTTAAAAACCTGTCTTTTGATTACAAGGTTTACATCAACGTTGCTCAAATGGAGGTTCGCGACCCACAAGGGGTCCGTAAGAACATTCCTGGGGGGTCGCGAAGATATCCTAAAAAATATTCTTGAACATAAAATTTTTTAATATACATAAATATTATGTAGGAGTTTAATAGCCTGTTTCTCTATGTCGAACGAAAGCTTTCTTTCGACTTCTAAGCGAACGAAAATTGATTTGGGTTTCTCTAACTCACTTCTATGCGAACAATGAGTCGAACGACAAGTCGAAAGAAAACGTAAGTGTTTTCATATAAAATTGGGTTTCTGTATTTCGAACGATAAGAACAAAAATGTCAAAATCAGTCACTTGCTATTTTGCTTTCGAATGGTTGAATTTTTTAAAGAAAAATAGGAAAAATTCTCAGAAGGACATTGCAAATGTTCCTTAATCATGTTTATTATTCATTTTGATGTATTTGTTATCCATTAATTACGATTTTGTGTCTAAAAAACCATTTCTATAAAAAATCAAAGAAAATTTTTGTTTTTTAATTTTTTTTAAATTATTTTATTTTTTCTTGTTTATTTACATAGTTGTATCTATGTTTAAATAATTTAGTAGTATTTTTAATATATTTACGAAAAAAAGTTACTCTTAAAGAAAAATAAAACAACAACAATACGAAAAGACGTAACTCCATGCGAACGAAAGCGTAGGAAATACAGAAACCCAAATTGATTCGAATTCGTTCGACTTGCTTTCGTTCGCTTAGATTTTCGTTCGACATAGAGAAATAGGCTATAAATAAGAATTCCAATGAAAGCCTAAAACTATTTAAAATGGAAAGACATATTTATACAAAAAATCCCCTAATTAAAGGCAAAAGTAAAGAATTTTTTATAAAATGAATTTTTTTTAGAAACAACTAGCATTAGCTGCAAGAAAAGCCAATGAAGGAACCCGTACTTTGATTGGTAATATTATGGTTGATAAAACCATAAATTTTACCTAGTCGTAAACTAGTAAAGCTAATATGAATACGCTGAATTCAAAGATGGCAGAAGTTTTTCGAAGTTAGTGCTTGTATTCGCGATATTTGCATTTAAAATTTATTATGGAAGTAGCACAAATACTAAATCTTTCGATTATATACCCCAATCATAAATTAAATTTCATGCCGATATTTAAAATATTTATATTTTTGTTTGAAAAGTTGCTCATTGATAACACTTGGTAGTTTACGGACGGAATTGAAGTAATATTTTTGTTAGTTTTATAATTTAGCGTTTAAAATATAATTTGTGATCCTATACTTCAATAGAATCTTAATTATTTATTTTGTTAAAATTTAACGACTAAATTCTTAAATTTAAGCCAAAAAAAATTAATTTTCCTTACCCCTCTTTTATCCATTCAAAGTGAAGTATCTCAAAAACAAGCGCTTTTAATACTTTTAAATACGTTTAACGACATTAAATTCAATGTCGTCGACTTTAAGAAAGCAATGCTGTCCAATGACACAATGTAAAGAAAACTTTAAGATGTAGCAGGGAAAACAATTAATTAAAAT
This sequence comes from Protophormia terraenovae, assembly GCA_951394005.1. NCBI lineage: Eukaryota > Metazoa > Arthropoda > Insecta > Diptera > Calliphoridae > Protophormia > Protophormia terraenovae. Next base: position 101,036,163 of record OX596073.1, read on the forward strand.
TTTTACATGAAACGCTATACATATTTATTTTTTGTAAATATATTATGCCAAGAACCATAGATTAACAACTAGCTATTTATGTGAGAGAAAAAAACCTAATTGAATTGTCAGAAACCTAATTCATACAACAACAAAATACATGTAGTCACATATATTTTGTCTTTGTGTTTTCAAAAAAATGAGTAACTTTTTTGAAAATTTAGTATAGCCACCCTATAAACTTCCCTCACATAAACTTCTAGTTCTATTCTATGCCAAGAACTTTTTTATAAATTCGATACAATATCTTTTATAAATTTTAATTATATTACAATATCCTGGCGAAACATTAGAAATAATACTTTATGAATATTTAAAAAAATATTCATAAATTTCAGTTCAAATATCAGTATAATACATGTTTTTTGAAATAAAAAGCTATTTTTAAAACCGGTTTTTTAAATTTTTCGACATTCGAAAAATGAACATTTTGAAAAAACCGACTGCACATTGACTGAAAAAGCCGGTTTAAAAACCGGTTGGAAAACCGAATCGATCACCCTAGTAACTGCACCCGTTTCCAAAAGAAACGATTTATTCACGATCGAGCATGACGACGGTACGTGACTGGCGAGTGAATCGTCATTTAACGCCATTACTGGGGCTATTAGTCCCTGAACCGTTACGACATAATATTTTGTTTAAGGGTATAACTCCGTATCTGGTTTTGGTCCGCGGTGAGTCCTAGACATCAGAATGATCAGTCACATTGATTTTCCTAGCACTAAGATTTAGGCGAGAAGAAACAATGCGGCCAATCTCTGACCGTTCAGGGTTTCATTCTTTGTGATTATTCTTTTTTTTTTATTAAAATGTAATAAAAGTTCTCTTTGCATTTCTCTTCCTCACTTTTAAAAAATTTCGTCATAAAATTGGACTTAGCTTATTTGGTTTTAATTTTAACGTAAAGAAAATTGTTATCGTTTATTTATTTAAAAACTTTGAATATATGGTATAAGTATTTATGTAATTTTAATTATTATATCAAATGATATCTCCATTAACAACCTAAACAATTCTATACATTAAATACTATATTTACTATAAACTAAACTATTCTACCCAGCGCTTCAGCACGACGATCTGTATTTTGGAATAAAGCTCTTATTAAATGACGAATTTCCTCCGCTTTATAATTGGCAGTCAAAATGCCAGCACCATCACACCATTGCTCCGTTATTTCTTGCAGAGACGCATTAAGAATCATTTTCAACTGTTGCAGTTTCATCCAACAAGGTACTCGTAAAATTTCATGTTTATCCTGTAATTTTTAAATATTATAAAGATTTTATATGTAACTAAACTATGTACTCATTCATCTCACCTTAAATAGATCCGGCGCTTTATTTAGAATCACCTCTATAAGTTCACTTAATTCATTGGCAACATTGGCAGATATATCTTCAAGTGAGAGTATACGTTTCATAACGTTTTGACAAAAGTCATTTAACAAATTACAAAATGTTGTATTATAAATGGCATCGGGTAATACATTCAACCAAACATTTTTCAGTAAATCCATTTGTCGCAAACATTGGCGTATTAATTTCAATGGTCCCGAACCGATTGAATGGGTGTCCGAGAGATCTACATTAAACAAATAATAATAATAAACCATAAGTTTTATTAAAGCAATTGTATTTTACTTTTTTATTTACATGGGTAAGTATAACATTTTACTACAACTTTTTTTATGGTAGAGTAATTTTGGATTGTTCTCCTCTTTAATAATAATTGTTAACATTTCTCTTTTTATATTCTTATATATTTTTTAATTTTTTATAAAAGAAATATTTTTCTAATTAAACAAATGTCAATTAACGAACATATGATGTCCAAATGATTTAATTTTAATATAATAAAGTAAAATTGCATTAAATGCTAAAGCCATTTATTTTTAAAATCATAAAAAAAAAAATAATTTTTATTTTCTTTTCCTATTCAAATTTGCTAATTTCTTAAATAAATAGAGAATGCATCCCGGGATTCCAGGGAAATTTGGAATATTTCTTGTCCTGCTTTTCCCGGACGAAATTTCCGAGAACTTTAAAATCTCTTATATGGAAGAAAACTGCATGAATTTTAACAAAAACATATATTTGAGTAATGTTTTAAAGAAGATTAAGCTAAAATCTAAAAAGGTGGGAACTATATCTTAACTACAATTTCATTAATAAGGTTTTATATACAATTCATTATGAAATGTCAATACTAAAACCCAGCAAGCGAAAAAGTATAACTATTTTAAACAATCATGTAGACATCATAAACAAACAAAATATTACAAAATATTAAGAAATTTAATATAAAAAGTTGTAGTAGCAGTGAGTCTCACAAATATTAAGTAATCATTTTACTTTAAACTAAAAAAAAAATTAAAATGTAAATTGTAATAAAATTTTATTTTATTTCGATGACCGAGTGGGAAATTGAAATTAGACCAAGATATTATATATGATGTCCGATTTAAAAATTTTCTGAAGGTACGTTAAAATTTGGGATATATTTTTAATATTTTCATTCAATGTTGGACCACCCATTGAAGTTACAAACAATTTAATATCGTTTAATCGTTTTAATGTTTATTTTTTTGTGGCAAATACCACATTGTTTTAAGGTACATATATTTTAAATAAGATTAAAAATATTGCTAAATATTGTGAAGTCCAAGATGGAACAGGATAGTCTCCTCCCCATTAGATGTGCTCTCGCCCAATTTCAGTTACGCATTTTTATTTTTGAATTAAATGGCTTTTAAAAGACCTATAAAATACTACTACGGTCTTAATTGCTCTACTTTGGATTGTGTTGTGGTTATTTTAATGCTGAACGATTTCAGACCACTTAAAGCAATTTTATTATGATCGTTTAGACTATCTCTAACAATTTATGTTCCATTATTAGCTGTGTTTTGTTGCTAACGTTCATGGGTAATTTCATAAAAATTTTAAATTTATATAAGTTAGGAGTTAACGTGTAGAATTATACATGTTAACTTTTATTTGAAAAGTGTTTTATGATTTATCTATTTTTGCATTAAGTTAACGTTTGAAAAATTTTACTTAATAGCTCAATTTTAAAGCAAAAAACTTAAAATTGTGTTTGTTTTTTCTTTTGCTTCTGCGGCAAACGACGTTTTTCATTTAGACATTATTTGCAATAAATTATGATTTCATGATATTTATTTTATCGAATTTATACTTCTCTCCGTTTTAATTTTTCGTACGCGAAAAAAATCACCTCTTAATTGGCTAAGGGTCAGACTTCTTCCAACAGCATTTTTGCTAACGAATTTTTCACGAAATTTTAAAAATTAAAAGCATGTTGAAGACAAGATTGACAACAAAGTCATCTACATATGTTGGCATGTTGTTGGCATTTAAAAAGAACAGGATTAACTTGGGAAAATGATGTTGGTGGCCTGGCCAACTCCAAGCTTTTCGCTTGGAAAGTAAGCATTTGCATATTTCAAAAGAATTTCACAAAAAATGCTTATTTTTTAAATCTTTGCATAAATTTGCATATAATGGATACAAAAGTTTGTTTTCTTAACAAAAACACACTTTTTTTTGTGATTTTTTGGAGTTCAATCAAATGATTTCTAAAACTTTTTTTGTGAGTATTTTGAGTACATTGAAAATATTGCAAAGAAAAAAAATCAGAAGCGTTAAGTATGATAATTAAAATTAAAATGGTTATATTTTTATAAACATCGAAATTTATTAGAGATTGAAAGTTTAAAAATGCATATTTTCTACACATTAATATATAATAATGCATAAATTCGTTGGTTTTTATATACATATTCATGCTATTTTTGCCCATTTTTCGTGCTTTTTCAAGCGCATATTTCCATTTTTTTTTTTTTTGTGCATATAAAAACTTGCCCTGCTGATGACAATGTCGCTCTGCACAACAAGAGCAGAATTTCTATGTCCTTTTATCAAAAAAGTTGTAAAGATTTTTAGAAATCTGCAGCCATTGTGTTGTACGAAAAATCATGCACCCATCATCGAGACTGTCTTCAGGATGTAGATAATTGGGACAGCATCTATTTTAAGGGATCAAGTTTTCATTTTCTTTTTTCTAGTATTTTAAATGAGGTGTAAAAGTCAAAATTAAATTTAAAAAAATAATTTTTGCTCAAAACCACCAAAAAGTTAACTAAAAACGAATAGTAAACTATTTAATTTTAAAAACATGTAAGTAAATATGAATGCAAACTCGGACTAAAATGATAATAAGTAGCATCTTATTAAAAGATATTCGGTACATTTCTTATACAGTTTAGGATTTTTGTCCGCCTACGAGAGATGTTTTCTCTAAAAACAGGTGTCCGCGTCCGCCCAAGAGAGCGTCCGCCTAACGGAGATTAATTTATTCTAAAAATGCCAGCTAAACCATGGGACCTAAAAAATTGTCCGGCTACCGGAGATGTCCGCTTATGGGAGCTTTCCGTTAAGGGAGCATTTACTGTATATTTTATTTCTTTAGCTTGAATACTATTGCTCTTTATTTTATTTTATATTTTAAAAATAAAATAAAACCTATTTCAAAACATTTAATTTTTTTATTCATAGAAAATCTTTGAATTTTATTCAACATTAATTTGTTAGAATAGATTTAAATTTGTTTGGAAAAATAAAAATAAGTAAAATATTTTTTTATACTTGAATAATTGAAAAAAATTTTATAATTTTTTTTAATTATTCAAATCTTTTGTGGCTGAATATTTTTATTTTTTGGAGTTTTTGTTGAATAAAATTATCAAAAAATTTGTTTAACTTTTTATTTAAATAAAATACATATAAATATTATTTAAGGTAAGAGTCATCAAATAAAAAAAAAAACTTTTGATTATATTCTTTAAAAAAAATATGAGTTTTACTTTTGATTAAATAAAATACTTTCTTTTTTAATTTGTTTTGTTCAATCAGATACAATTTTTTTTTATTTATTTTATTAGCAATGCAGTAAGCCTTTAAGGCCAAGGAACATTGCATAGCATTAAATTTTTTATTTTACATTATTTTCAATTAATAATTAGTATTGTTGAAATTCTGGTAACCCCTTTATTTTTGTGCAACATATACGTTCTCTTTCTGTTTGTTTTTATGTCATTTTTCATTCCTGTAACTAGTCGTCTTCACGTAACATAAAATATTTAACATTAACACTAACATCATGTTAATGATAAATGTAGATCGTTCAATTTGATGTTAATATTAATTTTTTCGATGTTTAAACATGGTTCTTTTAACATTTGCTTTAACAACCGTGTTTAAATATCGAAAAAATTAACATTAACATCAAATTGAACGATCTACATTTATCAGTAACATGATGTTAGTGTTAATGTTAAATATTTTATGTTACGTGAAGACGACTAGTAGCGAACATTGTAATTTTAGTCTTAACCCTTAAATGCTCACTGTATCTTTAAAGATACAACCATTAAAAATGCCCCCAACGTTTTATTTTAGGTCCAATAACGGTGAAAATTCTTTAAGCTGATTGTTTGAAATTCATTTATTTAAAAAAATTTTTAGTTGGCTGTGTAGTTAACGATCAAACTTGAAAAATGTGATTTTGTTAAAATTAAATAAACTACATATTTTGCAATGTAAAACCTAAGACCAGAGTTGTAATTGAGGCTGAAAAAAAATATGATGTTGTGTGCGAAATATGTCTAGAAGTCGTAAAAAGTAATCTGGAAAAAAATCTTACGAAACCGAGCCACAAAGCCTTATTGGATGGTTGTATCTTATAAGATACACTGAGCGCTCATCTACAAATTGGAAATTCGAAGTTGCTTAAATTTTACAGTATTTTATTACTTATAATCATGGCAAGTTTTTCAAGCTTTTCGCTTGGAAAGTAAGCATTTGCATATTTCAAAAGAATTTCACAAAAAATGCTTATATTTTAAATCTTTGCATAAATTTGCATATAATGGATACAAAAGTTAGTTTTCTTAACAAAAACACAATTTTTTTGGTGATTTTTTGGACTTCAATCAAATGATTTCTAAAAATTTTTTTGTGAGTATTTTGAGTACATTGTAAATATTGTAAAGAAAAAAAAATTCGGAAGTGTCAAATATGATACTTAAAATTAAAATTGTTATATTTTTATAAACATTGAAATTTATTTGAGATTGAAAGTTAAAAAATTCATATTTGTGCATATTTTCTACACATTAATATATAAGAATGCATAAATTCGTTGGTTTTTATATAAATATTCATGCTATTTTTGCATATTTCTGTGCATATTATACCATTTTTTCGTGCTTTTTCAAGCGCATATTTCAATTATTTTTGTGCATATAAAAACTTGCCCTGCTTATAATTATTTACATTTCTCCTATTTGGTCATTTGTTATGATCATTTTAAGTATTTTTATTATATATGGATTGACATTTTCTTTATTTTAGATTAATTTAAGATTTTTTAAGCTTATACAAGGTTTTAAAGGAGTTAGCAGATCCAATTCGATGAATTAGAAAGTTTGCAAACTATAATAAGCAATTTCTTAGCCGGAAATGTACAGGACTAAAAAAAAATAAGAATTTTTTATTTTAATTAATTAAACGTGGTTTCTTTAATTAATTGGGATTGAAAAAGAGATATATATTTATTTTGGTGAACGTTTTTAAGATATAAGGTGTTCATATGTGAAAACTAAGAAAACTACTTTAATTAACCGAAAATATCATTCATAAGAAATGTTTCCGGTTCCAAATATACCTAACAATCAATGCTTGAGTTTATTGTACAATTATGAACTAAGAAGAAAACATATATAAAAACAATTTTCTCGTCAAAATTAATTATTACAATGATCTGAGAGCACTTCAGTGCAAATCTGTCCAAATTTTTCGACTTCATTTGCATCTAAGTTCTGTTGTTGTAGTTTGAATCTCAAGTCAAATCAAATATTTTATTTTTTTATGATTGTGTTTTTATACCTACCATCATCAGAAGGGGTCATACTGAGTTTGTCATTCTGTTTGTAACATGTCGAAAAAGTTTTTTAAGACCATATAAAGAATATATATTTTGGGTCCTGGTAATATTCTGAATATATCTACCTATGTCCGTCCGTCTGTCTTTCTGGCTGTTGAAACCAGTATAGGACTTGGCTCAAATATTTTTATTGCATAAGGTTTGTCTGGCATTGAAAATGGATAAAATCGGTTCATAAAAAACAACGTTATTTATCGAAAACTAGAAACACAAGGTGTCCATTGTAACTACAGTTTATACTATTTAACCAATATTTTTTACAAAAAAGCATTTTGCACACTTAGTATAAAGTCCAATATAAACTTGGAAACCAAAAATGGGCATGGTCCGATCACTATACCGCCCACCATCCATAAAGAGGTTAAATGTAAAATGTGAAAAAATTTGTATACAATTAGTTTAAGGACCGGTTTAAAAAAGTTTAAAACGTTTAATTTTATGGAAAAGTAAGACTCGTGAAAAATGTCTTCATCATTGTACCAAATTGAGATGGCAGCAATTTTGATTCCTGGTCTATTCAAATGAGAAGTGTGCTGGTGCACAGTGGCTATGGGAAATTGGTTAGCGGCGAGCTAAAGGCCGACGATGAAAGTTATGCTGCACAGGTCGAGAAAATTAAGGGTGAGGACGAGAAAGCATTGGCCACCATTTGTCTCAGCGTGAAGGTGACACAATTGAATTACATTAAGAATTGTAAGTCATCGTATGAAGCGTGGAAGAAGTTACATGAGGTATACAAGCCACAAGGACCCATACAGAAGGTGACGCTGTATAAGAGATTGCTAAATTTGTCTATGTGTGCAGACGGAGACATGGTGACACGTAAATTTGTCTACGGAGATTGCTGACAAATTGGAGGAAACTGGTATTTATGTACAGGAGGAGCTTTTATGTATAATCCTATTGTCAAGTTTACCTCAAGAGTACGAGAATTTTGTTATCGCAATGGAACTTGCCTGATTTAACGTCCCTGAAACAGAAACTTCTGGAAGAAGGTGAAAGGCGAAATAATGAAAAAGACGTTACAAATCAAAATGCTTTTGGTGTAAGTACGAGAAATGAAAGAAAAAGCGAGCAAGATTTGAGTGGTGGCAACAAACGAAAATTTATCGGAAAATGTTTTGTGTGTGGTAAAGCTGGTCACTATGCAAAGAAATGTGAAATGAGAAAACAAAAACAGCAGAAGGAACAACAACAGCAGTCGTTTTTTACAGTGGCTGATCAGAGAAGCAAGCCGACTATATTTTATCGGCGGCGGCTAAAAGAGTATTTTTCATCGGCGGCGGTGGCTAATCGGCTGCGCGCCGATTTTCCACCGGCTTATGATTTTTTTCGGCTCAGTCGAATTTATTTCTTAAAAATAAATTATTTTTATCTTATAATATCAAAATATGATCTCAAAGGGTTAAATATGACCTAATAATAACAAATGCAAAAATATGTCGTTAAGAGTAAAATATGCACTAACAAATCGATGCCAAAATGATTTGTTCTGAAACGGATAACTATTTAATCGTTGGATTCATTCAACGTCCAGGAATAAACATACAATTGCATATTTGTGGTTTCCCTGGTAATATATAATTTCATTAAATATCTTATATTATGTTCTCACATATTCGTGTTCGACTTGTTTTTTGAAAAAGACAATGGGTTTAAACATCACTGTTCACATATCATTTTATTGTGTTTTTCCTTTTGGCCTGTTTTTCTTTTGCCAAAATATTTTTACAAATTTTTGTTTAAATAAAGATTTCACACACAAACACATTCTAATTGAAAAAATTAAATTTTTTAAAGAAATAAAATTTATGAACAAATATTAATTTCATTCATAATTTTTAATTTTTAAACTGACAATTTTTACGGATTTCCTTTTTCAACAATTTTCTATGTTTTTATTGTGTTAAATAATTAAACAACTCGAATCGAGATGTTTTCTGGCTTTGAAATATATGAAAAAACAAGTCAATTTGTTTGCGTTTTTTTAAGAAAACGACTCGTTTTTCAAAAACATGTGAACATATTAAAAGAAAATAGAATTTTACACCTGATATAACGAATATAAAACTGCTTTAAGTTGCTTTCCATGTACTGTCTAAAAGGAGGTATTATCTATATATATTTATAATTTGCTAAAGGTACGGTCACATTAGGCAAATGTTTGTTTCAAATTAGTTTGCCCGAACATAAACAAAATTTTTCCAAAGCAATATGAAATTTATTTTATGGTCACATTACTCACATTTATTTTCCCAATTTTGTTTGTTCAAACATACAATAAATATAGTAAAATAGGCAAATAGGAAAACATGTTTTCTCATCGGTCACATACATATGAAAAATTATTTGTCTTCAAAAATTATTTCATCAAACTGTCTAAAACAATAAAATTATTTTTATTGAAAATATAATATAGAACATGAACATTTTTTGATTTGTGATGTAGAGCAGATTCGATTGCTTTTTGGAAAAGAAAGAAGAAAAAGTAAGACAATGGCATAGCCTTCGGCAGAGACTGTTCTCGAGCATGTGTGTTGCCCCCAATACCACCAGCGCCAAGAATGTAAAGATCCCCTTGCTGCCGCTCATTTTCAGTACTGAGCCTCATCAAGAGGGCCTCATATTTTCCGTATTTTTCCATTCTTCATCACCTTCTTGGGAAGGTCAACCAGCAACTTCTTAAACACCACCTCCCTAAAATCCTACGTGATCTTCTTCACATGGTCGACCCATCCGTCACCCTCAACCGACGTGGTGGCCTTCTTCCTAGGGTGCTCCGTTCTATGCGTCTTTTCGGCACCTTTGCCACAGGAAGCAGCAGCACCCTTCGTCCCACATGCATCACTAATAGCCTTAGCAGCGACCTCACCACCACTCTCAACATAAACGATCCTGGCATGAACCGTTTGTCATAAGTTCACCTCCAAACTGAACGAATTTAGTTTACACTATCGCAAAATAGCCGGCACTAACAACATAACGTCGTCATACTGCAAAAGGTAACATATAATCACGTTTTTGCTACACGGGTTATTCGCAGTTAAAGGATCCAAAAATCAATTTTTTGAATATATCTCGCTTATTATGCATCATATGTGTTTTTACTACATCATCTATAGAACAAAAACTTTGTAAGTTCAAATAATTATTTGCCCAAAAAATGGGAAAATATTTTCCATTATGTGGTCACATTGTGTTCACATTATGAACATTTTTGTTTGCTATCAAATAATTTTGTTTGCCCAAAATCAGCTGATTTAATATGTGACCAAAAATATTTTATGGTCACATTACGGCAAAGAAATATTTGTGAGTTTCAGTCAAATGTTTCCCTAATGTGACCGTTCCTTAAGAATTTTTATTTTCCAGAGCTTTCTGAAGCTCCCAGACGACGTAGAAGATTAAAATTTGACTTACATATGTAACTTTGCATCCTATGAATCCTAAGGGAGCCTGATTTTAAAAATGTTTATCAGGAAGCGGAAATAACCTCACTTATGTGTCATTTTCTGATAAATTTTCTCTTTCCAGAGCTTTTTGAAGTTCCCAGACATGGTAGAAAATTAAAATTAGAGTTATTTATAAAGATTTTCGTCCTACAAATCCTAACGGAGCCAGGCTTGTACGACCGTTAAGATTATAAAGATTATCTTTGTTTCTTTTTGGTTGTATTATTTAAATTATCGATAAATAAATTAAAACCTATTATAATTCAATACGATTTATTGAAAACATAACGAAAGGGCCTAGCATTTTTAATTAAAAAGTTTTTTTATGCTATTAATGTTTTATAAATTAAACATTTGATATGAAAATTTTAGCGTATAAACGGTGAGCCTAGTATTTTATCTGCGAGTTAGTAACTAATCCTTTGATGATAATAACTGTACTTTTCCCATTTGGCAAGATAAATAAAGAAATATATTTCTTTGTGCATTTTGCGTATAAACAGTAAGTTAATTATTTACATGTTATTATAATTTGTATTAATCGTGCGTATGAACGTAATAATAGCGTTAGTATGTAAAATTGTCGTTTTTTCCGACTTAGCGGATTTAAACGGCTGGAAAATAAGCCGCCGATGAGCCGATGATATCGGCGGCGGCGCGGCTCGTAAAAATTCATCGGCTTAGCGGCTAGCCGCCGGTCAAGCCGATACGGCTTGCTTCTCTGTGGCTGATACGTTGCAGAAAGATCGTTGGTATATTGACAGCGACGCAACGGCGCATACAGTATGTCAAGAAAATGTTTTTACATTAAAAGAAAACATGAATTTGTCGAAGTTTGGCTTTAAAAAACTATATAATTTTTTGCTAATGTAAAAATGTTTAATACGTATTTGTTAATTAATATATTTATTGCTATATAACTCAAAGAAACTTAATATTTAATGATTTAAACTATTAGTAATGGAGCAAAAACTAAACAAACACAAAAATCTTAGTGTCAAGAAATTCTTTTTACATTTATAAAACTGCTTAAGAAAATCACAAATTTTCGGAATTTTTAATTTAAAATGGTAACAGCTGGTATGTAAAACTGCTTGTGGAACCTTTTTCATCAAATAAAATTATTAATGAATGTCACAGTCAATTGGAATTTAGTATATTCCAACATTAGTGCGTTTTTTTAGTTCATTATGGTCCTGTAATACCTTTTTGTCACTTTGTTCTTTAAATAAGGAGAAAAAAATTATGTGGGATGAAAGTTTGGACCTTATGCTGATATATTTAAAGCTTTTTGCAAATAAATTTTGCCGCATTATCATTATTTGCTCATATAGGCTTGGAGTCATTATTTTTCTCATGACTTGAATTTTAGTTTTCATCCTTCATAAACTCATATTTATTAACATTTTTATGAAATGAGCTTTAAAAGTCTAGAAATGTTACTGCACACCTGTTATATTTCATAATAAAACCGATTTTCCAACTATTTTGAATAAAATGTATCTGTATTTAACAATATCTATTAAATACGAAAGTCTAGATATTTATTATTTAATTTTCTAAATGCTTTCTAAAGGATTTTGAAGGTTTTTGAAGGTCCTTTACAACATAAAATTCTTTCCATAACTTTTTAAGCTTATCAACTTAAATCATTGGGAATGATTATAATTGTTGAATACTTTGTCCCCATAAGAGTGTTTCTTTCCATGTAGTTTTCCATCTGTAATTGTAATCCATCTGTGTTCTTTTTTTTTTTTTTTTTTTTCATTGTTTCTTGGAAGATAAAATTGATATACCCTTTCCACAGTACTTTATTATAAGCCTTAGTGGATATATTCAAATTTTTATTAATTTTTCTAGGTTTAACTCTGCCAAATATTTGAAGTAGATGGATATTAAGAGATATCAACTACAATATTACGGGAATTTTCGATCGATTTAAAATTCTATTAAGTATATATAATAATTTATGAATTACTCGTAATATATATCATGGATTTGAACACATATTCTTGTACTATGTGATTATAATTATCACACTGACAATTTATTGACAATAATACATCCAAAAGTTCCAAAAATTGTTTCACATAGCGAAAAAAACGCAAATGTAAAAACATTTTTTTGTTGTTGTATTTTCGTAATTACATTCATAATGAATTTTTTTCTGGTAAAACCCGTTAAAGAAATATACCTAAAACAAAATGTAACAAAAAAAATTTGCAATGTTATAAACATTTGCAAATATTGTAAAATAAAGTTGAAATAATATTTTTTCCTTAATGTAAAAACATTTTCTTGACATATTGTATGTGTAATAATCGCAACATGTTTATAAGGTTTGAGGAACATAATGAGAGAATTTCGTTAGCTGGCAACAAGTGTATAATAGCAACGGTAAAGATGATGTCAAAATAAGATCGAGCAACACAGATGTTACTCTACGTAATGTTTTATATTCATCGGAATTGCAAGCGTGTTTTGTATCAATAAGTAAAGCTGTTGATCGTGATTATGTAGCAATATTTAAGAAGAATGCTGCTTATGTGGAGGACAAAGATGGTAATGTTGTAATGAAAGCCGTGATGCAGGATAATTTATTTGTTGTTGAGTGTGATGTTATTGGTGAAAAGTTGTGCGCTATGGATGTTAAATGTCATGATCGATATGGTCACTTGAATTACAAAAGCCTAGATATGATGTCGAAGAACAAAATGGTTGTTGGAATGAATTTCAATGGAGAAAACGCAACGGAGAAATGTAAGACTTGTATGTTGAGTAAGGTGAGGTTCGAAGTATTTCCTAACATTTATCGACGATAAGTCTCGGCGAACGTTTGTTTATTTTTTGAAACGGAAATCAGAAGTGTTGGAAAAATTTATGATCTTCAAGGCACAACTCGAACGTCAAACTGGCAAGAAAATTAAGGCCATTCGTAGCGATAATGAGGGTGAGTACTGCAGTAGAGAATTTGACAATTATTTGAAAGAGTGTGGCATAGTACGACAGTTGTCAGTGCCCTACACGCCCCAACAAAACGGCGTATCAGAGCGCATGAACCGTACGTTGGTAGAGATGGCACGTTCGATGATGATTCATGCAGGTGTTTTTGCTGAACTATGGGCTGAGGCTGTATGGACAGCGTTATATCTTCGATAGATGCCCTACACGTATTTTGGGTAATAAAACTCCATATGAGATATGGCATGATAAGCGTCCTAATGTGAGCCATTTGAAAACGTTTGGTTGTGTGGCTCGTCGTGATGAGTATATTATGGTAGGTTATTTTATGGTATCGAAAGCATATCGGTTGTTTGATATAAAGAACCACATCATTGTTGAGCGAAGAGATGTTGAATTTGATGAGACGAAATTTCAACGTGACATTGAAGATGATAGTGATAATTCTATCAAAGATTTTGTAATATTTGATTTCGAGCGAGGAAACCAGTAGGAAGTTAGTAATGTCCGCGAAGCATCAACAGTGAGGAAATTAGTTCTGTGGTTGATATTAGTCCTGAAATTAATGAAAATGGTGCTGATGCATTTGACACGGCAGATGAAGATTCTGGAGATGATTTCATTGGTTTTAAAACTGGTCCCGGTAAACCCCGAATTGTAAGAAGCTGTGAGCCTAGTCGACCCCGTAAGGTTCAAAACATGGTTGGTGCGTTATGTAATGAATTTATTCCACAAAGTTTCGAAGAGGCAGTGTCGTGCGAGAACAATAACAAATGGAAGGAAGCCATGAAAAATGAGATTGATGATCTTGAAAGAAATAATACATGGAGCCTGATTGTGAGAGAGTTGTGAAGGAGAACTATCAGTCAGTGATTGGAGCATTAAGTTATTTTGCTATAACTTCTAGGCCTGATATACAGTATTCAGTATCAGAGCTTGCACAACACAATCAAGACCCACATGTGGAGCATAAGACTGCAGTGAAGCATATATTACGTTATCTGAAGGGGACAATGGGCCTAGGTTTGATATATAAGGCTGGTGATGCTTGTGTTAGAGGCTTCACAGACGCAGATTGGGGCAGTAATACAGTCGATCGTAAATCGTATAGCGGATACGTATTTTACCTGGGACAATGTGCTATATCATTTGAGTCCCGTAAGCAACCGGCGGTAGCCTTAAGTTCTACAGAAGCGGAGTACATGGCTATGTCGAGTGCATGTAAAGAGGCTGTATATATAAGACGTTTGTTAGCTGAACTTGGTTTTGGTGGTGGTAAACCTATATTGTTGAATGTGGACAACCAAGGAGCCATGAAATTAGCCATGAATCCGATTTACCACAACCGTACGAAACATATTGATATAAAGTATCATCATGTTCGAGAAGTCGTTCGCAGTGAGGAAGTTTCTTTGAAGTATTGCCCAACAGATGAGATGTAGCTGACATCTTTACAAAGAATCTCCCTAGAGTGAGACACATGTATTTTTTTAATTTAATGAATATGTCATGAATATTTATTTTTGGTATTTTGTATTGTTTTTGTGTATAAGAACATACATGTTGAGGAGGAGTGTTGAAAGTGTGGTAACCCCTTTATTTTTGTGCAACATGTACACACATGGACAAAAGTCACCGTCATCCATCATGTACAATGTTTAAAGGCTCCCCATGCTCAGAAAACAATTGAAATATAAAAATGGTTAACTTAAACAAAAAGTATATTTTTTTCAAATATTATTTCATTTAAAATAACTCATTTTTCTTATACTTATTAAAAAAACAAATTAAAAATATACAAAACAGTTCATATAACTACTGGACAAAATTCACCATCAGATAAAATTAATTAAAAACTTTTATTATTTTAATATTGCAAACAATTCTGCATATAATGTACTAACTTTTTCGTCACTTCCGGATCAATTTTCTCCCATTCCTCCATTAATTTCTCTTTAAGCATATTTTTGGAAGTAATGTGATGTTCTCGAATCCATCTATCCAAGTAGTCCCATAAATGCTCTATTGGGTTGATGTCGGGTGACTGAGGAAGAGTTTTAAGAGTGTGAGGGGTGTTATATAAGATCCATAATCGAACAATTTCCGCCGTGTGCTTAGGGTCATTGTCCTGCTGGAAGAAATAGTCGGATTCAAAGCCAAGTTTTTGAGCACTTTTATGCAAGTTATCCTTAAGGATATTCAAATAAATATTTTTATCCATCACTTCATCAATAAATACTAGTTCCCCAACCCCAGCCGCCGACATACAACCCCATACCATGACACCAGCACCACCATGTTTAACAGTCGACTGAATGTGTTTTACCAGCAAAGCCTCCCCCTTCTTTCTCCATGTCAAAACACGTCTGTATGATTTATATATGGAAAATTTGCTTTCATCAGAGAATATTACCTTATCCCAAAAGTCTATTCCTTTATTTATGTGCTCTTTGGTTCACCTTGCTAATTTGCGGTTTTTTCCTGCCAAGCCTGGCATTATACCCGGCAGAATTTAGCACTCAACGTACAGTACGGGGTGAACACCTGTACCAGTGTTTTCCTTTAACATTGCAGCAATTTCGGACGATGAAGTTTTAGGCTCTTTTTTAATTATTTTTATTATTTCCCTTTTTTCCCGAACAGATAATGCTGGCGGTCGTCCACTTCTTGTCTGAAACTCACATGTTGGGTCGTCTTTAAAACGTTTTATAATTTCAGTAATGGTGGTACGTGGACGGTTAATCAATGTGCATATTTCCCGGATGGTTTTATTTTGTTTGTACGCACTTAAAATAATTTTTCTTTCTTCAATTGTAGTTTCTTTTCTTTTTTTCACTCATTTTTAATAGAAGTGGCGTTAGCAAATTTTTTAAATTAAGCACCTTTATTAAATTTTGACAGATCAGTCTTAAATTTACCATATTACACGAATTTAGACAGTGTTGGTAAGAGCGAAATTTCTTAAAGTTTCTTTAATATTTAGATGCAGTGACGGTGACTTTTGTCCACAAGAAATATGAACTTCAAATAATAAATACTTATTTTTGTTAATAAGGTTAATGAAAGAAAAATTATTTTAGCAAAAAAAACATTTTAAATAAGCCATATTTTATGCAGAATTAAACTATTTTTATATATCATTTGTTTTATGGGCGCAGAGTCCCTTCAAACTTACATAAAGGCAAATGTCGGTTACTTTTGTTCATCTGTGTACGTTCTCTTTCTGTTTGTTTTTATGTCATTTTTCATTCTTGTAACGAACATTGTAATGTAATTTGTGCTTTAAGAATATTTTCTATGAATAAACAACAAATTTCAACAAGTATGAGATCATACAATAAAAATATTCTTATAAAATATTAAATATTTAATTTGATTGTACACTTATTAATTTGGTAATGGCATATGTATTTAATTTTGACATTAAAATAAATCGATTTAGTATATAAGTATATAAATCCTTAATATTTTTATTTTAAAATTAATAAATTTATTAACAAATATATTTAAATTAGAAATAAGAAATGGAAATTAAATAAAAAGTATTTTAATTTTTTATTTTATTCACAAGTAACATCTATGATAAAAATACATCAAATATGATTTCTCATTTTTGATGTTTCGACAAAAACATATTTTGTTCGGTTTATTTTGTCGCGCCTTATTAAGAGTTGCGTCAATATTTAATGAAATTGTATATAACAAAGAAAAATTTAAAAAGTTATATTTTTTTATTTAGAGCGGAAAATAACCTTTATATAGAATAAATATTTTTGTAAAAAATAATATTACTCTACTCACACGAATACAATCTTCCAAATATAGAATTTGTTAAATTTATTCTTATTGTTTTCTTAAATCATACATGGGAATTTTTCATTAAACATTTTCAAATTTCATAATTAAAAAACAGACTTAAATAACTGTTATAAGATTAATGTAACAACGTTGAGTTATAACTGTTCAAAAATTAAAAAAAAATTTTACGTCTTTATGTAACAGTAATTTTTAATAAATATAAATTATCGTTTCGGTTTGAAAATAAATTTAATTTAAAATTCAGTATGAACTTTCTGGGTTCGGAGATAAAATCTTATAGAAATCCTAGACGTACAAATTAGAACGCTTTCAGGAGATATATGAGTTCGAGACTATCAAATACTTTTAGAGAGTTTACATCAAGGGATAGTTTGGACATGATGGTGTAGAATCCCTCAGAGTCAGTTATCAGGAGGTATGAGCTTTCCTGCCCGGTGAGTTATCCATGTAAAAGAAAGCAGCTAGTTTGGTGGTCAAAGGATAAGGATAATAGAGTGTCCAAAGCATCGCTGTCGGCAGACTCTATAATAAAGATAATAAAGTTTGAGAAGGTAACATGGGCGGGTTATACATTCAAGCCTTACAAGTCTCCTGAACCAAATTGTATTTTTCCTGATATGCTACAGAATGCACCGGTTAAGGTTCATCTACTACTATCGTATATATTTGTAGAGTATCTGATACATAGACATACAAAGGGAGAGAGGTGTCGTTTTCATATCTAAGGCGGAAGGACATGTCACTTCAAACCCAAGGATTATAGCCCTATTATCCTATCGTCTTCCCCTTTGAAGATATTAGAATTAATGATAGATCTATACTTAAGATCAACTATTGGCACCAACAACATAAGCAGCGCTCAACTTGCTAATCAGAAGGGTAAATCCGTTGAGAGTACGCTTCATGAAGCTGTGAGTTACATAGAACAAGGGAGTTTACCATGGCTGCCGTTGTTGGATATTGAGGGTATGTTAAATAATATTAAGATTGAGGCTATTAGGCTGCCGCTGGTGGATGTTAACATTCTTGGTCGAATGGATAGTTATAATGCTGAGCAGTAAAATTATCAACTCGAACTTAGGTGGAATATGTATAAGGAAGTTAGTACCTAGGGGAACACCGCAAGAGGGAGTACTCTCACCCCTGTTGTGGCTATTGGATGTCAACGTCATTTTGAGTCAGTTTGACAGCAGGGGACGGAAGAGAATGGCATGTGCTGATGATGTGGTCACACTGGTGACATGGAAGTTTATTCCCACAATCAGTGAGGTCATGCAGCCTGATAAGACGGAGTTGGTTTTGTTTACTAAAAAGTACAAGGTTGAAATTTGAGACTACCGGTACTGGGAGGAACGGAACTAAAAATGTCCAACTCTGCAATATATCTTACAGTATTTCTCGATAGTAAGCTGACTTGGAAAAGGAATGTTAAGGAGAGGCTCAAACGTAGTCTTAATGTCTACTATACCTGTAGGAAATCTATAGGCGGGAATTGGGGATTCAAACCGAAGTTTGTAAATTGGATTTACGCTTAGGTAATGAGACCAATTCTTACTTATGGTTGTTCTGTTTGGTGGCAGGTACTGGAACGGAAGAGTAATAGTAGGGACCTTTGTTCGAAAGGACAGAGGTATGCTTCAATCGGCATTACAAGTGCAGTTAGAAGTACACCACAGTCGGCTCTGAACGTCACACTTCATATCTTATACTTTGATCTTGTGAGAGATATGGCTGCAAGTAAGGCTGTGCATTTTTACAGACGGATCAAAGATGGATATTGCCACCGGCGTACGGATATAAAAGGCTCATATAGACTTTCTGATGAAGGTAGCGTTTTTTAGGCAGAGATTATTGGCATGAATTAGTCAGAATGAACGTTGTGGATGATTCTGAGGTTACTCTCTATGTGGATAGCCAGGCAGGAATAAAAAAAATAATTTGGACTTTACCTAAATTGGTTTGTGGATATCGGAAGACGTTTTAATAATGAAACCCCTTATTTTTCTGTGTTCACAAAAATTTTAAATATACAAAAATATTTTCTGTTTTTGAAATTCAATAATAAAACAATTTAATAATATCATGAAAGGACATAATCATTTTTTCTTAATTATTCATAGAGAAGTACACCTCTGGCGTCTCTGGACATCATCCTCCACCTTCTTCCAATTGAGGATTTTGTGAGAGGTATGGCTGTCCACGGCCTATTTAGATTGAAGGAACTGGGATTATTAGGTAACTTTAGGACGGGGCACGTCAGCATACTCGATGAAGCCCAATTCAACGGTCGGACACTGACAGTTGTAGTGTTTTTCAAGCGGAAATTCTGGGCATTTATAAAGCCTTATGCTTGTTGATAGTCAGGCAGCATTATTGGCACTGACTAGTCATTATGTTAGGTCCAGATTGGTACTTGAGTGCAGGAAGGAATTGAGAAGACTAATGGATTTTTTTTTTTAATTTATTTATTTAGTAGTATTTTAAATACTTTCTTATGACTATAATACATAAAATTTAACATTTTTATATGTTCTGATATACACCATTTTTTATATAATTTACACAATTTCTTTTAAAAGCATTAATATTTGTTTCATTTTTAACATAATTTGGTAGTTGGTTAAATAATTGCAGTCCTTTGTATAACATACATCTCTTCATTTTGTTAGTTGCTACTCTATGTATTCGGAAATCATTTCCATTCATCAAGTTATAAGGAGTGAGATCGAAAAAATCTTAACATATATAATATTCAATAACTTGGAAACGGTTGATCTTAGAGTTTTTATTATTTTTTTAATCATTTGATAATTTAGCACAGATCACAGAAATATATAATTTTTATGGTTCTAACCACTAATTATAAAATTGTGGACCATTTTTGAAAACCCTTTCTTTGGAGATTTGATAGTTGCTTCAGTCACTTTTTTGGAACAGTGTGCACATCTTCTGTTAAAATCTTCGGTATTTTGGGACACCTTTTTTGTGCTATTGAATTCACTTTTCACAAGAGCTCAATATCTCTCTACTGGTCTAAGCTATGGACAATTTTGAAAATTTACCTCTCTTGGTACTAAAACTATGTTATTGATTTGGTACCACTCCAGAGCTTCCTTACCGTAGTAACATGATACCAAATGGGTCCAAAAACAGGACACGTTGTGCTTTCTTAAGAAAAGAATATGCAAAATATGCCTATTCCTTTATGCATATTTTGGTATTTACAGATCCGAATGTATCAAATGACTTTCCTGTATTGCCGCAACTGCAAAAAGCTTGTCATACCATGAATTTTGTAAGAAATTTTTGCTGCTTTTGGGTCTTAAACTTATCTCCAACATTGCTTCGAGCATTAGCAATAAAAGTTATATTGTTGCTTGAGCTCAACAGACGTGTTTTATTTTTACTCCGAATTAAATCATTATTTTAATGATACTATCGGTCAAAAATATAAATTATACCCGTACAATACATATTACGCGAATAGACGCGTTTATTTTTATAAAATATTTTAAATAAAAATAGAATAAAGCCCTATTTAAATTGAAAAAGAAATTAAATATAATCTGTGCCATTAATTTCATATTTCTTTGTGTGTTTATTAGTGTAATCTTAATTAAAATAAAGAGCACAAGTGTTAATAAAAGTATTTGCATACACTCTTGATGAGTCTCTTAAACGCAAATACTAATGAGCGAAGGCTTAGTGTATAATGTTAGTCTCGGAAACCCATTTGACGTCCAGAAGCTTATTTAGGATAAAATTTAGGATATGCTTTTTATGACACTAAAGATCCAAGAGATAGAGCATGTGGAGGCTCCGGCATTTTAATAAAAACCCGTATCAAACAATACTTAATGTGTGATCTTCGTGAAGATTATCTTCAAGCTACAACAATCTGTATTGATGATTGTTATAGAAACTTAGTGATTTCGTCGATATATTCACCCCCCAGGTTTTCAATTTCAGAAAATCAATATGAAAATTTTTATAAATCACTACTACCCCGTTTCCTGGCAGCTGGCGATTATAACGCTAAGCATACATTCTGGGGATCACGACTTATAACCCCTAAAGGTCGTGCATTGTTAAATACATTTTCTAAAATGGGTTTGAATGTTATTTCGAGCGGAGAACCAACATACTGGCCTACTGACCCAAATAAAATACCGGATGTTATAGATTTCGCTGTCACGAGAAATTTACCAAGGGAATTAATTCGTGTTAAATCTTCATTAGAATTATCTTCAGATCATTCACCCAATTTTGTTATATTGAACCCCCGAGGAATTGTAAACTCCACTGGTATCTCAGCGATATCTAACACAAGAATAAACTGGTTGAAATATAAAAAATATATTAGCACTCATTGCACAGAAAATATATCGCTGAGAACACCAGAAGATATCGATCTCTCTCTCAATAATTTTGAAAAAAGTTTAAAACTTGCTGCTGAACATGCTACCAAAACCCCCCGACAAAACAGATATAATAGAATTTGTTCTGTGGATGTCGAACGGCTCTTGACTGAAAAAAGAAGAGTTCGAAGAGAGTGGCAACTGCACAGATCCCCTCAACTCAAATCGAAGCTAAGAGAATGCCAAAAGCGCCTTAATAAGCTACTAGAGTATCAAAAAACTGAATCTCTGAATCAATATTTGGAAAACCTAGATGCCACCCCGTATTAAAATTACTCACTATGGCGAGCTACGAAGAAGTTAAAAAGACCAGTTATAAGTAGGCCCCCTCTACGAAATACAAATGGAGGCTGGGCAAGAAATAATACCGAAAAGGGGAATCTGTTTGTTAGTCATCTAAAGAACGTGTTTTCCCCAAATTTATCAGATGACATAATGGAGTCGCCACTTGTTGTACCCCGTTTTAGAGCAGTTGAACCCCTTTGTTTTGAGATTCGAGAGATCGACAAGGCTATTATTGATTTAAACTCCAAAAAAGCACCTGGTATTGACAAGATCAGTAACAAAATGCTTTTGGAGCTACCCCGAGTAGCAATAAGAATAATACTTTTTATTTTTAATGCTATATTACGCCTTGAATATTATCCACCAGAATGGAAGGTCTCATTGGTTAAAATGATACCTAAGACCGGAAAAGATCACACTAAAGTAGAATCGTATAGGCCTATTAGCCTGTTGTCGAATATATCAAAGCTATTTGAGAAGCTATTAATGAAAAAATTGAAACCGATAGTGAATCGTTTCGATTGTATTCCAACACATCAATTATAAAGCCAATATGGTGCTATGGTATCCAACTATAGGGCACGGCCTCAGCTTCAAATGTTGAAAAAACTCAAAGATTCCAAAATAAAATACTTCGAATGATAACCGCAGCACCCTGGTATATAAAAAATGATAATATTCACAAGGACCTCAATGTTCCTATTGTTAAAGATGAAATAAGAAAACACGCAGAATCCTATTTGAGGAAGCTTGAAGTACACCCTAACCCACTTGCTCGAAACATAATAAGAAGCGATGGCTACAACCGTTTGAGAAGAAGGATCACAACTGACCTCCGCCTAAGCTAAACTCTTTGATTACATATAGTTTTTCGTTCGACAGTGGTTGGACATAATATAAATTAAGATTTAGAGTTAAGATTTGAATTACTTATTGTTAGTTCACTTAATTTAGTGAAGATCCAATAAATAAATTTAGATGAAAAAAAAAATTATACAGCTTGAGTATTTTTGGTTTTAAATTCCGAGTCCTATTTTTGGCTTGTATTTTATTTTTTTGCAGAATTCCAGTTTGGAATTTTTTGAACTTTATATGTTATCAACTTTCCCATTAGCTTTAAATTTTCGCACCAAATAGTCGAAGCACTGAGAAAACTGAGCTGATTTTCTACCAGATGTGTTTGGAGTTCCTTTCAATATGCCTTGAATTTTCTGGCCTTCCCAATTTCATGTGGGCCTTTTTTCTTACCGAACTAGGTTTCACATCAATAGTCAAATTTTCCTGATACTGTTTAATAACATTAGAAACGACATTTAATTCTGTGGCCAATTATTTGTAAGACCTATTTGGATTTTTTTAAATTTTTTAATAACTTGTGGGACGTAAATCTTTTTCGTCACTTATTTTGATGAAAATAAGGAGAAATTAACATGGTTGTTATTAAAAATAATAACTGAAGTATTTTTCCATGATAACTAGATCAAAAAAAATTTTGAATATTGATTCCGAAAAAAGTTATGAGGCAAAATGTGTGTTAAGATTTTTTCGATCTCACTCCTTATGGCTGGATTTCATTCACATATGATATTTCTTGAGTCAAATATTCTGGCGCATATCCCATCTTCATTTTAAAGATAAGGATACATGTGTGAAACTGTAGCCTTTGTCTGATATTTATCCATTTCAATGTGTCTAGCATATATTGTATTGAAGTATATCTATTACATTTTAAAATTTATCGCATAGCTTTATTTGTAGTTTTTGTAACCTTTCCATTTGTGTATTTGTGCAGCAAGTGTATAAAACGGTTGACACGAATTCAAAGTGAGGTTTAGTTATTGTGTTGTATATATTTATTGAAGTGATTGTTGATATTTTGTTTCTGATCCTTCTAAAAAAGCAAATCTTTTTGCCGATTTTTTTTTACATATGTATTCTATGTGATCATTAAAATTCATGTTTTTGTCGATTATGAACCCTAAGTATTTTATTTTGTCCACTTTTTCTATGATTTTGTTATTAATTTTAAATTCTATATTATTATTCATATTTATCTGCATAATTTATGTCTTATCTTCGTTCAGTTTTAATTTATTCATTTTTAACCAATTATTTATGTTTCGCATATCGTACAATAAGTTTTCCAGGCACTGGTCATCTGTATCCGCTATATTAAATATTAGGGTATCGTCCGCATATAGTACTATTTCATTTCTATCTATTACATTTGGCATATCATTTATATAAATTATAAATAGTAGAGCTCCAAGAATTAATCCTTGAGGTACTCCATATTCATTATTAATTGTCTCTGATTTTTTGCAGTTCACTTTAGTTAATTGTTGTCTGTTTGTTAGGTATGATTCAAACCAATTAAATTCTTTATCTTGTATTCCGTAGTAATATAATTTTTGTAGTAATATTTTTCTATCTATTGTTTCAAAAGCTCTTTTAAAATAGAGAAAAATTGCCATAATTTTTTTACTTCTGCTGTTATTTTTCCATCTATTTATGACGTAATTTACTGTTGTTTCACATGAAAATCTTTTCCAGAAACCAGATTAATATTTGGATAAAATATTGTTCGATTCGAGATAATTTTCTAGTTGGATTTTCACAGTTTTTTTCAAGAATTTTTTCACATAATTTTAGTGAGTTTATTAGCCAAAATTCTTCACATTTATTTGTTTTAGCAACCTTTTCAATTGGCGTCACCATTAAAGTTTTCCAATTTTCAGGAAATATACCCGTTTTAGTGATTTATTTATAATTTTTAGCAACACTTCTCCATTTAAGTTCCAATTGTCTAATATCATATTTATATTATCATTATTATAGTCTGATTTGTTTTTCATGTTTTTACATATATTTTTAAGTTCTATTATTGTTATTTCCCGGAATTTAAATTTACAGTTTATCATAGATATTTGATTTACATATTGCATATATTCTATATTATCTATAATTTCTTTTATTCTCTTTACAAAATATTTATTAAATTGATTCGCTATTTCATATCTATCCTTATACTCTATATTTGTAAATATCACAGATTTTATCACATTTTTTGTTTTCTTTAGTACTAAGTCCTTAATGTTATTCCACATTTGCCTTTGATCTTTGCCATTACTTATTGTTCTATTAATATATGTATTTTTTCATTTTTAAGTTTTTTAATATATAAATTTCTGGCTATTTTATAGTCATTCCATGTAGAATAGTTATTTACTGTTTTTGCTATATTATATTTTAATACTTTGTCTCTTTTTAGAACTTGCAAGTCCCTGTTGAACCACTTATTTACATTATTCTTTTCATTTATTTTTTATTTTTTTCTTATTGAGAGATTCTCAATAGTTCGTTCAAAAGCCATATCAAAACAATTTCTATTTGATAAGACTCTGTTGGGTTCCCGGTCACTGTGACTTTCTCGGTAATGAAATAGCCGATGAGATTGCTCGCAATGGCTCGGAGCTAGATAGGTCTTTCATAGAGACATCTGTTAGGATTGCAATTGGGTCCTTTTTTAGGGCCATAAGGGAGTAGACTCTGGACAACACGAATCGAGCCTGGAATGTCAGATCGGACTGCAGGGCGTTATGGCATAGTCTTAAACTGGCAGACTCCAAACATCTTCTAGGTATGAGTCGTGGTAGTCTTAGAGTCATAGTAGGTCACTTCTCAATAGGGAATATGATCAGTAAGTGGGACATTGGCACGTCAGATATAGAGGAGCTAGAGACAGTGGAGCATATACTCTAAAGTAGTTTGGAAGCCACACACTACATGAGCTAGATGAGGTAACAGGTAAAGGACTTGTCAACCTTATAGGGTTTGTAATGGGAGTAAAATGGTTTAGGAACAATCGCAACTGATTGATAGGGTATAGGTTACACTTTTCATTTTTCTATTTCTTCATTATCTTTGTCTATTCTTCTTTTTCTACCTTAAAGGGATCACAATGGGCCGTTTGACCTCTGATTGATTTTTTTCTTACTAATGGGGTTGGAATGATTCTGAAATAATTGTATTAAGTTTACTTAATAATTTTAGCCAGAATTTTAATCATAGGCAGGGCTGTCAGATGTGGCGATTTTTCGCCAAACGTGGCGATTTTTAATTGCTCTTGGCGACTGAATTTTCCGTTTTGCGACATGGCGAATTTTTTGGCGATTTTTAACAAGGTGGCGATTTATTTGTCTAATTTTTAAAATTTTATTAAATATGTATTCGCATAGTAAAACCATTACGGCTTCTTACTAGCCAACGTCTATTTTTAGTATTTTTCTATCCAAAACGTCGGTTCTCAAATGGGATCCGTATAAAGATTGTTAGGTGGTCGCTAAGACCACCTAACTCAAACTATTGTTTGTGCATGATTTTTATTATCATTCTGGTAATTTTTGCAAATTGTAAAAAACATTTAATGGTATTTCTGTCCTTGGCATACGACATTTATTAGCAATTTTAAAATACAAATACAATACAAAATACAAAGGTTTTATCTTAAATTTATAATTAATTGAAATCAAGTGTTTTTTACTATTTTTTTAAATATAGCCTGATTTAACAAAAGCATTTGGTATCAAATTGAGAATATGCCATTAAGTATTAATTTATTTTTGGATTGAGAATTATTTAGGAATAACATTTGATATGAAATTGAGAAAGTATCACTTTTTTTTCAAATGAATATTAATTTTTATTCAAACTTGAATTTCAACTTACGAATTTTCAGAAATGTCTTTAAATTATCAAATTTAAAGGCAAGAGTTTGTGATATAAGTCGGGGATCACAGCAATTTTTCCTACTGCAATTCTGATTTCGTAGGAGAGAGAAGAGAGTGGAATACTAAACATTTACATTCACTTTATCTCTCGTCTACGAACTCAGAATTGCAGCAAGGAAAATTGCTGTTTATGAATTCCGACTAACAAAATAAAGATCCTTAATTTATAAATATCTTCAATAAATATTTGACAATTTGTTTTCCTTCACCTTTCAAATATGAATATTAAGAATTTATGGGCCATAATGAAAAAAAAAAAAAAAACGTGCATGAATAAATTAATTCTTCGAAACAATTATTAGTTTAATAGGACAAATGTTCATTATATAATTTTAGAATTATTCTATTCAAAAATATAATACATTTTTAAAATTGTTGACCAAAATTGAGCTATGTATGTCAGAAAAGTGTATTGAAATTAATATTTTTTTTTTTAATTCAATTATTATTGGCTACTGAAATTATTATTGACTGTTGATGCTGAATATACATTTTAAAATTATATAAGATTTGAAGCACTAAATATTTTAGTTGTTTTTAGTTTTTCTTAAAAAAAAATATACAGTGTTGGAAAAAATAATAGTGACGACCCTTACTTTCGCAAACAGATGCAAACAGTTTCTTTATATTAAGTTTTTTTTTTTGGGGTCCCGCTATTTAACTGTTCCTAAAATAACGGAATTTCATTATTTGTTTACTTTTTCTCTTTTGCGCTTTTATTTTATATTTATTTGCAAAAAAAATCAGTGAAGTTGTAATTTCAATTGGAAAAAATAATAGGGACGCACTAAAAAAAAGAATTACCATTAGTCAATAAAAATTATTATTTTTAACATAAACGTATTAAAAGTCCGTAAAGCAAAGTTTATGTGATTTATTTAATCATATTGGTTTCGTGTTTATGATTTATGTCTTCGGTAAATAAATTTGAAAATGGGTCGTGGTGTTCATTGTACTGAATCTGAAAAAAATGTTATTCTTAAATTAAATTCGGACGGGTTATCAATTAGAAAAATTGCACAGATAATGAAGTGTTCCAAAACTAAAGTATTCAATGCCATTCATTAGAAAAAAAGTCATGAAACTAAAGGTAGAAAGCGTAAAACATCAGCGCGTTTTGACCAACGTTTAGTTCGACTTTCCAAAAATAACCCCTTTATGTCATCAAGCAGCCTTAAAAATTAATTGTGTGCTTCAGTGACAAGTCGAACAATAAGAAATAGGTTGCAGGAAGTCGGATTAATCGGACGCAGTCCGAGAAAAATACCACTGTTGAGCAAGAAAAACATACAAAAAATAGTTCCAATAGTTTGGATTCAGGGAAAAATGAATGCTGCTGACTATATAGACATTCTCCAGAATAAAATGCTTCCATTTGCTGAGGATGAAATGCCACTAAAATGGGAATTCATGCAGGATAATGATCCCAAGCATTCCGCTAGAAGCGTCAAAACGTGGTTCCAGCAGAATGAGGTGCCTGTAATGGAGTGGCCGTCCCAATCACCGGACTTAAACCTCATTGAGCATCTCTGGGGAGTCCTCAAAAATAAAATTGGTAGCTTTAAATCAAAAAATAAACAAGAGTTGTGGGAAAAAATTCAATGAATCGCCGTTGTCAGGAGGTTATAAAAATGAAAGGATTTTCAACCAAGTATTGAACAAGTATTTGGAAATGACGGTAATGTTAAAAAAAAAATAAATATTTTTTCCAAAACATTAAGTGTCCTATTATTTTTTCCAGGCCTTTTTTAAAAAAAAATTTTTTTGGCAGACCTAGTTCCTTATTTTTGCTTCATAAGTTAAAATATTTGAAGTTATTTAATTTTATGTATGTATATACTTTCTAATATTTATCGAATAGTAAATAAAAAAGTAAGAATATATTGAAAAATTAGAGTATCCCTATTATTTTTCCAACACTGTATAAAATTTAATTTTGGCGATTTTTGGCGATTTCTGATTAACAATTTGGCGACAGGGGCTCAAAAAAATCTGACAACCCTGATCATAGGAATTATTATTTTATTCAGAAACATTCGATTATATCTTAAGATGGACTCTCCCAACATACACTCCTTTGCAGAACTATAAATACACTCGATTATTGCGGATTTCTGGAGATATAAAAGTCGTAGAAGAATGAAAATTGGCAATATGTAAAAACAATTAAAATAGAAAATATTTCTATAAAAAAATTTTTTCTACTTTGAATTTTATTATGTATTTTATGGTAAAAATTAATTAATAGTGTTTAATAACTATAAAGACACTAAACTAAAAACTTCAACATTTTTAAACGGGAAGAACAAAATATAAAAAGAATATAAATTAATAATGAGTGTGTAGAGTTATATTTTTAAATATTGAAAAAAATTCCATCGGCGTTCTATTTACCAGTGTTTCCATCATGTTTTCGCTTATGAACCTCCAGCTTCAATTATTAGTTATTTTGGATGGAAATCCAATTTATATTTCAGAGTAAACCCGACAAAATAACAATCCTCCAATATTTCCAATTGGGGTTTGATCCGAAAATTATACAGGCAATGAAAAAAATCATATTTTTGTAATGTATCTACATCGAATGGTGTGGTCTAAAGCCTCTGATGTAAAATTCGATCTTATCTATGAAAATTGTCCACGAGAGGAACAAGTTTAACTTATCACATTTTAATTTACTCTAAAGAGTTCGTGAAATGGCTAGAAAACACCAGAGCAAATAATACACGCACAGAGAAAAAATCCCAAACTCATTGAAGATTCTCCACCAAGATGTATTTTTGTGGAAATATGGAAAATCCTTCGCAGATCCTTCTAATAGCTATTAAATGTGGCCCCGACGGCTTAAGTTAAATTTTTTTATATCAAAAAGGTATTCCACTGACCTAATAAAGGATTTTTGACTTTTATTTAAATAAATTTCATAAATAAATTTGCATTACGTTTGACATCTTTCTATGCTGAAGCAATAATTAAACTAGCATTTCTTTGCACCCACGATGGTTCTGTGGAGTACTTAGATAATAAACTTGTTCCTTTCGTAGACAATTTTCTCAAATGTGAGCCAATTTTCAAACAGAAAAATACTGCAGTCCACCCGATTCACCTGTCAAAAATATCGATACATCAGAATAATATAATATTTTTTAATCGTCCATTTGGTTTTCGGATCAAAACCCAATTGCAAAAATTTGAGGATTGTTATTTCGTCGAATTTACTCCGAAAACCTGAAATATAAAAGTGCTTTCCATCCAAAATAACTAATAATTAAAGCTGGAGGTCCTTAAGCGAAAACATGATGGTAAAACTGGAAAAGTGAACGCCGGTGAGAATTTTTTTCCATATTTAAAAATATAATTCTACATACTTATTATTAATTTATATTCTTTTTATGTTTTGTTCTTTCCGTTTCAAAAAGTTTAGTGTCTTTATAGTTATGAAACACTTCTAAGTAATTTTTACCTTAAAATACATAGTAAAATTCAAAGTAAAAAAATAGAAATATTTTCTATTTCAATTGCTTTCACATATTGCCAATTTTCATTCTTCTACGGCTTTTATATCTCCAGAATTCCGCAATAATAGAGTGTATTTATAGTTCTGCAACGGAGTGTACTTCATGAAAGGTTTAAGTCGTTATAAAACTGAAAGTTCCACAAAAGTTGTAAGTGACACTATATTCCAGATTAGCTATTTTCAATAAATCCCCGCACGATTTTTGGAAGTCGAGGACTTTTCCGGATCATGCAAAATGTTCAAAATAAGAGAAAATTACTTATTCAGACCCATAAATTATGATAGGACAATATAATATATAGTTATTATAAAAGTGTAATTTTATTATAAAAACGAGAATCCCTCTAATGAAAAAATACATAGAAAGTGATCAAAGATGATTGAAAAGAATAAATCCTCATATTATATGAACAAAAATTCATTAAGGTAATAATGCGGCACGGGTTAACGTTGTCCGATTTTACTAATATTTTACACAGTACGTTTTTGCAACCCAAAGACCGATTCTAGGGGGAGTTGCGGTTAAAATTCGAAAGTTGGTAAATTTTGATGCTGTCAGGTAACAAATGGCAGGTGTGTTTACTCAAAAAAAATATGTTCATAATTAAGATTATAAATTAAAATTTGAAAACAAAAAATTGTATGCGAATAACTAATTAAAATTTATATATTTATATAAATATATTTTTGGAAACAAAAAAAATTACAATATGTTAAATTTATGATATACCAATCAGGAGATTAAAAAAGGCGACATTTTGTGGTTAGCAGGTAAAATAAGTATTAATTCACGCGAGTTTACTAAAAAACAGAAATGAGTTCAAAATTAAAATTATAAATAAAATTTCAGAAAAAAAATTGCATGCGAAAAAAATTGAAAAAAGTTTTTTGCAAACAAAATCTTGAATCAATTGAAATTGTATTAAATTGCTAATCAACAACTCAATTGTGATTAAAACAGGGAAAACCAAATAGTAACAGTTATTTTTTCATATATATTTTTGAGAAATACCGGTTATTTTCGATTTTTATTTTTTGAGCAAAAATAACTTTTATTTTTGATTTTTATTTTTTCGAGCAGAAATACCGGTTATTCTCCGATTTTTATTTTTTTGAGCAAAAAAAACTTTTATTTTTGGTTTTTATTTCTTCGGGCAGAAATACCGGTTATTTTTCGATTTTTATTTTTTTGAGCAAAAATAAGTTATTTCTTGACTTTTACCACAAACAAAATCACCAAAATAAAAACACCAAAAATAAGACAAAAAGAAAAATACAAAGACGAAGAGCAAAAAAAAATATACTCCAAAATGAAATAAACGCAAAAAAAAATTTTAAAATCCAAAATTAAAAAAAAATCGCAATAAAAATTATTTATTAATGAAATTAAAAAAAGATTCGGCTGAGCCGAATACCCAAACACCCAAATAATAAAATTTTCGCCTTAACGTATGCTTTCATATTTTCACATTTAAAAATCTACATTTTTTTCCAAACTACGAACATTTGAATACGAAAAAAAAACAGTCATAGCAAGCTTTGCTTTAAAAAAATAAACAACAACAATTGCATTATCAAAAATTTTTTGATGGCTCATTAAAATCCTATTGTATACATATAAAGTGACTCTAATGCACGTAGAATCAGTTAATCGCGTTAATCATTTCATGTGGGGAGCGCGAAAGTTATGGCGGTTTTATTTTGAACATATACAAATTTTTACAAACTAGAAGTTTATGTACAATTCTGATCAAAATTACACGTAATATTAAAACCTGAGTTATTCAAATAAAATTTATAATATTTTCAATGTTTGATGGTATTAGTGCAGCATATTTTAGGGTTTCATAGTAAAATTTTAAAAATTTTCTTTTCAATAAAAATCGCGATCAAATGACGTAATTGAGTTGCCACCTGTTGTACCCCAATTCAGAGCAGTTGAACCTCTTTGTTTTGAAATTCGAGAGATCGACAAGGCTATTGTTGATTTTAACTTTAAAAAAGCACCTGGTATTGATAAAATCAGTAACAAGACGCTTTTGGAACTACCCCGGATAGCATTAAAAATTATACTTTATATTTTTAATGCTATATTACGCCTGGTATCACTGGTTACACAAAAGTAGAATCGTATAGACCTATAAGTCTATTATCAAATATATCAAAGCTCTATGAGAAACTCTTAATGAATAAGTTAACCCCTCTATTGAATCGAAACCAATGTATACCCAATCATCAATTCGGATTTAGAAAAAACACAGCACTATCGAACAAACACACAGACTTGTAAATGTTAATAACAAAACGTTTGAAGAAAAGAAGTATTGCTCTGCTCTTTTTATCGACGTTTCGCAAGCTTTCGACAAAGTATGGCACTATGGCATGATATATAAGATAAAACAAAATTTACCCACTAATACACATAAATTATTGGAAAGCTATTTAACTAATCGAAAATTTATTGTTAAAGAGGGAGACTTCTTAAGTAATCCACAGCCCATTGAAGCAGGAGTACCCCAACACCATATACTAGACATTGAAAGATGGTTACGTAAGTGGAAAATAAAGGTAAATGAGCAAAAATGCATACACATAACATTTACATTGCGTAGGGAAACATGCCCACCCATCTTTATTAATAACCAAGTTATTCCCTAGCAATCAGAGGTTAAATACCTATTGATGCGAAGTTGACACAAATAAAACTGAAAGCACTTCAAATAAATTGGCTTATAGGTAGAAACTCAACACTTACTTTAGATTGTAAACTACTTTTATATAACTCTATTTTGAAGCCAATATGGAGTTATGGCATTCAGTTATGGGGGACGGCCTCGGCGTCAAATATAGAGAAATTGCAGAGACGACAAAAAAAGATTTTGCGGATAATAACTGCGGCACCATGGTACGTCAAAAACTTATTCATAAGGATCTAAACGTCCCCTTTGTGAAAGATGTAATAAGAGAACATACTGAGAAATATTTTAGGAGGCTAGAACTTCACCCAAATCCTCTAGCTCGAAACATCCTACTAAGCAATGGATATACTCGATTGAGAAAAAGGCACACATCAAACTTGAGGAGCTAAAATATATGTATTAAAATAGATTTTTGTCTGACGGTGGTTGGACAAAATTAGATATTAATATTTAGATTTAATATTTTAATACTTATTGTTAGTTCATGTACAATTACTGAAGATTCAATAAATAAAGTATGTAATGTAAAAAAAAAAAAAAATCATAGCTCGACTACCCTGAATTTAACTGTTGAAAGTCTGCACAACAACAAAGATGGTGCAGAATTTATCAGTAAATTTCGATTAGTTTACTTATGATAGAATGAGATCAAAAAGTATAAACGCGCAAACAAAAATTGTAGAAGAATTTGAAAATCTTAAGTTATTTTTTGCCATTTTTCTATGTTCTTGAACTTTGAACAATTATCATGATTATAAAAAGAAACCTATTGTGCTAAAATTCTGCACTCTATCAAGTCTTGTGAGTTCAAATCTGTAACCAATTTGTTATAATATCATTTCAGACAGGTTAAAAACTTTTGATAATGGCCCATATACTTTTGTATGTATGAATGTATGTATGTATGTATGTATGTATGTACATATATACCCAGCGGTAAAATTTGCGAGACCTCTACCGCGCAGGCCTCCTAGAAGTCCTTTTTTCAGATGCAGTTGCTCATGCTAACACGCCTTCTCTAATAAGGCCTGCATGAATACCTCATCCCTGCCTTCTAAAAGATCCGACAGACCTTCCGACTTCGCTTCTCTTGGAAGGACCATAAGAAGTTGTATTTTTTTAAATATATTTTGTTTTAAACAACAAATCTATTTATAAAAAGCAGGGACAGCAAATAATCATTATTCTTGAAATTTTAAACAAAAAAATCAGATACAAGGAACAACCGGATAAAAGTGTTAAATACAGAAATGTAATCTTCAGAACACGTTCTATCGGAATCCGGAATGATTTTTATTTTTTTGATTTTTATGAAAAAAATCAATATTAATGATTATTTTTTATTTTTATTTTTTCGCTCAACTTATAATCATTATTTTTTTATTTTTATTTTTTGCTCAACTTTTAATGATTATTTTTGATTTTGATTTTTTTTTATCAACTCATAGTGATTATTTTTGATTTTTTTCTCAACTCATAATGATTATTTTTGATTTTTACTTTTTTTGCTCACAATATAAAACTTAACATGAGAAATGAAACTATTACGCAATTTTTAATAAAAAATAATTCTCATCGTAAATTAGATTTATTTACTAAAAGGCAAGTGTAATGATATATTTTTCATCAGATTTTTTAAAAAATCCAATTTTTTTTTTATAAAAATCAAAAATAATCATTAAAAGTTGATCAAAAAAATAAAAATCAAAAATAATCATTAAAAGTTGAGCGAAAAAATAATGATTATTTGTTGATTTTTATTTTAAAACTCATAATCATTACTGTCCTTGATAAAAAGTACATTGTTTTCTTTTCTCTTAGAAGGAAAGAAAGACTACAGTATTTGAAAAAGCAAAACCATGCAGAAACCGTTACAAAAACAATATCAAAATTCAATGCAGAAATTCCAAAAAAAGAATGATAAATCATTTAGTTGTCTCCAATTCTTTGTTTGAATAGGATGTGATTTTCTAAGTTAATTATATTTTTTATTTATGGTTTTTATTATAAGTATTTTATTAAAAACTTAAAAAAATAATTTAACAAAAATTTTAAGTTTTTTTCAGGAATAATAAATAAAAAATCAACAATTTCTATACAAATGTCATTTTCAAATAATTTGTCTTATATCGACTTAAGATGTTTTGTCAAAAGTTAACAGAAATGTTTTTTTAGTATTGAATTTTGTTTTTTTAAGTTTTAAACATTTTACAATAATTTAAAATAAAAATAATACATATTTTATATAAATAGAAAAATATTTTATTAATAGTGTAGAAGGCTTTCTGTAGAAGGACTCTTTTTAGTAGTTCTACAGAAGGCCTGCTTGCAGTTTTCAATAAAAAGGTCTTCTAGAAGGGCTGTATCAGATCGCGAATGTGTAAGACCTACCTCCCAATGACATCGCGTGTAAAAATGAAATGAACATGGAATGCAGGGAGAAGGTCTTCTGGACATAAAAAAGGCCTTCTAGTAGGGCTCTTTACCCCTTCTTTTTACCACTGGGTACAAACTGACTGCATATACAAACAAGAACAACAATGTTAAACATTATATTACTGCTGTTGCTAAATAAACTACTTGCCCATACAAAAAAATATGTGTATACTAACAACAACAATACTTAATATAAATATTTTTGTGTGTATTATTTATATTATTAACAATTTTTTTTAGTTTTTGGCCCATAACTCGGTTTTTTATGAACGAATTTGGTTGATTTAAAAACCGAAATTTTATAAAAATATTTATGACCAAACTGTTCGATAGCGAATCCCGTAGCTTATATAGGAGCTTCAAAAAGACTAAAAATGCGTTTTGGCCGATATCTGGGATATAGATTTTTTTTCAAAAAAAAATTTAAAGACAGAGTTTGAATTTTTCGTGCCAAAACGATAGCCGATAGCTTGTATAGGAGCCGAGAAAAGCCAACAACAAATTTTTTGAGGGTATCTTCGGTTTTTTGCCGATATCTCAGTTATTTATCAACCGATTTTGCTCATTTTTATTAGCGTTTTTCTAAGGATTATTTCCTACAATTTGATGTATAACATATATATCCAATAACTGGGGCTTTCTAAAAACTGATTTCAACAGACAGACGGCCAGACGGACATCTTTATATCAACTCCCCTATCAATAAGGAACCAGAATATATATACTTTTTTAGGGTCTTAGATGAATATTGTAGAAATTACAAACAGAATGAACAAACTTATATATGAGTCATTCCATTTAAATCCAACCAGCTGATTTTCTCACCTCTTCCGAATTTGATAATATTTTTATATTATTATTCTTGTCAAAACTAAGACTAATTCAAAATTTCAGATTATTTCATAAAGTGGTTCGCGAAATATCGTGGTTTGAAAGTACAAAATAGCTCAAAATATGTACAAAGTTGCATACACAATTTAATAACTCAGAAACTATTGAGAGTCCCATCACGATACTTACAGGGAACATTCAAAATGGTTCCATCCTCTACATATATATTTTTCACGAATTTAAAAATACCACTTTTTGAAATACGCGACCGCGAAATTTAATTCGCGAATTATCCACCAATAAAATTCAACATAACGTTTCAGGTATCATTTTAAAGGTAATTTCATTACCTTTAAATAATTACCTTAATTAACGTTGTAACGTAAATACTTTGGAAGATATTTGTATTTTTAAAAAGACAATTTTCCTCATTTTTGCGATATTATAATTCACGAACTATCGCGGTAATCAAACTGAAACTCGGTATTTGCATTTCCAGCGTCAATATTAATATTCTTGCCGAATTTTATTATAGTCGGATGATTTTTGGAAGAAATTGGCGATTTTTCTATTTTATTACAAACAAAACAACTCAAATTGAGATAAATATTTCGTATTTATTATGACATTTGTTGTAATAACTTCTAAAATATGGCGAGTCCCAGAATGCCACTTTCCACGGTTATAGAAAACATTTTCATCATTAACATATATTTTTTTAAAATTTTTAAAAAGACAACTTTTCAAGATATTTTCCCGCGAACGAAAAATCGCGAAATATGGACCATTTTGATGCTGAGAAAAAAAGTCATGTTATACATCATGTCATGTTATACATTAGTCTTAGTTTTGACATGAATAATGATTGTACCAAATATCATTAAATTCGGAAAGGAAAAGTCAAAAATTGGATTTTTTCGTGTTGGTTTTAAATGGAATGACTCATATACCCTTTACACCTGTGGTGAAGGGTATAAAAACATTTGAACAGTAGTACACCATTATAAACAAAAAATTAATCAAAACTTATTTCTGCTCAAAAAAATAAAAATCAAAATTTTAAAAAGCATATCACTTTATGAAAGTAGACTCCATACAGATCACATTGATGTATTTGAATCAGTTTTCCGACATTTGGTTACTACTGCTTTTTTGTTTAAAAATTCAAAAATAACAGTTACTTTCCGTCCCTGGATTAACGATGTTTATAGCACTTTTTATTAAATTCTAAATTTTAAGAAACTGTTTTTGGTATCAAGGATATTTTACTTGGCTGTACGAATCGCCCAAAACCCTTAAATGAACAAACGCCCAAAAAAAGACAAATTAAAATTGGGTGATTGTTCAGTGCATTTGGGCTTTTTGACATGTTTAATATTTTTGGTGATTGTTCATAGTGAAAAATCACCCAAATTTTAAAAATGTAAAATTACCCAAAAAAGTTTTTTGGGCGATTATTCATTTATTTTAGCATACTGCAAAATTATTTCCTTAATCAATTGCACTCAAAAGCGTTTTTTACTTCAATATTTTCCGTTTTTAGATATACCACAGAGTTAAAAAACCTTCCGTCCGGCCGAAGAGCGGCTATTAAAAAAAAATTTATAGCTGAATTATAGAAGAAATAAAATAGAAAATTGAGGAAATCGCTCTCGTGAAAGGAAGGCCGGATGAGGTAGCATTCAGAGGCGCAGACTGGATGAAGGGTGTCAAAACTATCAACTGCGGAAATAAGAAATCTTTTGAATTTCTTAGAAACGCAGTTGCTAAGTGCGACACACTCTATCCAGAGGCGAAACTCGAGGTGATACTGGCATCCGAGTTGCCCCTTCGTCCAATAGTGACAGCATGGTTCCCACCACCCATTCTAGAGGTTGGAACCATTCTGACAGTATTGGAGAACCAGAACGAAGGTCTTCTTACAGGTCAATGGAAGCTTGTCAACACCTTGATCTGTAAGGAGAACCAAGGTAGGGACTTCAGATTTGCTGTGGATCGGGAGTCTCTAAAGAAACTGGAGTCACTAGGGGGAGTTGTCAATTTCGGGTTTGGGGTTATCAGATTTAGATACTCTAAGTCTGATAAAACCAAAGAGGACAACAGTGGTGCAAATTAATTTGCACCATTGTGAGGCAGCCTCAACCGAATTGACAAAACTCCTTATTGACTCCAATGTGGATGTAGCTCTTATCCAGGAACCTTGGATTAACAACACCAGGGTATGTGGTTTAAGGGCTATAGGCTACAATCTGTTCATACCATCCACATTGGAAAAGGTACGAACATGTATAATGGTTAGGAAAGATTTAAATGTTAATCTTCTTCATTCTTTCAGTAATGGGGACCTAACGGTTGTACAATGGGAAGCTACTGGAAACAGGAAGCTAGTTTTGGCATCAGTGTACATGCCTTATGAGGCGGCCGATCCACCAGGCATCGCTCTGCAGCAATTGGCGGAGCACTGCAGGAGGAGAGGACTGTACATGATCCTAGGATGTGATGCGAACGCTCACCATTATCAATGGGGAAGCAGGGACGTCAATAAAAGGGGTGAGTTAGTTTTTAATTTTATAACTGATTATGATCTTCATATCTGTAATAGGGGGAGTCAACCCACGTTCAGAACGAAAGATAGGGAAACAGTTATAGATATAACGCTAGCAAACCGGAGGGGCGATTTCGTTAGGGACTGGAGGGTAAACATGGACTACTCCTTTTCGGATCATAGCATGATATCCTTCAGTTTGGATCTTGTAGGATCGAAGGGAAAGCCCTATAGGAACTCTAGGAAGACAGATTGGAAGTCTTTTAGTGAGTTAATGAGTAGGGATTTAAGGGATACTGATGGCTGGAAGAATTCGGCTGAGGGTATCGAGGCAGTAGTGAATGATCTCACGAATGCGGTCAGGAATAGTTTTGAGCTCAGCTGTCCGTTAGTATATCCGGGCAAACGTAAACAGCCAAGATGGTGGACCAGGGAACTTAGGGACCAGCGGTCTACAGTTAGAAGGTTGTTTAATAGGGCCAAGCTATCAGGTAACGAAAGTGATTGGGGCAGCTATAGGGATAGTTTTGCAAGGTATAAGAAGGACATAAGGAGAGCGAAACGGACATCATGGGTAAGTTTCTGTGAGTCCGTGGACTCTGTGAACGAGTTGTCTAGATTTAGACGGGTATTATCCAAGGACCCTGTGGCACCTGGATATATACAACGCGCGGACAATTCGTGGACAGAGTCTAGCTCAGAGTCCCTCAGTTTACTTATGGAGATACATTTCCCAGGCTGTACTGATATTGAGTCTGGGCCGCGATCTGGTAGTGTCAGTGAAAACCTACATCTATCCGGCTCGGATGAGAGGGAAAACGACACAATTAGGGAGATGGTTACTAGAGACAAAGTAACATGGGCGGTGAGTACATTTGAGCCTTATAAATCACCGGGCCCAGATGGAATCTTTCCGGCTATGTTGCAGAATGTCAATGACAGGGTCATCTTACTACTCGTGGATATATTTAGGGAGTGCCTTAGGTTAGGATACATTCCCAGGGGGTGGAGAGAGGTTAGAGTCATCTTCATACCCAAAGCGGGTAAACCGACTCACTCGAAACCCAAGGATTACAGGCCAATCAGCCTATCGTCTTTCTTACTGAAGACAATGGAGAGACTGATTGATCTGCATCTTAGAAATAGATTGGGAACTCACTTAATCAGTGACGCTCAACACGCCTACCTAAAGGGTAAGTCTGTAGAGAGTGCTTTACATGATGTAGTGAGTTACATAGAGCGAGGTTTGTTGCATAGGGAGTATACCATGGCAGCTTTCCTCGACATTGAGGGGGCCTTTAATAATATTAGAATTGAGGCGATCAAGGAGGCACTGGTTTCAATCAACGCAAGTGAATTCCTAATTGAGTGGATAATAATAATGCTGAGCACTAGAGTTATCAACTCGAATATGGGAGACACTTGTGTGAGGAAGCTTGTGACAAGGGGCACACCGCAAGGAGGGGTCCTTTCTCCGTTACTATGGCTCTTGGCCGTGAACGTCATCCTGAGACAGTTCGATGCTAGGGGACGGAAAATTGTAGCCTACGCAGATGACGTGGTTATACTGGTCTCTGGTAAATTTCTACCAACGATCAGTGAGGTCATGCAATCAGGTCTACGGGATTTGTCTCTTTGGGCTGATAGTAAAGGATTAGGAGTTAACCCAGGGAAGACCGAGTTAGTCTTGTTCACCAGGAGATATAAGGTTGAGCCTTTTAGCTTACCAGTATTGAATGGTTTGGAGCTTGAATTGTCAAGTGAGGCCAAATACCTGGGTGTTTACCTGGACAGCAAATTGTCTTGGAGAAGGAACACTCAGGAGAGGGTCAAAAGGGGACTTAATGCCTATTACACCTGCAGGAACTCTATTGGTAAGAATTGGGGACTTAGACCGTTAGTGGTATCTTGGATATACACTTCGGTTGTAAGACCAATTCTTACTTATGGCTGTTCAGTGTGGTGGAAGGTGTTAAGTAAGATAACCTACAGGAACCTTTTATCTAAAGTTCAGAGGTGTGCTTCAACTGGCATCTCTGGCGCTATGAGAAGTACACCTCAGGCGGCACTGGACATCATTCTCCACTTACTTCCAATTGAGGAGTTCGTGAAGGGAATGGCTGTTCGTAGTCTCTTTAGATTGAAGGAGCTAGGATTATTGAGGAACTTCAGAGCGGGGCATGCTAGCATACTCGATATGGTTCAATTTAATGGTCGGACACTATCCGTAACTGAACCTACGGATCATGTCGGAACCATAATTGACTTCGGGGCTACTCCCACTATTGAAATACCTGAAAGGGACTTCTGGGTTGGAGTAGAAAAGCTCCACGGAGGTTGTGCTGTCTTTACAGACGGCTCGAAGATGGATGTAGGCACCGGTGCAGGGGTTTACTTTCTGGGAACTGATATCAGACGGTCATATAAATTGTCTGACAGTTGTAGCGTTTTCCAAGCGGAAATTCTGGGCATCTATAAAGCCCTAGGGTTGCTGGAGGAAAATGTAGAAAGGAATTCTGAGGTCACTATATACGTTGACAGTCAGGCAGCATTATTGGCCCTGAAAAGTCACTATGTTAGATCCAGATTGGTCTTTGAGTGTAAGAGGGAATTGAGAAGACTAATGAATGTTTATAAGATAAGACTCTGTTGGGTTCCGGGTCACTGCGACATTCTCGGCAATGAAATAGCTGATGAGCTGGCTCGCATTGGCTCGGGACTGGATAGGTCTTTCGTGGAGACATTCGTTAGAATTCCAATTGGGTCCTACTTTAGGGCCATAAGGGAATGGATTCTTGACAACACGAATCGTGCCTGGAGGAACAGAACGGACTGCAGGATATCTAGAGCATTATGGCCTAGTCTTAAACTGTCAGATTCGAAACAACTTCTGGGTATGAGTCGTAGTAATATAAGAATCATGGTAGGAATTATTACTGGTCACTTCTCACTAGGGAATATGATGAGTAAATGGGACATTGGCACGACAGATTTTTGCAGGTCGTGCGATGATGTAGACGAGCTAGAGACAGTGGAGCACATTCTCTGTCATTGCGTAGGACTTCAGCGGCGTAGGCTGAAGTGGTTTGGAAGCCACACACTGCATGAACTAGATGAGGTTACGAGCAACGGGCTTACTAATCTCATAGGGTTTGTAATGGGGATAGGATGGCTTAGGGGCAATCAGAACTAATTGCTAGGGTTTAGGTTCCACTCCTCTTCTTCTTCTTTATCTAAGTTTTCTATTCTCTTATTCTGTTTTCAACTTCTCTCTATTTCTCAAAGGGATCACAATGGACCTTTTTGGTCTCTGGGTGAAGGCGTGAATACGCCACCCTTTTCAACCTAACCTAACCTAACCTATAGAAGAAATAAAAAATAAAAAATTGATTGAATGAAGCTTTTACAACAGTATAATTAGATTTTGGGTGAATATTCAATAACAGTTTTGGGTTATTTGACATCATGAAAAATAACCCAAACTGTTGGACTATTGTTCATTTTGCTATTTGGCTGATTATTAACAAAATTTTGGGTGATTTTGTAAATATTTTGGGTTTTTGTTCACAAGTACACAAAGACCCAAAAAATTGTGCCTTTGTAAATTTTTGGGTTTTGGGCGATTTTCCCTTGGACTATTATTCGTAGAGCCATTTTACGTATAATCACGAATTTTATTTCAATTATTTCATTCCTGTCTTTAAATCTAAGGTATCATGCTCCCACTTAGCCTCATAAAATGTTGATGGGTATACCCGCGTATGGTCTATAAACTTCCAAAATAGGTTAAAATTCTAACTTAAATGTCTTTTTTCTTCAGACTCCATTGAGATAAGATAATTTTAATGAGACATTTTAAGTTTTTAATTCAAAATGTTTAATAAAAGTCTAAATCGCAAAGAAACTTCTCACTATTTATCAATTTTTATTTTTACATTACTTTGAAAATCACAGAAAAACTTTTAGATAGCCCGCTTTTCCTTAAAAAAATATACTGTTTGTTGTTAGCCCAAAAACAAAAAGTGAAAAATATAGTGTTAGAATTAACTTTTGGCTTCAAAATTAATACCACATATAAAAAACTCAAAACTAAAAAGTCTGACACAAATTTTTTTCTTTTTTTTTGAAAATCTGCATGTGACTCATTTTCAATATAAGCCCTTGATATGTTAAACAATTTGTTATAAGTTTTTATTTCACATTATTTTGTTCCACTCTGTGCTGTTTATGAAATAAAGGTAAAGTGAGCTAGAAAGTGCCAATCTCATTACCTTTGTATGTTTTACATCTCTAAATAAATTTAACCGTTTTTGAAGTTTATTTTCTTACAATCACGAATTTTATTATTAAGCAAGTAAAATGCTTTCATTTGACATCAATATTAATATCATTTTAACTTCGCGACAGTTGTCAGCAAGCAAAATAAGTTTAGAGATGAATGCCGCTGTAGCCGATATAAATGACGTTTCTTTATTATTTTTTTTTTTTTTTTCATAATATCAAATTTAATCATTAAAATTATTCTTTAATCATTAAAATTATATTTTGCGATGATCTAAAATCATATCTTACACTGAAAAAATTCGGAACAATATTTTAAAATTTTGGTGAAAATTTTCGAAATTGCACAAACTTTTTTAACGCCATTTTGACTCGGACGTGTGATTGATTTATTAATAAATTCGGTTTACGCGATATTTTAGACAATGTCTATAAAAGCAGAATTTGTCAGTAGCGAAAAACATACTTTTAGAAATATATGGCAATTTATATGAAAGTTTGTGATGATGCTATCCCATGCCTGGTTTCCTGACATCAACGAAATATACATTAAACTGTAGGTAATCACTTCGTCTTTAAAATTTTGGCCTCTAAATTTAAATTCATAGAACTTAAACTAAAATGAATCTAAAAATCCTCGAAAGTTTCAACTCAGTTTTTTTACGATTTTTAGTTTTAAATGCCTATATTTCCGTGAGATTTTACGCGAATGATTTAAAATTTAGGATTTCTTAGTTATTTTGTAAGATCTACAAAGAGCCATCAACACTTTTCCTAATTTTAAAACAAACTTTGGCAATACAAGACACTTAAAGTAGGCTTCAAACAATTTCGAAATTTTTTGATTTTCCTCATATATGGTATTAATTTTGAAGCAAATAGTTAATTTAAAACTATGTTTTTCACTTTTTGTTTTTGGGCTATCTACTAACAATATATTTTTTAGGAAAAATGGGCTATCTACTAGTTTTTGTTTGATTTTCAAAGTAGTGTAAAAATAACAATTGAATTAACATCTTAAAATCTCTCATCAAAATTATGTTATCTCAATGCAGTCTGGAAAAAAGCCATTAAAGTAAGATTTCTAACCTTTTTTAAAAGTTTATAGAATATACTCGGTTACACCCATCAACATTTTATGAGTCTAAGTGAATGAATAAAATAATTGAAGTAAAATTCGTAATAATAAAAAAAATATCTTAGATATACCGAAAAAATCCATGCCGTATATAAACGAAAGCTAACGTACAATGTACGAAATAATTCGTGATTTTGGACCACAAAAGGATGGTGTAACATAAACGAATGCTTACGAATATATTTCTTACTATATACGAAATGTTTATATTATTTTATGATAAAACTGTATTTTTTACAAATATTTTGTTTATAAATACGAAAGTTTTAGTTTATAATTTCATATAATGTTATTTTTATTTGTTTACCAAAGAAATTGTATTTTTTAGATTTGGAATATTATTCCATCTACATTTTTTAAATAAAAGTAAAAACCAGAAATTCATTGTTATTAAAAATAATAAAAAAGGTATACACGTTTTTGGAACTGAGCAGCTCAAAATGGTG
Organism: Protophormia terraenovae; assembly: GCA_951394005.1. NCBI lineage: Eukaryota > Metazoa > Arthropoda > Insecta > Diptera > Calliphoridae > Protophormia > Protophormia terraenovae. Next base: position 101,080,849 of record OX596073.1, read on the forward strand.
AATTGGAATCTTAACTAATTTTTTCAAAACTAGCTTTCAAGATATCAACAAATATAATTAATAATATAAGATCGGATAAGCAGTTTAAAGCGATAAATCGAAATTAAATTGGTATCTGTCTTATGTATTAGACACCAATAATATATGATTTTCGTCAAAATTTTATGTTTGCTGTTCTATCTGGTAACTTGCACCACCAAAATTTTAAGTGTAAAATCAAAATATCGAATAAAAAAATTATGTTTAAAATATATTCGATATCCAATTTTGTAATATTTATCCCTCCGTTGACGGCTTGTTTTACGTAAAATATTTTTTAAAGATTTCGTCGTTCATTACTTTTCTAATATTAGATTTTTCAAATAAACCTATTTTAATTTTGGTCATTTGCTGCTTTGAAAATGCTCTTGATATGGTAAAGTTCTATGGAATTTTTAGCATAAACTTTTCACAAAACAATTTAACTCAGGTCTTAAATTTTTTTTTTTTTAAAAATCAACAATTTCTATGGAAATGTTAATTTAATAAATAATTAAATAATATGAAAATTATCTTATATCAAAATAACAAATATAATAAAATACCTTAATTATTTAAATAAGAATGTTTTAAATTACAATATAATTCTATGTATTATTTAAAATAAAAATTTGTAATATATTTTTCTCAAAAATAAAAAATAATATTACAAATTATATTTTGTTATATAACAAAAATATTTAAGTATTGCAAATGAAACCACTACGAAAGATTTCGTGAATTTCGTAAAATGTTAAAATGCTTCATAAAATTTATTTTCGTGAAATATAAAAAATATTCTTATGTTTTATGAATTAATTAGCTACGAAATATTTTTTTGCAAAATGTGTCATAGACTTTTTTCTGTGTACCAAAAGCAATTTCTTAAACAATTATAATTAAGTAAAAAGTGCGATAAACATCGTCCTTGAAGGTTTTAATCACAAATGAGTTGTTCATATGCAATTCAATACAATTTTATTTGGTTTGAAATTTTTTTTGCCAAACAATTATTGTAATTTTTTTTTCGCACGAATGAATTGGCTACGAAATATTTTTTTGCAAAATGTGTCATAGACTTTTTTCGGTGTACCAAAAGCAGTTTCTTAAACAATTATAATTAAGTAAAAAGTGCGATAAACATCGTCTTTGAAGGTTTTAATCACAAATGAGTTGTTCATATGCAATTTAATACAATTTTAATTGGTTTGAAATTTTTTTGCCAATAAATTTTTGCAATTTTTTTCGCATGCATTTTTTTTTTTTTTTCTTCAAAATTTTAATTTCTAATTTTAATTATGAACACATTTCCTTTTTTTAGTAAACACATCTGTTATTTTCAATAAACAAAACGGGCTATATGAACATTTTATAACACACATTAAAAATAAATTTAGACAAAAAGAGCTACCTACCATAAATTCGCGAAAAATGGTATTAAAATATTTATTTTTCAGTTTGAGGTTTAGTAGACGCAATATTAATAACTCGTAGAAGAACAGATTGCAAAATATTGAAAAATGAGTGAAATAAACAGTTTTAATGCTCTCCTGAACAATTGGAGTTTTGCATATGGCCCGTTTTGAATATAAGTCTTAGATATGTTTTTAATACTTTTGAATTAGTTGTTTAAACTTGTTTTAATAAAGATTTTTTAAATATAAATCTCCTTTACATCTAGTTTTGTGGATGATAAAATATATTTTTATAAATTACAAGATTTACGTACCATTATTAAAAATAAAGGTAGTGAAACAAATTGTAAGTACCATTCGATAATTCATTAGTCGATTTAATGAATTACTCTCATGTATGTCTTAAATAATTCGAAAATATCTTTTTGTTTGTTAACAAATACATGAAAAAGGTAGGTGAAGTGCAAATTAAAAGGTACAATTATCTTACCGAATTCCTTTAATATTTGCATCAGTAATTTTTGTTGATGCATAACTTGTGCCTTGAAACTATTAGTTCCTGTGGCTTGCAGAGTTTTCACTAAGGCCGGATGAGTAGGTATGTCAGTTTCAGCATTTTTTGCAACCCAATGCGCCAAAAACATGCAATTATTATAGAAAAGAACTGCTTGTTGAGGAATGCTTTCAAGTAACTTTTCATGAATTTTTGGAACATTATTTACGTAGGTATTGAGAATAATTGGAATAACAGCTAGAAAACTATTTGCTTCTTCACTTTCTATACTAGCTGATGTGTCCATTGGTTGGCGTAATATGCGTTCCATTAACTTAACTAATTCCTGTAAATTTAAAATTTTTAACATTAACTTTAATATATGAAATATAATTCCTCCGAATTATCTTAACTTTTGAAGTTATAAATCTCATATTAAAGAATGTTTTTTTCAAGAACGTCTTAGCCAAATTTGATAATGAAAAACTTACCAAAGTACTTCTAGATATCATACATTGAGGAAATAAGAATGGATTTTTTGCCACCTCTTCGGCCGTGTTGCCCTCAGCTACAGTTGCCATGTCTTGCAAATCTTTCTGCATTATTTCACTAGCACTTTCTAAAACTTTCTTACTAAATCGTTGTCTGAAGAAAGTATCAAATTTATGCGTAAAATCAGAAAGGGCCCGGTCTGTTTCGGGATCAATGAAAAAAGCGTCTGCCAACGTTTGTTCAAAGCGTAAAACATCATCGACTAACGTTGATTCTTGATAATCATCCATAGTTTCCGGAACTGAGTACATTAGACATTCGTCTACAATAAGCTTTAACAAACGTTCTTTAATGTGACTTCCAATTATTGTAAACACATGTTGATCTGCGGACACATTTACATTTATATTAGTCAAACAATCCAATAGCGACTTAATATGCATAAACACTTGTTTATAAGATGGTCGTAAACTTCTACCAAGTTCCTTTAACGAATATGATATATTAAGTTGTGAATATTCAGGATTATCCGTCAAATATTCTACTGAAACAGGTTTTGTCACCATCGGTACTAAACAATTGTCGAGTAAAAAATCGCAAATTTTCATAGGATTATAGCGAGCCTTAATTAAAAATAAATAAAAAAAATCTTTTAAAATTAAGAAAATCTTTTTTCAGACTAAATCAAGGTCACCGGAACATTTTAATAACCCTGCAACTTTCATGACTTTGTGAAATATGTCTAAAACAAACCTTTTATTTACATACAAATATTTAAATATTATTGATATTACTATAGTCGAACACGGTTATAACGAACCGTTATAACCGATAAATTTAGTTCGTTATAAACGTAGTTCGTTATATCCGTAAAATTCCAAAGAAATATTTGTTAACAAAATATAGGTGCATATTTGATTACGGCACTAATATTTGTAATTAAAGCGTATTTCTCTCCTTTTAAAATAGGCTGTATTTATGTTTTTAATACCAATGATTTTAATATATCAGGAATATTTTTTGTATTCATTAATCATTGTGTAAGGAAATTGAGATCAACTATATTTTTTTATACTCATTCAACGTTTTCTTTTATTACCGAGGTCATGTTTTGAGATCTTTACTCTTTGAGGAATAAAAATTTTTTAATATTTTAATTTTTAGTCCTCTGAAACTGAAATTACAACAGTTTAATTTCTAGATAGTTTCGTTAATGTATATGCGTATTAGGGATATAACCAAATTTTGGCTCTAGCACCGCACGATGGCCAATGTTGTGTTATTTACGAAAACAATTTTTTCGGGTCATTTTGGAAAAATCTCACACACAAAAACGATTTTCTAAAATCTCCCCAAAAAAGTACATACATTTTAAATAAAAAATTTTAAATATTTTATTAATAAAGTTAAATGGTAAAGTGAAAATTTTTGTTTTTAATTATTTAAAGACATAAACTTCAAATTTAACGTGGACATTGTATTGCATAATGGATAAAAGTTTTGTACTACTTTAATACAACGTTGTGTGCATATGTTGCTTCGCTGTTACATTGTGATTATTGATTTCCAAACTTTACCGCGTTTTGTGGGTGAACTTTTTTGACAACCGCGAAAAAGTGATACCATTTTTTTAAATAATTGTATATGACCTATTCGCCAATGCAAGGGCAAAATAAAATTCCTCTTTCATTTGTCCGATAATTTAAACTGAATTAAAGAAAATTATTTATTTTTGTCGAAGAATTTAAATTGAAATAAAGTCATTTCTTGTAGTTTTTACTTCTTTAAAATATTTTGAAATGTGCCATTTTATTTATCGAAAACTTGTATTTTTAAAACTTAGTTTTTTTGTATGAAATTTTGTTGTTAGGACCATAAAAATGTGTTCGTTATAAAAATAAAATCGCTATAACCGTGTTCGACTGTATATCAAATCTTTAGAAGTCCTATGTATAAATGTATGTATTTCTTTCATGATGGATTAACGGACGAAAACCATTAAATTAGTTTTAGCACAATCAAAAAATTTAAACAACTTAAAAAATAGTTTTTGGTGAGATTGATTTCGTCTTTTTCCTATTATCTATGTAAATACCTGAAATAAAGCCATCACAGTATCCTGCAACTGGGTTACATCTTTTGAGACTTGAAGTGTAACATTTTTGGCCGATGGAAAACTTTTCTCCGAAAACTGAACAAGACGATCAAATCTTTGCTGAAGATTTTGTTGCAATATATTAGCTTGAATGTGATACTTTACTTTAATTGTATCGTAACAATCGCACTTTTGAAACAGACGATCTACTTCAGAGGCTGACTCACTGCAAATTAAAGATTTTAGTTTCCCCAATAAATCTAAAACAATCAAATAGTCCTTGGTGGCGTTGGCTTCCTCAACACATTGAAATAAATCATCGATTTTTAAAATGCGATATGATACACGTAGGCCTAAAGATATTTCACTCAACTCATTCACACAACGGGTCAATTCGGTATTGGCTTCAGTCAACGCCAGTTTTGCATCGCTGCCAACATTTTTCAACAGATGTTCTGTTTCACGCAATAAAGTCTCTCCTTCATCGATGTACATGTCCGACGTTGTGTGATTTGGCATAAAGTCCACATAGTTGTCTTCAATGTGTTTACGTATCCGCTCTTGAAATCGTTTGATTTGTTCCAAAATTCGTTCCACACTTGATTTTGTACTTTCACTGCACGAGAAGTCACCACTCAGCTCCTGTTTAATACTTTCTCCTACTTTGGACACCATCGCTACACTTTCATAAATTGGCAAAAACTTTTCCTTTCGTATCAACTCCTTTTTAGCAATTTGCTAATTATTATATGAAATAAGACGCTAAATTTTGTTTGTAGACTTTTTATAAAAACAGTGGAGACCTTTAATTCAAATGCCGTTAAATCAGGCATGGAAAACCGTTTGTTCTTAAACTATACTTTTATTTGTACTTAGTGTTACCATATGTAAAGTTTTATATTATTTTTGAAGACGTGTGCCAAGATAAAATCGATGACTTATGGCTTGTTTACACTAAGCGACAAAGTATTGGGCATGTTTTTGTTTGTAGGCGAGAGGTGTAGAGATGCTTGTGGGGTAAGCAAAGTAGCACGGAATCAGGATTTCCAAAACGACGGTTTCCCCGCTAGATCTGTAGATATTTTGTTGGGCACTCATCAAAATCTTCGGCACACTTGAAATTATTATATTTTTTTTCCGACTTAAAAAAGGTTTTCCTGTGTAGCCGGCCTGCGGCCGGGCTTAAAGACTTTCTCCTCTGGGTATGTCGAACACCGGCTTCGCTAAATAAGCTTTTTTCGAATATCAACAATTTTTTTAAGTTCCGCCATTGGCATAAATAGACCTCCCTAACTCAGCTCCGATATATTTGATTTTTTCGCCATTGATAGTACATTTATCGGTGAAAATAATGATGTAAAAATTTTTCAGCGCAATTAAATATTTTGGAAGTTATAGGGTTTTGAAAATCGAATTTCCCTAAGAAATTCGCATTAAAAAATTTTTGTTACAAAAAAAGTTGAGTAAAAAGGAAGAATTACGTTAGCGAAGCCGCTTTTGGACATACCACAGAGTTAAAAGTCCTTCCGCCCGGCCGAAGGCCAGCTATTAAAAAAATATCTCAACAAAAAAATTATTTTTTTGCACTAAAAATTACAAAATATTTAAAAAAGTTGTCTTTATAAAACTTTTATATTTTTTTAATTTTATTGTTATAAATTAAGAACTTTTAAGAGCCATTAAGAGCTTTTAATTGATACCTTAATCTTTGCAATCGGATAAATAGTATAGGAAATATTTACGATTTTAAGTGAGTTAGGGAGATAAATGAGTACCCCGCCATTTTTATACAAAATGTCAATTTTGTTTCCAAATAATTAATATGGTAGTTTATATACCATTGAAAAGGTAGTTATAAGTACTTTTAAATGACATCAATATAATTAAGATCCGACAATTATTAATAAAGATATTCAGGAAAATATATTGAAACTTTGAGGGCCTATATTAAGCCCAAATTACAATAGCGCGTAGTCAGCAGCAGTGTGTGCTGCCATAATCAGCTGATTATTTAGAATAAATAAATGTTTGTTATGGTGTTGATTACATTTAGTCAGCAGCAGTTTGCAGTGCTGTTTCATTTAGCCCTGTTTCTAAATTCACTGCGCTGCATTCAGATTAAGAGCGAGACAAAGAGAGTGAGCAAATAAATGAGAGGTTAAAATACACAAGTAGAACAAAGCTAGATGGTGGTTGTAAATTGTGGCTGCCTACGCTGAATTGTAATTATAACGGCAGCAACATGTTGTGCTGACAGTGATCAGCTGATAATTTTTGCTGATACTGTTGCTGACTACGCGCTATTGTAATTTGGGCTTAACTCGTAAACCGAGCAAGAGCGGACAAAATTTTTTATTGCACTATAATCACAAGTAAAAGTACTATAGAATCACTATCAAAATTGTTTAAAAATCAACTGATTTGATTTACGCCTTTTGTTGTACATAGCGGGTACTTTTCATAAAAAACCGCTGAATTTATTTTCTAACTGCAAAATTTGCGGTTACTATCGACTTTTTTTTATTGTAAAAACAGAAACAAGAAAATTCAAAGATATTATTTTACTTCTAACTAATTTATCTAATACTATGTTCACATATAAAGGTTTTTTGAAAAACGAGTCGTTTTCTTAAAAAACACAAACAAATTGTTTTTTCGCATATTTCAAAGCCAGAAAACATCTCGATTCGAGTTGTTTAATTATTTAATACAATAAAAACATACTAAATTTCCATACAGGGAATAAATTTTTAGTATTTTTAGTACATAGAAAATTGTTGAAAAAAGAATTGTCAAACAGTTTAAAAACAAAAAATTAAAAATTATGAATGAAATTTATTTGTTCATAAATTTTATTTGATTGAAAATTTTACTTTGTTAATTATAAAGTGTCTGTGTGTGTAATTTTGATTTAAATTTAAAATTTGTGAAAATATTTTGACAAAAGAAAAACTGGCTAAAAGGAAAAACACAATAAAATAATAAGTGAACAATGATGTTTAAACTCTTTGTGTTTTTTAAAAAACAAGTCAAAAACTAGTGTATGTGAACATAATATAAAATATGCAGTTACCAGAAACCCAGAAATTTTATATAAATTGTTTTTCTATAAAAAAGATAATATCACCACAACATTATAATAAGGAAATATCTTACAAATCCTGGTAATTCGATTCAAAATAAAACGTTTTCGAAAAACAATGTATTTAAAATAGAATCGAAATATACAATGAGCCCCTCGGTTTGATGTTTTGCAGTATAAAAATATAGCAGAAACCCAATTTTTTAAAGAATTTTAAGCTGCAAATGCTCTATATATCTGTGTCAGTCGAATTTAGTAAAATCCAAACAAAAAATTTATTACAAGTTTTCAAATATGATTTGAAAAACATTCGGATACTCGAAATTTTAAATATGATTAAAGAGAAGAAATATTCTAAAGGTAAGTCATAGTATAATAATAAAGTACTCGCACATCTATAAAAACAACAATTGATTGTATTTTGTTAGTGTAAAACTACTGCCCACAATGTCAAAATGCTTTGAACGGAAAAATGAGAGAATGAAGGAGAGCAAGAGTAAAAAAACTAGAAACAAATTTTACATATGAATACAAAAACAATTTGACAGTACCGCGAGGTTTGCCAATGAAAAAATTATAAAACAGCTGTTCGAGTATACTTTATTATTATACTATGAGGTAAGTGCAGGCGGTTTCTAGCGGTTTTTCAAGTACAATCTGGTGGGACATGACTTTAAATTTTTGGCAACACTGCACGAAATGGAAAATGAAGCGACAAAATTTATGATTCTCTTTCTCTCGAACAACCATGTCAGTCATCAAACGTCATTTTGTATGCGGAAGAAGGGGTGCTGTACATAAAAGTATCGAAGCGACACTGACGGTGTCCACTGAAACAAAATGAAAAAAAAATTGTGTGTGTTGCTCTGCCGACGTTTTGTTCTTGTGCGAACGAGAAAAAGGGCTAGTCTGGACGTAGCGTAATGTAAACACGAGAGTTACGAATTGACACAAAAATGAAATATGCATGGTGGAATGAGTACAAGGTGAAATTGTAAAATCAGCTGATTATTTTTTGCTTAATTTCGTGGTGTAAGACTGAAATGTCAAATTTTTTTTAAGTTTGTATGTGTTGGTTTGTTTACAATAAAAAGCAAATATTTTCGGTGGTGAAATTTGTAATACAGTGAACTCGCGGTAATGTGAACATCCAATATAATGAACTATCCACTAATGTGAACACTCAGTTTTTTTATATGGGCGCTCTAAATAGTGAACAAAGTTTAATGGCTCTAAATAGTGAACAATTTTTTTTTTTAATTTTTGGGGATTTTTTAATTTGTAGAAGCATTTATTTTTAATGTTGGGAATCCCCGAATTAATAAATACCATAGTATGCCATTATTTTAAAGGTATTTAATGCTAGTCGCTTTATGTAACTTGTTGCGGTAGGTTCGTAAATTTATTTTTAAAATTAGTAATGTCTAAAAACAGTCGAAAGTTTTTATCCTTAAATGAAAAATGCGAAATTTTGGAATATTTAAAAAAAAGGATCGAGTGTTACAGTGTTAAGTAAAAAGTATAAAGTTGCAAAATCAACGATATGTTCAATAAAAAATAAAAAAGACAATATTTTAAAATGTGTGAACAATACGTTTTATGGACCCGGAAAACGCAAAACATTACGATCTTCAGAGCTTCCAAAAATGGAAAAATCGCTCTATAAGTGGTTTATTTGCATGCGGAATAAAAACCTCCCTGTAAGTGGGTTGATGTTGAAAGAGAAAGCCAAACAAATTCACAAAAACATAAGTGAAAACGGAAATGACTTCAATGCTAGCGATGGGTGGCTACAAAAATTTAAAAAGAGATACGGAATTCGGCTCCTTCAGATAAGCGGTGAAAAACTTTCTGCGCAATCTCAGTTCCTAAATTCTTTTAAAATTAAATTGAAAGCAAAGATAGAAGATTTGGGTTTATCCAATGATCAGTTGTATAATGCCGATGAGTCTGGTCTATATTGGAAACTTCTCCCACAAAAGGCATATGTAACGTCATTGGAGAAAAGCGCTCCAGGTGCAAAAATGGAAAAGCAAAGGATAACATTTTTATGCTGTGCAAATGCGTCAGGATCTCATAAAATAAAACTTTTAGTAATAGGAAAATCGAAAAATCCTCGCAGTTTTAAAAATTTTATCTGTCCCGTAAACTATAGAAATTCAAAGTCTGCTTGGATGACTTCTTCCATTTTTAAAGAATGGTTTCACAACTGTTTTGTGCCAGAGGTAAGTAAACATGTAAAAATAGTTCAATTGGGATTCTTACTGTTTTATTTTTCATTAAGGTGACAGATTTTTTAACGAAGAAAGGATTACCAGTAAAAGCTACTAATAGATAATGCCCCATCTCATCCACCAGAATCCGACCTTAAATCCGAGGATGGTTCCATAGAAGCTATGTTCATGCCTCCAAATGTAACGGCTCTGATCCAGCCAATGGATCAAAATGCAATTAGAATCACCAAACTTCATTATAGGAGGGGGATTTGCTTGAATCGATGAAAAAAATCACACTTAAAGAAGGAGTTTCTATTCTAGAGGCATCCTGGAACCGAGTTGGTAAAGAAACTTTATATAACTGTTGGAAAAATATTTTGAATATGGTAAATGATGAAGACGATCCTGAATTTAATGTTCCTTTGAGCGTTTTAAAAGAAAAGTGGCAATCAGAGGTTAGATCTTTAGAAAATACTGCTGCAGATCTTCTACAGACATTGTGCCCTCAGGAAGTATTTACTGCTGTAAACATTAGAGATTGGATCAATAATCCTTGTGAGGACGTCACGCCATTTGATGAAAATGATTTAATTGAAGAGTCCGACGATGATGACGTCTGTTTTATTGAAGCGCCTGAAAACAACATTAAAGCCAAAGAAGCTGTCGAAATTTTTAATAAAGCTGTCCAATGGGCTGAATTTCAAATGGTCGATCAAACTGACATTAAAGTATTGAAAAAAATCAGGGAATTGGCGGTAAATAAGCTGGTCGAACAAAAGAAAAAACAGAAAATAATAACCGATTATTTCCATATTTAATTATATATGTATGTACCTATCTTTTTTCATTGTAAATTTTATTTAATTTTTTGTCGTAATATTTTGTTTGTTTTTTATGTACATACTACGTATGTACTCTTTATAAAATGGATTTTTAAAAACTTTTTATGTTCCAAATAAATTACAAAAAGTTTTTTTAGTAATCTTTGCATTTTCATTCCTTGCAGAAATGATTTTTAGAAAGAATAACTTAGTAATATATATATATATAAAAAATCACAATCGAAAATGTGAACAAATTCGAAAATATGAACTACCCCGACATTAATTAGTTCACATTATCGAGAGTTCACTGTATTAATAAAGAAAAATGCTATTTATAAAAAGGAAGTATTAAATGGAGATGTAACATATCTTATTGCACCAAAAAAAAAAAAAATAAAATACAATTTATTCATATTAATTTTCAAATTCAGCAATCATTGTTCACAATTTGCATGTCTTTTTCTTCTTTTTTGTTTGACGTTTCAGTCTCATTTCCAACGAAAAAAAATGGCTGTTATTATTGCATTGTTGTAGTTGTTGCCTTTATGCATACACCTTGTTAAAGTAATTCCATCATGAAAATATGTACAAAGAAACGCGCAACATTACTTTGAGTCTACATTAGACAAATTTTTATCAAGACAAACGTCAAAATTTTATAAAGATAAAGATTTGTCTAATGTAGACTGAATTTGTCAGTGTTATTGCAGCGTTACAAGAAAATTGTCAGCGCTCTAGCTCTGACAACTTTGTCTTGATAATGCTTAGTAAAGGACGCCATCTTGATTGTTGTTGGTACTTTTTGCATGGCTTATTATGACATACGTTTTCCCCTATAATTGACAGAGATAAAAAATTATCTGCAACTCAAACAAAAATTTGACGTTTGTCTTGATAGAAATTTCTCTAATATAGACTCGACGTTACTTTGAGTCTACATTAGAGAAATTTGTATCAAGACAAACGTCAAATTTTTGTTTGAGTTGCAGATAATTTTTTATCTGTATCAATTATAGGGGAAAACGTATGTCATAATAAACCATGCAAAAAGTACCAACAACAATCAAGATGGCGTCTTTTACCAAGCATTATCAAGACAACGTTGTCAGAGCTCGAGCGCTGACAATTTTCTTTTAACACTGCAATAATACTGACAAATTCAGTCTACATTAGACAAATCTTTATCTTGATAAAATTTTGACGTTTGTCTTGATAAAAATTTGTCTAATGTAGACTCAAAGTTATGTCGTATAGTGTTAACTTGCTATTAATGCCGAATATATAAATTCAAAAAACCGGGAAGTCAAAAATAGCCAATTTTGGGGATTTTTATGAAAAATCTGCGAAAATTGAAAAAAAATGTAAATATCTAATTATTAAAAAATATTCATTATGTAAAAATAATTTAGTTATAGATGTAGATTAGATTTTTTTAATTTCCTTTAAACTGTAGTTGTTTGGAAGAGTTTTGTTGTAATTGTTCCGGCTGTTGTAATTGTTTTTGATCCAATTGTTGATGTAATTGTTGCTGTTTTCTTTGCCTTATTCTGTTCTAAATCTAATCTACTTTCATAATCTATATCGTTTTTACCACGCCAATCCTCAGTTTCATTGCTACAGGCCAGCTATGATTTTAAGGACCATTTGGAGAACCCATTTTTCTCAGAAACGGGTCGTAGGATTTTTTGCACGATTGTCTTATTTTTCTAAATTTGGTCTACTTTCATGATCTATATCATTTATACCGTGGTAATTTTTAGTTTCAGTGCTAAAGGCCATCGACGATTTTAAGGGACATTTTGGAGCTCATGTTTGTCGGAAAGGATTCGTAGGATTTTTTGCACGATTGTCTTATTTTGTTCTAAATCTAATCTACATATATAACATAGTATAATAATAAAGTATACTCGTAAGACCAGCTGTTTTACAATTTTTTCATTGGCAAACCTCGCGGTACTGTCAAATTGTTTTTGTATTCACATGTAAAATATTTTTTGAGTTTTTTTTCTCTTGCTCTCTTTCGTTCTCTCATTTTTCCGTTCAAAGCATTCTGACATTGTGGGCAGTAGTTTTACACTAACAAAATACAAGCAATTTTTGTTTTTGTAGATATGCGAGTACTTTATTATTATACTATGATATATAATTAATTTTACATAAATAATTAATATTTTGGAACAAATCAAGATTATCAGCACGTTTGAAATTATATTTTTTTCAGACTTAATTAAGGTTTTTCTGTATAGTCGGCCTATGGCCGGACTTTTTTTGAATGTCAAAAATTTTTTGTGTACCGCTATGTCGTTAAAAAAATTTGGTTTTTCCTCCAAAGGAATTAATGAATATAGTCATGGTATTTGAAAGTACTTTTTTAAAGGGTATCTATATAAATTAAATCCCATATGTGTTATAACAGATATTCAAACAAATCTAACGACATTTTAGGTGCCTAAAACTCGTAAACTAAGAGTGAGAGGACACAAATTCGTACATCAGTCTAATCGCAAGTAAAAGTACTATAGAATAATTATCAAAATTATTTAAAAATCAACTGTGCTGGTGATCTTGATTTACGCCAAAATTTTTTAATAATTAGCTATTTATTTTTTTAATTTTCCCAAATTTTTCATAAAAATCCACAAAATTGGATATTTTTGACTTCCCGGTTTTTTAATTCCTATTTTTGACGTTAATTCATCGACGCTATTTTGGCACACGTAAATATACGTGAGAAAACAAAATATAAACAATTTGTTGTTCATGGATTTCTCATGTGAAATAAATGATGATTATGATCATTTAGACAACGATCTTGAATATATTTTGGAAAATGTGCTAAGTGAAAATATCAGGAAAAATATCAATGAAAGCGATGAGTGTAAACAGTTATATGAGCTTTTTAATACTCTTCTACTAAACAAGTGTGAATGCACTGAGGAATTCCAACGGCAATGTCTGAAATGTGTCCATGGTACTAATTATATTTTTGATAATGATTTTCAAGAACTTGTACTTAAAGATTTACAAAAGATATCGGATTTAATATACGAATGCTCCAATTTGTGTACGTGTAAACCTAAAAGATGTCTTAACCGTTTGGTGCAATATGGTCCTCGAAAGTTTTTGAAAATCGTCGATTCACCAAAATATTGTTCAAAAGGATTAATAACTACACATGACATACCCAAAGGAGCTTTCATTTGTGAATATGCTGGTGAATTGTTGTCAAGACAAGAAGCCAAAAATATTTTGAGACGAAATGAAATTGAACATAATATGAATTATGTTTTATTTCTGAAAGAATCTTCTTTAACTTCACCAACAAATACGACAATAAATGATAACGGCAGCGAAATATTAACTATTGTGAACCCCAGTAGAAAAGGAAATATTGGACGATATTTGAATCATAGTTGTGACCCCAATTGTCATATAGTTAGTGTACGCATTGATTGTCCTATACCAAAAATTGGTAAGAATTTTCTTAATTTGCATAGTAGAGATAAATGTTAATAAATTATTTAAACCTATTTTAGCATTTTTCTCCAAACGTTACATCAAAGCTGGTGAAGAGCTTTGTTTTAATTACAATGAAGGTGTAAAATCTAGGCATAAGCAAAATGTGTCAACAAGTAAAAGAATTCTTTGTCTCTGTGGTTCTAAAAATTGTTTAAAGTACTTGCCAAACTCGGAATATTTTTAGAATTCACTAGTGCAGTTTACTTTCCAAGATATGCAAGGATTTTTATAAAAACATGAATATCGTCACTGAAAATGCAAAACAACGTAACATCAAATTTTTCAAATTCGGGTTATTGATAAAATATAGGGAACTCATCAAGATCTTCGGCACACTTGAAATTATTATATTTTTTTTCCGCCTTAACAAAGGTTTTTCTATGTAGCCGGCCTACGGCCGGGCTTAAGGACTTTCTCTTCTGGGTATGTCGAACACCGTCATTTTTATACAAAATGTTAATTTTGTTCCCAAGTAATTAATATGGTATTGTTATATATCATTGAAAAGGTATTTATAAGTGCTTTTAAATAACATCAATATAATTAAGATCCGACAATTATTAATAAAGATATTTAGGAAAATATATTGAAACTTTGAAAGCCTATAACTTGTAAACCGAGCAAGAGCGGAAACAATTTTTTATTGCACTATAATCACAAGTAAAAGTACTATAGAATCACTATCAAAATTGTTTAAAAATCAAATATAGATTATTTTTCAAAACACACACATACATATACGTTTTCGGTGAAGAAATTCGGATTTTAACTGTATTTGTTTATTATTATTTTGATTTAGTTCAATTTGTTTTACATGTTTAGTGTAAATCTGTAGAAATACCAATAAAACGACGAGCATTGATGAATACAGTAAAAATATGTTTAAAATTAGTCAGTGGAAGCTTTAATTTAAAATATTTATATTTTTTATTAATGGATATTCATAAATACGTAAAATATTACAATTTAAATATATTTTGGAAAACAATTTTTTTTTAAATTGTTATGGCTACTTTTATTTTTCAGGGAAAATGGGCTTTATTTAGACTTTTTGTTGTAACTTTTGAACTAAAAGCTATAAATTCATAAATCAAACTGTAAATTGAAATATACTTATTATATAAAATAATTTAAAAAAAAAAAACAGACAAATGCGATTTATAGCAGAATTAATGTTATTGAAATTATTAAAAATGAATGCAATTTTTATAGTGAACGAAAAAAAAAAAAAAAATGCAGAAAATCAAGAAATTGCGATTTATTTCATATAAGATATATTTTAGGCAACTAACAGACCCAAACCTATGAGAAATTAAGTAAAAATGTTATTGCAGTTTTAATGGCTACAGTTGTTTAAAATCTTCATTTTTAACTTCATGTGATTCCTCTGGTAGTGTAACTAATAATTAAATATTTTTTTAGGCAAATATTGGCAAAATGTTTTTCTTTATTACACAAGGTAAGATCTTATGTTTTATCACTATATAAAATTTTTTACCAATTGTACCCAATAACTTTTTAAAACTCTACATATATACAAAATTGTCGGCGGCTGTGTATCCTATTATGATCGGTGGCGGCGACTTTCACAAGGTCATATCGGCGGCAGCTTATTTATCAGCTCAAAATGTTTTTTATATTATATTACATAAATTAAGTAAATTTCTTATGTTTATTACTAAAAACTAATATTTCCGTTTAACATATGCAATTTTAAGTAAATTTTTATTTGTATTTTGTTCAGCCTTTCTAGTCGGTATGAGTCAGCGTCGGCGACGGCTAGAAAAATTATGCGGCGACTGGCTGCCTGTCCGCTTTGTTCTTTGGTAAACGTAACTTTGAGTCTACATTAGACAAATTTTTATCAAGACAAACGTCAAAATGAAGTCGAATTTATGGAAGGTTGTGCAAAAACAACAATATGGCGAATTCAGTAATGTTTTTTATATATGCAGTTTGACAGCTGTAACAACCAAAAATAATAATCAACTGTTTAACTGAGTCTACCTAGTATAGATTCGCACTAATTTTGACGTTTGTCTTGATAAGAATTTGTCTAATGTAGACTCAAAGTAAACAAAGTTTGACAGATGCAATATCCAAAACAAAGTAAAAAAAAAATCAGCTGATTAACTGACTTTACCTGATAAAAAAATTTGGTATAAATAGACCACCCTAATTCAGCTCCGATTTATTTGATTTTTTTGCCATTGATAGTACTTTTAACGGTGAATATAACGATGTAAAAATTTTTGGCGGCTAATAAATATTTTGGAAGTTATAGGGCTTTGAAAATCGAATTTCCCTAAGAAACTCGTATCAAAAAAATTTTCGTTATAAAAAAATTGGGTAAAAAGGAAGAATTACGTTAGCGAAGCCGCTTTTGGACATGCCACAGAGTTAAAAACCCTTCAGCCCGGCCGAAGGCCGGCTATTAAGAAAATTTATTTCCACGAAAAAATTGTTTTTTTTTTTTGCACAAGAAATTACAAAATACTTAAAAAATTAAATTTATGATACTTTTATGTTATTTTTATTTTGTTTTTGTAAATGCGCCCTTAAGAGCTTTTAAATGACACCTTAATCATTGCAATCGGATAAATAGTATAGGAAATATTTACGATTTTTGGTGAATTAGGGAGGTAAATGAGTACCAAAAATTTGCCTTGAATATTACGTGGAGACCCAGGGTTAGAAAGTGCTCGCACATCTACAAAAACAAAATTGATTGTATTTTGTTATTGTAAAACTACTGCACATAATGTCAGAATGCTATGAATAGCAAATGTAAGAATGCAGTAAAGAAAACTCGAAAAACAAAAAAAATACAATTTGACAATTCCGCGAGATATGTCAATGAAAAAATTGTAAAACAGCTGTGCTTACGTGTATACTTTATAATTATACTATGTCTTTAACCTTAAAAACAAAATAAACAAATCATATCTAATCTACATGTTGCTGCCTAAATTACAGTAGGATTTTGGTATAATATCGACTTGATCAAGTCATATTTATATTAATTAGCATTAATGACATTGCGAAAAATGAAGCTATTGGTGAAACATATTAATCCTACAGGAGGTTCACACAATGCATCTGTAATATTTCTTCATGGTTCCGGTGAGTTTTGTTATTACGCTATAAACTCTTCCCCAATATAACAGCATTTGTTTATATACAGGAGATACTGGAAGAAATTTAATTGAATGGGTAAGATTTTTATTGGGTCGTGACATGGAATTTCCTCATATAAAAGTAGTCTATCCAACAGCACCATTCAAACCCTACACACCTTTAGGTGGACAACTCTCAAATGTATGGTTTGATAGACAATCAATATCTATCACTGCCCCAGAAAATCGCAAAAGTTTAGAAGAAATATATGAAAAGGTTCATGAAATGATTAATGAAGAAGTTTCCCAAGGTATACCCGTTAATCGAATAATAATTGGTGGATTTTCTATGGGAGGTGCATTGGCAATGCATGCTGGTTATCATTTGAACACCCAACTAGGTGGTGTGTTTGCTTGTTCCTCATTTTTAAATCGGGAATCAATTGTATACGAATCTCTTAAAAATAAGATTCAATCAGATACTAATTTACCCGAGTTAAAAATGTTTCATGGAGGACGAGACACATTGGTACCTATAGAATGGGGTCAAGAAAGTTTTGATAAACTGTCGAAACTGGGAGTGAAAGGCTCGTTTACACCACTGAAAAATACATTACATGAACTCAAAAAACAAGAATTATTGGATCTACAGGAATGGATTTTACAAAAATTGCCTCCACTAGATAAATAACAATATACAAATATTTGTAACCGTTAAATAATAGACAAATAAATGTGATAAAATTGTATAAAAGATTAATTAATTTTGTGAGGGAAGCACAAACACGAAAATTGGAATAAAAAATGTACATTTATGAGTGTTGTAGACCTTTTCTATTTTTCGGTTTGAGGTTTCAATAGATAAAAATAAAAAACTTCGTTTTTTATTGCATTTTATTTGCAATATATCGACCAACTTTGTTGGTCATCTTTAGTGTTTAATTATGTATATATTGTTCTGAGCTTTCGTCAGTGACGAATAAAATTGATAAAAAAAATACTTTAATTTTAATTTCAGCAACCATATCCTAACGTTTTTGTATTTGCTTTAGTCAATAGAATTAAAGATAAAAAGTACATTAATTGAAAAATGCGTGTACATTAGAGTGTCCCGAGGAACTGTTTTTGCATTTTTTCGAAATCGTATTTTTTCATAACATGCTCGAAATATGGAATTTTTTAATAACTATTTTAATGCACAAATCGAAGCTTTTTTTGGACGATGCACGTTGGGTTCAACAGTACTCAAAACGAGAATTAATTAAAAAAATAAAGTATGGATATTGCAATAAATTTTATATCGGGTAATAGAAAACAAACTGAATTATCATAATCTGTAAAATTTATTGTTCTATGTTGATTCCTTTTTTTGATACACTCTCTCAAAGTCCAATAATTTTTCATAAAAACATAGTAGCAAAAAAAAGGTGGATTAAGTTCAGACAGTGGACTAAAATAAAATTAATTCGGATATATGTTGTATAATTATTTTTAAAAATTTTGCAAAAATTACGCTAAAAATGGGGTATATTCGATATATATATATATATATATATATATATATATATATATATATATATATATATATATATATATATATATATATATATATATATATATATATATACAGTATCGGTCATCTAATTAGCCCACCCAACCACATTTTTTTTGGACTTAATTTTCTTTTTCTAGAAAAAAGTTTTTAATTGTTTTATAAATTCAATATATTGACTATTATATACTTAATACATTGCAGCCAAAACTTGCATTAAAAAACTAACAATTTACGCAAAAACATTGTTTTATTAAATATTCCTATAAAAATCAAGGACAGCTAATTAGCCCACTTACACTATTTATTAAGAAAAATCTAAGTAAGCTCTGAAAAAAATTATGTTTTAATATAAAATTCTAAGTATAAAGTAATTTTAATTAATTTAAAATAATTTTCGTGGGAAGATTTCATGGAAACATCCATTAAAATACTAATATTCGACAACACATACAAAGTGGTCAAAATCGATTAAATCCATTAAGAAAATTGGTTAGAAAGGTTAGATAATCATTACATTATCGTCAATAATCCTCCAAAGTATCATAAATCATTCAAAAACCTCAGCGCTGTGCAAAGAAATGAAAAACTTAGTTAAATTGCGAATTTCAAAAATAGAATAATCATAAATTTCGCAATGAAACTCTGACTTAAAAGATTTGTGGCGAATAAAAAACGCTTTAAAATGTACTTAAGTATCTACTAAAACTAAAACCAATTGCCAAATGTTATACTATATAGTATAAAAAGCATCATAAGTATAGATGTTTCAAAAAAGAAAGTAAGTTCTTGATATTAGTAAACAAAAATACAAAGAATTTTATCTAAAGAAACCGCTTGGATGAGATGCATAAAATATTTGTCAATAAGTTACATAGACGAATAATTTAAGCAAAGTTATTTTCAATTTTGCAATGTTAAAGTAAGATTTTACGCTTTCTTTTTAACTAGAATACTAATAAAACTTTTTAATACATCGCATATAGCAACTACCAGCAATTGTTTGCACTAGATAGTATCGATATAATATCTATTAAATATTATTAGATAGTTTATCAATTTTAAAATGATTTCTCAAATTTTATTTTTCTTTTGGAAAAGATTTTTCTTACTTAAATGCTGATTATTTGATCATCTAAATTCGCGGAGTAACTCAAACCGTAATTTTAGTTAACGCATTTAAACTTTTTGTATTGCTTTCGATGTTACAGATGATTGTTTACTTTAAATTAAGGACTATCAAGGTTTCTATAAAATTTCATAATATTTTAATTTACATTTTTCGCGATTTTTATTAAATGTCGAATATTCGAAATATAAGGCGTTTTAACCAATTTAGATATGAAATTTTTTACGAAAATTGCAGTACTTCTATTTTTAAATTGTAATCCAGATGAAAAATTACTTTTTTTCAAAGCTTGCTTAGATTTTTCGTAATAAATAGTGTAAGTGGGCTAATTAGCTGTCCTTGATTTTTATAGGAATATTTTATAAACCAATGTTTTTGCGTAAAGCGTTAGTTTATTAATCCAAGTTTTGGCTGCAATGTATTAAGTACATAATGGTCAATATATTGAATTAATAAAACAATTAAAAACTTTTTTCAAGAAAAAGAAAATTAAGTCCAAAAAAAATTCTGGTTGGGTGGGCTAATTAGATGACCGATACTGTATATATATATATATATATATATATATATATATATATATATATATATATCGAATATACCCCATTTTTAGCGTAATTTTTGCAAAATTTTTAAAAATAATTATACAACATATATCCGAATTAATTTTATTTTAGTCCACTGTCTGAACTTAATCCACCTTTTTTTTGCTACTATGTTTTTATGAAAAATTATTGGACTTTGAGAGAGTGTATCAAAAAAAGGAATCAACATAGAACAATAAATTTTACAGATTATGATAATTCAGTTTGTTTTCTATTACCCGATATAAAATTTATTGCAATATCCATACTTTATTTTTTTAATTAATTCTCGTTTTGAGTACTGTTGAACCCAACGTGCATCGTCCAAAAAAAGCTTCGATTTGTGCATTAAAATAGTTATTAAAAAATTCCATATTTCGAGCATGTTATGAAAAAATACGATTTCGAAAAAATGCAAAAACAGTTCCTCGGGACACTCTAATGTACACGCATTTTTCAATTAATGTACTTTTTATCTTTAATTCTATTGACTAAAGCAAATACAAAAACGTTAGGATATGGTTGCTGAAATTAAAATTAAAGTATTTTTTTTATCAATTTTATTCGTCACTGACGAAAGCTCAGAACAATATATACATAATTAAACACTAAAGATGACCAACAAAGTTGGTCGATATATTGCAAATAAAATGCAATAAAAAACGAAGTTTTTTATTTTTATCTATTGAAACCTCAAACCGAAAAATAGAAAAGGTCTACAACACTCATAAATGTACATTTTTTATTCCAATTTTCGTGTTTGTGCTTCCCTCACAAAATTAATTAATCTTTTATACAATTTTATCACATTTATTTGTCTATTATTTAACGGTTACAAATATTTGTATATTGTTATTTATCTAGTGGAGGCAATTTTTGTAAAATCCATTCCTGTAGATCCAATAATTCTTGTTTTTTGAGTTCATGTAATGTATTTTTCAGTGGTGTAAACGAGCCTTTCACTCCCAGTTTCGACAGTTTATCAAAACTTTCTTGACCCCATTCTATAGGTACCAATGTGTCTCGTCCTCCATGAAACATTTTTAACTCGGGTAAATTAGTATCTGATTGAATCTTATTTTTAAGAGATTCGTATACAATTGATTCCCGATTTAAAAATGAGGAACAAGCAAACACACCACCTAGTTGGGTGTTCAAATGATAACCAGCATGCATTGCCAATGCACCTCCCATAGAAAATCCACCAATTATTATTCGATTAACGGGTATACCTTGGGAAACTTCTTCATTAATCATTTCATGAACCTTTTCATATATTTCTTCTAAACTTTTGCGATTTTCTGGGGCAGTGATAGATATTGATTGTCTATCAAACCATACATTTGAGAGTTGTCCACCTAAAGGTGTGTAGGGTTTGAATGGTGCTGTTGGATAGACTACTTTTATATGAGGAAATTCCATGTCACGACCCAATAAAAATCTTACCCATTCAATTAAATTTCTTCCAGTATCTCCTGTATATAAACAAATGCTGTTATATTGGGGAAGAGTTTATAGCGTAATAACAAAACTCACCGGAACCATGAAGAAATATTACAGATGCATTGTGTGAACCTCCTGTAGGATTAATATGTTTCACCAATAGCTTCATTTTTCGCAATGTCATTAATGCTAATTAATATAAATATGACTTGATCAAGTCGATATTATACCAAAATCCTACTGTAATTTAGGCAGCAACATGTAGATTAGATATGATTTGTTTATTTTGTTTTTAAGGTTAAAGACATAGTATAATTATAAAGTATACACGTAAGCACAGCTGTTTTACAATTTTTTCATTGACATATCTCGCGGAATTGTCAAATTGTATTTTTTTTTGTTTTTCGAGTTTTCTTTACTGCATTCTTACATTTGCTATTCATAGCATTCTGACATTATGTGCAGTAGTTTTACAATAACAAAATACAATCAATTTTGTTTTTGTAGATGTGCGAGCACTTTCTAACCCTGGGTCTCCACGTAATATTCAAGGCAAATTTTTGGTACTCATTTACCTCCCTAATTCACCAAAAATCGTAAATATTTCCTATACTATTTATCCGATTGCAATGATTAAGGTGTCATTTAAAAGCTCTTAAGGGCGCATTTACAAAAACAAAATAAAAATAACATAAAAGTATCATAAATTTAATTTTTTAAGTATTTTGTAATTTCTTGTGCAAAAAAAAAAAAACAATTTTTTCGTGGAAATAAATTTTCTTAATAGCCGGCCTTCGGCCGGGCTGAAGGGTTTTTAACTCTGTGGCATGTCCAAAAGCGGCTTCGCTAACGTAATTCTTCCTTTTTACCCAATTTTTTTATAACGAAAATTTTTTTGATACGAGTTTCTTAGGGAAATTCGATTTTCAAAGCCCTATAACTTCCAAAATATTTATTAGCCGCCAAAAATTTTTACATCGTTATATTCACCGTTAAAAGTACTATCAATGGCAAAAAAATCAAATAAATCGGAGCTGAATTAGGGTGGTCTATTTATACCAAATTTTTTTATCAGGTAAAGTCAGTTAATCAGCTGATTTTTTTTTTACTTTGTTTTGGATATTGCATCTGTCAAACTTTGTTTACTTTGAGTCTACATTAGACAAATTCTTATCAAGACAAACGTCAAAATTAGTGCGAATCTATACTAGGTAGACTCAGTTAAACAGTTGATTATTATTTTTGGTTGTTACAGCTGTCAAACTGCATATATAAAAAACATTACTGAATTCGCCATATTGTTGTTTTTGCACAACCTTCCATAAATTCGACTTCATTTTGACGTTTGTCTTGATAAAAATTTGTCTAATGTAGACTCAAAGTTACGTTTACCAAAGAACAAAGCGGACAGGCAGCCAGTCGCCGCATAATTTTTCTAGCCGTCGCCGACGCTGACTCATACCGGCTAGAAAGGCTGAACAAAATACAAATAAAAATTTACTTAAAATTGCATATGTTAAACGGAAATATTAGTTTTTAGTAATAAACATAAGAAATTTACTTAATTTATGTAATATAATATAAAAAACATTTTGAGCTGATAAATAAGCTGCCGCCGATATGACCTTGTGAAAGTCGCCGCCACCGATCATAATAGGATACACAGCCGCCGACAATTTTGCGTCGGCTTGGTTCTCTGATGCTTACTTTATTTTTTGTTATGTTTACAAATTCGCTTTGTTTCTAATCAGCCGATTTTGACATAACTAACCAGCAAACCATTTAAAAAGTGCCTGTTGTTTTTTTATTGTTGTATTTGTTGTAGAACTGACTTTACCTGATAAATAAATTTGCCTTGGTAATATTTTTATATCATAATATGTAACTTTGAGTCTACATTAGATAAATTCTTATCAAGACAAACGTCAAAATCAGTGCGAATCTATACAAGGTAGCCTCAGTTAAACAGTTGATTATTATTTTTGGTTGTTACAGCTGCAAACTGCATATATAAAAAACATTACTGAATTCGCCATATTGTTGTTTTTGCACAACTGTTGCCACCTTCCATAAATTCGAGTTCATTTTGACGTTTGTCTTGATAAAAATTTGTCTAATGTAGACTCAAAGTAACAGAGAGTGTCAAATCCGCTCTCTGAGAGAATTATCTCACGTGTAGACTAAAATATTAGTATTATAAGAAATATTATGAGACTGTTGTGATAAGATTTTTCTACACAACTATCTTATAAGATTTACTCTCAAAAAAAATACACATATACGAAAGTTTGTTTGTGTGTGTGAATGTGTATTTTTAAGAGTACTTAGAAACGATGTTTTTAGTAAAATTATTTTATTTTAATGGTTATTCTACATTTAGAAACATATTTTCATTAAAATTGTGCTAAAAAATTTCGAATTTCTTAAATAAAAAGTACATGTTTACTCTGTGACTGAATGAAAATAATGAAATATTATGAGATTTATTAGGATACATTTACCCCTTCTTTAAGATTTAACATAATATAAACATAATGTTTACTCTATTCTGCCGGCGTTATCTTACATATTATATCAACGTGGAGATAGTATGTAATTACGCTATGATTAAAGATAAGAAAGAGGTGACCGAAATAAAAAAATTACATATACTATATATTACAGGTATGTTATAAACAGAGCAAGGTTAAATTTAAAAATGGTATAATATGTACCTAAATATGCAAAAATGGCATGAATATGCATATAAAAACCAACGAATTTATGCATTCTTATATATTAATATGTAAAAAATGTGCACATAAAGTTATGTATTTTACAACTTATGTATGTTGGACCATGATGGAATAAGTTTAACAAGGTGTATGCATAATTTGCGGTCCACACGAGCCTTTTTCTTGTTCGCACATTGAACAAAATGTTGTGCATTTGGTTAGAGTGGACCAACTTGTTCATGTTTTGTTCTTGTTCGCACAACTGTTCGAACAACCATGTCTGCCATCAGTGACACTGACAGCAAACAAAAAATTATGATTTGTTCGACAAATGTTCTGCTCACTGAAAACAAAAGAAAAAAAAAAAAAAAAAACGAGAGAAAAAGATAGCCGGTCAAGCCCGACCATATGATACCCTACACCATTGTGTACATTATAATTCGGGGAGGGGTCTTTTATAGGACTTGAAGTCAAATGTGGACCGATACTCATAAGTATAAATAAAACATACGAATACAGAATATTACGTTGATGCTGAAATTTATATGAATTTATTCATATATATGTCAGGTGCTAGGTGAAATAATGGACCGATCATAACCAATTTCAATAGGCTACGTCCCTGGGCTATAAGAAACCTTTGTACCAAATTTCATTAATTTTGGTTCAAAATTGCGACCTGTAGTTTGATTACAAGGTTTACATGGACGGACAGACGGTCAGACGGACGGACGGACATTGTTAAATCGACTCAGAAAGTGATTCTAAGCCGATTGGTATAAATTAAGGTGGGTCTTAGACCAATATTTTTGGGTGTTACAAACATCAGCACAAACGCATAATACCCTCCCCACCTATGGTGGTGTAGGGTATAAAAATTGTGTGTGTTGCTCTGCCGACGTTTGGTTCTTGTGCTATATTAAGAAGGTAACGACAACTCTACAACAACTACAACACCAAAAAAACCCCATGTATTTTGTTTTTGCATTAACATCTCTTATATCAACTTTAATTTTGTCATTTCCCATGTTTCTTTACTAAAAACAAAAATACATTTGACATTTCATGTAATAAAAAAGGAGAAAGACGCAAAAACACAAAAGTAAACAAAAAATGCCAAAAAAAAATGTAAACATAAACAACAATTTGACACTTCAAATTCTAAAACACAAGCCGCCATATTGATTTCAAAAAGAAAAAAATTCTCAGCTGTTCTAATTTCGCTACCTTAATATAGACCCTTAGTATAATTATAAAGTATACTCGTAAGAACAGCTGTTTTACAATTTCTTCATTGACATACCTCGCGGAACTGTCAAATTGTTTTTGTACTCATATGTAAAATTATTTTCGAGTTTTTTTACTCTTCCTCTTCTTCATTCTCTCGCTTTCCGTTTAAAGCATTTTGACATTATGTGCAGTAGTTTTACACGAACAATTGCTTTTATTTTGTTAGTGTAAAACTACTGCACATAATGTCAAAATACTATGAACCGAAAATGAGAGAATGAAGGAGAGGAAGTGTAAAAAAAAACTCGAAAAAAATTTTGTATAGGAATACAAAAACTATTTGAGAGTTCCGCGAGGTATATCAATGAAAAATTTTAAAACAGCTGTTCTTACGAGTATACTTTATAATTATATAACGGAACTTTGAGAAAAAAGTCAAAGAATTGTACTATATTTTTGTAAAAAATAGCCATTTTTCATACTAATTTCAGAGTGCTGACTTTGAATATTTTTCACGTCTAGACAAATTGAGATTCTTTCAGCATATACTTTTCGAATATATAGAAAATAACAGAATATTTTTAAAAATTGTTTATCTCATATACCTCAGGACTAATTGCCGAAAAACCAAAGAACGTCGTGGCAAAAAATCAAAATGTCAAAATTCAAGTGTAAATATCTTTTTAACTGTAAGAGATAACTTAGAAGAGTAAGCTTATTTTTTCTTCATATTGCCAAGCACTTTATAGAAATATAAAAATCTTTAAAATCGGACTTCATTTGTAGGTTACGATTTTTTGAAACTTTTACATACTCGAGGTAGTCAACTTTGACACCCTGTAGCTTATTTTGTGTTATCACAGGCTGACTATAAAATAATTTTTTTGAAAGCTTAAGTCCTCCTCTACAAATCTTCCATACATTTCAATTTAATCCGAGTAGTAGTTTTGGAGATACAGATTACCAAAAAATTTGCGTTTGACCCACTATGCACCCGGCGATATGGTGAACAAATTAACGGAGTACGCAAAGAGAAGAGGCATATATCTGGTACTCTGTTGCGATGCTAACGCACACCACTGCCAGTGGGGCAGCACTGATTTTAAGCCGAAATTACAATAGCGCGTAGTCAGCCATAATCAGCTGATTATTTAGAATGCACTGTTTGTTATGGTGTTGATTACATTTAGTCAGCAGCAGTTTGCAGTGCTGTTTCATTTAGCCCTGTTTCTAAATTCACTGCCCTGCATTCAGATTGAGAGCGAGACAAAGAGAGTGAGCAAATAAATGAGAGGCTAAAATACACAAGTAGAACAAAGCTAGATGGTGGTTGTAAATTGTGGCTGCCTACGCTGAATTGTAATTATAACGGCAGCAACATGTTGTGCTGACAGTGATCAGCTGATAATTTTTGCTGATACTGCTGCTGACTACGTGCTATTGTAATTTGGGCTTTAACGAGAGAGGTGAGTCAGTATTAAATTTTATAACTACTAACAATCTTTTCATCTGTAACAAGGGCAATATGCCCACATTCAGAACTAAGGATAGGGAGGCGGTTATAGATATAACACTGACAAACTTTAGGAGCGATTATGTTTTGAATTGGAGGGTAGATAGTGAATGTTCCTTTTCGGATCATAATAGGATATCCTTAAATTTAAATTTCGCGGGGTCAAAAGGCGAATCATATAGGAACTCCAGGAGAACTCCTTTAGGGCCATTATGAATAGTGAACTAAACGCCGCTCCAGGATGGCAATTGTCATCAGAGGGAGATGAGAGTTTAGTGGAGGATTTCACAGGGAAAGTTAGGAATAGTTATGAACTAACTTGTCCGGTAGTATTTCCGGGAAAGAGGGAACAGCCTAAATAGTGGACCAAGGAACTTAGGAACCAAAGGTCGCAGGAAGCTGTTCAATAGGGCAAAACTAACACGTAAGTGTGAGGGTTGGAACAGCTATAGGAAAAGTTTTAATAGGTATAAGGCAGACATTAAGAGAGCAAAGAGGGACTCATGGAGGAACTACTGTGAGTCCATCGACTCCGTAAATGAGTTATCCAGATTCAGGCGAATTTTATCCAAAGATTCAAGTGCTCCTGGATATATTCAGTGCGCGGATAACTCATGGACGGAGTCTTGGTCTGAGTCTTTGATTTTATTTATGGAAACTCATTTTCCAGGCTGTAGGAACTTAGAAGCAGATACACAGGCAGGGGGAATCTTTAGATTCTCAGAATGTATATCTGATAGGGAAATTAGTGAAGTAGTCAGTGACATTGTCTCGATGGATAAGGTAGTATGGGCATTGAAAACCTTTGAACCTTACAAGTCACCTGGTCCAGACTGAATTTTTTCAGCCATGCTACAGAATATCAACGATACGGCACTAACACTTCTCACGGAGATTTTTAGTGTATGTCTTATTAGGAGATATATTCCAAGGAGGTGGAGAGATGTTAAAGTAATCTTCATACCTAAGGCAGGCAAGGCGAGCCACTCGAAACCTAAAGATTTCAGACCGATCAGCCTATCGTCTTTTCTACTGAAGACATTAGAGAGACTGATCGATCTTTATCTGAGGACTACAATTGACAACCATATCATCAGCGGGGCTCAGCATGCTTATCTAAAGGGTAAATCTGTTGAGAGTGCGCTGCATGATGTGGTGAGTTATATTGAACGTGGCCTACAGTATAGGGAGTATACCTTGGCAGCTTTCCTTGATATAGAAGGAGCTTTTAATAATATTAAGATTGAAGCTATTAGAGAATCACTAGAATCATTATGCGTTCAGAACTTCCTAATAGAATGGATTATCTTGATGCTGAATAGCAGAATAATAAATTCGAACTTGGGAGATGCATGCATAAGGAAGCTAGTGACTAGAGGGACTCCGCAAGGAGGAGTTCTCTCGCCTTTACTATGGCTCTTAGCCGTCAATGTCATTCTAAGACAATTTGACGCAAGAGGATGAAACATCGTTGCCGATGCTGATGACGTTGTTATACTGATCACAGGGAAGTTTCTTTCCACGATCAGCGACGTCATGCAGTTTGAACTTAACGAACTGTCCTCATGGGCTACTAGTAAAGGTTTAGGGGTTAACCCGAAGAAAACGGAGCTAGTTCTTTTCACCAGAAGGTACAAGATTGAGCAGTTTAGGCTACCGGTACTAGGGGGAATTGAACTTAAATTGGCAAACGAAGCAAATTATCTTGGAGTGTTTCCTGATAGTAAACTATCTTGGAAGAGGAATACACAGGAAAGGTTTAAAAGAGGTCTCAACGCCTTCTACACATGCAGGAACTCCATAGGTAAGAATTGGGACCTCAAACAGTTGGTAGTAAATTGGATTTACACATCGGTAGTGAGACCAATTCTGACGTATGGATGTCTCGTGCTTCTTATGGCACCTCTAATGCCATAAGAAGCACACCTCAGGCGGCACTTGACGTCATTCTGCATCTCCTACCCATTGAGGAGTTCGCGATAGGAATGGCTGCAAGGAGCCTGCTTAGGCTTAGTGAACTAGGACTTGTAGGATCAATCAGAATAGGACATTCCAAACTTCTAAACGAAATCAACCTTGGTGGGCATGCCCTGACTCCCTTCGGGTCCACGGATTACATGTGCACGGAGGTTGATTTCGGGGAAAATCCTACACTGATTATCCCAAATAGGGACCAATGGTCAGGAAAGGAGAAATTATTCAGTGGAGCATCGGTATTCACTGATGGATCCAAAATGGATATAGGCACTGGTGCAGGTGTTTATCTGTTTGAGGAGAACGTCAGGGAGTCGTATAGACTCTCGGATAGTTGTAGTGTGTTCCAGGCTGAAATTCTAGGTATTCTTAGGGCCACGGAATTGATAGCAAGGAACATCGCTAAAGATGCTAAAGACCCTGAAAGGACATTTTGTCAAGTCTAGGTTAGTTAGCGACTGTAAGAAAGCTCTTAGGAGATTGATGAGCAATTATCATATTAGACTCTGCTGGGTAGCGGGTCATTGCGAGATAATGGGCAATGAGGTAGCCGATGAATTAGCTAGGAACGGCTCAGCTTGGGATGGTGCTGTAAGTGAAAGTGGTGTGAGACCACCTATAGGCTTTTACTTCAGGTTGATTAGAGAGTGGATTCAGGATAGAACCAATCATGCATGGAATCGTAGAACGGACTGCAGATTATCAAGGGTCCTATGGCCTAAACTTGATACAGCAGATACAAATCTACTATTAGGCATGAAAAGGGGAAACCTGAAAACCATGATAGGTATTCTAACAGGTCATTGTCCTATAGGGGGAATGACAGGGAATTGGGAGATAGGTTCCTCCGGTCTTTGCAGGATGTGCGAGATAATGAGGAGATAGAGACGGTGGAACATATTTTATGTCACTTTCCATGACTACAACTAAGTAGGCAGAAATGGCTAGGCATTCGATTCGTCGACAAATTGGATAGCATATCAAAGATTGATATGAGTAGCTTGATAGGATTCGTCATGGGAATAGGCTGGCTAAGAGGGTGTCGTTGGCTTACAGCGAATGAAGTATGGCAGTAATATTTTCCTTCTGTACTAAGTATTTTCAATTATTTTCTGCTCTTTTCTTGGTCTCAGCTTTCTAATATTTTTTCCTTTCTTAATTTCACTTTAACACCACTATTACTTTCTCTATCAATTCTTCGAAGGGACTCACAATGGACCTCTAGGTCTCCGAGTGGATACACAGGAACTCTTCCGAGTACTGTGCAACCCTTCTCTACCTACCTACCTACCTACCTACCTACCTACCTACTTCTTTTAAATAGAGATAGAAAATTAATCGCATCTTTAATGATATTGAAAGTATTCATTTTTGTGTATATACACTGGATAAACATTTATTTGAAAAAAGATCTAAATATCTTAAAATTTATGTTTTTTTGAAATTTAGGAACACTATTATAAAAAGGTGTGATTTGGCCATTTATCATTTGGAGCAAGTTTGGGCTACTTACTTTTACTAAATAAATATATTTTTTTAATCCTTTAATTACTATGTATTTCATTTCGGGGGATGGCGAAGCACACCGGGTATTAGCTAGTTTAATAATAAAACATTTTAAAATGTGATGTTTTTAAGCATTCAAAGGTTTTTCATAAAATAAGTATACATGAATGTAGTATTATACATGAGTGAATCCTGTAAAATAATCCATTACGTAAATTTACGTGTTTAAATCATGATGGAATAATTTTAATTCATTTCACCATTGTTTAAATCAAGGTAGATTTAGAAGGTAACGACAACTCTACAACAACTACAACACCAAAAAAACCCCATGTATTTTGTTTTTGCATTGTCATCTCTTATGTCAACTTTAATTTTGTCATTTCACATGTTTCTTTACAAAAAACGAAAACAATTCATGTAGTAAAAAGAGAGGAACAAGACGCAATAATACAAAAGTAAGCAAAACAAATGTAAACATAAACAAAAATTTGACAAAAAAAAAGCCAGCCATATTGATTTCAAAAAGAAAAAAATTTTCAGCTAAAACAAAACAAAGTAAACAAAAAAGCAAGGAATAAGTAAACAACAGAAGAAGTAAACAAGCAAAATAAGAGCGCCTAAAAAATATGAATTGAAAAATTGTAGAATATTTTCATTTAAACGCAAATTTATTTATTTTAAATCAAATATTATTCTTTTTTAAAACAAATATTATTTTTTCTACACAAATTTGCACTAATATTAAAACTTTTTTGTACTTCACAAGGCACAAATTGTTCACAAAAGAAAATAACAAAAAACCAATATTAGTTGAAAAAGTATTTAATATTTTCATTTTAAACTCAAATTTATTTATTTCAAAACAAATATTATTATTCTTTTTTAAAACAAATATTATTTTTATTAAAATTAAATTTTTATTAAAATTTTATTTTGTACCACACAATCACAATGCACAAATTATTCACAAAAGGAAATAACAAAAAACCACGTGTATTATGTAAACAACTTTTGACAGTAATCTGGAAAAAATATACATCTGCAAAAAATCATCAGCTGATTTCCTACTGTCACCTGGTATAATTTCATCATTAATAAATTCACCACAATAATAGAACAATCAGCTGTCAAGGTTTGTTAAGTTTTATTCGGGTTGTCTAATTCACGTCGATGACAAAGTTGGTGTTTTTAGAAAAAACATTAGTTTTGCAAAAAAATTCGGTGTTTTTTTAAAGATTTATAGGAGTATATTATATTATTTATTTATTTTGAAATAATCATAAAAGTGCTTCAAAAAAAGTAAGTTATGTGCAATAATTTAATGTTTTTTAGTAAAAACAAACTTGCAGACTCCTAGATGATCTTATAATTGGGTGCTACGTCATAGCCCACTACTAATCGTTTCATTCTTCTGTTTTTTATCTGTATGGTTCTGTGTGCGAGTGTTTTTGTTTAAATTGTACTTAAATTTGACAAATTACAGTGCATTAAAAATGTAAACATTGATATTTAAAATAAAAAAATATCCCTTTCTACATAGTTTTTGAAGTTATAAATTAAAAGTTGCCAACATTTTCTATATGTATGAATATATAAATAACAAATAGCGTATTCAAAGAATATAGTATGTGCATAAAATTGAAACAAATACAGTGGTGGCCACGAATTTAAGACACGACATGTAACGAACTAAGTTGTGATAATTATTACAACCCTGCAATATAAAATTAGATTTTGTTAATTTTTCAGTGTACCCTGTAATGTTAAGATCAATTACCGTTATTTGGTTTTGTTTGTGTATACATTTTGTTGCTGTTTTTATTATATTTTCGTAAAAACGTGCTTTTGAAGCTGGTCACGAATTTAAAACATATAAGAAATATTTGGTTTTTAAGTGATTTTTTGGTGTTTTTTGAAGCTAAAAGGTAAGTAATGAATGTTTTATTCCATTTAATGTTAGAATACATCAAAATATTTAGTTAGAATTGGCCAGAGGTACTTGGAGTTCGGATGCCGAGCGAAAATTTATCCAACAAATGAATACTGATGGAAAAACAGTAATGGAAATTTCCAAGCTACTAAAATGTTCCAGATCCAAGATTTACAATGCACTGGAACACATCAAGCAACATGGCACTACCAAAAATGTCAAACAGCACCCTAGAGCCCGAAAAACTACACCCAGGGAGGATAGCTTAATTTATAAATCAGCTGCTAAAGATCCTTTCAAGAGCTCAAGTAAAATTAAAAATGAGATTTCATCGGATTTTGGTATTAATATATCGTCCAGGACAATAAGAAGACGTCTGAATGAGAAGAACTTACGTGGGTGTATTGCACAACGTAAACCACTTGTGTCAAAAAAAAAATATTAAATCCCGACTAGCGTTTTCAAGAGAAAATCTCAATAAGCCGATGACATTTTGGAAAAATATACTTTGGAGCGACGAGTCGAAGTTTTGTCGCTTTGGTTCTGATGGAAAACAGTACGTATGGCGTCCTCCAAACCTGGAGCATCACCCAAAGTACACCCTTAAAACGGTTAAGCATGGTGGTGGAAATGTCATGGTGTGGGCAGCATTTTCCTGGCATGGTGTAGGTCCCATTCAGAAGATTATCAATAAAATGGACCAGCATATTTACAAAAACATACTGACAAGCATCATGATACCATTCGCTGAAGACAACATGCCTCTAATGTGGAAATTTATGCATGATAATGACCCTAAGCACACTTCACGCCTAGTGAAGAGTTGCTTAGAGGAAAATAATATCACAGTTCTGAAATGGCCAGCTCAATCCCCGGATCTCAATCCAATTGAGAACTTGTGGAATGATGTTGAGGAGCATGTACGAGCAGTA
Source organism: Protophormia terraenovae (assembly GCA_951394005.1). NCBI lineage: Eukaryota > Metazoa > Arthropoda > Insecta > Diptera > Calliphoridae > Protophormia > Protophormia terraenovae. The sequence goes on from OX596073.1 coordinate 101,114,626, forward strand.
AAGCCAAAAAATTTGACTGATTTATGGGAAGAAATTCAAAAGGCTTGGTATGCCATTCCAAAGGAGCGCTGTATGGCCTTAGTTGAAAGTTTACCCAGGAGATGCGCTGCTGTGATTCAAAATAAAGGATTTCCCACCAAATACTAATATTGTTTTATGAAGCTGAGCTTTACTTTTGTGAATTAACTTTTATTTTGCCTATGTCCTAAATTCATGACCAGGCTTAAACTTGTATTAATCTGTATAATATGTAAATAAAAATTGGAAACTAAATATAGGTAACAAACTATTGTTGATTTTTTTTCATAACATTACTAGGATCTTTAAAAAATAACATGGATCTAAAATTTGTTCGATAAGATGTAAAAATTATCAGAAATATATAAGTGAAATGTCGTGTCTTAAATTCGTGGCCACCACTGTATGTACATTTATAATTTTTAATATAAAATACCTGCAAAATTACATTAAATTATTCGTTGGTACATAAAAGAAAGGACTTTAGATTATAGTTACTACATGACTATAGATTAACACTTATCCAAATTATCTTTAATTGATTTTTTAACACTTAAAACTTTGTTATCAATAAAAAATGTTTTTTGTTTACTTTTCTTTTTAAGTATGAAAAAATAAAATATATATCGTCGGTACGCATACGAAAATGTATATACATATGTATGTATATATGTATGTGCTTTTTACCAACTTTTAAGAATATAAAAAAACAATTTATTTTCTTTTTTGTATAAAATCGATACAAAATTACATACTAATCCTTTTCATTAGTTAAGAATTAATGCAGATATTTGAAAATGCAAAACAACGTAACATCAAAATTTTCGAATTTGTGTTTTTGATGAAATATAGTTTATTTTTCCAAAATACGTGTGATCACAATTTTTTAGACTTGTATCTCAAAAAATAACGATTATATTAACGAAGGCAATGATTTTCTTAAGTCAAAATAACGTAACATCACATTTGTTAAAAAAATTATTATTTTTTCCTTTTTTTTACCATTTTAGATTGCAAATTATTAAAAATATAATATATATATTTATTTTATTGTTATTAGTCTTTATTGAAACCTTTATAAAATAATTAATTACAATGTTATGAGGTTTTACTTGAAAGTATTACAGCAATTACCATCTAAATAATTAAATAAGGAAACTACACTAATATCACAGTAATAAGGAAAAGTTGTCTAAAAAAACCTTGTACACACTTAAAAATTATAAGAAATTGCAAGTAAATTAAACATGGTTAAAGTTTCTATGCAGTAGATCAGTAGAATATCTGGGGTGAATTATTTTCAGATTTTTATTTTGTATTATCTGCAGTTTTCTTGTATAAGTTTTATCAGCTTTATGAAACCAGACTTGGCAACCATAGGTCATAATTGGGCGAATACACATACTGTAAATAAGAATCTTGTTTTTTACATTAAGTTTTGATCTTCTGTTGAGTAAAGGGCAAAGTGCACGACCACATTTAACTGCTTTTTCAAATATATATTGTATGTGTTGTTTAAATGAAAGTTTCTTATCTAAAATAATTCGAAGATATTTAATGCTATCTTGCAGTGGGATAAAAACTCCTCTAGAATATAAGTGTTTTGTAGGAATTCGTTTCTGCGACCTATTATAAGGAAATATAATAGCTTGTGTTTTGCTTACATTTACCTTTATCTTTCATCTATCAAAGTATTTGTAGGTGAATTTGAAACCATCTTCCATCTTTTTGATTATTGCATTAGAACCTTTACAGCAGCATATAAAAGCACTATCGTCTGCGAAAAAAGCTACTTCTTGATTCCTGCGAACAGTAATATCAGAAATATAAATTGAGTAAAGTGTAGGCGATAATACCGAGCCTTGTGGCAGGCCTGCAGGTATGTGTCTATCACTAGATAACATGTTATCAATAGATACAACAAATGGGCGTTGATCTAAAAAACTTTTTATGTATTATCTTTTGAAGGTACGTTGGATAATTGTAGTTATTTAGTTTAAAAACTAGGCCATCATGTCATATTGAATCGAAAGCTTTTTCGATGTCAAGAAAAATAACACCAATGCTCTTACGATTTCTTTTGTTTGTTTCAAGAAAGTTAACACTTTTTATTTGATGTACAGTAGAGGGCTCCTTGCTGAATCCAAACTGTTGAGGGTTAATAATATTATTTTGATTAGAGAAGTCTAAGATTCTCTTATTTATTATTTTCTCAAATACTTTATCCAATAGGCTTAGAATGCGGATTGGTCTACAGTTGGTTGGCAATTTAGGATCCTTCCCTGGCTTAGGAAATGGAATAACTTTGGTCTTTTTAAAAATAATTGGGAAATATCCTTCTATTAAACATGAATTGAATAGTTTACTTAAAATTTCAAAAAAGTAATCAGGCATATTTTAAAGAATAATGCTGTTAATGCCATCTAATCCAGGGGCTTTATTATTTTTCGATAAAAGTACAAACGATTTAACTTCATCTAAACTGGTGAGTTCCACGTTCGATCTGTCTGCTATTGAATTTGCCTTTTCAGTGCGAGTTTTTAAAACTTTGCCGTTTACAAGAAGGTCAGTAAATGACATTTTGTTTCGCTAAGTGCTTTTGTTATTTTCCAAAATTGTTTAGAGCCCGAAGGCAAATTAGCAATATATTTTGACCAGGATTCTTTTCGGTCTTTATTAAGATGGAAATCAATAAGATTATTTAAAAGCTTTAAAATACTTTTTAATTGATTCTTATAGTTTAAATCCCTACATCTTTGAATTAACATTTTACTAATATCAGAGATTTCTCGTTGTAAAGAATTTTTAGGACCGACAGGTATTTTGATAAATGCTTCTTTAACTATAGATATTAATTTATTAAAATAAAAATCTAGATTTTTTAATTTAATTTTATTTATTCAGTATAGTAATACCAAAGACCAAAGAATACTAAGAAGGAAAATAGTACTCTTTTCTACAACAACAACATTTCTCTCTCTTCACATACAAGTTCTGTGTGAATTCAACACACTTGTGAGAGAGAGAAACAACACAAAATAAACAAATATTTTCCTTAAAATTTAAGGAAAATTACACACGCGACACATTTTTCAACAAACACACGATATTTTTATTATTTTTTCACACGCGTTTTTAATATTTTAACTCCCGTTAATGCCGTTTTCACACTTGCGTACATCTTAAAGGAATGCATGGAAGATGTTAAAAATGTGAAACATTTGTTCACACTTGCAACATCTAACATCTACCATCATTCATCAATGAAAAAGTCACATGGGTGAGGAAAAATGCTTGAGGAAAAAAATAAAATTTATAAGATCAAGAAAAATAATCAATAATTTTATTAAATATTACAATGAAACAATAAAAACAATTATTAATTCGTCAATTTATATGATATTTTTTTTATGTTTTGTATTTTAATTAAAGTTTTAATACATATTTTGTTGTTTTGTTCCTATAATTTTTTTTGTTTGCATTTTTTTTTTCTTGATTTTTTTAGTTTCATGTCATTTTTCTAGTGATGACACGAAAATAATCAAAAGATGTTAGGTGGAACAAAATGAGATAGGAACATCTTTTAAAGATGTTGAGTTCTGAGCCCTATACAATTTATATGGGAAGATGTTAACATCTTGTGAAATTGATGGTAGATGTTAGATGTGAGCAAGTGTGAATACCACATAAACGAATATTTTCCACAAACTGAAAAAATATTTTTTTATTTTATTTTTGACATTCCTTTTGTATGTTGAAATTTAAATTGAACGAACAATGTTGCTACTTTTGGTATTAAAAATAAAACAGATTTTAAAATAATTTTAAATTATTTTCATATTCATCAACAAAAAGCAAAGAAATGTAATTATAGTACTATTTGTGGATGTAACCCGCATCAAAAGATAAAAATCTGCGAATATAATTGTGATGAATTATATTTAATAATTTGTTAATACTCTTTTGTGCAACTATGTACCCAGCAGGCCATGTCTTGTAGAAAATATCGACGATGTCTTGATGATTTGTCACAGTCATCGATGACACATGTACGACAGCTCCGAACAAACATTGGTAACATTTTCGAACAAAGGGCACTTAAGTCATCAACGATAACCTGAGCGACAGTGTCATGTATATTTTCGTCAACCATTTAAAAAAAAAATAGATGAAAAAAAAGTAGGGTTCCGCCGAGATTTGAACCCAGGCCACCAATTTTTCTCTTTCTTATCGAATAGTCAAGCGCACTTACCACTTCAGCTACAACATTCTCTACTTTTTAATGGTTTTATAAATGCTTTTATTTAGCTTATAGGTATACACGACATGCAGCATGACAATGTCATGTAGCATGTCGTGTATTTGGTCTAACTCACGACATTCTCGCTGTACATTTTACTCATGTTGTCACCGAACTAAATATTTACGACAATTTTTTATATTTTGTTATTGAAGTCGCCGAATTGGGGTATGATGACAATATAGGTGACTTTTAATCAAACTTGTCTTCTACATGCATTTTCTTGACAACAAATTTAGACGACATCATCGATGAAAGTGTCGTTAATGGACATGTGGCCTGCTGGGTATGATTATAATGTGTGGTGAACGTGGCTTCAGCACTAATACATGTAAATAAAATTTGACTAACACAATCTTAAAGTTAGGTTTTTTTGACAACAGAGTTAGATTTTTTTGACCCAGCAGGCCATGTCTTGTAGAAAATATCGACGATGTCTTGATGATTTGTCACAGTCTTCGATGACACATGTACGACAGCTCCGAACAAACATTGGTGACATTTTCGAACAAAGGGCACTTAAATCATCAACGATAACCTGAGCGACAGTGTCATGTATATTTTCGTCAACCATTTTAAGAAAAATAAATGAAAAAATAGTAGGGTTCCGCCGAGATTTGAACCCAGGCCACCAATTTCTCTCTTTCTTATTGAATAGTCAAGCACACTTACCACTTCAGCTACGACACTCTCTATTTTTAATGGTTTTATTAATGCTTTTATTTATCTTATAGGTATATACGACATGCTGCATGACAATGTCATGTAGCATGTCGTGCATTTGGTCTAACTCACGACATTCTCGCTGTACATTTTACTCATGTCACCGAACTAAATATTTACGACAAATTTTTATATTTTGTTATTGAAGTCGCCGAAAATGGGGTATGATGACAATATAGGTGACTTTTAATCAAACTTGTCTTCTACATGCATTTTCTTGACGACAAATTTAGACGACATCATCGATGAAAGTGTCGTTAATGGACATGTGGCCTGCTGGGGACAAGCCTTCTATTCTTAGTATTCTTTGCCAAAGACTTTATATTTATAAAGATGTTGCACTGCCATACATTGTACTGTCGGGGCTAAAATCCATTGTGGATTTTCGGAAAATCCCGTGAGAGCAAAGAGAGTCTTTGCTGAGAGAGTTAAAAAGCAATACAAAAAAAATGGTGATCAAGCCAAACATGAGTTTGTAAGCAATACATAAGTTTATACATGTGTCTGCTGCCTATAAAGAAATACAAGAAACAGATTGTACAAGATTTTGGTTGTTTATTTACTAATGGATCAAATATGATCGCGCATATTAGTGTAGGGTATAGCATATGTCTTTTGTTGTTTTAAAAGTAGAAATACTTAAATACGTATCGAACTAATTATGCCTTTTATTACCTCATATAAACTTATGTAAATATACTTTCAGATTTTTTATATCTTAATATTTTATTTGTGTAGTTTTGTTACTTATGTATTTCAAAGTTGCAGATTTAAAGTTAAATATATTAAGTAAAAATATATTATGTAAATAAAATTTAAAATATATTTTTATTTTTTATTAAAATCGAATTTCTGGTTACAAATTAAATTTAATTAGTAGGTATCTACTATATAAAATATATAAATTTTAAGATGTTTAATAGCAAGAAATAATTAATAAAGAACTATGTACGATTTTTATCGGATTTTCTTTTAACAAATTAATTTTTAATTAATAAGTTCATTAAGAATGAAATCAATTTGCGTCAAGTGTTTGTTGAATTCACCCATAATTGTGTATTTTCCTAATATTAGCAACAGTTTTTTATAAGAATCTTAAAAATTTGGTCGCATAAAAATTTTTTCGATAAAGAAAATAACGAAATTATTGCGTATGGATAATTCAAACTTAATCTATGAAACATGGCGAAAAAAATTGAGCGAAGTCAAATTATTGTCAACAACTTTTTAAGAAGTCAGTCTCGCTATGAAAAAAGGTACTTTATAAAGCAACAACGAAATCTTACATAAGATCCATCATTCGAAATAACTCCAAACAATGAATTTGAAGTCAAAATTTTACCACTTTGGAGTGGCCATCAAAAATAAATTTTTCATTAAGAACTATTTATAAAATAATTACTAGTTTAGAAAAAATAAAACTTATTTTCATCAGAAAAATACAAAACTTAATAAGGGAAAATTTTACTTTCAATAAAAATCACAACAATTATAATTAGTTATGTTATTATTATAATTGTAAAATAATTTCTTAAACTGCAATCAAATTTTCATATAACATTTAAATCAAATTGAAAGCTTAAGAAATAAATTTACTACTTCGAAACTAGACAAAAATTTACATGCCACTAAGAAAGGTATAATCACGTCGGTGCGGATCAAAGTATTTCTACTTGTAAAACAACAAAATACGTATGCAATGCCCTACAGTAATATAAACGGTAATATTTGTTCAACTAGTAAATAAACAACCAACATTTTTATTCACAGAATATAATTTGTTTCTTGTATTTCTTTATGGGCAATTCACACATGTACAAACTCATATATGCCCAGCAGTTCGCCGAACTATTTCCTTTACGTCGAATTCGTTAGCCACTAAGAACTACTACTAGTTCTTCAACCCACTCACAATGCTTTTAACTGTTGAATTTAACATGGGGATGTCATTGGAGGTAACCAATTGGCCACCCTTTGCATTACTATTCACTAGTAGTTTGGATGGTATCATTTCTCTAGTAATTTTGAATGTAACATGATGCTACACATTGAACTGTTCGTAAGAAACTAGCACTATCAGCATAACAGGTCCAGAGACCTGCGCCGAGGAATTTTATCGGCGGCGGCAGCTTGTGTAAAAAGCTTCGGCGGCGGCTTAAAATCGGCTGTCAGCCGGCTGAAACTAACTCTACGTCTCCACGCAGACGTTTTTATTTCCTAACACAAGAAATAACGTCGGCAGAATAACAGGAAAAAGCTTTTATTTCCAACTTTATGTTAAGGGGTGGAGAAAACGTACATGAGAAATAAACATTTTAATTTGTCTTCTTTAAGGAAAATTTTATTTTATTCTCGGTTTTTATTTTTTATTTGTCCTTTTAAAACAAAATTAATGCATTTTTCATTTTTGTTTTGATAAAAAAATCAAAATTTTTAAAAATAACAATAAATTTGACAGGTTATGTTAAACATTATTGCTCAGCTTTGTGTTTAAACATTTATTTGCGAAATAGATTGCTCAATAGATTTCTTATTGGTCCACACGTAACATTTTGAAGAGAGAGATAGAATTTGACAATTGCGGACACAAAAATGTCTGCGTGGAGACTAGGGGTAAGGCCCAATTTTGACGATGATGGTCAGTGTTGCCAAAACGGCGGTTTTCCCGCTAGATCTGGCGTTATTTTGTTGTGCATAGCGGGCACTTTCCATAAAAAACCGCTAAGTGGATTTTCTGGTTGCAACATTTTTCTAGCTGGCGGTTTCTAGCGACTTTTCTTTATTGTAAAAACTCGGAAACTGTACATAAAATCAACTGTTTTTCTATAAAAAGATATTAATTTTATTCAGCTCGGCCGAGTCTATATATCAACTTTTTAAAATTTTACGTTATATGGAAGGTGGACGGTAAAGTGGTTTCCAAATTTATATCGACTTTCGAACTAACTGTATAAAATTTCGTTTGTCGTACATGCTTTTGTTTAAGAGATATCAGCAGAAAAGTATGAAATGAAGCTACAACGGACACCCTGTGTTCCTAGAACTTAGCCCATAACTTTGCTGTTTATCAACCGATTTTGCTCATTTTTTTAATTCAAACTTTTTTTTCAAAATGTTAAATCACCTCTACATTATAGTATGGAAATGTCCTTCAAACCTTGGAGTATTATTGGGTAATTCGATTCGAAAGAAAACGTTTTCGAAAATGTTTTTAAAATAGAATCGAAATATACAATAAGCCCCTCGGTCTGATGTTTTGCAGTATGAAGATGCAACTGAAATTGATTTTTTTAAGAATTACAAGTTGATTTTGCTTGCAAATGATCCTAATATCAATGTCAGACGAATATAGTAAAATATAAGCAAAAATATATTATAAGTTTTTAAATTTGATTTGATGACTCTGAAATGAATTTAGGTACCCAAAATTAAGTTTTTGAAGGATTAGCTAACAATTTTAAACATGTTTGAAGAGATGAAAAATTTTAGCGGTAAAAATCGGCGATTTTATTTTAAGTGTAGGTGGTTTCTAGCGGTTTTTCAAATACAATCTGGTGGGACATGGCCTCAAAGTTTTGGCAACACTGATGATGGTTTTGCATCTGATGGTTTTAGTTTGTTGGCAAGAGGTGTAAAGAAGCAAGAGGGGTAAGAAAACATGCACGAATCGTGATTTCGTGTGTGTTTTTTATGTTTCTTATTTACAGCATTCGCACTTTTCTTATGTTGCTTTATTTATTTTCGCTTTTCAGAGTGTAAAGATCGTCGCTATGATGCTTAAACTTATATAAGTGTTACCATATAGAAAAATTGTGATATACAAAATTTAACAAGTGAAATTTCTATTTTATACACAAAATTAAAAAAATGTGTAATTTTGTTTTTTTTAATCATTCATAAAGGCAATAAAAAGAAATAATTATTGAAATAAAAGTAATTTTATCCCAAATATGAAGGAAAATAATTTTTATTTTATAATTTATATGAAGAAATATACATATACATTTTGATGTATAGTTAAATTATTTTATTGTTAACATTAATTAATTCATTAATAAATGATGTAATTAATATGCTTTCTTAGTAAAATGGAATAATTATTGAATTAAAAATACTTTTTTCCTCTTAAATAAAATTCTATTGACAACGGCAACACTAACATAAATTTTCAAACAATCATGCTCAAAAACGTACGAGATTTTACAAAGATTGTTTAAAAGAAAATAAAAGAAAACATCACGACTGGACAATCATAGTGAAAAACTCCACTAAGCATACATTTTCTAATTAAAAAAATGTTATTTTCATTCCCTATTGAACATTGTTTATGAAAATAGGACTTTAAATTTTTTTAGCGGAATGGAAGATTTTATTTTAATTTATATGTTATATTCAAGCGGCTTTTAAGAGGAAAACATCGTCACATAAAATACAAAAGGCCGTTACCATTGAAATATCAAATGTTGGTTTTTTACTGTATTATAATGCACTGATCCAAACTACATCTATACAAAAAACTTCATATTCATCAATATTAACAAAAATCAAAAGGCTGTAACATCAATTTCATAAACGAAGCCGTTGTCAAACTTGTTTCATTTAAACTTATGGATACGGCCTTTTGCGTTTTTATAATATTTTTTGTTTCTGGCATTTAACTAACTAAATTTATATGAAGAACAAGTTAAAAACCAGAAAAAAAAAAATAACTAGTTTAACGGAAAAAAACCCCTTTTTTAACCCTAGAATACTAACGTTATTTTGACTACTTTTTTTATTTAATTCTATTCTAAGCATATAAACGACTAAAAATGCTTTATTTTTGCATCTATATTTAAAAAACCACCTCCAGAAAATTTCTCTGAATTTTGATCGCATGAAATCTTTAGACGCCTTAGTAATGTTTTTTAAAAAAATTGGTATATGTAAAATTTACGTACATTAGTATTGCAGGGTTAATAGCTATAATACATAAGTGGGAAATGACGCTTTCAAATAATAAAAAAGGGTGTTCTTTTTAACATATTTTTCAAAAATAATTTCAAAACGGCGGCGGCTTCTAAAATTTCCTCGGCGGCTCGGCTTAGCCGAATTTCAGCCGGTCGGCGCAGGTCTCTGAACAGGTCACTAGTATTTTCAGTAGTACGAAAACACTAGTATTTGGGACTAAAAAGTTAAAAAAAAATAAATTTTTTTATATTTTTAAAGTTTTAATTTCCCTGATAAGTAATTATTGTTTTTTATTTTATTAATTTATTTTTATTTAAGTATTCTCCGCTGTTTTTATTTTACATCGATGTCTTCAGCTGGAGTTGAACTTCTAACCTTCTGCTCTGTAGGTATGCTTATTAACCACTGGGCTATTGATATCTTTATTTATTCTATGTGCTGTTTTCAATTTCATGCGAATAATTGTTGTAATGTATTTTGTGAAAAAAAAATTATACTAAAATACTAACGGCGAATTTCTGCATTACATGTGCACAGTTAGTGAATTGGCAATTTATATATGGTTTGTTTATGAATTAAGAGAAAACGTATTATAAAAACAATAATGGTGAATTTCTGCATTACATGTAGTTAGCGAATTGGTAATATAAATATGGGTTTGTTTATGAATTTAGAGAAAATGTCTTATTTAACAAATTACTAACGTCGAATTTAGGCATTACATGTATTTAGTGAATTGGCAATTTAACTACTACTTTATTTTGATATTGTTTTATTTAGACAAAATGTGATCATCTAACAAACAGTTGAATTATTAAAATTAATTAGGATAACATATTATAATAATGTATTAAGTGTAATGTTGTCCTATGAAAGAAAAGTAAAACATTTTTTTTTAGTACTTTTTTAACTGTTTTTAAAGAAAAAAAAAAAAAATGATTTCACTAAATTTGTAAAAAAAAGAAAATAAATAAATAAATATATAAAAGCTAATGACCATGTTACTCCTGCAACTTTTGTCTCGATAATTATACTCTACACTATCATAGGTGATTGGGATATTATCGGGTTAGGCCAATTATATATTTTTTTACTTTAAATTTATTAGGGTCCTAATCTCAATATTCAACAGAACAACAATTTTTTTTGCCATTTTGGTTATAATTTATTTAATAATTAAATCAGAAATAGTTCAATATAAAGTTCTTGATAAATTGGCCAAATTACCTACGTCAACAACTAAAATGATTACTGATTAATCCTTATATATGTTAAAAAAGTTAAGTGTAAGTTTGTTTGTGCATCAATAACGTCTAAACGACTGAATGGATTTTTGGCACACAGATAGTACCAGTTCCGGAAGTAGTTATATACATATATCTCGATTAAAGTTACGACCATTTTTTACGCCTACTTTTAAAAAAATATATTTTTTCAATTTTACGCGTTATCAGTGTAGCTATTTACTTGAAATTTTATATAGAGATAGTATTTGCACTGTAGAATTTTATAGGATCTCGATCGGATATCACGTCTATATTTCGCGCCCACTTTTTTAAAACTCTCAAACGGTTGAACCGATTGGCTGAAAATCTTTTGTCACTAAATTCAAATATGATATTTATTTTCTTTATCGTAGCAGGGGAGAGATAATCTAAATAACTATTATGGTGAAAACCCTCAAATTTCATACGAACGTCCAGCTTATTATATCGCATTGATAAAATGAAAAAGGATAAAAAAAAAAAATATTAATTTTCGCATATCTAAAGGAGTATTAGAGTGAAAGTCTTAAAAATTTGTAGTTGCAGTTTTCATATTAAAATTCGAATAGGTGCAGGGGGAGTAGTAGCCCCAATATAAAGTAAATATTAGTTGTTGCATCAAATGGGGTAGCGAAGCGCACCGGGAAAAGCTAGTATTAAATATTTTTGTTGATAAAGTATATACTTAAAAAAGTTTTATAATTTATTACCTTTTTTAGTTTAAATATCTCTTATAATTCTTGTAAAATAAATTTTTTGGGTCAAAATATATTTACCGACCAAAGTATTTGAGAACTTATATATATAGTAAACTTATAGTAAAATAATTTTAAAAATATAATAAAAACAGACTACATTCCTTAAACATATTTATATTTGAGTAGTAAAATAAATCAATAATTGTAAAAAATAATTATGTATTCACTAACAGAATAGTTGTAACGAATTTGTTTATAATGTAGGGAATTTCTAGAGATAAATGCAGTACTTTTTTGCAAATTGGCCATTTATTACATTATATTTCAATAGTGAATTTACTAAATTAATAGTTGTAACGAAATCGTAGACATTAATGTGAATTTCTGAAAACGAAGAGCCAACAATTTCACTACAATTCAATAGTGTATTCACTAATGTAATAGTTATAAGGAATTCCTATATAATCAAGTTTAATTCTAGAGATTAATTTAGGATTTTTTTGCCGATTGGCCACTAACTGCATTACATTTCAATAGTGAATTCACTAAATTAATAGTTGTAACGAATTGGCATATATTAATGTAAATTTCTGAAAGCGAAATGCCACTATCTGCTCTACATTTCAATAGTGAATTCACTAAAAGAAATTTTCAGCATATTCATATATAAAACGAGAGCAAATTTCTCAATTGACACTTTTAAAGCTCTCAACGGCAACTCTATGCATTACATGTAAACATAGAAGTGGCAGTTTACGTTAAGATATTATATTTTCTAATTAAAACAATAAACATTCTTTATTAGTTATTTTACTAGTGAAATGTAATGCAGAAGGTGATCGTTTATCAACCACTTGCACTACCAAAAGTAACTAGTGAATCGTATAAGTAGTTATATATCTAGTGCTAATGGGTAAATTGGCACCTTTTGAACTGCTGGGTGGCTTTTGAACCGGTTTTTTTTGTATTTTTTTATGGGCAATACACGCATGTACAAACACATGTATTGCATTCGATCTCTTTCTCTCTCTGTTTTGGTGGTGGATTCTTGTTTCCCTTGTTACTTATCCCCAGGGTTGTCAGATTTTTTTAAGCCTCTGTCGCCAAATTGTTAATCAGAAATTGCCAAAACTAAATTTTATGTATTTTTTTATGAAAAACTAAAAACAACTAAAATATTTAGTGCTTCAAATTTTATATAATTTTAAAATGTAAATTCAGCTTAAACAAAGTCAATGATAATTTCAGTAGCTAATAATAATAATTGCATAAAAAAAAAATATTAATTTCAATACACTTTTCTGACATACATAACTCAATTTTAGGTCAACAATAAAGTTCGGTTTTTTACTCTTGCTATTTAGTTCATAATTATTGTCTTCTAGATGCATAATAGTATACATTTTTGGTGTCCAGGTATTTGTCGTATTATATTCTTTAAATTAATATGCAAAAGAGGTTTTTGAAATATGTGTATTTCAAATATGGGGCAAAAGTGTTGTGTTGGTCATGCATTTTGTGCGACAAAATAAAGTGATACTTAAGTTAATTTCTTAAATTTCGCTTCCAATTTTCGAATTTTTTGATACAAAATGAATGCTAAAAAAGTACTAAATTTTAATATTCTATTCATTAAATTCTATTCGCAATTCTCACCAAAAGAATCTCATATTTCTAAGTGGAGAGATAAAGTAGGAAGTAATTTTAATTATTACAAGCCTATCTGTCCAGACAAGGTTCAAACAAATGGGTTTCATATGTACCAAATTTAAGAACATTTTTTATACTATCTTCTAATACAAAAATTTAAAACTTCAGATTTTCCCATGGCAGTTTCCAAAATTTTCTCAGTTTTTTTTAAAGTTTCAATAAGATTTATGTTTATTCATCCAAATAACTGCATTTTAGAATGGTTCTGGGACTTAAACGATTATTTTTTTTATTACGGGTCGCTTTGTTTTATTAGTACAAAAATGATGTGACTTTTACTTAGAATAGGTACTTCTAAAAATCCTGTGTTTGAGCTTTTTCCCGGCAGTAAAAGCTAATATATTTATAATTACTTCTTTCTTTATGTATTTAAATTATGAAACACGTTGTCTTTGGCGAGAATATTGATGTCGTTACGATTTTACTTCTTAGTCTTAGGGTTTCTGCCCTCTCAATTTCATATTATTTTGATTCCAAATTGTAATTTTGTATAATGAAAATTTATCAAAATTACCTTGACGTATAACATGACTTTTTTCTCAACATCAAAATGGTCCATATCTCGCGATTTTTCGTTCGTGGGTAAATATCTCGAAAAGTTGTCTTTTTAAAAACTTTAAAAAAATATATGTTAATGATGAAAATGTTTTCTATAACCGTGGAAAGTGGCATTCTGGGACTTGCAATATTTTAGGAGTTATTACAACAAATGTCATAATAAATACGAAATATTTATTGCAATTTGTATTGTTTTGTTTGTAATAAAATAGAAAAATCGCCAATTTCTTCCAAAAATCATCCGAAGTACATTTTACTTTTAAAGACATTCGAAATAAGAATAATAATGATATTGAAAAACAAACATTATTGTCCAAAACATTTGGCCGCTAATTTCCTTGACTTAAAAAGCCATGGACATGATTTAATTTCATCCGAATAAACAACAGCGATTTAGTTTATGATATGTGTACCAATTTGAATACAACTGTAATAATGGACCTAGCAAACTATAATGCAAGAGAGAATTTATAGGCAAACATTTTATGTGAAGTAGCATACTTAGAAGAAATATGTCCTTCAACATGGTGGAAATGTATTTGTGCATCAAAAGAGTTAAGCAGAATTGAGGTTCGTAAATTGCCTGTCCCTTGTACCAAATGGGTATTTACCCTTTTGCCATCTATATTCATGATTGATAAAAATGTTTTGCTATCAAAATATCGAATTTTAATTTTATACAGGTTTTTTATGCAAATATGAAGTTATGCTGTTTTTTTCCCAATGGAAAATAACACCTTCAAAATATTGGTATCGAACAATTTTTGCTTATTTTTATGTTTTTAATTTTTTTAAGTATTCTTTGCATATAATATTTATTAGTAACAAAATCCCATATTTATTTGCTGAGTTGACAATCTTTGGCCGAGTTGAACTCGCGTCGTTTCGGAGCGTAGATCCAATTGTCGTGGTAACAGTCATCTTGGTGTAATACTCTCAATGAACTTGAAAAAAGTCAAGTATGCCCATACATTTTTCAATAAATTAAAAAAGATAATACTAATTTATAGTGTAATTAATAACATATCATATAAAGTGCTGTGCAAAATAATAGACTTATTTTTATTTGGTAAATATTTTCCATTATGAATGATATTTAAATTTATTTTTTATTTATTTAAGAACTGTACTAAAAGATACACCATCCACAAATGTTTTTTTTTTATGACTTTAGTTAATAAAAAAAAATAATAATAATTTTCCTATGATTCAAAATAATAGAATGTCTTCCCATCTAGGCCTCTCTTCAGTTCAACCCAAAGGATCTCAATAGGATTGAGATCCGGTGACTGTGAAGGCCATTCTAAAACAGATACATTGTTAGCACTCAGCCAAGATTTAACTAATTTTGAGGAGTGCTTAGGATCATTGTCCTGTTGAAAAGTCCATTCTGGTGGCATATTGTTCTCCGCATAGGGTAGCATAATATCCTTCAAAATATCACGGTACATTTCTTTGTTCATTATTTCTGTTATCTGATAAAGAGGACCAACACCATGCCAAGAAAATGCACCCCACACCATTATACTTCCTCCGCCGTGTTTTACAGTCTTTTTGTATAACGATCATCTAGTTCCTTTCCGTTTGGTCTTAAAATCATCAACTACACTATTTTTAAATTTTGCGGCAAATTTTTTTCGAGCTGCTTTGTTTTTTGAGCTTAAAAATGGTACCTTCCTGGCGATTATACTTGGTAAACCTTTCTCTAAAAGTCTTCGTCGGACTGTTGAAGCACTAATTATGTTACCTATTTCTTCAGAAATGGCTTTTGAAGATAGAAATGGCTGCTTCTTCACCAGAAGAGCTATCCGTGAATCCGTTGTAGTGGTTGTTTTGCGAGGTCTACCACGTGTTTCTTTTGATGGCTTCCATTTGATCGCGTTTCTGACGAAATGATGAGACCTTCCAAGCAATTCCGCAATAAAATCAAGTGTTTTTCCTTGATCATGTAATTTTTTCACTATTCGCCTTTCTTCAGGAGTGCAATGTACATTATGACCCATCTTTTCGTAAAAATAATATTATTTTATAATATTTTTTCAACAATAATATTTCATTTATCTTACATTTAATTATTTTCAGAAAATTTCACAAATTATAAGGTAAATTAAAACAAAAAATATAATCCTTTAAAATAAGTCTATTATTTTGCACAAATTATATTTTAACTTTTCTTAAAATGTTTACGAAATCGCATAAAGGAAAGTAAGAAACTTCTTAAAAATACCCATTATTTTTAGTATTGATAATATCAAAAATAACGGTACCAAAAATTCCTAAGAGAATGTTTTTTTTACGAGTGTTAAATCGAAGAGAAAATATTTAATATACAATAGCCTATTATATTGCAGAGCACTGAATTATGGAAAAAATATTAAAAGTATTTGTAAGTGCCTATAGCGCGAATTATGGACTTTCAAAGTTGCAAATTTTAAACATATTTTAATTTTATTTACAATTTTTCTAAAGAAGTATGTTAACTTTAATATCATATATCTCAGCAAATATTGCAGATATTGATATGATTTTTTTTTTTTTTTTGGAATGTAATAATAAATGTATACAAATTATTCTGTTATAATTTGCTAGGTTAAAAAATAAATACTGAACATACTGCTTTTTATTTAAAAGAAATCATATTATTAAAAATTATATTTTTTAGGAAATTCCGTTTTCAATGGACTGGAACAAAAAAGTTCCATCGAGTTCCAGTGTAAAAATACGATTGTTATATAAAATGATATGTATAAAATTATATTTGAGAATTTTGGCTGCGACTTTTTGCGATCTTTTAAAATATTAGAAAAAAGATAAGGTACCTCATTTTTGCAGTTTTTTAAGAATTATTTAAACATTATAGGATAATAGATAAAAATTTGTTATACAAGTATTACACTATGATTGATGTGATTATATCTTGCCACGCCTACTTTTAAAATATCCGTTATTTTAATAAAATTTACAAAAATATGCAGGAAAGTTATACAAATAAATTAATTTTTTTCAGTATGGGAGTGGCAGTAATTCTACCCGCTCATTCTTAGTGGGAATGTTTACGGCCTTATCTACCAACAGAATATATAATTTCAGACCAATATCTCCAAAATTGGATTTTTGTCGTTCTAAAACTGCCAAATGTGACACTGTGTAGCGTTTCACAAATGGGATCCGCGACCCACGAAGGGTCCGTACAAAGATTTTTTGGTGATTGCGAAGACCTTTAGTTTGAAGAATTAAAAGTATTTCTTTAAAGAGATAACACACATTTATTTATTTCTTTGTACAGTGTTTCCCGGTTTAACGAATTCGCGATTTAACGTACGTCCAAATTTTTTACATTGAGTACCTTATATTACGAACAATCTATATATTTTATTACTCGATATAACAAATTTTTAAAAAAAATGTGATTTGCAATCTATAAAAATAAGAGAAATTAAATAAAACACGTTTCTAATCCGATTGAAAGAGTACTACTCTAACTTTTAATGCAAAAGGAAGAGAATTTGAGATTTTACTTTAGACAATATTTTTTAATTTGAAAACTATTTTCTAAATAAAAAATCAGTAAAAAACAAAAAAAGAAATGTGTAACAAAACAGTTATTTTCTTTTTAAATATGCTTTTGTTTGTATTTTGTGCAATATCATTTTGTCATATACCACCACATATACAGTGCTGTGCAGAACATAAGTAACAAAATTAAAGTTATCCTAAATGTTGAACTTTTTTTTTAAATATTAAATTTAGAACAAAACTAATTTCATAACATTATTAACACATTTGGGTACTAATAAACATTTGTACCTTAAAAGATGTGATTTTCTTTCTTTTCGCAAAAACGAGAAAAATATCGAATGTTATCTATATGAAAGTGTGCAAAACAAAAGCAGCAAAATTTCTAATTGTAAAAATTGACACAAATTTTTAAAATTTATTGCTATTTTTTTTTAAGTAAATGCCAGTTTTATAGTAAAAATATCTGAATACAATATTATTTACACATATTTTTGTTATTTTTTCTTTTATTTATGATTTGTGACAATATAGGCCGATGCAACAAAATTTTAGTTTATTTGGAATGAGAAAAGTGGAATGTAACTTTGTTTTATAATACAAATTATAGAATACTGCTTAATTACGGTAAACAAATTTATTTTGGAAGCACAATTTAAAAAATTATGATGCATGTAAAAGGACTTCCGCTAAAAACTTCGTTCAGTTATTATTAGGGATCCCAATTTCCCGGACTTTTTGATTTCCCGGGAAAGCGGGAAAAAATTTTCGTCTTCCCGGGATCCCGGACTAAAAACTATAATTATTATTATTACTCACATTAGCTGGTCAATTGAGACCTAAATAGGATATAAATCTTTCCATTAGCAGATTTGAAACAGGATTGTAAATGTAGCGAAAATGAAATTCAAGTAATTGATTAATCTGAATAATTGAAAGAGTAATAATAATTATTAATTTTATTTAAAATACAGAAAAATCAAAAAATAAATTCAATAACAAATATGTTAGTAAATAATACATTTAATTAACAGCTTTTTTAAATTTGCACCTCTCACCAAAATTGTAAAAACTGAAATACGGAAAAAAATTCTAGATTAAAAAATTAATTAAATCAATTGAATGAATTAAAAATTTAAATGAGTAAAAAAAAAAATATTACTGAAATTTGATTCTTACTTTAATATATTTATTAAGTTTTGAAGCAAAATTAAACAACTTTGTTAATTAACCATAAAACAATGTATTTATGACAGAAAATAGAGATGTCAGAAATTGACTAAAAAATATTTACTCAGACAATGATATCATTCAATAAAATTTTTAACTAGTTTCGTAAATCATTATAAAATTTAAATTTATTAAAAGTCCACTAAAAAGAATTTATTAATTCTTAAAGAAGTGGCTGATGATCACTTTTTCGGAAACCCCTAGTTGTGATTCATACTTGAGTTCAAACGCTATTAAATTGTTTGTAGCTTCAATATCGTAATCCAATTTAAACGTAGCTTATATTTTGAAAATATTTTGACTAAAATTTTACAAATGATGACCTTATTCATATTTTAAGGTAGGTTTAAATTTAGCTTCAAAAAATTAACTTTGGACCAGTCAGTTTAAATTTCTTGTTTATTAATATTCCTAATAAAACATTTGATTTCATGTTATAGATCAGACCAGACGATCTCATACATAGCAGAGAATATTATCTGTAGCTTTCCAGTTGAAAATTATATGAATAATTAAGGATTTGTTGGACTCACTTTCTAATTCTTCTCTTAAATTTTAATGTTAATGTTTTGACAAATTTCTATGAGACAAATTCCGCTTGTTGTCTATACTACTAACAACTTATAACGAATAGGTACTAGAGCCCTGCAAACTGTGTCTTATAAGGCTGTACAAGCCACTTGATATTTTTCAAGTGTTGTTATCAGTGTGTGTGCGGAGTAATAAATACTGTTCTGCAGGCACTTAAAACCATACAAATACTGCGTGTGTGCTTCAACTTTATGAACAAATCATGAGTGTGCTATGATAGCGACCAAACAAGCCTCTCAAAGGCTTGTATAAAAAAATTCAAGCCTTTTGACCACTTGTTTGCTTCAATAAGGAAAAAAATTGTGTTTTCTTTTTTATTAAAATTATATGTGTGTGTGTGCGTTCATGACTGTATAAAGTAATTTCGTAAGTAAAACAGTCGTTTAAAAGTATTGTTTATAAACTTATTGTTATTTACGATCAAATAAATTATTAATGTTACTAGTTATAACAACTTAAAGAAACATGCATTAAGTTTTATTAGTCAAGGAGTAAACGTATATGGAAACGAATTTGAAAAATGAAAAGACATTGTTCTATATTATTTCCTTTTAGTTTTAAAATAGAATGATTACTTAGTAAATATAAATTAAATGCAATAAAATCTATCATAATATAAATAAGTACAATTTTAAAATTTTTTATAAACATACAATTAATAATAAGACTAACTTTATTTAAAATATAAATAAATACTAAAGATAAAAATTTTCTAACTTACATATGTAACTGACAGTTTCAAATGTCAACTTTAATTTTTTTACTTTTTTAACTCTTAATAAAGAGTATTTTTTAATAACTATGAATTCACCCTTTTACATTTATTTAGAAAAGAAGAACCAACAATAAAATATAGACATACTGTATATATGTGTGTGTATGCAAGAATATTTATAAACAACCACTTTTTACACATTATGAAGATTTTTTGCCACACACAGCAACTACGTATTACAAAAAACAAACAAATCATTAAGCCCACTTGAAATCTTTAAATCATTTCTCAACGTCTTGTATGATTTGCTTTTTTTTGCCACACCACTTGCACCACTTGTTTACGATAAATGATTTGAACGCACGGATTTGCAGTCGCTCATACACAGTACACACTTGCTTTGCTTCGGGCAGCGAACAGTACGAACAGTATTTATTGTTGTTTTTGCACATGTTGGCTATGAAACACACACTTGAAATTCAAGTGTGTTTGCTTTTCAAATCATCTTGCGCAGGAGACTAATAGGTACATATTTAAAATGTCTAAAATTAATCAGTTTTCACTAGCTGTTTTTTAGTGCTAACATTTTATTAAGATGCTTAATTGAATAAATGCCATAAAGTCATCCCAAATAAACCGTTTTATATAGTGTACACAAAACATACTAATGGAATTGCCGTTAAGATTTAATTCCTAGCTGGATTTTTAGTTTAATTTTGTTTAAAAATGACTAAAATGTATAAATTTTTGCTAAAATTCAAGTAGTCTTCTTCCATTTAAGTGCTTTTTAAATTCCCGGGAATCCCGGACAAAATTCCCGGGAAGGCGGGACATAAAAAATGTTTAATTTCCCGGGAATCCCGGGACGGGAAATCCCGGGATGCATTTCCTAATTATTATTAAAAATAAATAGGTAACACGTTAAAAAAAAACGGATTTATCTGCATAGATAGGTTATATAGTATCTAAAGGTGGGATCACACGATTGTCGCAATGCAACAATTTTATACAATTTTTATTGTGCTGAATAGGGGCCCAATAAAGAAATTGTCCCAATCAAATTCTCTGCAGTCAGATGATTGTCTTATCGTACATAAAGTTGGTTGTCGTAAATTGACGCAAAACGGCTTAGTGGCAATAATTGCCGCATTCCAGTCACACGATTGTTCTAGTGTATGGCAACTCTGAGAAACAGCTGTTGTGGTAGATTTGTTTTGTTTACAAAAAATATAGAAAATTTTAATATATTCGTGGAAAAATGAGTTGTTCATTGAAAAAAAAAAAAAAATTGCGTCGAATTTAATTATCGTGTGTGCACTTGAAGACGAAAAAATTAAAAAAAGAAATCTTAAAAGAAGTATATGGATCAGAGAGTGGCTCACAAAAAGAAGCACTGATGGCGCATATAAAAAAAACATTGATGGAGTTTCGAGAAATAGAAAACCAAAACTTAAAATTCTATGCAGTCATCCAACTCCATAATAAAACTGCAAGTAAATTATAATTGTAATACATATATACAAGAATAAAAACTTATTTTACTTACGAAAATAAATGCTGCTACAAAAAAATATTTGATTAAAAAATATTATTGGCGCATATTGTCGTCTTTAATTGCCGCACTAGAACACAATAAATATTGGTGTATTTTTAACGTTTTTATTTGTGCATGGTTGCCTATCAAACGTTCACATGAATGTCGCACCAGGGTTGCATTTGATTGGGCAAAATAAGAACAATATTGTTGTGGTTTGACATATGAGCCAATAAGTTGTGAAATCACACGATTGACGTATAAAATATACCAATAATTGGTGTATTGCGGCAATCGTGTGATTCCACCTTAAGGTTTAATATATACCTTAATTACAGGCTAAGCAATATAGCACTGCTCACTGAAAAGCTTATTCAATAAAGGTACATATTTTTATTTATGTTTTTATACAAGAAACAATTTATAATTTCATATAAATACGTTGCTTTCTTCCTGAAATTTACAAAATTAATCATATTAAAAAAGAAAAGTACTTTATTTAATTTAAAACAATATTTATATGTATCCACTATGACCGGATACGCAACGTCGTGCAACCCGGTATACTGTCAAGAGAAAAAATGTAATAATGACTATATTTGAATTCTAGCGAAAAAACTATGTCCTTTTCTTAGAAATCTAATGAAATTTTGATATTCTTAGGTTAATAGGTTATTAAAAAGCACAGAAATTTCGTTATACATAGAGAAATATCTTCTTTAATTCCACGTTTTTGCATGGAAAAAATGCGAAATATATTTTAAAACTTTAGAAGGATTGGATTAAACGTCATTGTTTGAAATTTTTGCTTAACATTTTTTAACCATGTGGTCTAATACTCAGATGAAAGATCTGTAGAAGATTTTATTTGCAGCTTCAAGATTAATGCAGTCCAAAGTGTTGTTTAGTCAACAAATTCAAATGGAAATTATTCCAGAGAAATCAATTAACAATTTAATCGCATTAAAACTACTAAATTTTACGGAAAATTTAAAATATAGAACAAAATGAAGCAAAATATGAATATGTTGCTATTGTTGTGCACTCTCTTATATGAATATTGTAATGATTTATTCCAGTTTTTTTAATAGACAAAGTTAACGTTTTTTAAATGTTTGTGTTTTTGTTAATCCTTAAATATGTATATAATTTTGTAAAATTATTTTTGTTGTAAACCAAATATTCTAAAAAATAATATTTTGTTCTGCATGTATGTAATGCCTTTATGCTGAAAAATCCGCTTAAAGTATCCATTCAATTAAGAATAACTTACACTGTGTTTGAATTTTTTAAGTCATGGAAATATAACCATATACGGACACTACTACGTGATAAAAGACCAAAAAAAAAAGTCCCGTGTCTCCCAGTTTTGCCCGAAGTTATGCACTTTTTTATGGGCTCCCAAAGATTTGGGCCCTCGGTGTCATTTTTGCAAAAAAGTGATAATTTTCTCAGGCTCATATCTTGAAAACCGTTCGGAATTTTGATTTACTCTCTGTAGCTCTTGTCATAAAGAACAAAAATTGTAAACATAAAAAAACTTCATCTTCAAGATCAAAATCGCAAAAACTTTCTAGAATATATGAACTTCCTAGGAATGATTCTTAACACCGTTTGGGTAGCGCTAAGGTAGCCGCAAAAGTGCAAAATTTCCCGAAAATTTTTTAATTTAATTTTTTTTCTTTAACCTGGACTTGCAAATCGCACTCTCTTAAGTTGTGGATCCAAATCGTCGTCCGAATCTGACTCTGATTCGTGTCCACAGGCACGTTGCTTCCAGACTGCCCTTTATGATCAGCCTTTTCTTCTTCAAATACTTCATTAACATCATACAGGGTGATCTTGTGACTCCACCAACATACCTGAAATGAATTATAATTCTAATTAGAAAAGAAATGCAAAACAATGCATCAATAAAATTGATATTACCTCTGCAAGCAATTCGTCGAGTTTTTTTTGCTTTGATAAAATGTTTGATAAAATTGTCAAACAGAGCGGCGGCAGCAAGATGTCTTGAGTATTGTCAATTAAAGGGGCATTCTTCAGTTGTTGTTTAATTTGTTCCTCCACACTTCCTCTTGGTCTCCACGAATTACATTCGATGATCCCTTGCAAAATGTTAATGACCTTCAAATCACAGCAAATCTTCCATTTATTTTCGTAGTATTTGATTTTTTTCATTATATCTTTCAATGTTTCATAGCTTTTTTTCATGTTAATACCCATTGTTAGCGGAATGGAAGGTTTTCGGTTCGACACATGCAACAACACTGCTTTCAAGCTTGAAACAGAACCATCAATAAATAATCTCCACTCAATAGCGATGTAGTTCGGTATCAAATGGACCTTCATAAGTAACACTACTTGCTCTAGTCATTCCTGTAAAATCTGTTATACGATCTGGAGTTGGCGGCCTTGGTGATACAAAATTTTCAGGTGCAAGCACTGGTAGTGTGGCTGTTACAGTTGCTTTATAAATTTTGTTTTTCTCAGCATGTCGATTTAGACATGTGTAATTTACGCATGCATAGCAACTGGTTGCATCATGATCACCTGGTCGATTAATCCAGTTTAGCAGCTTACAATACTTCATACTAACTTTGCCTCCACTCAACCATGCCATGAGATTGTTATAACATTGGCAGATCGCTCTGTTAAAGATTCTAAAAGTGGATGATAATAGAGAAATACTCTGTCTATCATCTGCAAAAAGTTTTTTTCCGCCCACGTTGCCTCGTTACCCTGGAATCTGGATTCATCCCACACAGAGTCTCAAATTTTAAATTTTTTAAAAATCTTCATAATTCTTTCCAAATCGCTCTGTTAAAGATTCTAAAAGTGGATGATAATATAGAAACACTCTATCTATCATCTCCAAACAGTTTTTTTCCGCCCAAGTTGCCTCGTTTCCCTGGAATCTGGATTCATCCCACACAGAATCTCATATTTTAAACTTTTGAAAAATCCTAATAATTCTTTCCACATCGACACACAGCATTAGGTGTGTAATTTTCACCGGTCAAGTCTACTTCGTCGAAAAACAACTTATATGCTCTATTGAATTCACTAGTTAAATGATTCTTTTCCTTTTGAAATATTGTAGAATTTTTTTTCTGATTTGATGACCGCAAACGTAGCAAATTAAATCAATAAATCAAGGGGGAAAAAAGTAAAAAAAAAATCGAATTTTTTAAAGTTTTTTTGATTTTATATGTTCACAATTTTTGTTCTTTATGACAAGAGCTACAACTTTGCCTCAGAGAGTAAATCAAAATTCCGAACGGTTTGAAATATATAAGTCTGAAAAATTATCACTTTTTTGTAAAAATGACACCGAGGGTCCAACTCTTTGGGGGCCCATAAAAAAAGTGCATGACTTTGGGCAAAACTGGCAGACACGGGTCTATTTTTTTTTTTTTTTTTTTGGTCTTTTATCACGTAGTGGTGTCCGTATATGGTTATATTTTTTCGTGTTGCACTGTGTTATTAAGCCGATTTAACATTATAAACAGTTCAGAACAGTTGCAATCAAAGACCTACTCTAGTATTTGACAACCATCTTAAATTCTTTGTAATTTATAAAAAAAAATGTTATTCGAAGAATAAATTATTTGTTTAAGAATTTTAATTTTGTAATTTTTTTTTTTTTAATTTTTTTTTTCGCTTTTGTTATTATAAGATAACAAAATTATGTTTTAACGTTAAAAAGTGAAAATGTTGATTTAAAATCGTCTACGAACTCACAATTGCAGCATGAAAAATTGCTGTGTATGAACCCCGACTAACAAAATAAAGATCCTTAATTTATAAATAACTTCAATAAATATTTGATAATTTGTTTTCCATCACCTTTTAAATATTTATATAAAGATTTTATAGGTCACAATGAGAAGAAAACGTTCATGAATAAATTAATTCTTTTAAACAATATATGAGGAAAATAAAAACAATTCGAAATTGTGTGAAACCTGCTCTAAGTGTCTTGTATTGCCAAAGTTTGTTTTAAAATTAAGAAAAGTGTTGATAGCTTTTGTATATCTTGCAAAATAACTAAGAAATCCTAAATTTTAAATCATTCTCGTAAAATCTCACGGAAATACAGGCATTTAAAACTAAAAAAACTAAGTTTCGAGGATTTTTGGATTAATTTTAGTTTTGCACTGTCAATTTAAAACTTATTAACTTAAACCATTAACCAGTCGAAATACAAGACTTAGAAAATTCATTTGCTGTATAATAACTTCACAACTTTAACTTTTCGCACCAAATAGTCAGAGCACTGAGCTAATTGGAATGCTTTTCTACAAGATGTGTTTGGAGTTCTTTTCAATATGTTTTCAAATTTTTTGGCCTCCCTAATATCATGTGGACCTTTTTTCTTTCCGAACCATGTTTCCTACAATGGTCGAATTTTCCTGATACTGTTTAATTACCTTGGAAACAGTAATTCTAATTCTTTGAGCAATTATTTGTAAGACCAATTTGAATTTTTTGGAAAATTTTTAATAATTTATAGCACGTAAAACATGTAAACGAAAATTTTTTTACATTTTCAATTGCATATATTTAAGCCACAGTATATAGTATTGGAAAAAGCTAAAAGGTTTGTGATTCTGTAAAGTATTGAAAATATATATACATTTAAATTTTGAGTTTCGACATATCAGTCAACGAAATATCTTAAAAATTGCAAAACATCAGAAAAAAAATTTTGGACAAATTTCTTAAAAAAAATTTGTAAACGAAATTTTTTTTTTTTTACATTTTAAAACGTAAATATGTATTTCAGTCGCTGTAAGCAATATGCTATAGATCGGATACTTTTCTGCGAAGTCTGAAGATTTTAAGTATGTAAAACTTTTTTATTAAATCCAAACTGTAAATTCATAATCTTAAAAATTGGAAAATAACACAAAATTAATTTTGAGAAATTTTTTTTGAACACTGCATCAACCAACTTCAAGCCAAAAAATTCTAGTTTAACAATGATAATTTCGGTAAATGATATATCAAAGAAAATACAATATCATAATCTATCAATTAAAATACTAAATAATGTGTTGACTAACACTCTGGCTAGATTTGGCATCGAAATGTGAATCGGGAAAAAGGTTATGATACAAAACTGTAAAACACACTGTATATTAAAGTGCGTCACGAAAATAATTGCAAATGTACCCCTTTAGAAATGAAAACTGCTATGTTCTTATATTTAAATTTATGTGAGCTGGACTATTTTCAAAACACCTCTAAATTAACAACTAGATATTTATGTGAGAGAAAAAATCCTAATTCAATTGTCAAAAACCTAATTCATACAATAACAAAATACATGTAGTCACATATATTTTGTTTTTGTATTTTCAAAAAAATGAGTAAATTTGTTGAAAATTTTGTATAGGGTGGCTCTCACATAAACTTCTAGTTCTATTCTATGCCTACTATTACCTTGAATATTTATTTAAATAATTATTATGTATCTTTTCAGTCTCGGAATATTAATATTTTACTACCGTTTTTTATCACATTTCCATTGTTCAAACATGTAATTTTATATATTTTGGACATTTTTCAAAATATATTAGGTTTTATTGTATCATAGGAATGGTCTATCCTGCTACTATTGAAGATAACACGTATTAACCCATTAAGAGCTAGAGGCTCAATTTTATGCATTTGGTTCCCAAAGGGTTAAATTAGCAATTTTTGCAAATAAGTACTCATTTCACTTATATTGATAAGTTTATGAAAAACATAATAAGTTCATTTAAAACCGCGATAATAATCGAATAAAAAGGAAGTTTTTTTAATTTAACCGCTATTTTACACGAATTTACAGCTTTTTTATCCATTTATGCTTTCGTAGACATTTATATTTATGTGCCATTAAAATTAACTTAACCAGTTATGGACCGGAAATCCCAAAATTTTATTTGTGCAACTAATGGGTTAAATGAATGCACATATCAATAGTATTTAATAAGACCTTTCCAAAGATGCCCTAAAATATAATTTATGATGAAAAATTTCAAAAATATTCAAACTTTAATAAAATACTATTTAAAATAAAATCATTGAATATTTTACTAAAATTTTAATTTCGCGAGAATAAAAACAAAATTTAAATTATTTTTTGCTCAATATGAATAAGACGTCGTTTTTCTATCATATGTTGTAATTTTTTTTTTTACAAAAAGTTAAAATTGTTGATCGAAAACCATATTTTTGGAGGTATTTTAAAAATGGTCCAGCTCACGTAAATTAAATAATTGAACAACAATATTTTGGGAATTAGCTTAAAACATATCAATCTTTAATTTTAAGGGAGTACATTTGCAACTTTTTTTGTTCCCATACAAATCAAGGCATTTTACTGTCATAAAAAATTAAAATTAAGATCACAACCAGTTAAAAATGTTTACATCCAAGGTTGATATAGTGTCAAAAAAATGTGTAAAATGTAAGAAAATTGTGGCCATTTATTATATGTTTAAAAAAATGGTGTGAAAAAAGTGTACAAATTTTTATTTATTTATTTTTTTTTTATTTTTACAATTGTTATATTTATTCAGCGACTGATAATTTTAAACAAAAATAATAAGCATATTTGTATTCTTTGGAGTCTCTAGTTTTATAAAAGTACAACATTTTTGAGATACCCTTTATAGATACTTAAATATTTGCATTTGAAAATGTAATTTTTTTTGTTTACATGCTTTACATCATTTTCGCCACTCATTTTGGTCAAACTCATAACAAATCAACATGGTTGTCATCAAAAATAATAACTGACATATTTTTCAATGATAACTAGATCAACAAAATTTTTAAAAATTGCTTCGAAAAAAAATTATGAGGCAAAACGTATGTTAAAATTTTTTCGATTGCACTCCTTACCCTAAAAATTTAAAAAACATCAATTTATTTTTTAATTACTTTGAGCCTACATTAGACAAATTTTTATCAAGACAAACGTCAAAATTTTATCAAGATAAAGATTTGTCTAATGTAGACTGAATTTGTCAGTGTTATTGCAGCGTTAAAAGAAAATTGTCAGCGCTCGAGCTCTGACAACTTTGTCTTGATAATGCTTAGTAAAAGACGTCATCTTGATTGTTGTTGGTACTTTTTGCATGGTTTATTATGACAAACGTTTTCCCCTATAATTGACAGAGATAAAAAATTATCTGCAACTCAAACAAAAATTTGACGTTTGTCTTGATAGAAATTTCTCTAATATAGACTCGACGTTAGTGCTTAACAGGGCGGGTCGAAAAAAAAAGTAGTGCCAGTCACCCGTTTTTTAAGCCTTTGGAATTTTGTTATTTATGCATAAAATGAAATACTTTAAAAACAAAAGAAAGTTGGTTTATAAGGGCATTTATATATGAAAATAATTGGAAATTAGGAGGGATGTACCCGAGATACGACAAAAATGCAAAAATAAAAGCATATTAATTTAATTAATTCTTTTCGCATTTTTTAGTAAACATATCATATATTATGGAAAAAATACTTAAAGTATTGAAAAATATCTATAGTGCTAATTATGGATTCTCAAAGTTGCAACTTTTAAAAATATTTTAATTATATTTACAACTTTTTTAAAGAAGTATGTTAACTTTAACTTAATATATCTCAGTAAATACTGCAGATATTAATATGATTTTTTCGGTATGTAATAATAAATGTATGAAAATTATTTTATTATAATTTGCTTGGTCAAATATCAATACTGAAAATATTGTTTCTTATTTAAAATAAATTGTTATATTTAAAAATATATTTTTGGGAAATTCTATTTTCAATGGACTGGAACTAAAAATTTAGAAATACGATTGTTATATAAAAGAACATAAGGAGTGAGATCGAAAAATTCTTAACATACTTAATATTCAATAACTTGGAATCTGTTGATCTTAGAGTTTTCATTATTTTTTTAATCATTTTATAATTTAGCACAGATCACAGAAATATATAATTTTTATGGTTCTAACCACTAATTATAAAATTGTGGACCATTTTTGAAAACCCTTTCTTTGAAGATTTGATAGTTGCTTCAGTCACTTTTTTGGAACAGTGTGCACATCTTCTGTTAAAATCTTCGGTATTTTGGGACACCTTTTTTGTGCTATGGACAATTTTGAAAATTGACCTCTCTTGGTACTAAAACTATGTTATTGATTTGGTACCACTCCAGAGCTTTCTTACCGTAGTGACATGGTACCAAATGGGTCCAAAAATGTGTGGACACGTTGTGCTTTCTTAAGAAAAGAAGAAGTCTTTTTTGCAAATATTCCTTTATGCATATTTTGGTATTTATAGATCCGAATGTATCAAATGACTTTCCTGTTTTGCCGCAACTGCAAAAAGCTTGTCATACCATGAATTTTGTATGAAATTTTTGCTGCTTTTGGGTCTTAAACTTATCTCCAACATTGCTTCGAGCATTAGCAATAAACATTTTTGAGGCACAAGCTGCGAAGATTTTGCCAGCACCTACGTTTCTTCGTCAATTATACAGCTTGAGTATTTTTGTATGAAATTTAGTTTTAAATTCCGAGTCCTATTTTTGGCTTGTAATTTTTTTTTTTTTTGCAGAATTCCAGTTTGGAATTTTTTGAACTTTATATGTTATCAACTTTCCCATTAGTTTTAAATTTTTGCACCAAATAGTCGAAGCACTGAGAAAACTGAGCTGATTTTCTACCAGATGTGTTTGGAGTTTCTTTCAATATGCCTTCAATTTTCTGGCCTTCCCAATATCATGTAGGACGTAAATCTTTTTCGTCACTTATTTTGATGAAAATAAGGAGAAATTAACATGGTTGTTATTAAAAATAATAACTAAAATTTTGAATACTGATTCCGAAAAAAGTTATGAGGCAAAATGTGTGTTAAGAATTTTTCGATCTCACTCCCTATATAAAATTATATTTGAGAATATTGGCTGCGACTTTTTATGATCTTTTAAAATATTAGAAAAAATTGTGCGGTACTTCATATTAGCAATTTTTTAGGAATTATTTAATCATCTTAAAGTAATTGCTGAAAATTTATTATGCAGATGAGGCTAAAATCAAAATAAAAAGGCTAGATCTAGCCTTAAAAAGGCTAAACTGGCAACACTGTTGAGAACCCAAAAAAGGAGTGCAAATACTCGCTACTCGATACTAATACTCAATACTTGCACAGCACTAGTAAAGAAGATGTTATAATTACAAAAGCTTTAAATTGTCAAAAATGATATGTAAAAAATTATCAAATCCGAACTACTTCTATTTACAATTAAAAAATATTGTAAGAAAGGTTTAGAAGACATAACTAAGAAAATCGAATAAGAAATGGTTAGAGTTAATAAAGCGGGATTTATTTATAAAAATTATTATGTTGGTATTAGATCTTGCCACGCCCACTTCTAAAATATCATTTATTTTAATAAAATTTATAAAAATATGTTCGAAATTCATACAAATAAAGTATTTTTTGGGCGGACCACGTCCATTTTTTGTTTCCGAGTTTACATTGGTCCTTGAAATATTTGAACACAATTTCGTTGATTTTCATCTTATATGGGAGGTGGGCGGTAAAGTTGGCGAACCACGCCCATTTTTGGTTTCCGAGCTTATATAGATCCCCGAACTATACGTACAAAATTTCGTTGTCGTACATGCTTTTATTGAAGAAATATCAGCAGAAAAGTATAAAACGGACACCCTGTGTTTCTAGTTTTTAGTCCATAACTTTTTTGTTTATCAACCGATTTTGCCCATTATATGAGACAAATATTTGTGCCAAATTTCGTCCCCCTACGCTGTCCGTTTCGAGCCCTATCCTGCTTTCAACAGACGGACAGACGGACGGACATAGCTAGATCGACTCAGAATCTAACCAGGACCCAGAAAATATATACCTTGTGGGGTCTTAGATGATTCCTTCGACATGTTACACACGGAATGACAAAATCAATATACCCATCTTTTTGATGGTGGGTATAAAAAATTAACAACAGACGTACAAAATAAAAGGGACACAATTTTCTTGTGCGGGTATAAGAGGTGAGATTAATGTATACGTATTTATGTTTTGAATAACTTTGATATATTTACAGAGAGTTTTACGTTAAAGCTATGATACCTTAAATAAAGACTGTTGAGGGTTTTATTCTTTGCACTTTTTTAAATTTAATTTCTTTTGGATTTATATACGTGACATTGGGTTCAAACTGTTATTTTTATAAACATTTTTTTATTATGTTGTCAAACGAAAACGAATGTCTATTTTGGCAAAAATATTTTAATACACAGAAAATGATCCTCCCACGTTAAGAGATGTTATGTTGAATAATTGTAGTTTAGAAGGAGAGTATTCGTCTAAACACGAGATCTGAACGTAGAATAATTGAGTTTGATATTTTTAATATTCTCAACTCCTTTATTTTTCAAGTAACAGGTTCCAATTTTATTTTTTCTGCAATAGGGACTTCTGCAGCTTCGATTTTCTCAATAACAGTATCAATTGAACTGATTCGAGTACTTAATCGAAGTAATAGTTTCAGAAAGAAATCCATAGTTGGAACAGATAAATGTGTTTCAAACCAAGAGGCTTTCAAATAAATTTTTGCATATGAAATCAAGGAATTAATGTGATAAAAATTATGGCTTTGTAGGTTACATGCATAATGTTTTGATAAAAAATCTTGATGGTATTTAGTGATTATATAAAAGAATTTGATTTTTATTAAAGTTTTTCCCCTACTTATGCCCGTAATTTCTACAAATAGATATCTTTCAGTGCCTCGATATCTATAGTGTAAATTAAATTTGGTAACTTCTAATCGTAGGTATGAATTACCGAATAGATAACTGTAGTTATCATAAATTTTGTTTGGGTAATGTGTTAGGTAAATAAAAAAATAAACATTTTTTGGAGAAATGTGAGTTAAATTACATACATATTTAGCTAGAAAGTCAGTGCGGTCAATTGATAACCTGTTCTGGAGAATTTAAAAATTTTTTTATAATGTATAAAACTTATGTGTGTAATTTTAAGTAATTTTAGTTAATAGGTGGTCCTTAGTGGGTGCTCTAATATGTTATGGACCCATCCCAAAACTGTGATTTCTGCATGGAACTGTGGTAAAATATGGACTAAACATATTTATGCCAAGTTTTATGAAAAATATTGACTTATTTAAAGCATTCAGTGATGTTAATACCCGGAAAGACCCTTGAATGTTGCGGTCAAAACAACTTTGTATACACAGATAGACAAGTGGTCATTGTTATACCAAATTAGAATGTTTTCAAATTGTCCAGTGTATTTTTAAGGTGGGATGCGGTAGTCGTAATATCTCCACATAATAGGATACTCTAGGGTATAAAAACAATGTCCAATTGTCCAAAAAAAAGTAATTTTCAAAACGCCATGAACGAAAAATTTTAGACCCATTAACTCTAAATAACAACGGCGTAATTAATAATAATTCAAAAGAAAGGCAGCAATTTCAACAATGTTTTTCTTGTATTTGATGGCTAGGATGGCCTAAAATATAAATTGTTGCACCGAGATAATAATGATTATTATTACTGATAAAAAAAAGCACATAAAAACAGAAAATTCAAATTTGTTGAATATGTAATTTTTTTTTAATAATATTTTATGACATTTAAATTATGAATGTTACCATATTTTCTATTAATTTATTCCGTAGAAACACCTAGGTAAAAGAAGCTTTAAGATTACCAATTAAATTTTACCAGTTAGGTAAAGATATCTTATAGGTAATTACACCCTTAGTTATCTACTTATTGAAATTACGGGCATTAATAACTTGTTTGAGATTAACCTCTAAATGAAAGTTCAAAATCGCTAGAATACCGTTATGTGCGTTAGAAAAGTAGAACTTTAATAAAAAAGCATTATTAGGAAAAAATATGCACTTTTTGGAGTAAAAAAGATGCGATAAAATATCGAAGCCATTGCAAATGTTCCTCAATTATGTTTGGTGTTCATTTGGAAATTCACCATATCGAGAAAGGAAGATTTTGCGATAATAGCCTGTTTCTCAAATACATCATCTCAGTCTGAAAAACGCTGCAACCATCAGGAAGTCTATACGAGCGTACCCCTACTCCATTCCATTTTTCCCCCTTAGTTTCAGCAGGTTTCTTGCCGCCGTACCCATCACGAACTCCTATATGGGTGTGAGATGAAGTATGACTTCCAGAGACGCCTGCGGTGTGCTTTTTAAGGGTTACGTCATGTCAATTGAAGCACACCCCTTTGCCTACTGCTCTTTCTTTCCAATGCCTGCCACCATACAGAATATCCATAAATAAAATAATTTTCACTACCGATTTGTAAATCCAGTTTTCAACCATTAGCTTTAGTCTCCAGTTCTTGCCTATAGAATTCCTACAGGTAAGTAGGTATTCAAGTCTCTATTTAATATTCTTCTTTGGAAATACTTAACATACTATCGAGTAATAATTCTAGATACTTTGCCGTGTCAGGCAGCTTTAATTCCGTTCCACCCAGTATCGTTGGCTTAAGTTCTCTACGTTGTACTTTCTCGTAAACAAAACTAACTCTCTAAATAACTCTTATCAGGATTTACTTCTAATCCTTTATTATTGACATACGATGACAGTATGACCAAATCCTCTTCCGTACTTTACTGTCAAACTGACGTTGACAGCTATAATCCTTAGGTTGTGAATGGCTCTTCTCTCCACACCACAGTGATTGGTTTCATAGGCAAAAATATAAAAATATTCAGAATGAGTTGAAACTTAATTTGATGAAACCTAATACTATGAACGTTAAAAAAATTTGTCAAAAAATGTTGATCTACTATTATAGATGCCACCAGAGGACGCTAAAATCATCATATCGATAATACTGGCTTTGGTTAGAAATTGGTTTATACGGTCGAAAAATCATAAAAGGTATCAATATGTTTTTTTTTTTTTTAAATCCTATTAAGTTTTGTAATTCAGAAATCAATAAAAAATAAATCTGCCAACATTTTCCAAAAAATACAAAAACGCTCCTTATCAAAGACATTTGTTTGTTGGGAAATAAAGTTTTTTTTTTTAATTATTTTCAAGTATATATTAGCCTAAAAAATTAGTTATCACATATGAAAAAATCGTTATATGAAATAAAACTAGAGACCATCCATAACAAAACTGTGCAATCAGTTTTGCTCCAGGATGTCAAATTTCCTTTCGAAAAGATTTCAAATTTTCGAAAGATGCACAATTTTTAATATTATAAAATATTTACGAAAATTATATAAACCCAATATGGGTGTTAAATGAAAGCTACAAATCCCTGCAATATAATATTTTTTGCTTAAATATTCCAGTGCAAAAATTTAAGAAAATATCTTTTTGAAAATTGAATCCTTTAATGTTATCCAGCAAAAAACGATGAAGTTCTTCCAAAAAAGAGCATTTTCACAACTTCAAATGTGGAAGAAAGTGCATATTTTAAACTTTTTTGAAATTGTACCTTTAATAACTATTTGGAACCATATAAACGATGTGCCTTTGTTTCGGATTGGATACTTTTTTATTTTTGTATAAATTAAAAGTTATAAAAATATGTCTAATATTGGCAGCCGATTCAAAAAGGTGAAAATGTAACAGTATATCGGATTATTTTGATAACGGTTTTTGGAGGTAATGGTATTTTTAGTTATTTCGGTATCGGTATTTAACGTTATTGGTAATTCGAGTTATTTCGGAATGGTATTTTATGGGTAACTGTTGTTTCATAAATTTCGAAGTCAAATATTATAGCCATAACTTTATTACAAGTTTTATTTCAACTTAAACCCAAAAATAAGGTTAACGGTATTTTAGCTTTATCGGCATTTCGAGCTATTTGGGAAACTGTATTTTAGCGTATATATTTTCAATTATTTCGGTAACTGTATTATGGGGGTAACGGTAGTTAAGTTGAATCGGGTTTTTAGCGGTAACGGCAACCAACTTTGGTTTTATTGTTAACGGGTCTAAGAATTATTTAAGAAAATCTGTTGCTATCAAATTCAAAAAGTACCGAGTTTTTTTTTATCAACCGTATTTGAAATCAATCTTGAAATTTAACTAGGGATCTTTTGAAAACATTTAGATAATCACGTTAAAATTATAACTTTTAATATTCCAGCTTGTAGGGATATATTTACTTATTTCGATGTTCCAAAATTGTATGGTTCGTTCTAAATTTGTAACGACTCAATTGGGTCGTGAAGAAGGCGCTTGCGAGAGAACAGCTGATCTACATTTATAATTGATATGTAAAAATAAAATCCCTCTTTTTTTACAAAACTTTTCAAAATCCCGCTTTTTCCATACAATTTTGTTCAGAATGCCGATTTTTAGTCGTACGGGTCCCGCTTTTTGACAAAAACCCTCTGGTCGCGTTATATATGGCAGACACAAGTGTCCTTGCTCCAATTCCAAAAAAAATACAAAGGATATAAACAAAATATGTGGAACGTTGACCAACTTTCAGAATTTTCGGTCTAAATTTGTAGAAAATATTATTTATGGTTTAAATAGTATACTGGACCGACTTAGTTCACTTTTTTGACACAAAAATTAAAAAAAAGAACGATGCTTCTAGCTTACATAGTTCCTTCAAAAAGTTGAAAAAAAACGATGTTATATTCCATTGTACATTGATGTTGTTTTTCAGCTCCCATGAAAACAACAACTACAGTCGAACACGGTTATAACGAACTCGAACTCGTTATAACCGAGTTCGCATTAAATAAATAAAATAAGATTTGCCAAAAAACCGAAATTCAAAGAAAAATATTTGTAACCTATCTCTATAAGAACTAAGTCCGTAGCTTATATAATATTGAAAATCGGTCAAAAATATATCTTGGCCAATATCTCGGTTAATAATGGACCGATTGAGTTCATTTCTTCTACACTAAAATTCAGAAAAAAATTTCTAATATTTTGTCGTAAAAACGAAGTCAATAGCTTATATAGGGGATTCAGAAAATCGAAAACCAGTTTTTAAAAACCGGGTTTTTTAATATCTCGGCCAACTTTGAACCGATTTTTTTTTAATTCAATAGAAAAGTTTTAGAAGAAATTTCTTATCTTTTGATACATATATCATGTATCTATGTTATCGGAAGGCTTTATAAATGCTATTTACACCATTTTTAAGCAAAAAAACAACAAAAACCGGTAGACATATCTCCTCCATGAATTTCAATAGCAAAATTTTCGAAAGAATTTCCGATCGGTGGGCTTCATAAAAGTCATTTCAATTGACGGACGGACATTGTCCTTGTAAGGATCTTGTAAGGATCGAGAAAATGTAAAAATTGTTTCTCTCCGACGAAAATTGTGAAAATTACAAAAGGAATGACAAACACCTGTGGTGAAGGGTATAGTAAGCATATTGCACTTTTATTACTAAAATACGTAGTATGTACTAAAATTTGTACATGTGTATTATAAAATTCATCACTATCGTGTTGCTCGTTGCTTAGTTTTCTGATTGATCATGATGATTTGACAATTTCAACAAGTTGTTGTATTTAATAGCATGCTTTTTTCTTTTTTTTGTTTTGTGTATACAAAAGATTTATTTTCTTTTTTGCAGTAAACAAAAATATGTATGTATGTGTGTACATATGTATATTAATCCAATACATGAAATAAAAATGAAAAAAAAAAAAAAATCAACATTTTACTGTCTTGTTAATATTTTAACAATAGAGTTTTCCATGTTTCTTAATGCAGATATATATCGTCACCTAAAATGGAAAAGTCCGTAATTACAGAAAATTCAAACTACATCCACACAAAATTTCATACTCATATCTTCAAAAATGGCATCAATATTAGCAAAAGTCCGTAACATCAACTTCATAAACGAAACAGTCGTTAAATTTCTTCCATTTAAGAAAAATTAGATTTGAAAAGATTTTAAAAGTTTTTGAAATATACGGTCATATGTTAGTTATATGAAATACAAATTTTACCCTCAACGCTCACTCCTTACACTTCATTTTTCCATGACTTTATGGGATTTAATTAAGATTTTTTTTTTTTTATTTTTACAACTTTGCTATATGTGGCAAGTTGGACACTTGACTTATACTACATTTTTTTGCAGCATTTCTTTTCTATAAATATGTGTGAAAAATTTGCACTACCTATTACCTTGAAAATTATATAACCTAAAAACATCAAAGAGAAGCATATATTTTTTTTTGGTCGTCAATAGGCTAAAATTGTGACGAGATGAAAAAGTTTTAATAAACTTTCATCATTATATCAAAGCAAGGAATACGAATTTTGCAAAATTATTTGCGATAGATAGAAGACCATCAGTTTTTTCATACAAAGTTTTAATTTTTCATAACTTTTTTGTTTTTAATTTGTTTGGTTATTCTCATTTAGTAATATCTATGTTTGTTGAAGTGCCTTGATTTGTATGGGGCAAAAAAAGTTGCAAATGTAAAGATTGATATTTTTTAAACTAATTCTCAAAATATTTAGGTTCAATTATTTCATTTGCATGAGCTGGACCATTTTTAAAATACCTCAAAAAATATGGTTTTCGTTCAACAGCCCAGCAAAAAACGATGAAGTTCTTCCAAAAAAAGAACATTTTTACGACTTCAAAAGTGGAACAAAGTGAATATTTTTAACATTTTTGGAAGTTCTTAATAATTACTTCCAAAAAAGTGAAAATAAATGAATTTTTAGCGGGAAAAAATGGTAATAATTTCTAACAAAATTTAAATTTTATAATTTTTTAATCATTTTTATGATTATTTAATAGGACAAAAACAGAATTTTTATTAAAAAATTGGATAAACATAGTTTTAAGGAAAGTACATCCAATGGAATGAAAAAGAAGTATAAAAGAATAACATCCTACCAATGACAACCATGGGTTAAAAAAAGAACTTCTGCAGCTCTTTTTCACCACTAAGTACTTCCTTCCAATGACAACACAATGTTAAAATCATGGCTTTTTCAGTTCTTTTTTTGCTGGGAGTATACACAATTTTTAATCTTTTGTCAACAAAAATTACAACATATGTTAGAAAAACGATGTCTAACACATATTGAGCAAAAAATATTTTAAAATTTGTTTTCATTCTCGCGAAATTAAAATTTTAGTAAAATTTTCAATGATTTTATTTTAAATAGTATTTGTTAAAGTTTGAATATTTTGGACATTTTCCATCGTAAATTATATTTTAGGGCATTATTGCAAAGGTCTCATTAAATACTATTAACCCTTTAGTTGCACAAATAATATTTTGAGATTTCCGGTCCATAATTGGTTAAGTTAATTTTATCGGTTAGTAAGAAAATAAATGTCCCCAAAAGCAAAAAAGCTGTAAATTCGTGTAAAATAGCAGCTATGTTTCAAAATCTCCTTTTTATTCGATTATTATTGCGGTTTTAAATGAACTTATTATGTTTTTCATAAATTTATCAATATTTAAGTGCAATAAATACTTCCATGCGACTTATTTGAAAAATTGCTAATTTAACATTTGGCAACTAAATGCATAACATTGACTATCTTGTTTTTAATTAGTTAATTACGTGTTATCTTCAATAGTATCATTATAGACAATGGTACATTAAAACCTGATATGTTTTGAAAAATGTCCGAAATATATAAAGTTACATGTTTGACCAAAGAAAATATAATAAAAAATGTTAGTAAAATCTTAATATTCCGCAACTGAAAATAGACATAATAACTATTTAAATTTAAATATTAAATTTATATCAAAAATATTTATATGGCAAAAATGAATACCTCTCAATATAATATGATTTGAAATGTCTATTAATATCAAAATCGGTAAAAAAAAATGTATACAGTTGATAAAAGAAGTCACTACACCATTAGAAGCATTTTAAAATTTCCAAAATGTAAAGGATTTCGCCGAAAAACAGGATTTGACATCACGAAATTTTTTGAATTATTATTTTTTTAATTGTGGCAAAAAATAGGAAATAATGTTTCTTTTATATATTAAAAAACAATACTAAATTACAGGAAAAAAATACTATACTCCATCGAACTCATGTAATTTTTTTATTAAACTTTAAAAATGCTCTATAATAAGCGCCATCTGGAGGATTTTTAACGTAATATATTGAGCAAAAAAAATATATTTTTCTCTTCTTTAGTTATTTTTTAAATTTCGAAATAATTTATATAATTTTTTATTTTAATTTAACAAAATAAATTACATTATTATTGAGAGCTCTTTAAGTAAAAACAGGACATCAGACACTTTTTAAATGTAACTTTTTTTTAAAGTTGTGGCAAAAATAGGCTCTAATTATTTTTTAATCTGTTAAATAACTGTAAAAATTTGCATAAACCGTAAAAAAAATTTTATAAATTTTTATAATTTTTTTTTTTTGTATCCTTCATTAAATTTAATGATTTTTTAGGTTTTAAGTAAAAAATATGTGTAAATTTTAACAATAATATATATTCGAAACACTATATTTTAAAAATTATAATAGTTTTAATTTCCAAATATTCTGAAGTATTGATAAAACAAAACTTCGACGCAAAAAATGAATTTATGACAATTTGTTTCCTAAAACAGTGTAAAACCAGCTTTTTGGTTCATTAATATTTGCTATAAATTCTCTGACTTTAGCGCCCTCTAGTAGTCACAAAAATAACTTTTTCCAACAAAATAATTTTAACCCTTTTTTATACATATGTTTCAATTGTCACATTCGTAACAAATATGGTCTGGCCAGACCAGCTCTGTAATTTTATATATTTTAATCGAAATTTTGGTGATAATTTTATATTATTACATTTATATAATTATATTCTAGCATTACTAGTACATAGTTTTGCAAGAAATTGTATTTTCCCATCGATAAACTTCCCGTTATTCTCCTTGTTTTTAGTTTACAAATGCATACAATTTTCCTTATAAAACATTTGATGTTTTATCGGTACTGGAATCATAACACCAAATTTGAACGAATAGATGGAAAATCATAAAATAAAATTAGTAAGCTGATGAGATCTCAGTTTAAAAGTTTTTAATAAAATAAAATACAATAAAAAAAGAACGAATAATATCGTCAAACCACATAATTTTCCACACAAAATATAACTGGTCCAGCCAGACCATATTTGGTACGAATGTGACATGTACACTAATTTATCCTCGTAACTCTCCTTGTGATAGAAAACAAAATTATAGGAGGGTACCTGAAATTTCAAGTCTCTAGCTTAATTATAAATATATGAAAACTACATTTAAGACTAAGGGTTAAATTGTATGAGCTATATTGTTACCTTTCTAAAAACGTATATTTCAACACAATCCATAGATTATAACATAGATATGAAGATCAGTTTTCAAAAACCTAAGTCGATTGTCAAAAAAAAACTAAGTCTAAGAATGTGTTAGTAAAATTTTTCATTGAAAATAAAAACAATTGTAGTACGTGTGCCTTTTTGAGTAATTTTTTTCAATTGAGTTTTTTTTGAGCTTCATATCTATGTAATAATCTATGACACAATCTGAAAAATGTTTTTATTTCGATTTTTGTTTGGAAAGTGTTACTGTTTTTGACGCGGGTACAGGAATGCTAAAGTTAATTTTAAACAAAGGTTCGAAAGGCTTAATTCTTTAATTCACTTTTCAAAAATTAATATTCTAGTCATTCTTTTAAAGCATTCATATTAATTTAATTCATAGACTTCAATTCTTTCTACTTTGTATGAATTGAATTAATTACGTATGTAATTAATTCCTTAAAGATTTCATTCATCAATTATACAATTCAAGCCTAAAAAATATATTGAATAATTTCTTCAATTCAAATCTATTACAAATTAACATTAAAAAATAATTTTTACTTCTTTTGTGAAATGTTAAAAAACAAATGAATTCTATATAGTGTTTAAAAAACAGACTTTTCAAAAAACCGGTCGACGGTTAACCGAAAATTGGGAAAAATTAAGAAACCGTTTTTTCGGTTAACCGTCTACTTAAAATCCTCCCCCATAGACGAATAGTTGGACTTCATGTATTTTGATGTGCTAAACACGAATCTGCTTTTATTTATTTTTTTCCCATCAGGTCTTGATTTTTTTATGGGCGTGTCTAATATTTCGCACATAGTAAGGCCATTACTTTAGTATATTTCCTCATAACTCAAGAACAGTGTGTACGTGATAGGTGATACACCAAAAGATGCGTACTAAAAATATCTTCAAATCATCCAAACTTAATTTTTTTATGTGCTCAATAGTTTCGAAGTTATTTTGAAATAAGTGCCCAAAAAAAATCATTTTCATGCAAAATTTTAGATTTTTTTGTTACTAAAATTTATTTTAATAAATGAAAACATCAAAGATGTTACAGTTTATCATGTATGTATCTTCGAAATTGCAAAAATCGTGATTTTGTTAACAGTTAAGTAAAAATACCCATGTATACATACAATTACGTATAAAATGAAATTGAAAAATTTGATTCCCTTTTCTAATCATGATTGTTGTTCAAAGTTCAAGAATATAGAAAAACTGATAAAAACTACTTAAGTTTTTACCATTCTTCTACAATTTTTGTACACGCGTTGATACTTTTTGATCTTATTCTATCATAAGTAAACTAATTGGATTTTGTACATAAATTCTGCACCATCTTTGTTGCTGTGCAGACTTTCAACAACTAAATACAGGGTAGTAATCTTATGATGACGAAATTTTTTGGTTTTTTAAATTTTTCAGTTTTTTGGGCGCGGTCTGTGCGCCCCTCAACCGAATACAAAATTTGGGATAAGGATTGATACTTGTTGTAATTGTACGTATTTTGCGCTATATCCCGTTGATGTGCCCGAAATAGTCAACGTAGTAGATAGTCTCAAAGTTTGGAAAACAAGTGCGAAAATTTTTCAAAAAGTCAGTTTTTCGCGAGGCACATTCACATTTTCATATGGAATTGCTGGATTACTGCGTGAACTTAGTTTTTTGTCATTTTACATAACAAAATCAAAACAAAAACATACAAAAATTTTATAGACTTTTTGAAAATTATGCAAAAATTGCACTTTTTGTTTTTGTATTTTTATACAGAAATTTGCAATTTAAACAAATATTGGATATATAGATATACAAGTGGCAATAAATATAATTGATTGGGATCATAAATTTAAGTGAAATGTCGTTGATAATTGAAAACGGAACACTTTTGTCAAAACACATTTCGCTAAGGCACATCGTATGGACAGCGTGAAATTGACTATAATTGACATAATTAGAAAGGTGTTTGTTATGCTTAATAAAAATTCGGAGGTGCATCAACAAATTTTGAGAGATAAACATTTTATGTATCAAAAAATATTTACTTGTGTTAAAAAAGGATCACAATATTAAAATGCGTTTCTATGTAATAAACTCTAACAAAATATATTTTCAATCAATATATGGAGAAATAACTTAGATTCGATCGAAATTTTTCACAAAATTTTTAAAAATCGCGATTTTTATTGAAAAGAAAATTTTTAAACCCTAAAATATGCTGCACTAATACCATCAAACATTGAAAATATCATGAATTTTATTTGAATAACTCAGTAGGTTTTGATATTATGTGCAATTTTGGCCAAAATTGTACATAAACTTCTAGTTTGTAAAAAAATTTATATGCTCAACTTTAAACCACCATAACTTTCGCGCCCCTCACATGAAATGATTAACGCGAACTGATTCTACATGCATTCAAGTCACTTTTTATGTATACAAAACGATTTTAATGTGCCATCAAAAAAAATTAATATTTTTTTGAAGGGCTAAAATCAAAAATTTTTGATAATTGCCCATATACAAACTGACTGCATATACAAAGAACAACAACAACACTGTTATTCATTAAATTACTGCTGTTGCTAACTAAACTACTTTCCTATACAAAAAACAAAAACGTCACTAATAGTCATTACAATGCTTAATATACATGTTTGTGTGTGTATTTATATTTGTTTTTGGTCCATAACTCTGTTGGTTATGAACGAATTTGGTTTATTAAAAAAACCGAAATTTTATAAAAATATTTATAACCGATCTGTATAAAAATAAAAACCTATAGCTTAAACAAGGGCTTCAAAAAGTCAAAAATGAGTTTTGCCCGATATCTCAGTTATTCTGAACCGATTTACTTAATTTTTTTAGCAAAAAAAATTCAGAAAAAAGTGTCTAAGCCTTCTTCGCAAAAAGTCCCTAGTATATACAGAGGCTTCAGAAACTGGAAAACCGGTTCTAAAAACCAGTTTTTTAGGCATATCTCAGCAATGTATGAACCGATCTTGCTGAACTTCAATAGCAAAATTCTCGAAAGCATTTCCGAGCGTTTGATATATATATTATAGATGCCAGTTATCGGTGGGCTTCATAAACGCCATTTCAACCGACACACGGACGGACGGAGGGACGGACGGACATGGTCCTATCGTCATCGCTTCTTACAAGGATCCCGAAAATATAAACTTCTTTGCTCTCCGACGAAAATTGTGGAAATTACAAACGGAATGACAAACTAATATATATCCTTTACACCTGTGGTGAAGGGTATAAAAATCAGTACGTGATAGAAAAAAAGTTAAAGCTGATTATATTTATATTTATTATTTAGCACATTAAATTCCATCTAATTCAGCTATTTTTATTTAAGACGAAAAAAATTTTTTTTTTTGCTCACTAGTGTATCTCCACTTAACTGTAGGTATGCATGGTTATCCTAACTTAACTATGAATGCA
Organism: Protophormia terraenovae; assembly: GCA_951394005.1. Taxonomy (NCBI): domain Eukaryota; kingdom Metazoa; phylum Arthropoda; class Insecta; order Diptera; family Calliphoridae; genus Protophormia; species Protophormia terraenovae. Next base: position 101,159,249 of record OX596073.1, read on the forward strand.
ATCATGATTTATGCATAAATTTTGATGATACATGGCTTTATTTACTCTTAGTTTTACCAGCTTTGAGATAAAGATGATAAACTGAAACATTTTTGATGTTTTCACTTTTAAAAAGGAGTTTTAGTAAAAAAAGAAATCTTGAATTTAGCATGAAAAAATGTTTTTCGATACTCGAGTAAACGGGTTATTTAGGGCGTAATATTAAACACGCCCATAAAAATCTCGACCTGATGGGAGAAAACTGAAAGCAGATTCGAGTTTAGCATGCGGAATTCCATCTAGTCCACATATTTTTTTTGAAGGAGCACGAAAAAATTTTTTTTGTTGGCCAATGTAATTGCTCTAATTTTAAGCTTAATAAAAATATTTTTGGTTAAAAAAAACGTGTTTTTCAACTTATTGGTTTAACCATGCACTTTAGACTCGTTTTAATATAATTTATAAAAAATAAATTTATGGCATCCTTTAGTTCTATAAAGTATTTTTAATATCAGTTTTTTTTTTAATTTTTCTAAGTTAAAAATTATTCGTACAGCCGAATCTTTGATACCCTTCACCATATTACCATCTTACCATCTTATCGACATCATATTACCGACAATTAATAAAATTTTCGCCTTAACGTATGCTTGCATATTTTCTAAATCTAAATTTTTTTCAAACTACGAAAATTTGAATATGAAAAAAAAAAAAAAATAATCATAACAGGCTTTGCTTTTAAAAAAGAAACAACAACAATTCCATATATATTTATTTTTGTATGTACAAACTGACTGAATACACAAAGAACAACAACAACACTGTTATTCATTATATTACTGCTGTTGCTAACTAAACTACTTGTCTATACAAAAAACAAAAAACGTCACTAATAGTCATTACAATGCTCACTAGTGTATCTCCACTTAACTGTAGGTATGCATGGTTATCCTAACTTAACTATGAATGCAATCATGATTTATGCATAAATTTTGATGATACATGGCTTTATTTACTCTTAGTTTTACCAGCTTTGAGATAAAGATGATAAACTGAAACATTTTTGATGTTTTCACTTTTAAAAAGGAGTTTTAGTAAAAAAAGAAATCTTGAATTTAGCATGAAAAAATGTTTTTCGATACTCGAGTAAACGGGTTATTTAGGGCGTAATATTAAACACGCCCATAAAAATCTCGACCTGATGGGAGAAAACTGAAAGCAGATTCGAGTTTAGCATGCGGAATTCCATCTAGTCCACATATTTTTTTTTGAAGGAGCACGAAAAAATTTTTTTTGTTGGCCAATGTAATTGCTCTAATTTTAAGCTTAATAAAAATATTTTTGGTTAAAAAAAACGTGTTTTTCAACTTATTGGTTTAACCATGCACTTTAGACTCGTTTTAATATAATTTATAAAAAATAAATTTATGGCATCCTTTAGTTCTATAAAGTATTTTTAATATCAGTTTTTTTTTTTTAATTTTTCTAAGTTAAAAATGAAATTGAAAAAAGATTCGGCTGTGCCGAATCTTTGATACCCTTCACCATATTACCATCTTACCATCTTATCGACATCATATTACCATATTACCGACAATTAATAAAATTTTCGCCTTAACGTATGCTTGCATATTTTCTAAATCTAAATTTTTTTCAAACTACGAAAATTTGAATATGAAAAAAAAAAAAAAAATAATCATAACAGGCTTTGCTTTTAAAAAAGAAACAACAACAATTCCATATATATTTATTTTTGTATGTACAAACTGACTGAATACACAAAGAACAACAACAACACTGTTATTCATTATATTACTGCTGTTGCTAACTAAACTACTTGTCTATACAAAAAACAAAAAACGTCACTAATAGTCATTACAATGCTTAATATACATGTTTGTGTATGTATTTATGTATATTCTTAACAGATATGTTTTAGTTTTTAAAAATAAACAACTACAATTCCATATCTATTTAATTTTGTACAGACTGCATATACAAAGAACAACAACAACAACACTGTTATTCATCATATTACTGCTGTTGATAACTGAACTACTTGTCTATACAAAAAACAAAAAACGTCACTAATAGTCATTACAATGCTTAATATACATGTTTGTTGGTGTATTTATATTCTTAACAGATTTGTTTTTGGGCCATAACTCTGTTGATTATGAACGAATTTGGTTTATTAAAAAAACCGAAATTTTATAAAAATATTTATGACTGATCTATATAAAAATAAAAATCTATAGCTTGAACAAGGGCTTCAAAAATAAAAAATTCGTTTTCCCCGATATCTCAGTTATTACTGAACCGATTTATTTAATTTTTTCAGAACAAAAATTCAGAAAATAATTTTCGAGCCCCCTTTAAAAATTCGAAGTCCCTGGTATATGCAGAGGCTTCAGAAACTAAAAAACCGGTTCTAAAAACCGGTTTTTAAAGCATATCTCCACCATTTATAAACCGATCTTCCTGATTCAAAAAACTGAAATTTTAAAAAAATATTTGTGACCGATCTGTATAAAAATAAAAATCTATAGCTTAAACCAAGGCTTCAAAAAATAAAAAATGCGTTTTGTCCGATATCTCAGTTATTACTGAACCGATTTATTTCATTTTTTCAGAACAAAAATTCAGAAAAAAATGTCCAAGAATTCTTTGTAAAAACGAAGTCTGTAGTGTATACAGAGGCTTCAGAAACTGGAAAACCGGTTCAAAAAACCGGTTTTTTGAACATATCTCCGCATTGTATGAACTTATCTTGCTGAATTCCAATAGCAAAATTCTCGAAAGCATTTGCGATCGTTTGACATACATATTATATATGTCAGTTATCGGTGGGCTTCATAAACGCCATTTCAACCGACACACGGACGGACGGACGGACGGACATGGTCCAATCGTCATCGCTTCTTACAAGGATTCCGAAAATATAAACTTTTTTGCTCTCCGACGAAAATTGTGGAAATTACAAACGGAATGACAAACTTATATATACCCTTTACACCTGTGGTGAAGGGTATAATAAAATTAAATTATCGAAATTTTAAAGCATCTCAACAAAAAGGAAGCTTCAGACCTAGGATAATGTAATTTATTTTATGATTTATATTCACCGCTTTTGAAGTTTTTCTCTTAAATAAATGTTTATATAATTTTTATAAACAAAAAATGTAATTAATAAAAATATCTGTATAAAATTGGTAAAATAATTAAAATTTTTTCTGCTAAAAAGAGAAATATTAATCATTTAAAAGTACATTTTCTGCACTTATTTAATTCTACTTTTGAAGTCTTATTTTTCTCTTAAGCTATACATTATTAGGTGTAATGTTATTTTCTTCTTTTGGAAAATTTCATTTGCATGAAATTAGAATTTTTGTAAATGGAATGCTTAATTATCTATCTATTTTATTATACATACAGTTTTAAAATATATTTAACTTCCAACAAGTAAATATATCACCAGACTACTTGTTAACTCTAACAGCAAGTAGTTTGAAAATATTTGCTTATATTCTAAATTCAGAAAAAAGTAACAAAAGGAGGAAATTTAGTGATATTTTTAGCAAATTTTTAAAACCGGTTAACCGACACAAAAAACCGGTTAATTAAAATTGAATATTTCAAAACGATTAAAAACGATAATTTCATAATTTAGAATTAAGGTTTAAGGGAATTGAGCTAATATTGATTTAATAAATTCTTTCGAAGCTCTAATTTTTATTAGTAAATATTTTCAGTTTTCCTATTTTTTTATAAAATCTAATATGAAAAACTTTTCATTGGGTTAAAAAAATAACCTTCAAAATTTTAAAATATACTAAATTTCCTATGTAATTTTTAATAACTCTTCAGAAAGCTGAAAAACTTTTCAGGAAAACTGAAAAACTGTTTAGTTTTGCAGTTTCTTCGTTACTTCGCAAAATTTTTACAAATTTTCTTCGTTTATGAATAGGCTTAGTAACACAAATTATGTGTTTTATGAAAAATAATAAAATTTTTGGCGCGTTTTGGGGAAAATCAACGAAAACTTTACATAAGTAATTTTGTGAAGTAATTTTTTATTAAGATATGATTGTGCTTTTTTTTTGCATAATTGATACACCAAAAGATGCGGACTAAAAATATCTTCAAATCACAAAAACATAGTTTCCGAGTTATTTTGAAATAAGTGTCCGATAAAAAAACTTTTTTATGCAAAATTTTAGATTTTTTTGTTATTAAAATTTCTTTTTAAAAATGAAAACATCAAAAATGTTTCAGTTTATCATCTTTATCTTAAAGCTGGTAATGCTGCGAATAAAATAAGGCATGTACCTTCAAATTGATGGACAAATCTTGATTTTATTCACAGTTAAGTAAAAATACCCATGTTACATACAATTGAGTAGAAATACAGTGGTGGGCAAACAAAATTTTTTTATTATTTTTAAAATTCAATAATTTGGAAACGGTTGATCATAGAGTTTTCATTATTTTTTTATTTGATTGATATTATATTACAGACCACAGAAAAATATAACTTTTATAGTTCTAACCACTATTTAAGAACTCGTAGACCTTTTTTGGTAACGCTTCCATTAGAATAGATTTGATAGTTATTTCAGTCATTTTTTGGAACAGTTTGAACATCTTTTATCAGTTTCTTTAAAAAATTATTTGATGTATGTATATTTCGATATATATAGAGCCGACTGTAACAAATGATTTCTAACCGGGCTGCTTTTCTACCTGTTGTGTTTGGAGTTGTTTTCAATATGCTTTAAATTTTCTGGCCTTCCCAGAATTTTTTTTCTTCCCGAACCAGGTTTTCTATCAATGGTCAAATTCTCATGATACTGTCTAATAACATTGGAAACAGTTTGACGGCAAACCTTTAGTTCTTTGGCCAAATTTTTGTAGGACCAATTTGGATTATTTTAAAAATTTTTAATAATTTTAGCACGCACTTCGTTTTCGTCACTCATTTTGATCAAACTCACAACAAAACAATATGGTTGTCATTAAAAATAATAACTAACATATTTTTCAATGATAACTTGATAAAAAACAAAAAAATTAAATTTGCATCTGAAAAAAGTTATAAGACAAAACGCGTGTTAAGATTTTTTCGATCGCACTCCTTACAAATGCCAAATGCTTTATTTGTACTGATAAATATTTTATCAATTTTATCAACGACCAGAAAAAACCATACAGTTGCATATTTGTGATTTCCCTGGTTATTAATATTGCAAACAAAATAAATAAAATAAAATGTTAATGAAAAAATTCTAAATATTCTACAATATTTTGTTTTACATAAAAACGAACAATCCTAGGGGCTTATGATCGAAATTCGAAAGCCAGAACAGTTTAATGTTTCTGCTGTATTATTTGTTCTATTTATAGAATTCCAATACATATTTAGAAACAAGTGCACAGTGTCCCGTGTGATTATAATTTGTGTCAACTTAAATGCAGCAGAAAATAACAGAAACATACATATGTATATATAATCCTGCTTTCAATGCTAACAGATGCACATAGGTCCGAAGACACAGTTTTTTTTTACAGCAGTAATAGTAAAAGCCTGAAAAATATTTTTCAAATATTTTCAACGTGTTTAAATAGTTGTTTTTGTAATTAGGGATACAATACCATAAAATATTTATTATGGAAATCGAAGATGATGGTGTATATTCCATTTATAAAGAGTGAAATATTTGTTTTTATTATATTTTTAGAATTAAATTTTTTAAATTTCTGTACAAACTTTATTGAAAAATAAAAAATGTATGCATTATCCTAGCTGGAAACAATAAACCGAAATTATAATGATTTGTTAGACGTTTGATTCATCAATAATATTTTGTCAAAACTTGATAATTCGAGTAAAAATTTTTTTCTATAGGAATTTTTTGTTTAAAAGATGTATTTTTTAAAATTTGGCTAAAAGATTACTCAAAAATAGAACAAAATTAAATTTTTAGTCAATATACTACAGTAGTTTTCCGATTTATCGAACCTAATTGTTGTCAAGCCTGTTCGTTAAACCGAAAAGTTTGTACTATACAGCACTAACTTAAAGTAAATTTTTTGCATAAAATTTATTAAAAATGTGAAAATGTTGTATTCTTAAAATGTAATTTATTAAAAATAGTTATTTTAAATAAAATATCTTTAAAAATAGAACAAATGAAAATAAAAAAAAAGTTCGGCTGTGCCGAATCTTTGATACCCTTCACCATTCTACCCACAAATATTAAAATTTCCGCCTTAACGTATGCTTTCATACTTTCACATTTATAAATCTAAATTTTTTTTTCAAACTACGAAAATTTTAATACGAAAAAATAAAATAAAATAAAAAATCACAGCAAGCTTTGCTTTAAAAAATAAAGAACAACAACAACAATTCCATACCCAGCAAAAAAACGATCAAGAGCTTCCAAAAAAGAACATTTTCACCACTTCAAAAGTAGAACACAGTGCATATTTTAAACTTTTTTTGGAAGTTCTTAATAATTACTTCCAAAAAAGTGAAAATAAATGAAATTTTGCCTATACAAAAAAAAAAAAAAAAAAAAAAAAAAAAAAAATAGTCATTATAATGCTTAATATAAATGTTTGTGTGTGTATTTATATTGTTAATATTTTTTTTTTTGTTTTTGGCCCATAACTCGGTTGTTTATGAACGAATTTGGTTGATTCAGAAAACCGAAATTTTATAAAAATATTTATGAAAAATAAAAATCTATAGCTTAAACAAGGGCTTAAAAAAAATCAAAAATGCATTTTGCCCGATATCTCAGTTATTATTGAACCGATTTATTTAATTTTTTCAGCACAAAAATTCAGAAAAAAATGTGCGAGTCTTCTTTGCAAAAATGAAGTCCCTGGTATATACAGAGGCTTCAGAAACTGGAAAACCGGTTCTAAAAACCGTAGCATATCTCCGTCATTTATGAACCGATCTTGCTGAATTTCAATAGCAAAATTCTCGAAAGGATTTCGGATTGTTTGATATATATATTGTATATGGCAGTTATCGGTGGGCTTCATAAACGCCATTTAAACCGACACACGGACGGACGGTCCGTTCGTTATCATTTCTTACAAGGATCCCGAAAATGTCAACTTTTTTGCTCTCCGACGAAAATTGTGGAAATTACAAATGACAAACTTATATGTATGTACCCTTTACACCTGTGGTGAAGGGTATAAAAGGGACAATTCATGAACAATTGCATCTATTTATTTTGCCTTATACGTTAGTGGCAAGTTTGAAATCAAGAAAACAGTTTATTATGTGCAATTCTTAAATATTCGCCCTCACTTTGTAGCTACATTATGGGTATAGAAAAATGTATCTTATTTATTTATTTTTTTTAGATTACACTGGTCGACAAAAAAAAAATTTTTTTTGTGCTCCTTCGAAAAAAAAATATTTAGACTATATGGAATTCTGCATGCTAAACTCGAATCTGCTTTCAGTTTTTTTTCCATCAGGTCGGGATTTTTTTTTTATGGGCGTGTCTAATATTGCGCCATAAATAAGCCGATTACTCGAGTATATTTCACTATAACTCAAGAACGGTATGCATGATTTATATAAATGATATACCAAAATGTGTGGAAAAACATTGGCTTTAAGGCGCTTTACTATCCGCCCAATAGTTTAGGAGATATTTCGAAAAAAGTGTCGGAAAAAATTTTTTTCATGCAAAATTCAAGATTTTTTTTTTTTACTAAAACTTCTTTTTAAAAGTTAAAACATCAAAAATATTTAAGAGTAAATAAAGTTACGTATCATAAAAATTTATGTACAAATCTTGAATGGATTCACAGTTAAGTTTGGATATCCATACATACTTCTACCTATAGTTGAAATACACTAGTGGACAAACAAAAATTTTATTTTTTTTTTGTCTTAAATAAAAAAATAGTTGGATTTGATGTAGTTTAACGTGCTAAATAAGAATCAGCTTTTACTTTTTTTCTATCACGCATTGATTTTTTTTTTATGGGCATGACTGCTGCAGTCACACTTGTATAACTCGAGAACAGTTTGTCCAATTTAGACAAATTGAACTTTAATATATAGCGACCTAAATTGTCTTTGAGCTGAATTTATATAATTTTTTGTCCAGTTAATATTTCCGTATTTATTCGGTAATTAGTACCGAAAATTTTAAAATTTATTTTTTTGAAAAGTGGTGAAAATTTTGATCCATAACTCTGAAATTCTTCAGAGAATAAAAAATATTGTGAACGTACCTTGAAGACAATTTTCGTATGCATCTTTTGATGTATCACTTATCAAAATCGTGTAAAGGGTTCTTGAGTTATAGCCTAAGTTTGACAAACCATTCTCGAATTTTATAGTGTGACCGCTGAATAACGTGATGATATTAGTCATGCACATAAAAAAAAATAATTAGTACCCGATAAAAAAAAGTGAATGCAGATTCATGTTTAACTCGTCAGTATCGACCTAGTCCACCTATTTTTGTTTCAAGAAAAAAATATAAAAATTTTTTTTGGCCACCACTGTATTTCTACTCAACATGGGTATTTTTACTTAAATGTGAATAAAATTTAGATTTCTGCATCAATTTTGAAGATACATGCCTTATTTCTTCCGCAGCATTACCAGCTTTATGACAAAGATGATAAACTGTAACATTTTAGATGTTTTCATTTATTAAACGAAATTTAAGTAACAAAAAAATCTAAAATTTTGCATGAAAATTATTTTTTTCGAATACTTTTTTTGAAATAACTCCAAAACTATTGAGCACATAAAAAAAACTAATTAAAGGGAATTTGAAGATGTTTTTAGTCCGCATCTTTTGGTGTACCACTTTGATCAATCGCACACATCGTTCTTGAGTTATGAGGAAATATACTAGAGTAATAGTCTTACTATGGGCGAATTATTAGACACGTCCATAAAAAAAAATCCAGAACTGGTGAGAAAAAACTGAAAGCAGATTCGTGTTTAGCACATCAAAATACATCAAGTCCAACTATTCGTCTATGGGGGAGGATTTTTTTTTGTTGACCAGTGTTATCTTTAATTTTAAAATCTTATAAACAGTGGCTTATAAACATTTGGCATAAGTCTGTTACGCATAAGACTTTTTGGTGATTTTAAACAAGTTTTAGTTTATCTTTAAAAAAATTATTGTAGAGATTTTTTATGATTACTTAAAATAGTGTTAAATGACAAAAGAAAAGAATAACGGTATATTTTTTGTTTACTCCCTAGAATTTACAATATTTTTTAAAAGAAATTAATTTGCTTTCGAATAATTTATAATTATTTGTTCGTTAAACTGAGTACATACTGAATTTTTTGTTCACTACATAAGATACTCAATAGAAAAATATTGCTCGTTCCTTAAATGCGATGTTTGTAAAAACAAATGTTCGTTAAACGGAAAAACTACTGTATTATAGACCGATCTTCTTGAAATTCGGTACACAGATTTGTACTTGTGTAGAACTTATATGTGTCAAATTTCATTAAAATATTGTTATATTTAAGGGATTTATGATCGTTAACCCCTTTTTCCGGGAGGACGTTTGCATGAGGACTAAGTGAAATAATGAACCGATCATAACCTATATCACTAGGTTTCGTCCTTGGACCATAACAAACCTATGTACCAAATTTCATTAATATGTTCAAAATTGCGACCAGTATTTTGATTACAAGGTTTACATGGACGGACGAACATCGTTAAATCGACTCAGAAAGTTTTGGGTGTTACAAAGGGTATAAATAGAAGTGCTTCATGTACAAGTTATTTCTTTGCTCACTGTTTGTATAGCAGGGATGGAAAATGAAAATATATTTCGGTATCAAAAAAAAAAGTATTAAGTTTTATTAGAAATTAATACTATAACTGATAACCTCAAGATTCGGATTATTAATTTTATTAATTTCATTTGCACCGATTTCGGTTTACGGTGTATGAAATGAAGCTACAACGAAACCCTGTGTTTCTAGTTTTTTGCCCATAACTTGTTTGTTTATTAACCGATTATGCCCATTTTCAATATCAAATAAACCTTATATAAGATAAATATTTGAGCCAAATTTCGTCTACGTTGTCCCGTTCGAGCCATATCCTGCTTTCAATAGACAGACAGACGGATAGACGGAGGGACATAGCTAAATCGACTCAGAATCGAACCAGGACCCAGAAAATATATCGTCCATTCCATGAAAGAACGCCCAAAAATATACCAAGTGTCCTCCGATTTGTATAAAATTTTATTCGTATAAGGTCTATGGGTGCCTATAAATTTGTGATTTGAACGGCGTTTGAATTGTAATTATGTTAGCTTAAACATGAATATTTTATAAATAAAAAATATTTTTTAAAAATGCATGTTAATCGAATTGCATTTTTCCCAAAAATTTTACACTTTTATTTTAATGTAAAGATTCCAAACTTTTCATTTATGTTAAAATATTAAAAAATTTTAATAACTTATTTAAAGAAAAATGCATTTGAAAAATGCAATTGCATTAAAATGCATTTTTAAAAAATCTTTCTTATTTTTAAAGCGTTCGTCGTAAAACCGCCATATGCGAAATTTTAAGGCCGTTTAAATCATTAAAATTCACAAAGTCTTTCCAGAGATATTGCTATTCAAAGTTACATACTTTTGAAATTTTTTTGGTTTTTGAGAAAATTAAAAAGCGAAATTAAATCGCGAGTTTTTGCAATTTCACAAAACTGAGAACTGAAGTTGATAAAAGGCTTAATGGAGTTTATGCATACAAATTTTTATCGAAATTGAAAGCTATCAAGTAAAAAAATATACTTTTTCGGGCGTTCTTTCCTGGAATGGTCGATATACTTTATGGTGTCTTAAATGGTTCCTTCGACGTGTTACACACGGAATGAAAAAATCAATTTTGGTGGTGGGTATAAAAGTACGATAGTACAACTTTTTCATCCCTGATTCTATGTAAGATAAAGAATACAATTTTAATTTTTCATTTCTTATATGTATTTTTTGAACTTTACAGTAATTTTTGACTCTTACTTTATTATAAGTAAAATGAGCCATCACTTGATAGAATTGATAAAAAATATGAATCTAAAACCAAAGTTCTGCCATATATAGTTTAGATCAGGGGTTCTCACAAGACCTCGCTTCGCGACCCCCTTTTGACATTGCAATGGAAGCGCGACCCACTATAACTTTGGCTAATTTAAAAATCGAAAAAACGTTATGTAAAGATGAAGGAATTTTAAAAAATAATATTAATAATTGCGACATTTGCTTGAATATTAAGAGACTTCTTTTGTATAATAAATATAATAATAATCTCTGCGTTCACAAAAGATCGAATCTCTGTTTTGAAGGACAAAGGAGTGAAAAAAGATATTTTACATAAAAATGTATGTTAAAGAAAAAATGTTTAATAGTTTTAGGTCTTCGGAGCCAACAAGCGGAAAAACTTTGCTATATTTCACCGGTATCATGAAATAACTCCCAAATGAAATAAGTCCCATGAAATAACTCCCAATGAAATTAGTCACAACAAAAATTAAGAAATAAAAAAAGCAAAAAAAAAAAAAAATTAAATAACTTCCAAAGAGATAAATGAAATAATTCCCAACAATTGGGAATTTTATCACAACAAAGGAAATAAGAGCCACATTTAGTGAAATAACTTCCAATAAAATAAGTCCCAAAATAAATAAAATAAGATCTAATAAAATAGGTCCCCACACAAATGAAATAAATCCCAATTAAAAATTAGGAAATAAAATAATAAATAATAAGTTTTAGTTTCGGAGTTGCGTGAGCTGAAATAAAGCCAAATTGCAAAAATTAATCAAATAACTTCCAACAAAATTTCATTGGAAATTATTTTATTTGGGAGTTATTTCATTATAAAATAACTTCCGATGATATAAAATGAAATAAGTTCCATTATTTCATAATGAAATAAAATCCAATTTGTATGGAAAAATATTGGGAATTATTTAATTTTTTTGCTGGGAGTTGTTTCATTTGGGAATTATTTCATGGTACCTATTTCAACTATTTAAAATGCTTCTAAATCTTCAAGCAAATTTTCTTTATATAGCCGGGAAACTTATCAATGAAATAAAAGTTTTGTGTACTCAAAATGATTTTGTAAAAAGTTCTTTACATAATATATTTTTATTTATATTTTTATAAAATAAAAGTAGAATTTTATGTGAAAAAACTATAGTTTTAACAAATTTAAGTGAACTACATATTTATCTTTTTAATTAATTGTGTTCCCTGCTATATCGTAAAGTTTTCTTTTTACTGTGTCATTTGACAGCTTTACTTTCTTCGTGTGATCATTGTTGTCTTTATCAAGCATTATTTTCAATCCAAGATTCCTTCAATAGTAGTTTCTTATTTCTTAAAAGAACTCATTTTAGAAAAAACTTTACGCTTGCCTTTAATTTGGGTATATTTTGTAAAATGGTGTATTTCCATTTTTAAATAGTTTCATGCTTTTATTGGAATTTTCATTTAAACTTCTAAATAATATAATAACATTAAAAAATTGCGGGTTCAAGAATATTTTTCAGGAACTTTTCGCGACCCCCTACGAATGTCCTTACGGACCCCTTGTGGGACGCGGACCCCCATTTGAGAACCGTTGGTTTAGATGAATTTAGTAATATATCTTTTCTTTGATTTTCAAAACGCGACATTTTTTACGAAAAGGGCCCAGATCGTAAATGTTATACTATGTAGTGAATTTTATTAAAATTAGATGCCTATGTCAATTCTATAAATAGCTGTGTTCTGTCCATTTTGATATGAAATCACCCCGCTTTTGGTTGTTTTGAACTGAGCTATGTATACATAATAATCTCCTAATTTGACTCTTTCAGATAATTCAAAGTTTGTACTATTGAGACTCCCGTTGATTTTGGTGTGACATATATTTCTCTTTACATTTGAGTTCGTAGTTTGAAATCAATTATATATATATATATATATATATATATATATATATATATATATATATATATATATATATATAATGCTGCTTTTATTTGTTCAAAAAAATTTAGTTAAAGATACAAAATAAAGTGGCGTAAAACATTTAAGTACATATTTCTTGAAGATATGATTTCTGTGAAATGTTTGTAATAATTGTAATAATACAAATTATTTATACGAAAAAAGGCTAACATAAAGCAATGTGTTGTTGGATATTTATTTAAACTTCTAGATATACATACATACATACAAAATAAATTAAAATTATTTGCTGTTACAGACATATTTATGATTTCTTATTTATATTGTAAGAAAGTACTTCTTTTATTTCCATTCCGTTTGAATTTTGTTAGTTTGTGATGGTATATTTATAAATGTATGTATATAAAACCAAAAAATATATTTATATACGATTTAAAATACCATCATGACATTGCAGATTTATACTCCTCTATTTAAGTAATATGGTATCAAGCGAGATAATAGAGTTTTCGTTTATAACATTTTGGTATTTTGTATTTTTGTTTTCGGTTGTTTCGTGTCTACGAGCAGGTATTCATGAGTTAAATCATTTCTGTTATTTTGCTCTATCGAAGTAGTAGTGTATTATCGCCGGAAGCGTTTAAATGTGCGGGAAAGAATTAAAGAAAAAATAAATATCTGTTTCAATGTTAGTTTTGTGCTTCCATTAGTTTTAGAATTAAATAAGATATTAACTAAATAAAATTTGCAGAAAGCAAAAAATATATGTATATTAAAAATCCCAAAATAATCATTTTTAATTTTTACTTCGTTAATGTGAAATTTTGACTGATTTTACTTGCTATCACGCATAAATATTTTTTTTAAGTATAATATCTCATACTGATAGTGGTCATAAGAATATTTGTGATATCGGATGTGTTTTTTTACGTATGAATCAACAGCAATACAACATTAAACTATTATAATTAGATTAAGTTGTGTTTAGTGAACTTTGATCATACAATTTTAGATGGAATATTGTGCCATTCATTCTAGCACTAATGAAATGAAATAATATGTTGATAACAATAGTAATCAATCAATAATTACAAAGCGTGCGTTTGCTATTGTTGAGAATAACCATTTCAATTTGTAAAGTTATAAACAAACAAAAACGAACAGAAAGTAATTGTGAAGTTACAAAAAACCTACCAAAAAGTCAAGACAAAATGCCACAAAGTATAGAACATAATAGTATGACAACAAATTTTCCATATCCAACAAATACAAATCATCATCAACATTCTCATCTTATTAATGGATTTTATAACAATAACAATATACATAGTAGTAACATACAAGGTGCTAGACTTGATAATGGATTTTCAAATTCTCATATGGATGTTCTAATTCATTTTTTTTTTCATGTTTTATGCCGGCCAACAAATAAAACAGTCATCTTTGTGTATTTTTCCATTGTGATTGCTAGAATTAAAAATGCCTATTCATGGAATTTGAAATTTAACAATGACATTTAAAAAAAATCAATCTGTTAATGTAGGTACTTTTTTTTGCTAAAATAGAGTTTCGTTAAAATCTAATAGAAAAAATATAAACACAAACTTAAACTTTAACAGTTCACAATTTTAGTTAAATATAAAAACAGAAAGATTATTTTAAAAATTAAAAATAATAATAATTATATGTTTTATGCTATAAAATAAACCACATTTGTTGTTAAATTATCATTATTTGTTTTTTTTTTTTGCTATAAACAATGTGTGAGTAAATCTTTTTTTATGTATATTAAATATGTAATTATAATTCACGAATAAATGGCAAAATAACAAGAACAAAAAATAGTGTTAATTATAAAACTCTCTTCAGGTATTTGATTTCATTCATACATACCTACCTATTGTGTACGCAAACACACATAATTAGTTTGGAACTAAATAGTATGTCTACGTGAGCGTGACATAGCATTTTGTTTTTAAAAAAAAAAAAAAAAAAAAAACTTGTGTATATTTTTTATTTTGTTGATAACATAGCAAATATCTCAGTTGCCTTTCTCAAATATTCTCTACCTCTCTCCAGAGTTGTCAGATTTTTTTAACCCCGCCGTCCAAATATTATTCAGAAATCGCAATATAAACAAATGATGTTTAATGAATTAAATGGACAAAAGCAATTATCTTTTCTTTATTTTTAGCAAAATTTATTATCTAATTTTTAAAAGTTCGTACTGTATTTCAGTGCGTACTATATTTTTAAATCTCCCTTTGTACGTCACCGTTTGTAGTCGCCATAACTAGTTTTTAATCCAACAGCTTTTTGAATTATCGAAAATCTGACTTTAATAAGTAGTTTACCAAATTTTATATATATTGTATTGTCAACAAATTGTCAATTTGAACTATATGTATTTATAAATAAACAAAAATTAAACCCTATATTGTTGCGGGCGAACGTAATCCAGGCTCAAACGTTTTGTATTTTAGTTTTTTTTATTTGTTCATGTAAATTTTGTGTAGCTTAAATTTGTCACTTTGTTTTGTCTACTGAAATGTTTGTTGGGATATGTTTTGTTTTCTTTGTACATTTATTTTCTCTTTGTTTATATAAAAGATCAGTTTGTTATGCATTAAATTTTTATTTTATTATTTGTTTTATATTTTTATATGTTTGATTTAGTGGTTTGTTTCACTTTGTAAATTATATTTCTTGTTGAGGATTTTTCTTTTGTATGTTTTTGTTTTTTGTGTGTCACTTCTCCTTCGTGTTCTTTTGTTGTCCCTCTAAAATTAATAAACATAGCTAATTGAAATAATTATATTTTTTTTTTTTGTTGACAAATTGATAATTACCTTAACATTTTTGTTGTTTTGTATTTAGTTTTGTCCAAAACGTTTAAAATTCTGTAAATAAAAAAAAAAAAAATAAATTAATAAAATAAATTACTTACGTCCGCGTACATATGTTGAATGTTTGTATGTTTGTATGTGTGTATAAATGTAAATGAACAGTGTTGTATTTTGTACTAAAATAGTAAGTAGTTTGATGCAGTGTTGTATTTTCATTCATGAATACCAAATAATAAATTTAAAGAAACATAAAATTAAAATATAAAAAAATTAATTAATAATGAATGAAAATACAATATTTACTAAAAATTCTGAGAGCCTGGTAGATGGGAGTTTTGGAATATGGTTAAAATTAGGAGGGGATTTCGGAGGAAAATAATGAATAAATATGAATAGAAAAATAAAATTCCACAAATATATTTCAACAGCTATTTATTTATTTAATTAGGGACAAACGGATTTTATTTAATTATTTATATATGATTTAACATAAATAGGAAAATTGGCAACAGTCATTATTTTTGGTAAATAAAGGTAAAAGGAAACCGTTATAACAAATAATAAGGTTAAGCAGACAGACAAGAGGAAAATGTGAATCAGAAACAGATTGTAAATTTAACGATCAGGACGTGTTTATAAGGACAGTGTGTGCAATATTAGAGGAAAGAATATTATTTGAACACATGAAAAAATAAATTGGAAACGGAGAAGAAAAAAACATACAAATAGAACGTAAGTTTTTAAATAAAGTGGGAGTGCGAGCGCTAGAGTTTGATATATAATTTTTTTTTAGCTGGCTATTTTATCTGGATTACAACGAAGTCCAAACGTTCTGAATACCGCACACAGAGGTTGAATAGCCAGGTAAAGTTTTATAATAATCTTAATGATTTCCCAATTATAATGTTTATGGCATAAAAAGGTGTTAGAGCAAAATCAGAGGCAATAAAATAATATATATTTCTACATCTATACTTACCCTGATGTGAAGAATTAAAACCAGAGAATTGGTGTCTGGAATAGAGAAAATACACCATATATATAACAAAATTTTAAATTAAAATCTAAAGAATTTATAGAAAAATTTTGAGACTAAAATAAAATAGAAATAATGAAGAAAAAAAAAAAAATATGCTAAAATATAAATTTAAAAAAAAGGGGAACTAATATACTAAGAACATAAAAAAATTTAAATAAATTCTAACAAAAATCTACACAAAAAAAAAAAAAAAAAAAAAAAAAAAAACCCCAACAGTAAATTATGTTATATAAAATAATAAATTAAATACCAAATAAAACTTAAGATAAGTTAATTTTAAGTGTAGTGTGTCCCGTAATCCCGTATAATGAGTGTCAAGTGTAATAGTTTGTGTATATGTTCTATGTGTTACAAGTGTTCATATATATACATCTGACCCTCGATAACCGGTCAATTAAATAAAAATATATACATATATAGAAATATAAAAAAAAAAATAAAATAAATAAGAAAATAAGTAAAAGAACAAAAGAAAATTAATGATAAAGTAATATCAATGATATATCGTAGGGAGCTCCTGCAGGTATAGGAAAAGATATAATAAAAAAAAAAAAATTTAAATGTAAAAGAAAAACATATGTATATATGTATATATAAAAAGTATAAAAAAAAGGAAAACTAAACTATAAAAGCAACGTAAAAAAAAGGGAATTATACTTGTAAATATTGGTGTAAATATTGTAAATATTAGTGTTTATTAATATTTTTATTATTACTATTATTATTATTATTATTATCATTATTATTATTATTATTATTATATGATTATTATTATTGTTATTATTAAAATTTTTTTTTATTTTCTTTTAATTTAATGTATAAATAAAAATAATGTAATTTCGAATTTAAAATTTTAACGAATATTTAATTTAGCACAGATAAAGGCAATGATGGAAAGGTAAGCGTGGTGAGATAGGTCGAGTGGGTTTTGGGTCATAGAAAAGAAGAATTGCGGATGCATCTATGACATGGTTGGGAGGGCAGACGAGACGATCAGCTGTCTCGGAAATTCTTCGTGTGGTATAGTTGTTCGTAGTGTCAGTTAGTTTTTGTGTTCTTGTTCAAATTTTAGTGTGCGGGTACGAGGCTGGTGAGGAAGGGTTGGAACCTTCCTGAAGATAAACATGCCCAGAGCTAGTGGGAGACCTCGCCAGCCAAACGGTCCGTAACATAATGGCGCCCAAACAAATGTATGTAAGAACATGTGATGTCATCTATGCATGTAGTAATAGTCCAATAATTTATTTCTGTAATAGTCCAAATGTAACCGTGATTCATGTTGTGCTGGTTAGTCATGTAGCCGTTCTAGGACGATATAGAATGTTGTATGTGATTGTAACTGGATAATGTGGTAATCGGTGGTGAATATTTAGTGGATCGTGATACAGTAGCTTGAGAGTGACCTGGTGTGTCCCCAAATGTATTGTATTCGTTTCCATTTCTGTTGTAATTATTTTTAAAGTTCAATTGTATTTAAGATCATTGTTTAGTGTTGGATGTTGTCTAATGTCTGATAGCCTGTCCGATCATGTGTATCGAGAAGTGTGTAGTATCAGAGTTAGTAATGTTCGTCCTAAAAAATGATTGTTTAGTTTTTTGTTTGTAGTTTTGCTTGTATACCACATGAAGTATTTCTAGAAGAGTTTGGTTTACCGCTTTGACCTCCACGTCCGTCCATCATTGCCTAAACCAAATTAAAAGTGTTATTTATTATGATTAATTCTTTTTATTTTTATATATATTTTGCATGATATGATTTATTTACTTAATTATTTTTACTTGTATTTCAATTTATTTTTTTTATATAGTTTTGTTATTTGTTTCATAATGAATATTGTTTATTGCATGTTTTCTTTTATTTTATATCTTGACATATTATTTATTTTTTTTTATTTTAAATGTCTAGTGTATGTTTATATTTATTTACTTATTTATTTATTTATTTATTTATTTATTTATTTATTTATTTATTTATTTATTTATTTATTTATTTATTTATTTATTTATTTATTTATGTATTTATTTATTTATTTATTTATTTATTTATTTATTTATTTATTTATTTATTTATTTATTTATTTTATTTTGATTATTTATACAATTGCATGTTGTGTTGTTTATTATTTTATTATAGTTTAAGTTCTAATATGCATGATAAATAATTATTTTTATGTTTATATTTATTTGAAAGGATTTAATTTATTTAATTATATTATAATATTATATTTTATGATTATTTTCATCTAATTTATTATTTATTTTTATTGAAAACGAATAATTTAAATTTTTTATTACTTTCAAAAAGAAATTGATTTGCTAAAAATGTTGCCAGATTTTTAAATGCCACACCTTTCAACTGTCAGAAAGATTTGCCAATATTTAAATTTTATTTCTATATTTTTTTTAATCACTATCTAAAAAATTTTTTGCACACACATTTTTTTTTAACCATCTACATAACTTGCTGATTTTATTTTTTGAAAAATTTTCGGAACTATTACGCTTACATTTATCTTTTGTCTAGAAAAATTTAACAGTATTTCGATTATTATGTCCTAAATGTAAAAGAGTAAAAACTTGAGATGGTTGATAGGATTACTTTAGGTACCTGTAGGGTATGTGATAACCCAGCTAACAATTTCTCCTGATTAGTCGTTTAGTGCAATATTTAGGTATAGGGAACTGCAATATAGGTATAATTAGAACTGTGATTAATTCTGCGATATAGATGTTAATTGTGATGTTAATTATGTGTATTGAGATTAGTGCAATATAGGTTAAGTGTCTATGTTGCGCTGGTTTGAAAACATAAAAAAATGCCATAAATTAATCATTGAATACTCCACGTTAAAAGCCGAATAAGACCTGGGATATATTTCATTTCTCTGATTCTTTTATATATAAAAGAACCTCAGAGAAAGGGGGTGAAATCTAGAATGATAGTTTGTCCGGGTAAATAGTTATAGAGGCGTGACCCAAGATTTTAGATATAAGTTTAGTCTTAAGATTTATTTTGCCTTAACAGGGCTTTCGTTTTAATTTTAAGCACATTGGTGCACTACTGATCAAATGCAGTAACATGAAATTATGGTTGATATAAAATGGGTTACCTCTACGACTGCTTTTACCGTAAATAAAAGATTTCGGGAGAGCGCTAAGTCTAGTTTGCCGAAAAAAGTATATCTTAGTGTCTAATAATAGTTAGACTGAAATTGCGAGGTTTCCTGATCTATAATCTTAGTATATTTTATTGCCCGGCTAAGTCAATGGTAGAGTATGAGACTCTGTTCTCAGGGTGTGAGAGTTCCCCACGTTGGGCTCCTAAATGAAAATATCACCCGCACACCGTTCCCTCTGGCTGTCGCCAGTGAAACCGGAGTTTTGTTGCGGGCGAACGTAATCCAGGCTCAAACGTTTTGTATTTTAGTTTTTTTTATTTGTTCATGTAAATTTTGTGTAGCTTAAATTTGTCACTTTGTTTTGTCTACTGAAATGTTTGTTGGGATATGTTTTGTTTTCTTTGTACATTTATTTTCTCTTTGTTTATATAAAAGATCAGTTTGTTATGCATTAAATTTTTATTTTATTATTTGTTTTATATTTTTATATGTTTGATTTAGTGGTTTGTTTCACTTTGTAAATTATATTTCTTGTTGAGGATTTTTCTTTTGTATGTTTTTGTTTTTTGTGTGTCACTTCTCCTTCGTGTTCTTTTGTTGTCCCTCTAAAATTAATAAACAAAGCTAATTGAAATAATTATATTTTTTTTTTTTGTTGACAAATTGATAATTACCTTAACATTTTTGTTGTTTTGTATTTAGTTTTGTCCAAAACGTTTAAAATTCTGTAAATAAAAAAAAAAAAAATAAATTAATAAAATAAATTACTTACGTCCGCGTACATATGTTGAATGTTTGTATGTTTGTATGTGTGTATAAATGTAAATGAACAGTGTTGTATTTTGTACTAAAATAGTAAGTAGTTTGATGCAGTGTTGTATTTTCATTCATGAATACCAAATAATAAATTTAAAGAAACATAAAATTAAAATATAAAAAAATTAATTAATAATGAATGAAAATACAATATTTACTAAAAATTCTGAGAGCCTGGTAGATGGGAGTTTTGGAATATGGTTAAAATTAGGAGGGGATTTCGGAGGAAAATAATGAATAAATATGAATAGAAAAATAAAATTCCACAAATATATTTCAACAGCTATTTATTTATTTAATTAGGGACAAACGGATTTTATTTAATTATTTATATATGATTTAACATAAATAGGAAAATTGGCAACAGTCATTATTTTTGGTAAATAAAGGTAAAAGGAAACCGTTATAACAAATAATAAGGTTAAGCAGACAGACAAGAGGAAAATGTGAATCAGAAACAGATTGTAAATTTAACGATCAGGACGTGTTTATAAGGACAGTGTGTGCAATATTAGAGGAAAGAATATTATTTGAACACATGAAAAAATAAATTGGAAACGGAGAAGAAAAAAACATACAAATAGAACGTAAGTTTTTAAATAAAGTGGGAGTGCGAGCGCTAGAGTTTGATATATAATTTTTTTTTAGCTGGCTATTTTATCTGGATTACAACGAAGTCCAAACGTTCTGAATACCGCACACAGAGGTTGAATAGCCAGGTAAAGTTTTATAATAATCTTAATGATTTCCCAATTATAATGTTTATGGCATAAAAAGGTGTTAGAGCAAAATCAGAGGCAATAAAATAATATATATTTCTACATCTATACTTACCCTGATGTGAAGAATTAAAACCAGAGAATTGGTGTCTGGAATAGAGAAAATACACCATATATATAACAAAATTTTAAATTAAAATCTAAAGAATTTATAGAAAAATTTTGAGACTAAAATAAAATAGAAATAATGAAGAAAAAAAAAAAAATATGCTAAAATATAAATTTAAAAAAAAGGGGAACTAATATACTAAGAACATAAAAAAATTTAAATAAATTCTAACAAAAATCTACACAAAAAAAAAAAAAAAAAAAAAAAAAAAACCCCAACAGTAAATTATGTTATATAAAATAATAAATTAAATACCAAATAAAACTTAAGATAAGTTAATTTTAAGTGTAGTGTGTCCCGTAATCCCGTATAATGAGTGTCAAGTGTAATAGTTTGTGTATATGTTCTATGTGTTACAAGTGTTCATATATATACATCTGACCCTCGATAACCGGTCAATTAAATAAAAATATATACATATATAGAAATATAAAAAAAAAAATAAAATAAATAAGAAAATAAGTAAAAGAACAAAAGAAAATTAATGATAAAGTAATATCAATGATATATCGTAGGGAGCTCCTGCAGGTATAGGAAAAGATATAATAAAAAAAAAAAAATTTAAATGTAAAAGAAAAACATATGTATATATGTATATATAAAAAGTATAAAAAAAAGGAAAACTAAACTATAAAAGCAACGTAAAAAAAAGGGAATTATACTTGTAAATATTGGTGTAAATATTGTAAATATTAGTGTTTATTAATATTTTTATTATTACTATTATTATTATTATTATTATCATTATTATTATTATTATTATTATATGATTATTATTATTGTTATTATTAAAATTTTTTTTTATTTTCTTTTAATTTAATGTATAAATAAAAATAATGTAATTTCGAATTTAAAATTTTAACGAATATTTAATTTAGCACAGATAAAGGCAATGATGGAAAGGTAAGCGTGGTGAGATAGGTCGAGTGGGTTTTGGGTCATAGAAAAGAAGAATTGCGGATGCATCTATGACATGGTTGGGAGGGCAGACGAGACGATCAGCTGTCTCGGAAATTCTTCGTGTGGTATAGTTGTTCGTAGTGTCAGTTAGTTTTTGTGTTCTTGTTCAAATTTTAGTGTGCGGGTACGAGGCTGGTGAGGAAGGGTTGGAACCTTCCTGAAGATAAACATGCCCAGAGCTAGTGGGAGACCTCGCCAGCCAAACGGTCCGTAACAATATACAATATTGTTATTTTTTAATTAGACAAATAAATTGCAACCTTGTTTATAAATCGCTAGAAGTTACATTTGCAAAAATTCTCCCATCTAATAGCCCTGTCTCTTGCTCAAGTGAATTGAGCATAGATTGAGAATATACCATATAAACAAACTTCCAAATTGGGAAGGAAAATGGTTCGGAATGAATTTGCTTTTTAAATGGCAAGTTTTGTTTGTTTATTTAAACAATTTTAATTAATGGAAACTGATAAGCACCAACCGACACATCGAGTAATAAACTTACCAACAACAACAGTCTAATGAAGGGGGGCTATTTCAATAATTTTCCTAGTAATATTTGTTTGTAATAATTATTTGAATATAATAATTGTGTTTTTTATCACAAGATAAAGTTGAACACGCAATTTTTATTAATGAGTTCGAATATAATAAATTATTAATTTTAGCATTATTTATATTTGAATAGTATGCATGTATTTTATTGTTGGATTTAAATAAACAAATAAATTCAGACCTATTAAGGACATTTTACAAAATACAATAAAATCTTAAAACTTACAAACTGTTCTTACTTCTTTCTAACATATTTTGAGTTTAAAATTTTGAAATTGTCGTTTTGTTTTACGGAATATAAATAGAATCAGTTTATCATCTTAAACGAGTTAATATAATAAAAAATACCTATATGTTACTGTTTTTATACCCACCATCAAAAAGATGGGTATAATTGATTTTGTCATTCCGTGTGTAACATGTCGAAGGAATCATTTAAGACCCCATAAAGTATATATTTTCTGGGTGCTGGTTAGATTCTGAGTCGATCTAGCTATGTCCGTCCGTCTGTTGATACAAATATTTATCTTATATAAGGTTTGTTTGGGATTGAAAATGGGCAAAATCGGTTAATAAACAAAAAAGTTATGGGCTAAAAATTAGAAACACAGGTTGTCCGTTTCATACTTTTCTGCTGATATCTCTTAAACAAAAGCATATATGATAACGAAATTTTGTATAAATACAGTCTGAGGGTCGATATAATGTAAAATTTGAAAAAGTTGATGGTGGGTATATAGAATCGGCCGAGCCGAATATAACATTCGCGCTTGTTATACTATCAAAATAATTTTTTAAGTAGTTTCATAACTTGTGAATCTGATCGATATTTTACACAAGCAGAAGTTTTTAAAGTGTTTTTCAAGATCCTAATTAATTTTTTTTAGTCATTTAGTAACAAATAAGTTGCGTTTATTTACCCAAAAATTTGTACTGTCCACGAAAAACTTTTGCTGGATTTGCGTTCGCGTACACAAAATCTATAATTGAGAGAGTTTATCAATTGAGCATTTACAAATTTTCCTGAACTTTTACATGCTTATAAAGTCCAGTACGATTATATATGGTTGCATAATTTGCGGTCCACACGAGCCTTGTTCTTGTTCGCACATTGAACAAAATATTGTGCCCACATGCACTTGGATAGTGTGGACCCAAGTTGTTCATGTTTTGTTCGCACAATTGTTCGAGCAACCATGTCTGCCATCAAACGTCATTTTGTGTGCGGAAGAATAGGCGCTGCATCTAAAAGTATCGAAGCGACACTGACGGCAAACAAAAAATTATGATTTGTTCGACAAATGTTCTGCCCACTGAAAACAAAATTGTGTGTGTTGCTCTGCCGACGTTTTGTTCTTGTGCGAACAAGAAAAAGGCTAGTCTGGATGTAGTGTAAAGTAAACAATACAAAAAGTAAGCAAGTCGACGTTCACACAAGGGGAAATTTTTCTTGCAGCAATTCTGATTTTGTGAAAGAAAGAGCGAGAGGGAATATGAACGAGTACAAACTTGCGTGTACTTCGAAATTCGTTTTGTTTTTCTTTTTTGTACATTAAAACAAAAACAAATCAAGGCAATTAAAGCAAGAATTGCTGAAGTAAAATTTTGTGTGTGAACGTAAAAATTCACGTTCAAAAGAAAAAATGCTTTTTTATATGAACCGGATTTGCCCATTTCCAATACCTTACATAAAACAAATGTTAGAGCAATATTTCGTCCCCCAGGTGGTGCGCCACGAGCCCATTTACATAAAACAAATGTTGGAGCAATATTTCTCCCCCTAGGTGGTCCGCCACGAGCCCTATCCTGCTTTAAACAAATGGTTTTAGATTTTCACGAGGACCTAGAATTTGAATACATATTTATATACTTTATGGGGTCTTAGACTATTATTTCGACACGTTAAAAAGGTAATATTTTTGCATTACAATTTTATTAAAAGTGAATTAAAAAAGTTAGCTGTTATTCACTATAGTACACTTACATATTTCGGTAAAAACTCTAATGATTTTTCTTATTGTTTTGTTTATTTGCTTCGTGTTTATATTACAAATTTTCCGTTCGCAAACTTTTTTGATTACAAGTTTTTTTGAGAATAAAATCTTAAATTTTCTCAATAAATACTAAGCACCTATAATCGTTTTTTACCCACTGTGCACCTATGTATATACATATATAAAATTGAAATGTGTTTGTTTATTTGTACCTTATAGACAGCGACCCCTAATCGATTTTTTGAAATGTTCACAGTATTACCCTGTGAGCATCAGAATTAAAATAGAATATTTTATTTTTCAATATATTAATAATCGAATAACTTCAGAAGTATTTTTACGAAAATACTTTCTTACGATTTTTAGGAAATAACTTTCTTATAATTGAGATGAAAAGGATAGGACCAGGGGAATGTTGGTCACATTCAGAACTATTTCTAAAGAAGCGTTAGGGACGGTTTCAGGACCATTTTATTATTTTTTATTTTACTGATCCATTTGTTAATGTCCACTTTTAAAATCAATTTAATATTGTTAAACTCTTTTGGTCTATTTTATGTTTGACATTTTTTATTCAAGTGTTTTTAAACAGTTCTAGGAAGTAATTTTAAACTTGTAACACAGAGACAAATTTTGGGTCATCAAATATTGCATCAATAATTCCTACTCGAAATGAAATCCTAAATAAGTTTTGCAAAGTTAGTTCGAATTTCGATTTTATGGCTCCTTAGATTTCGCATATTTTTAATTATATGTGAAAATAAAAAACATTTAAATCAATAAATTTTAATGTATTTATGGGTATTTTATAAAGTATAAAGTTTCTCCTAGATATTGTGTAAGATTTTTATTAAATATCTCTCACTCTTAGCTCTTATTATAAAAAAAATGGGCGTGGCTTCCTTCAAGGATATACATATTTGCCAAGTTTCATTTTAATTGTTTTTTTAAATAGTTTTAACATAAGGTCAAGTTAAATGAAGAGACCATAAAACAGAAATTCAAACTAACTTTGAAAAACTCTTTGAGGATTTTGCTAGGCAACTGGTACGCATTCATTTTGCATTGGAATTATTGAGACAATTTTTTCTTGTTGAGAAGTGTTGTAGAGGTCATACAGAATTATTTCTTAAGCGCTAGTTCTCAAAAACATTCCTTAAAACCAGTCATAATAAGGTTTTACTCTATAAGTGCGGGAATTCACAGCGACACCATTAGTTCTAAGGATGTTTATTAATATTATCTATAATTATTATTAATATTATCTATAAACATATATATAATTTCCTAGGCATGTTGTCTCCTTCCAGAGCTTTCTAAATATATACGTCCTAAAAATCTTAACGTAGCCAAATTTTGAAATTTTTGTCAGGGAGATACGTGGAACACAAATTCGTACGAAGCTGAAATTGAAATCGTATTTAGCTTCTAAAGAAAACGAAAAAAAAAATCGTTTTCAATCCACATAAAAATAGTAAAGTGGAATTGATATTTTCATCGCATTTAGATGTTATAAACCTTTAAAAATTAATGTAAAAAAACAATGCACAATGGTCCTAAAACGATTTTTTTTTTTTTAAATAATTCTATAACTTTAGAACTACTGGATGTATTTTAATAAAAATTCGTATGGACGATCCTGAGGTGTATTCCAATTGATTTGGAAGAGCACAGGTTCTTAGCTGGTCTGGGGAACGGGGGGTGGACCTCCAAAGTTGGTCACTTCGGGTATGAAATTTAAAAAAAAAAATCGGCAAAATTTCATTTATGATTTGATTGAAACAAAATTTTGCGCATAGATAGTCCTTATAATTCTCTACAAAAAATATGCTTACATGTTTGGGATATCTCTTTTACTTTATGAGATATTTGGACCAAAGTAAAATTTTGACCCATTTGACATGTTTTTTATTAGTTTTTTTAACTTGTCGGGCTCCATTTGAGTCCTAAAATTTTTCTAACAGGGGTAACAGCCTCTCCGCTAGCCCTATCAGAATTTTGTTAATTTTAATTTTTATTTTTTTAGTTTTTTGTAGAGCTCAAAAAAGTCAAAGCAGAAATTAAAAAAAAATACCTTGATTTAGATACCAACATATGTTAGCAAAACACGAAAAAAATATTTAATAAGCCACGCCTCTTATAACGACAGGGTGACCATTATACTAAAAAAAAGTCAATTTTTGAAGCAGCTTTCCCCAAACTGCAATTTTGGGTATTTCGGAGTAAGAAAATGGGAATCAGAATTATCATAGTATAATAATAAAGTACTCGCACATCTACAAAAACAACAATTGCTTGTATTTTGTTAGTGTAAAACTACTGCCCAAAATGTCAAAATGCTTTGTACGGAAAAATGAGAGAATGAAGGAGAGCAAGAGTAAAAACACTCGAAAAAAATTTTACATATGAATACAAAAACAATTTGACAGTACCGCGAGGTTTGCCAATGAAAAAATTGTAAAACAGCTGTTCTTACGAGTATACTTTATAATTATACTATGAGAATTATTTAAAAAAAAAAAAATCGTTTTGGGACCACTGTGTTTTTTGTAAAACAAAAAGACAGTTTTGAAATCTTTTGTAAATTCGTTGCTTGTGAATATAATGAAATAGTTTAAAAGCTTAAAATAAATAATTTTAAAAGAGCTTTCTTCACATTAAAAAATAACATGACATTAGGGGGGAAGGGTCCTAAATACCAAAAGTAAAATCGAGAATTTGATGTCGGATTAAAAAATAACCAAAGACGTATATTGTTATTATAATATTTTTCCTGGCATTGGCTAGCTTATACGCCAGTTTAAATATAAATAATAAACAAAAATTTTGATTGATTTTTTTTATATTTGTAGATACTGAAATGGATGTTACATCCGATAGCAGTAGTCGCCCCCTGTCCCACTGCCAAAGTGCCTGTTCATATGGGTCATCAACAATGGATGATCATGATGATCTAAATGCCAAAGATGACGATATGACATTTTGTATGTCGAACTATGCAAAGGAGGCTTTAAAAATGATGTTTATGATGCGTTCCCACAACATGCTCACCGATGTGATACTCGAAGTGAAACAGGAATTGTTTCCAGCACACAAAGTTGTCTTATCGGCAGCTTCGCCATATTTCAAAGCCATGTTTACAGGAGGCCTTAAGGAAACCGAAATGTCTCGTGTTCAATTACAAGGGGTTAGTATTAATATTTGTATTAATCATAATTAAGGTACATATTAGGGTATCCAAATTGTTCGACTTTTTCATTGTTCGAATAAAACGATTAATTCGAATAAGCCATTTTGATTTACTCGAATTATTTCATCACGCATTTAAAATTATTCGAATTGTTCGAATAATTAAAAATATAAAATGAAAATTTTAAATTTTGATAAGTTTTCAAATATTTTATTGTAAGAGGAAAACAAAAACAGTTAACAATTCATTGTACACAAAAACAAAAAGTCTAAATAACAATTGTTAGAAGCGATTGCTTTAGTTTTAAATTGTTCAATTATAAAAAGTTAGAATTTTAACTTCTTGCTGTAACGTTTATGTATTTATAAAAAAAAAAGTTATCTGACCACCCATCTACTGTTATTGAAAGGCGACCTTTATTTTCTATAATTTGTTGAATTTTCGTAATAATATCATTTTTCTTTTCAGAATAAAAATTGTCAATATAATTCCATATTGTAGTTTCGCTTGATGGCATTCTTAAATTTATAGAATTAAAAAATTCCATTATAACTTCTAATTTCTTGAAAGCGCATACTGACATATTATCTTCTGCTACACATCTCCATATAATTTCTTCAAGGGTATGTAGAGTTTGGTTTTTAATAAATTGCAACATTGGACCGATTGAAGCTATTGAAGTTGTTGGTAGTTCTTCTTCATGGTTTTCTATTTCAATATTGTGGGACGTACGGAGATGATAATTACCGCTCTTGATAAAGTATTTCCATACAAATCTCATTGTAAAAATATATGTTTCTAATCATACATTGCTAATTTTATATATAACTTACATTTTTTTTAATATTGTTAATCTCTAAATTTGAACGTTTAAATTGTTTAATGAATCATCAAAAACCTTTCGATTATTTTCAATTAAATTTTTGAAAAAATTATTACTTGCATTTATATTTTTCTTCTTCTTCTAGAATTCAATATGGTGTTACAGGTTTTAGAGTTACTAACAATTTAAATAATCAAATTTTTTGTAATAAAATTTTAATTATTAAAATTAAAAAATAACAAAGTAGTTGTAAAATATTTTATATTTTTAAAAATTGTTAAAAAATAAGCTTAAAGAAGAATAGTAATAAAAAATTAAATTATTTGTTTTATTCGAATATTCGACATAAAAATATTCGAATTTTTCGTTATTCGAAAAGTAGAATTTTTAAATTCTTCGAACAATTATTGTTCGTAAAAATTATTTGAATTATTCGAACGAACATTATTCGAATGGATACCCTAGTACATATTATAGTGTACAATATGTATTTTTTGTTTTTTTATTTTTTATATAAGCAACAATTTGTATAACAAACACAAAGTTTTATTTTCTCTTTTACTTATAATTTATCATATGTACGTATATGTAGGTGTGTCCCACAGCTATGGGTCGTATTATATATTTCATGTACACGGGTCATATACGAGTGACTGAGGTAACTGTTTGCCAACTATTGCCCGCAGCTACTATGTTTCAAGTGCCAAATGTTATTGACGCCTGCTGTGCCTTTTTGGAACGACAATTGGATCCTACAAATGCAATAGGAATAGCAAGTTTTGCAGAACAACACGGTTGCACAGAACTCCAGAAGAAGGCCAATCATTTCATAGAACGTCATTTTACTCAGGTATAACAAATTAATAATTAATTTAAAGCTTCAATTAATATTATAAATTGTAACAATTTATAAAAAGTCCTTATAAAATTTAAATTTCAACCTAAATATTATAATGAACCCTTATTCAATTGTAGGTATGCCAAGAGGAAGAGTTTTTACAGTTGTCCGCATATCAACTGATTGCATTAATTCGTCGCGATGAACTGAATGTGCAAGGCGAACGAGAAGTTTATAATGCCGTCCTAAAGTGGGTGAAATTTGACGAGGAGAACCGTTATCCGAAAATGGAACATATTCTATTTTCGGTACGTTGTCAACTTCTCACGCCTACATTTCTTCGAGAACAAATGAAAAACTGTGATGTTTTGCGAAAAGTACCTGCTTGCCGTGAGTACTTGGCAAAAATCTTTAAAGACTTGACTCTACACAAACGGCCCGTGGTGAAAGAACGTAAACCGAATACAACGCGCATGATATTTGTTGCCGGAGGATTTTTTCGTCAGTCTCTAGATATTTTAGAGGCATACAATGTAGACGATAAAACGTGGACAACATTACGCAGTCTACGAATACCGCGTTCAGGCTTAGGTGCAGCCTTTCTTAAAGGTGTATTTTATGCCGTCGGTGGAAGAAACAATTCAATTGGCTCATCTTATGACTCCGACTGGGTAGATCGCTACAACGCATTGACAGAACAGTGGAGGCCATGTGCACCGATGACGGTGCCTCGACATCGTGTTGGGGTGGCTGTTATGGATGAACTAATGTATGCAGTGGGTGGATCGGCAGGTTCAGAATATCATAACACAGTTGAATAGTAAGTTTAAATTTGAAACACTCTCTATTGCATACTAACTCAGTTTTTAAGGATTTCCTTCTTACTGTAAAATATGAATTAAAATATAAAAAGCGCGAATGTTATATTCGGCCCGGCCGAATCTATATACCCACCATCAACTTCTTCAAATTTTACGTTATATGGGAGGGGGCCATAAAGTGGGCGGACCACGCCCATTTTTTGTTTACGAGTTTACATTGGTCCTTTAACTATTTGAACACAATTTCGTTGATTTGCACCTTATATGGGAGGTGGGCGGACCACGCGCATTGATTTCCGAGTTTATATCGATCCCCGAACTATACGTACAAAATTTCGTTATCGTACATGCTTTTGTTGAAGAAATATCAACAGAAATGCAAAAAACGGACACCCTGTGTTTCTAGTTTTTAGCCCATAACTTTTTTGTTTATTAACCGATTTTGCCCATTTTCAATCCCAAACAAACCTTATACATAAATACATTAGGGGTTTTCATTAGGGTGATCGATTATTCGACTTTTTTGAGAAACCGGTTTTCGAATAGTTCGAATAGTTGGTATTTTAAAAAAACCGGTTGCATTTTTTGAAATTCAGAAAAAACCGGTTAACCGGTTTTTTGCAGAAGTTAATATTTATATCAAAAGGCTACATTTCTTTAAAAAAAATCAATAACTCTTATAATATTCAAGTTAAAATTTATTAAATACAAGCGTATAAGCCTGACAATGCCAGGAAAAAATAATATTATATGCACAAACAAATCCGAAAATTAAAAGAAAAAAAAAAATATGAACAACATATGGACACCTTCCTCCGAAGTCAATTATTTGAAGCCGTTAGAATTTATTGGGATAATATTGATTAAAGTTTTAAATTCGTAGACCTTTCAAAATAAAAAAATCGTCGTAATGCGCTCCCTGACCGAAATGCAGAATCAGTTTTTGAAATGATTTGGAGAGCAAATAATAAGTATAGCAACTCAAAAGTTCTTAATAACAAAAACATACTTTTCGGTCCCTGATAGAAACATCTGGCTCCGTTAGAATTTGTAGAATGAATAGTTTTATAAGTAAGCCGATTTTTAGTTTCTTATATCGTCTGGGAGCTTCAGAAAGCTCTGGAGAGGAAACAACGCTTAGGAATGATATATATAAATCCATATATATAGATCCATGTGTTTTCGCTCCCTGATAGAGATTTCAAAATCTGGCTCCGTTAGGATTTGTAGGACGAATAGGGTTATAAGTAAGAAGAATTTTAATTTTCTACGTCTTCTGGGAGCTTTAGAAAGCTCTTGAAAGATAAAAAAATTTTTGAAAAAGACACATAAATCCTCTTATATCCGCTTGCTGATAAAAATTTCAAAATATGGCTCAGTTAGGATTTGTTGGACGAAAAGTTTTATAATTAAGCCAAATTTTAATTTTCTACGTCGTTTGGGAGCTTTAGAAAGAGACAAAATGCTAAGCAAATTATATATCTAGATGACTAGAAGATAATTATGTTTCAAAATTGTAGAAAAAAAATCATCAAAAATTAGACTAAATTTTAGTTAGCATAAACAGAAACCATGGCTTAATATGGAAGCCTGTCTCAATTGAAATTATTCTGCAGGTGAAACTTTTTTAACACAACACCTTTAAAAAATAAAGGAAATATTGGATCATAAAAAATTAAATTGGGTGTAAAAATATTACAGATACATATTACAATAGATTAAAAAATTCATACAGGATAATAGTTACTTATTTATAATATTACAGAATAAATTCCAATTTAGACTTACACTATATTTTTAAAACATAAGAAGTCAGTCTTTATGAATATTTAAAAAATTATTCTTAAATTTCGATTCAAATATCACTATTTAGTACATGTTTTCTGAAATAAAATGCTATTTTTAAAACCGGTTTTTTGTGTTTAAAAAAACCGGTCTATTCGACATTCGAAAAATGAACATTTTGAAAAAACCGACAGCACATGGACAGAAAAAACCGGTTTTAAAACCGGTTGGAAAACCGCGTCGATCACCCTAGTTTTCATTCAATCACATAAATGCCTCGTAATGCTCATAAATATGATATATATACAAGCTCGTAAAAAATAGTGTAAATACTTATAAATGTTTACGCTTCAATTTCAATGTGTAAACGAATTCGTAAACTTTTGTATTTTAAAAGTCAGATTTGAAAAAAGAAAATTTTATTAATTTTATATTTTTTTTATATTCAAATGGATAAAAAAAAAAACAAAGCATAAAAATAAAAAAAGTTGCACACTTATTTTATTTGCCAAAACTTCCGAAAAATTAATAAGAGAATACCAATTATTTACAAGGGGCGTTCATGCAACATGTAAGTAATACGTATAAATTTACGAGTTGTGTAGATTTATCCGGTTGAATATAAAACCCTTATTATTTATGCCACGATTTCAATAAAGTTTGGTACAAATTAATTTTATAAAAGAGTGAATCAGAATCAGACCAGAAAATTACTCTGACACGCATAAAATCCACATTAATGACAGAATTGGGATAATATTTGACATGCATAAATTAAGAGACAGAAACCATAGTGAAAAATCGGATTTTAGCGAAAATTTTTCTTATTGGTGCAAAATTGGATTTTTCATGAAAAATCTTATTTTTTATGTAAATTTTTGTTTTTAGTGATACATTTTATAAAATAAGAAATTTATAAGAAACTATATTTATTTAAAAAATATAAAAATTTTTAAACAAAATATTTTTTAACATAATTCATAAACATAGGTTTCACAATGTTATAATGTTATTTTAAATTTCCATTTAAATTTTCAAAAAATTTTTAAAAATGTGATCTTAAATAACATATAACACAATAACTCAAATAATATACTTTGTGAATTGGGTAATTATAGTATGGTATATTATATTTAAAATTTAAATATCTATTTTCTCATTTAGATAAAATGGTAGAGTAGTATATATGCTGAATTATATACTGAATTATATTTCTTTCAAAATTTCAAATTATTAATCCCCCGATCATAAGTGCTTTGAATATTGATAACATAAAAGAAAATATGGTTCGTGTGATAGATTAGGTTTCATTATTTAAACCATAAAAATAGTTCTATAAAATATGTATTAATCAGACTGTTTAACCTTTTATTAAATAATAACCTTTTATTAAATAAAAATTTTGATTGGAAAAAATATTTATAGAAGACTAATATAAAATTTTATTTTCTAGCTACGATCCAGAACTAGATCGTTGGTTTCCAGTTCAACCAATGCATGCTAAGCGACTGGGAGTTGGTGTAGTTGTAGTTAATCGACTTCTTTATGCAGTTGGAGGCTTTAATGGAACCGAGCGTCTGGCTTCTGTTGAACGCTATCATCCTGAAAACAATGCCTGGAGTTTTGTTCCGCCCATGACTTGTGGTCGCAGTGGAGCAGGTGTAGCCGCAATTAATCAATACATCTATGTGGTTGGAGGTTTTGATGGAACACGACAGCTGTCCTCCGTCGAACGATTCGATACAGAGAACCAAGTTTGGGAGCATGTGGCACCAATTAAAATTGCACGCAGTGCATTGTCGTTAACATCACTGGATGGAAAACTTTATGCAATTGGTGGCTTCGATGGAACAAACTTTCTCTCAATAGTTGAAGTTTACGATCCAAAAACCAATTCCTGGGAGCAAGGCACACCACTGAGTTCGGGAAGGTCGGGCCATGCATCGGCCGTCATTTTTCAACCATCATGTGTTAATAATTTCATGATGGACTGCGTTGAAGATGAAAGCTCAAATCGTGATGGCAATGGTCCTGGAAATAATGACAGTCCATCTGATGAAAACTTAAGCGATCAACCTGGTAGTAGTCGTACGGACAGTTCATTAGGTGGAAGTTCTTCGTTTGTTGGCTTTCAAACTTCATTCGGCAGCAGTGGTTGTCGAAATTGTGAAAACGATTTAGAGCCCCCTTCAGAAGGAAAGGAAATTGTCACTAGCAGAGAGAACAAATCAACAGATTCGTTGGCCATATCATTAAAGTCATTACCAATGAGAGATATTCCCCATAAAAAACGTCGCACTCGTTGGTCTAAAAAAATGTGTGAAATTCGAAACGAAGTGGCAAATGCAACAACACAAGCAACAATTTCGGACATTCCATCAGTGCCTGTGCCGAATATAGAGCAATCATCTTTCTTCCCGAATGCTTGCGGTGATATTGAAAATTCCACTAATTTAATTAATATTAAACCTAACAATAATAACAACAATATTAAAACAAATGTAAATACAACAACACTTCCTTCTCCGAATGTTAAAAGAAAATGTCATCTGTCACAATTGAAATCCAAATGCCTCATTGAAGTCATACGTAAGTGTAATGCTCGCAATGTTGTTCAAGAGTATCTAAATTCTTTGTTGGAAAAACATTCGAAAAAGTTTGTAACGTTATGATATTTCTGTATAATGATGTAGCAACCAATACCTTGACTAAGTTAATTGCACAAAAACATACTTATGTACTTGAATATTTAGATATCGTCACCTGAAATAGTAATGACAATTAAAAAAAAATTTAATGTACAATGAAAAAAATCATTAAATGAAATATGTATGTATGTTATTTATGTGCTAGCCTTATTAATGTTATTAAAAGTACACTGATAAATCTCTAAATATTACTCTAAAATTTTGCAAATTATAAAACTATATTTTTTTCTTATTTGAATAAGTTTGCTTCTGATTCTCAGGTGACGATATATTTACTACATTAACACATTTATAATAAACGTATATTCCTATTTATATTTCAATTTGTAAGAAATTAAAGCATACCTAAGTGTTCTCAAAGTCTGGTGTAATAAATATAATTACAAATAAGAACATAGATTTTTAAGAAATTTTAAATAATTATATTAAGTCAGTCAGTCCATGGCATTTCTTTTATTTTAAAAACATAGATGTATTCATATCTGCATGTATAGCTTTGCGAAAAGTACCAAACAAATTGGACTTTATATAAACAAAAAAATACATATTTTGATTGTTCGCAAATTTATCTGATTTAAATACATCTATTGTTATTGCCTAAATTAAAATTGTGTTTAATATTTCATTCCAATTAACAATTGCGTTTTAATAATTAATTTAGAAAGGACGAATACATAAATATAAAAATAATTACATATATTACTAATGGCCAACGTTATTATTTTTTAATTCAACTAAACGTCTAAAGGTAGCTTTTGCTAGACAACTATACATATGTATAGGTCTATAACTATTTTAAATTTTTTGCAAATATGAAATTGGCCCTAGCATAGTCGAATAGGCTATTGAAAATTATTTAAAAAATGGTATTACTTTTTCACGGTTGTCAAAAAAGTTCACCCACAAAACGCGGTAAAGTTTGGAAATCAATAATCCCAATGCAACAGTTTGCTTATGTTGGTTCCCTGTTGCATTGGTATTAAAGTCATACAGAACATTTATCCATTATGAAAAACAACGCGCACGTTAAATTTGAAGTTTATGTCTTTTAATAATTACACAACATTTTTCACTTTACTATTTTACTTTATTAATAAAATATTTAAAATATTTTATTTAAAATGTATGTCCTTTTTTTGGGGGGCAGATTTTAAAAAATCGTTTTTGTGGGTGAGGTTTTTATTCCGAAAAAATTGTTTTCGTAAATAACACAACATTCGCCATCGCGTGGTGCTAGGGCCAAAATATGGTTATAGCCCTAATGTATGTATCTATGATTATTCTTAAATAAAACTATGTATGATGTATTTTCTTTTGTATATAGTAGATTTTTATTCAATAAATTTATATATATTTTAATAATTAGTATGTATTAAACAAGTAGCTGTATATAACAATTGTATATTTTCCTACAAACTTCTCTGTTTACGTGGACGTGGTGGATTCCATGACACAGGGGTATTATCAGTTATCGATACAATATTTAAACCACTCATTTGTAATCCCTTAATGGCAGACTGAAAAAATAAATAAATTTAAATCATGAGAATGAGCACAAATTAAAAATTAAATTTTATATATTTTTCATGGGATTTTTATGAAATATTATTAGATTTATATGTAATCATGAACATTGTTCAGGGTTACTTAGTCATGGGGTAATGTGGTTATAAAGTAAAAAAAAAAACATTTTTGCAACATTAACACGAATTTTCTTTACCTAATATGTTGTCTTAGTTTAAAACATGAAAGTTTGACTAAATAAAATTAATAATTATAAAAACTTATTTTTTTGGTCCTAAACGAATATGCATTATAAAAGATTTTAAAAAACCTTATGGCAGCGTTCATAAACACTGATAAATTTAATAATGAGCAAATACAAAAATGTTATACAATGAAAGTTAGATATAACTAATAAGGTGCCCGGCAAAACTATAAGGTCACTTTTCATTGCACCGTGTATTAAAAAGTACAAGGGGTATTTAATGGTATACTACTAGCTAAAATGTGTATTAATAAAAGGTATTACTTTATACACCTTTTGGTATCATTTATTTAACATTTGATCTTTTTATAGACAAAAGTGTTGAAAATGTGAACTTTCCAGTGAGTCAAAATGATAAGGTCAGTTCATTTTTATCCACTAAAATCATATTTTTTGCAATTTATTCTTTAACTATCTTTATTTATTGATTTATAGAAGTGATTAGGAAGTGAATTATTTAAATTCCTGAAGTCTTCCTAGGAATTCATCCCGCCCAACTTTAAACATTTTCACTTTTACCTATCCCTCT
Source organism: Protophormia terraenovae (assembly GCA_951394005.1). Taxonomy (NCBI): domain Eukaryota; kingdom Metazoa; phylum Arthropoda; class Insecta; order Diptera; family Calliphoridae; genus Protophormia; species Protophormia terraenovae. Next base: position 101,196,900 of record OX596073.1, read on the forward strand.
GGATTGTACGATCGTTTTGGAAGATAAAAATGCACAATAATTCTAAAATGATCTAAATAAAATTGAATTAATGTTGAAAATGTTAAAGTAAATCACCTGATTATAGAAATAATATTATCAAATTTTGTGATGATCTAGAAAAAAATGTTAAGTTGATATTCACATAAAAAGATCTGCTGAATTCTTGGTTTGAGGTAATGTGATGTGAATGAAGGATACTTAAAAAATAACTTTAATAGTAATGACTTTTCCACCACATTTTGACAAAAAAACAAACATTTCACAAATGAATAATCTAAACAAAATTAAAAAGAATCGGTACCTTTTTATCGAATTAACTCAACAAAGCATTTTAAAGTTTTTAAACTTGTTTATACAAATGTGCTAAGAATGGATTCATACATAAATAAAACGAATCATCGAACTTTCATTGAAGGATAAGGATATTTATTTGTTTGAATTTTTAAAAAATCGAGTTAATTTCATAATTGTATGTATGTAAATTCAACTAGAAGTTTCTATCCATTGTTTCATTTTCCCAAAAGGGGCGAGGTATCCTGACGAAAAATTTAAGTATTTAATATCTCATTGCACTCGTGTCAAATATCATTTGTGTGTTAAGGAATTTATACGTTACAATTTTGCAACAAATGAACGTTTTTCATTCTCTATACCAATATTATTTTTTCGTTTCACTTTTGATGAGAAACATTTAAAGTAAATTAGCGAGAATCGTAACCTATTGCCGAATTTTTTATAGCGTTTAATATCTGCAGTTGCAATATTTCAGTAAAGTAGGTTCAAGGGTTTAGACGTGATGTGTTACGAACATTTATGAAAAATATAGAATTTGAATTTGTATTTACGTTATTTAATTTTAAAATAGCTGTGCTCGTTTTTCTGAAATTCGCTTATTAAAGATTTATTTTATGTGCAGCCTAATATTAAGATAAAGATAGTTTGGTAGGAATCATTAATTTATTAATCCAATGCGATAAATTACTCTAATTTATAAATTATTAAAGAAATATTGGAATATTAAGTAATTCTTTTGACTTACCATTCTTCCAGGGCCCAATCCACGAACCTTGACGCGAATAGTTTTCCAGCCCAACTCAACAGCTTTCTAAATTTAAATAGAATTAATTTAAAATAAATACATATTTATGTATGTATGTATGTACTTTGCACTTAATACTTACACTCCCTATACTAATAGCTGTCGCCTGTGCAGCGATATTAGTACCTTTTCGAGTATTTTTAAAACCTTCAATACCACAAGAACGAATAAGACGAGGAACACCTGTCGCCAAAAAAGTTATGTTAAATTTTTTTTATAAAAAAATTGTTTATAAAACAAAAATGAAGTACATACCTTTACTATCGGTAAATGAAATTATAGTGTTATTTGGTGATACCCTCACATGAGCAACTGGAAGTTCATTGAATGGCAAACCGTTGAATAGCTGTGTAGATGTACCGGCATCTGGGAAAAACTTTTCTTTTCTAAAAAGAATAATTTGTAGAAAAGCTTTAAATGCTGCATATCTGCTTTTTAAGATTCGAACTTACTTTCCCAATAAAGTGTCAATATCGATAGATTTTTCGCCGACTGTGCCTTCATCTTTGGCTGGCATAGAGGCTAACATTTCCTTGCGATCTTCTGCCTTATTCAAAATTGCGCTGGTATGCAGGGCAGCAAAACGTTGATTTTGAATCACACTTCGCGAATTTTTCGATATTATGGCAGATAAAATTGTTTTTAGAGACATTTTATTTCAAAATTAATATCAGTAAAAGAAAATAAATGTTTTTCCCGCACGAAGTTTATTCTGTTTTTAAATTACATCACAATCACAGCTGTAAGCACAGCCTGTGCTTACAGCTGACTACAGGGTGGATCAAATATATATTTTTCTATTTGAATTGCGTTACAAATATAAACTGCCAATAAAAAGACGAATATAAGTTGTAAAATACACATAAAAACTTTTTATTTATTTTTCTCAAATATATATAAATTTTCAGAATGAAAAATATAATAAAGCAAGAAGCACAATAAAATGTTTACAAACAAAAATCAGTTGTTTTTGACGTTGTGTTACACTGACAGAGTTGCGTTGTTGTAGTTGTTGCCGTGTTGCATATACCTTACTTTGAGTCTACATTAGACAAATTTTTATCAAGACAAACGTCAAAATTTTATCAAGATAAAGATTTATCTAATGTAGACTGAAGTTATTGCAGCGTTAAAAGAAAATTGTCAGCGCTTGAGCTCTGACAACGTTGTCTTGATAATGCTTGGTAAAAGACGCCATCTTGATTGTTGTTGGTACTTTTTGCATGGTTTATTATGACACACGTTTTCCCCTATAATTGACAGAGATAAAAAATTACCTGCAAATCAAACAAAAATTTGACGTTTGTCTTGATACAATTTTCTCTAATATAGACTCAACGTTAAGCGTGAATTAAGGCTCAACTACATAGAATACTTTCGCTTCAACTGCGACTGACAGCTACGCAACACATAAATGATATTAACCCAGTCGTTGCATTATTTTGTTATTAAAATTTTATATAATAAAATATAAAGATGTAAAAATTCTATTATGTTCTCAGTGGAAATAATGAATAGCAAATTAAAATTTCCGACTCAACGAAAAAATATTAAAATAAGAAGAAAACAACCGACAAAATATATTTACATACTTCGGCAGTTCAAAGTTAAAAATTTTTCATCTTTGAAGTACTTCACGCAGAAGTTTGGCGTACTGATTTGGTTCCGCTCAATATAAATGCATGTATTTAACTTAGCTGTCAGTCGCAGTTGAAGCAAAAGTATTGTATGTAGTTGGGCCTTTAGTTGGTTGTTTATGTGACGTTTCCTCCCGCGAAGGAAACAGCTGATCGTTTATATTGCATGTTTTCTTACAAATAAACAAATGCTTAATGAAATAAAAAGGAAAAACCTCTAAATAAATAAAGAAATAAATAACCAAAAATAATTAAATACACAAACAATTAAATAGATAAATATTTGGCATGTTTAATTTCAATCAGAGTTGCATTTTTAGGCTTTTTCTAGTAAATAATTTATGGTAACTCTGTGTTTTTGCTAACAAATGTCAAAAACATATGTGAAGTTATTAATTTTGTATAATTGCACAAAATTCTTCCCGTAAATAAACGGAACATCAACATCACATAAACAACCAACTAACCCGGCCTTTATTGTTTATCTGGTAACATTGCGTCACTTGTCAAATTAAATCACAGGGTAACAAGTTTCCCGTTTTCTGATAGAATTGTAATTTCACGTGTTTTTCAATCTGCTGCAGTTTTGTTTTTAAATTAGAATAAAAAGTAATTAAAATGGCTTTAAAACGTTTAAAAAGTAAGTAAAATTGCTCTTGTTCATAAGTATTTTTATTTATTAATAGTTTAACAAATTTTAGCTAAAAAATCAAAACGTATGACGGGAAAACTTAAGCATAAAATTGAAAAAAAAGTACGAGAGCACAATAGAAAAGTAAAGCGTGAAGCAAAAAAGAATCCCAAAAAGGGCAGTAAAAAACAGAAATTGATACAGATTCCAAACATCTGTCCGTTCAAGGAAGATATTTTGAAAGAAGTTGAGGAAGCCAAGAAGCGCAAGGAAGAGGAACGCCTAAAAAGACGCGAAGCTTTTAAATTGGAAAAGGAACAAAATAGATTCAAAACACTAGAAGCTTTGGTGGATGATGCTGATATACGTGGAACGGTGCATACAATAATGCACGAAAATGATACCAAAAATAATGAGGTGAATAAATGACAAATATAAAGATGTTGGTGTTAAATCTGAATAATTTATTGTACATTTGATTGATTTTAGAAACAATACAAAGAATCGGGATCAAAGGAGCAATCGCTAAAACAATACTTTAAAGAGTTTAAAAAAGTATTGGAAAATGCCGATGTTGTTTTGGAAGTCGTAGATGCTCGCGATCCTTTAGGTACGCGCTGTACGGAAGTTGAACGTGCTGTTCGTTCTGCTCCTGGCAACAAACGTCTCGTCCTGATTTTGAACAAGGCTGATTTAGTTCCTAAGGAAAACTTGAACGCATGGTTAAAATATTTCAGACGTTTAGGTCCAGTAACCGCATTCAAAGCATCCACTCAAGACCAGAATACTAAATTAGGCAGGCGTAAATTCAATCAAATGAATTCGGAGAAAGCAATGCAGGGCTCCATGTGTGTCGGTGCTGAGTTGTTGATGTCTATGTTGGGTAATTATTGTCGTAACAAAGGCATTAAGACATCAATTCGAGTAGGTGTTGTCGGCATACCAAATGTAGGAAAGAGTTCTATTATTAATTCCTTGACTCGCGGCAAAAGTTGTTCGGTTGGTTGCACACCTGGTGTAACAAGGTAAGATTATTTTTTTTCAAGACTACTGTGTATTATTTAAACTGATTTTTGTAACGTACATCACCATAAGTGGTTGGGGTATTATGCGTTTATACTGATGTTTGTAACGCAGAAAAAATGTTGGTCGCTTAAAATCGTAAATATTTCCTATACTATTTATCCGATTGCAATGATTAAGGTGTAAATTAAAAGCTCTTAAGGGTGCATTTACAAAAACAAAATAAAAATAATATAAAAGTTTCATAAACACAACAACAAAATTCTTTGTAATTTCTTGTTCAAAAAAAATTTCGTTGAAATAATTTTTGCTAATAGCCGGCCTTCGGACGGGCGGAAGGGTTTTTAACTCTGTGGTATGTCCAAAAGCGGCTTCGCTAACGTAATTCTTCCTTTTTACCCAACTTAATATTCACACACTTAATATTCAAAGCTACTAAACTTGTTTTATTTTATTTTTTATTTTTATTTTATTTATTTATTTATGTCTATGGAATTGTATCCTTACAGACATTTTATGCATAAAATATATTTTTAAAACATTTTGTTAAAAAAAACGAATAGCATCAAAATGGTTATATTATATTTATTTATGTAATGTAGAGAAGGCAAATAATATTGACGCCTACTTTCCAGGAAAGTACTTTAATAAGTAGCTGTCATTACCGAAAACCAAAAAGTTTTTGCTCGGTATAACTTCCAAAATATTTAATTGCGCTCATCATTATATTCACCGTTAAAAGTACTATCAATGGCAAAAAAAAAAAATCAAATAAATCGGAGCTGAATCAGTGTGGTATATTTATGCCAACTAAGGAAACTAATTGTATGTAGAAACACGTCGAATTATTTAATTGAAAGCTTTTGAATAAAAAACAATAATTAAGTATCAGTTGTACCGCTATCAACATAACTAAAACGCATTCAGTTCAGTTCTAGGTGGTAAATTTTTAGTCGAAAATTTTCTAAAAATTGTTATGATTGGTCAATTATTTCATCTAGCCCCCATCAACAAATTTATTAGTATTCAGAGTATTCAGAGTAGTATTCTCTGGAACAAGAAAATGTCAGAAAATTATTTTAGGGGACTTTTGACAAAACATCGTTGAGATAAAACTTTTTGAAGTTTTTTTTTTCTTTTTTTTGGTCATAAGAGTTGCTTGCATTTTAAAGACGCAATACATCGTTTTCCATATTATTTGTTGATTTTTTAAATAGGTTTTTAAAGTCCAGAATTTATAAAAACGTTTATTTGATTTTAATTTGAGTTGAATTCCTAATAAACGATGTTTGCAGCTTTATTTAATGAAATTTTGAATCTGTAAAGAAATTTAGAAGTTTTCAATAATGAAAATATATATTTTTATTTTTGCTTACTCTTTTCCTCAGAGCCATGCAAGAGGTTGAATTAGATTCAAAAATAAAACTTATTGATTGTCCTGGTATTGTTTTTACAAGTTCCGGAAATAACGATAACATGCCGGCTGTTTTAAAAAATGCCCAACGCGTGGGAGATGTAAAAGATCCTTTCACCGTCGCTGAAAGTGTTCTGAAAAGGGCAAGTAAAGAATATTTTTGTAAACTCTACGATATTACCGAGTATGAAACATTTGAGGAATTCTTTGCTAAGAAAGCTGCTAGAATGGGTAATTTTATTCTCAAAATTGCTTACAATATCTTCAACTAATATTTCAATTTTAGGAAAATTCTTAAAAAAAGGCGTACCCGATGTTGTAGCTGCTGCACGTAGTGTACTAAACGACTGGAATACGGGAAAAATAAAATATTGCACTCATCCACCAGAAGTTGTAGAAAATAATGATGTCCATGTGAGTGCTTCCATTGTCCACGCAGAAGCTCGTGAATTCGATGTAGACAATTTCGAAGCAATGGAGACTGATATTTTAAATAATTTTGATGTTAAAAAGGATGAAGTGATGGAAATAACCTCCAGCGGACCAGTTCAATATAAAGCGCCGAATGAAGATGAAGATGGCGAAGAAGAACCGAATACAATTATTGATGAAAGCGAAGTACATAATAAAGGAAAGAAACGTAAACTAGATGAAAGTGATGGTAATAGAAAACCAAAATCAGATCCCACAATGGAATTGGAAGGTATGTTTTTTATATTTATAAAGATTAATATACAAAAATACTTTATTAACAATACTGTACAGAACAAATGCAACAAAATTAGAGTAACCCTGAAAAATTTTTGATTTTTTAAAATATTTTTCCAATATATATTTCATTAATACTCATTAATTGAGGAATCTTCCTACATAATTTTTTTCTACGGGACACTCTTATGTACATTAGACCAAAATATATGGGACCCTTGATTTTTCAATCGCTGGTAGGGAAGTGAAGACCAATTTAAAACATTTTTTAAATAATTTTTTCGTGTTAAGCAAATTTTTACGCATCGTTTGAGGGGTCTTCCTACACCGAAGTCTCGAAAAAGGCTTTCCTCGGGACACTCTAATGTACATGTTTAAGGATTTAATTTTGTATATTAAAAAAAAAAAAAAACGTAGAAAAAACACTGCAATCTTTATATAAGAGTGTGCACAACAATAGTATTTTTTTTATTTTAGTTTTGTTTTATATTTTATATTTTCTGTAAAATTTAACAGTATAGATGCAATTAAATTGTTCATTTGAAGCCGCATAAAAGATCTTTTATAAGGGTTTGCTTCAGACGATTAGACCACATGATTAAAAATTTCGGTGCAATTATGTTTAATCCAGTCCTTTAAAAGTATAAAATCTAATTTAAAAAAAGTGTTTAGTGAAAGGAAAAATAACAAAAAGAAATTAAAATAACGCTGCATTCAGATATTGTTACTATAAAACTGCCTTAAAAATTTGCAGCATTTTTAATATTTAGACATTTTGTTGTGCACGCTTCTATATAGAAAAACAAGCTTGGCTAAAGTTACCGCTAAAATACCCCCACCGCTATAAAAAAAAAACAATCATCATAACCACCGTTATCCCTAAAATTTACTACTACTTGAAGTAGTTTCTGATACTAAGATAAGATTAAATCATATTATTAACATTATTGTGCGCTATGTTTATAATGTCCGTAGATGGATGCACATTTCGGAATATTTTAGGCGCTTCCTTGGATGTTGTTTTAGACATTTTGTTTGTTATCGTAATTTGCAACTTTTCTTTAGAATTATTAAATATGGTCTTTCTTCTCTACTTTGTTCCAAGGTTAGTTTCTGTCATTCCAGTAGGAATCCTCAAATTGTTAATCCAAGAATTAGGTGCAGCAATCTTTAGATTCTTTGTTGTTACAGTTGCTACAAGTTGGAATTACTTACCACGTGAACTTCGTATAATTTAACATTCAAATAATGCATTTCGTTTAAAATTGTTATCGTATTTCTCATATCTTTAATGCAAGTACTATTAATTTATTTTGATAATTATTATGTTTGTACTTTTTGGACATCTTTTCACAAATTTTCCTTAAGTTTATTACTTTGCTGTTTAAATTTTGACAAATTATTTTTTTTAATGTTGACAGCCCACAGTGTCTCATTCAACAAATAAAATGGAAATAAATCTGGAATTTCCAAATGGCTGGTCCGATTTCAATGAAATTTCAGACAGTGTTAGTAGTAGAGGTTTAAGTTTTGATTTTATTAACAAAAAATAACAAAATTGTGTAAAAAAATTTTGAAAAAATCTTTACGGAATTTTCGCCGTTTTTTTGCGAAAAAGGTAGTTACGTTATCTGTTTGAGTTTGTAGACAAATCCATTTTTATAGCATGTTACTTGTTTATTTTTAATAATATCTGAACGAAGTTTTTAGCGGAAGTCCTTTTACATGCACTGAAACGTATTAATTTTTTAAATTGTGCTTCTGAAATAAATTTGTTTACCTTAATTAAGCAGTATTCTCTAATTTGTATTATAAAACAAAGTTACTTTTTCCACTTTTCTTATTTAAAATAAACTAAAAATTTATTGCATCGGACTATATTGTCACAAATTATAATTCTTATTAAAAAACTATAAGTAAAAGAAACAAGCGCGAATGTTATATTATGCTCGGCCGAATCTAAATACCCTCCATCAACTTTTTCAAATTTTACGTTATATTGGGGGAGGGCGGTAAAGTGGGCGGACTACGCCCATTTTTTGTTTCCGAGTTTACATTGTTCCTTGAACTATTTGAATAGAATTTCGTTGAAATTTCGCCTTATATGAGAGGTGGGCGGTAAAGTGGGCGGACCACACCCATTTTGGGTTTCCAAGTTTATATCGATCCTCAAACTATTTATACAAAATTTCGTTGTTGTACATGCTTTTGTTTAAGAAATATCAGCAGAAAAGTATGAAATGGACACCCTGTGTTTCTAGTTTTTAGCCCATAACTTTTTTGTTTATTAACCGATTTTGCCCATTATATAAGATAAATATTTGGGCCAAATTTCGTTCCCTACGTTGTGCCGTTTGAGCCCTATCCTACTTTGTGGGGTCTTAAACGATTTCTTCGACATGTTACACATGGAATGACAAAATCAATATACCCCCCATCTTTTTGATGGTGGGTATATTGATATTTTTCTCGTTTTTGCGAAAAGAAAGAAAATCACATCTTCTAAGGTACAAATGTTTGTTAGTACCCAAATGTGTTAATAATGTTATGAAATTAGTTTTGTTCTAAATTTAATACTAAAAAAAAAAAAAATTTAACATTTAGGATAACTTTAATTTTGTTGCTTATGTTCTGCATAGTACTGTATGTTATTGGCCTTGAAGCCTTTTTATATTTCTTGGTTATTTAATAATCAAATAACCGAAATAATAAAAATACCGTATAGTCGCTGGCTGCGACTTTTGCTCGTAAGGGGCGAATTTAACTTTCCCACACTATCAAATTAAAACACAAAAATTTTCATTGATTTAGGCTCGGTGCGGTGCTTGCGCGTTTATTTCTATTTAAAATACAAAAATTAATAAAATATAAAATTATAATAATTACACTACTTACCGCAGTGCTTTTCCCTTACGAACTAATTTAACTAACATAATTATTTTCTTGTGGACCACTAAACTTGTTATTTGTATAACACATATCAAGTAACGGTATCAACTTAACGAAAGAAAGCACTGCAGTAAGATCAATGTAAAAAGGAACAACAACATCACATAAGAATCATAAATAAAGAAGTACATAAGGCAATTTAAGTAAACATTAAGGTGGTTCACAAAACAAAATAGATTCAAATAAAATAATATAAATAATTTTACGCAAATAAATAAATTCAAATAAATAAAATTAATAAATAAACAAATTCATTGCTCAATATGAGCCATTTGGCTACATACCGATAACGCTAAAATACCGTTACCGAAATAGCTCCAAATACTGATAACTCTAAAATACCGTTATTTCTCAGTTGAAGAAAAAATTATTATTTTTAATAATATTAAATAAAAATTGTTAGGTAATTAGTTATCCCATCCCCACCTTATAGTACCTGACTCAACTTTATATATTATGGCCGTGAATCGATTACGTCGATATTTCTGAAACAACCGATAACGAAATACCATTACCGAAATAAGTGAAAACACCGTTACCACTAAAATACTCTCACCGAAATAATTCAAAATACCATTTTACTTTTTTTAATCTGTTGGCTACCTTGTAGAAAACATTTTTTTCTCTTTTTTAAAAGAGATGCAATAACGTCATAACTCAAAAAATCTATTTTGTAGGAGAAGCATTTTTTGTTTTCAAGTTGATATATATTTTTGAAAAATTTTGAATGAAAATAATATGGACAAATTAAATGACAATAGCTTTAATAACTTTACGATATTGACTAAACAATAGCCGACGCATAAATATTAAAAAATATTAATTAAAATAATATAATATAAAATAAAATTAAAATAATATTAAAAAATTCGTAAACAAGATTTTCTCAGTTAATAAAACATAATTATGTGTTTTATTTTGCGTTTTTTGAGTTATGACGTTGTTGCTCCAAATGAACGATATGAAAAATATTCAGAACTGAAATTAATTAAAAATTATAAAAATTCTTTATTTTATAGGCAATCAAACACTGAACAAAAATATTAAGGAACAGTTGAAGAAAAAGAAGAAACAGAACGCACGTAATGAGAAGAAAGTTGCTAAAATTGCTGATGTTTTGGATAATTTTAGCTTGAGTACAACAAATGATGATGATAAATACGACTTTGATCAGGACTATGTAATTGAATAATTTTTGCATACATAATATACTATTTTATTTAATTATATAGTTAAATAATATGTATAATACATTTATTATTAGTTGATATTTTACTTTTTTTTACATATATTTACATCGGTTTTTTTTTTTTCTTATATACAAAAATTTTAATGTATAAACGTTAAGAAAATGCTTGAAAATAATATTTTTTATTTTATTTATTTTTTATTTTATTTATTTTCAAGTAATACAAAGCCTATAAGGCCAAAAGCTACTATTATTTTAAACATCGATTTGTGCTTTTATTTATTAAGGGTAGGAGGAGACGCTTCTAAAAACATTAATTTCTTAAAAAATGTATTGAGGCAATGTTTTCTTAAAAAAATTACACAATTTTAGGATCATTAATAAAAGTTGTTTTTAATAGTTTACCCCTCAATGCCTGGTTAATTTGTTCGACACCCTATGTATCAGAGTTGGGGTAGTGCGCTTTTTACTAAATCGCACTATAGTGAAAAAAATTTGATTTTTAACTATTTGTCACCACTATAGTTATAGTGAAACATTTCTTCAATATCACTAAAAATTTTTAGTGATATTGCATTTTTTTTCACTATAACTAAATTTAATTGTAGTTGAAAAATTTGCACTACACTCAATAGTGCACTAAACATACAAAAAATCAACAAATTTTAAGTAAAAATATTTTCACAATTTTTATACCCTTCACCAAAGGTGTAAAGGGTATATATAAGTTTGTCATTCCGTTTGTAATTCTCACAATTTTCGTCGGAGAGCAAAAAAGTTTACATTTTCGGGATCCTTGTAAGAAATGATGACGATAGGACCATGTCCGTCCGTCCGTCCGTGTGTCGGTTGAAATGGCGTTTATGAAGCCCACCGATAACTGACATATATAATTTATATATCAAACGATCGGAAATGCTTTCGAGAATTTTGCTATTGGAATTCAGCAAGATCGGTTCATACAATGCGGAGATATGTTAAAAAAAAACGGTTTTTAGAACCGGTTTTCCAGTTTCTGAAGCCTCTGTATATACTAGGGACTTTGTTTTTACAAGGAGGTCTCGGACATTTTTTTTCTAAATTTTTGTTCTGAAAAAATGAAATAAATCGGTTCAATAATAACTGAGATATCGGACAAAACGCATTTTTTATTTTTGAAGCCCTGGTTTAAGCTATAGATTTTTATTTTTATACAGATCGGTCACAAATATTTTTATAAAATTTTGGTTTTTTGAATCAGCAGGATCGGTTTATAAATGGCGGAGATATGCTTTAAAAACCGGTTTTTGGAACCGCTTTTTCAGTTTCTGAAGCCTCTGTATATACCAGGGACTTCGAATTTTTAAAGGGGGCTCGGGAATTATTTTCTGAATTTTTGTTCTGAAAAAATTAAATAAATCGGTTCAGTAATAACTGAGATATCGGGGAAAACGAATTTTTTATTTTTGAAGCCCTCGTTCAAGCTACAGATTTTTATTTTTATATACATCAGTCATAAATGTTTTTATAAAATTTCGTTTTTTTTTAATAAACCAAATTCGTTTATAATCAACAGAGTTATGGCCCAAAAACAAATCTGTTAAGAATATAAATACACACACAAACATGTATATTAAGCCATAGAAAACAACTAGAAGTCCAACTCTTTTCATTCGCTCAGAAACAAAAAATTACTCTCTTCACACGTATAAATTTGTCATGTAGAAATTTTTACTAACACATACAAACAGTTAGGTTATTTTGACAATTTAGTTAGGTTTTTTGTGAGCAAGTTGGAGTTCTAGTTGTTTTCTATGTATTAAGCATTGTAATGACTATTAGTGACGTTTTTTGTTTTTTGTATAGACAAGTAGTTTAGTTAGAAACAGCAGTCATATAATGAATAACAGTGTTGTTCTTTGTATATGCAGTCTGTACAAAAATAAATAGATATGGAATTGTTGTTTATTTTTTAAAACTAAAACATATCTGTTAAGAATATACATAAATACATACACAAACATGTATATTAAGCATTGTAATGACTATTAGTGACGTTTTTGCCTATAAGACAAGTAGTTTAGTTAGCAACAGAAGTAATATAATGAATAACAGTGTTGTTGTTGTTCTTTGTATATGCAGTCAGTTTGTATATACACACATAAAAAAATAAATAAATATGGAATTGTTGTTGTTTATTTTTTAAAAGCAAAGCCTGCTATGATTGTTTTTTTTTCATATTCAAATTTTCGTAGTTTGAAAAAAAATTAGATTTATATATGTGAAAATATGAAAGCATACGTTAAGGCGAAAATTTTATTATTTGTCGGTAATATGGTAATATGATGTCGATAAGATAGTAAGATGGTAATATGGTGAAGGGTATCAAAGATTCGGCACAGCCGAATCTTTTTTCAATTTCATTTTCTTCTAACGTTGATTTGTGGTTTTATTAACGACTATTTATGCATGCAAACTCTGTTCGCGTTAATAATTTTTATCAATGCGCACAAAAGTTGTTGAGGTTTGAATTTAAAACTTAAAAACAAATCTTAAAAATAGAGCTTTGGCTTTATCAAAATCAAAATAACGCGATTCTATAGAAGTTCTAAAGTACTTTCAGCACATGTCAAAATTATTACAGAATCTTCAATATTTGCACAATTTCATAAATAGCAAAAAGAAAAAAAACCATATTGGTTGGAAATTTTGCAGAATTATGAGTAATAAAAGACATATTTTGGGATCGTTTGCTGAAAAAATTAAGTGAATATCGGTTTTAGTTTAGAAAATATAGTCATTTAAACATTACTACTCATAATAATATTCCTTACAATAAGCGCGATTTTAATTTCTTTTAGAAGTGAATTTAAGCAAAATTTTCAACTTGTTTCTTATTTGATGACAAAATTTACATCTTAAACTGATTTTATTATTTCAATATTTCGTCTGGCATCTCTGCCTCAAGATAAAAACATCGTGTTACTTTCTGCTAGAAATTGTTAATTGAATTTTTCAAATAAAAAGTGTAAAAAGTACTTAAAATTTTTAAATGGTCTTTTGTTTAACAATGTTTACGCAAAAGAGAAGGAAACATTGGGGCAATAGCCCTAAATTCAAGGTGCCAAAACATTTGACGGTCCCAGCTCTAGTGGCAATAGATTTGAACTGCTTTCTGAAGGTGATGAAGAAGAAGAATCAATTTCTTGTAAAGAAAATCAGGGCTGTCATAGAATCCAACTGTTGTCGTAATTGGATTTAAAAACGACAGAAAAATTACTTTGGTGTCATGAATTCCAATATTATCGGTTTTATGTTCGAATCTAAATTAGTGTCGGTTTTATGTGTCACAGAATCCAATTTTATCGGTTTTTCTATTGGAAACAAACCAAGCAGCTAACAGCTGTCGGATTTCATTAACAAGTTTTTGTTTTTCGAATATTTTGGCAAAATGTAAGTAAATTCATAGATATTTTATAAAAGGAAAATAATATTTTTTATTTACTGTAAGAAAACATTTAAAAATAAAAATAAAAACTCCACAATTATAAGGTTTATTGCAAAATATGTATATCATTGAAATGTGTTTCACTGCTTAAAAAGCCTACTCTAGAATCCAATTGGCTGAATAACTGGACTGTAGAGTCGTTTCCAACTGATTTCTTATTCGCTCGTTTAGATAACAAATGCAAAGCTACTAGTTACAACATTGGCGGAATTTTATTAAGCTAGAAATGCCAAGATTCATACGGAAATCGTTTTTATTTAACCGATAATGGACTGTGAATCTTCAAAGAAGATTTATATTAAAATGCACAAAATAAAAAATGTAATTACAATCTCCGGCAGCTTAACAAGCATATTGCCACATTCTCTTGAAATTCTTCTCGCCTCCTTCTTTGATCATTCCTCTTCTAACAAAAAATACTACAACTGCAAATGTAATTTTATTTATTTTATTGTAACTTATTTTTTAAATAATATTTTAATATAAACTCAATAATTTTTAATAATAATTCAACAAAAACACTATTGCTTACAAATTTTCTAAAAAAAATTTGATATACAAATTGTAAACAAACGAACAAATGTATGAAACAGCTGATTCGAAGATCGGTTTTGTTTACATTCGAAAATACCAAAACCAATACGGTTTCATGACACGAAATGAAATCAATATTGGTTTGTAATTCCGATAAAAAACAAATCCGACTTGGATTCTATGACAGCACTGAATATCCCACCTATAATTGAGGACTCTTCACACAGTTTTTCAACTGTGATGGGTTTAACCGGCGACAAATATACATCCTTTTAAACGTATATTTGTCGACGTCCACAATTATAGGTGGGATTTTTTCTTTAAAAGAAATTGATGCTTCTTCTTACAAAATTTTTTCCAGCTCGCTATCTTTGTATAATGAAGCGTTGAGTGTTCTTAGCAACAAAAAAATTCCAGTTCTACACTCATGAGTTAAAGGACGCTAAAAATTTTAAATTAGTTTTATTTGGCCTGTCAAAACTGGAATTAAAGATAATCGGCGATGAGTTTGTCAACTCACACAATATATATCCGGTAAGCATAAAGGAAATAGAGACAAAACGATCTAGTGTAGATGACGCGCTCAATATGATAGAGTTTAATAGTCAACATGTCTCTAAAAGAGAGTTGATGAAAATTATATATTTTTGCAAAATATCTGAGTTTTGAAGAAAACCTCTAAAGGTAAACAAAGGCCCCACACAATATACCAAGTGTGCTATGTATGAACATGGTGCTAGAAACTGTAATCGCATAGTTGTGTGTTCAGCCTGCGCTGGTAATCATGATTATGCAGTCTGTCCTCTTAAAAAAGGTATTAACGACAGCAGTGTAATTTATAAGTGCTATAACTGCATAAAAAAGAACCTAAAAAACGTTAACCACCGAGCTGATGACCCTAAGTGCCAAGTCGTCAAGAATATTTAGAGATCCGACATCGGCTAACATCTAGATCTAAGCCGACAAGTAGAAGAACCTTTTGGTATTTCAATCAAGATGATCATGACTTTCCTGAATTGACAAGTCCCTCAAAATGAAGCACGTAATTCCCACCCTCATGGTAATCTGTATTCAGATGTAGCTAAAAGCTAGAGCTACGATAGGAATAATAATGATGACATTTCAAACGAAAGACTAATGCAAATATTTTTTGATGCTGTCGATGCTTTGCAAAGATGTCAGAATAAGTACGACAAGCTACGTGTTCCGAGTATGATGCTTCAACATGACATCGATCGATATTCTCCTTTTAAATGAGATTTTCTTGAACCCCTACCACAAGTTTCAACTTGTTGGCTATAAAGTTTATAGAGAGGATCGGTCTACCCATGGCGGTGGAGTATTAATTGCAGTTAAAGGTAATAATAAGCATATGTTGTTACCGAAAATCAAAACAAGTATTGCTGAGAGCATTTCCATCAGCGTATAATCCAGTTCACACTTCCAACTTAAAGGCTGATTGGATAAATTAACCAGTTTTTCGAATGACTTTTTTATCTTCGGTGATTTGAATGCCCAACATACTCACTGGAATTGTGTATCGAGTAATTCAGCCGGTAAGGAGCTCTACAGCCATTGCCTTCAATCGAGCTACCACATATACTACCCAAATAATTATACTCGCTTTGGTCAAAATATCAACACTGTACAACCTTCTACTTTAGACATTCTTTTAACGAACTCATGTCTCCTTTTTTCAAACCTTGAGACACATCCAAATGTTTTACAGTCGGACCATGTACCAATAACTTGTGTTATTTCTGGTCACACTCAAAATATGACATATTCAGTTCCCTTGTATCATCGTGCAGACTGGTCAGCAATCAGAAACTGAGTGGAAAGTGAAATTAGGTGTCCGAACATTGTTCAACCTGTTTCTAATTCAGGTAATCCAGAGTTTTATTATAATAAATTAATATCTATAGTTAAAGAAGCTTTTAAAAAAATACCTGTCGGTCATAAAAATTAGTCAAAGAAATAAATTCAAACGTAAATTTCAAAGATATATGGATCTAAACTATAGAAATCAATTAAAATTTATTTTGAACCTACTAAATAATCTTATTGATTTCCACCTTAATAAAGACCGAAATGAATCCTGGTCAAAATATATTTCAAATTTTAACAAAAGTCCTTAATAACAGCAATAAATCATTTACTGATCTTCATGTAAATGGTGGTTTTAAAAACCGGCACTGAAAAGGCCAATTCAAGCAGACGTATTTTGTAATTCCAATGATTTTTAAAAAAGTAAAAGTTATCCCAATTCCTAAACCAGGGAAGGATCCTAAATTACCGTATAGCTACAGACTAATCAGCATTCTAAGTTTAATAGATAAAGTATTTGAAAAAATAATTAATAAGAGAATTTTAGACTTCTCCGGTCAAAACAATATTATTAACCCTGAACAGTTTGGATTTCGTAAGGAACACTCTACAGTACATCAACTAAAAATAATCGTTAATTTGCTTGAAACAAACAAAAGAAATCGTAAGAGTACTGGAGTTATTTGTCTTGACATTGAAAAAGCCTTTGATTCAGTATGGCACGAAGGCCTAGTTTTAAACTTAATTTTTTTAATTATCCAATGCACCTGCAAGATATTAAAAAGTTTTTAGAACAACACTCATTTGTAGTATCTATTGATAACATGCTATCTAGTTATAGACACATACCTGCGGGTCTGCCGCAAGGGTCGGTATTATCTCCAACTCTTCTCAATTTATGTTTCTGATATTACTGTTCGCAGTAATCAGGAAGTAGTAGCTTTTTACGCAGACGATAGCGCTTTTATCTGCTGCGGTGAAGTTTTTAATGCTATAATCAAAAAGATGGAAGATGGTTTAAAATTCACCCACAAATACTTTGATAGATGGAAGATAAAAGTAAATGTTAGCAAAGCACAAGCTATTATATTTCTTTATATTAGGTCGCCGAAACGTATTCCTACAAAACATTTATATTCTAGGGGAGTTTTTATCCCACTGCAAGATAGCATTAAATATCTAGGAATTATTTTAGATAAGAAACTTTCATTTAAACATCACATACAATAATATGTGAAAAACCAATTAAATGTGGTCGTGCACTTTACCCCTTACTCAACAGAAGATCTAAACTTATTTACAAAATGTGTATTCGCCCAATTTTGACCTATGGTTGCCAAGTCTGGTTTCATAAAGCTGCTAAAACTTACACGAAAAAACTGAAAATAATACAAAATAAAAATCTGAAAATAATTCATAATCTACACCGCAGATATTCTACTGACCTACTGCATAGAAAATTTAGCCATAAAATGTTTAATTCATTTGCAAGGGAACTGACTCTGTCATTTAATGAAAGATGCAGAACGTCTACATATGAAATAACAAGAAATTTGCAAAACCATCAATAATACCCTTTTTTACTTAAAGAGTGATATTTAGTGGTTGTTTTTAAAGTTCTTATAACGTTCTTAAGTATGTACAAGGTTTTAAAAAAAAACTTTTCCTTAATACTCTGATATTAGTAGTTTCCTTATTTAATAATATAGATGTTAATTGTTGTAATACTTTTAAGTAAATCCTCATAACATTGTAACTAATTATTTTATAAAGGTTTCAATAAAGTTATTAATAATAATAATTATTTCAATATTTGAACTATAATGCGAAATATGTGGGGTTGATTTTTGATGTTAAGAATATGTTTTTTGGTCCATAAAATCATAAGTCCTTAAAATATTTTGAAGCCATTTGAATTTTAGTATTGAGCAAATAAAATGCTTTCATTTGATATCAATATTAAAATCACTTATACTTTTCGCAATAGTTGTCAGCAAGTAAAATAAGTTTAGGGAGGAATGCCGCAGTAGTCGATTTACAGCTGTGTGTAAAAAATAGTAGCACTACAACATACTTAGTAGTTTCTGTTGCTGCTCAATGCCTATACAAAGAATTCGAAAACAATTTGTTTATATGAAAGTTTTAAACAGGGATAATAATTATAAGAAAAATTATTTTTATTTTTCTATGTATCTTAGGAAGGTATTTAAGCCGCTTTGTTTTTGTCTGTGCAAAATAATAGTAACAAAATGATAATCATTGGCAAATAGTATTATTGTTTTATTATTTTGGATCCTTTTGGTTTTTAAGTAAATTATATAGTCGTGTACTGCACATACAGTGAAATATAGCTTTAAAAAAAAATTTAAAATAGGTGGCGGAAAGCACTGTATTCCTAGCACCCGTACCTTATTGGTAGAAATACTTTCCGAAGGAAAAACATAAAAATTTCTCCACAAATCTTCTAAGTGACAGTACGCGTAAAAAGCGAATGGTTAACCCAACACATTTGTGACGTCCACTAAGGCAAAAGAGGACTAAGAGCTGAAAGTTGATGGGTCAACTATATTTTGACATCTCCAAAAACAAAATCTGAATCTGATTACAAAGGAAAGTCCCATTACTAAACTACAGACTAAGTCGCATTCCCCTTAGTTTCGCGATACTTTCATTCGACTGGCCCCATATGAAATGGCGCACATTCTCTGCACAATTGCGTTCAAAGTAGTTATTTTTGGTACATATGGGACGCATGGAACAAGAATATATGTGACAATGACCAAATAACAAATAATATGACCCACAATTTGTTCAAATCCGTCAAGCATTATGGTGGAAAAATCAACATTTGGGGATGTTTTTCATATCATGGTCCATATTTTGGATAAGATGTAACATGGATGCCCCAATGTATGTGGAAATAGTAAGAACAGTCATGTTGTCTTATTCAGAGAATGGGTGTTTTAGCAGGAAAATTTTCCTAAGAAACGAGTAAATTGTCCAAAGAAATGGTTTTCCGAAAATAAAAATGATGTTTTGGAGTGATCGCCTCAATCTCCATATCTGATCTACATTGAAAATCTTTGGGGAAATGTCAAAGATGATCTTTTTAAAAAGATGCCGGGAAATTTGCAGGAATTGTAGACGCCAGTGCATATAATAAAATTCGTTTTATGCGATATTTCGGACAATTTATATAAAAGCGGAATTGGTCAGTAGCGAAAAACATTATTTTACAAATCTTTATGCTAATTACACTGGTCGACAAAAAAAATCCTCCACCATAGACGAATAGTTGGACTTGATGTATTTTGATGTGCTAAACACGAATCTGCTTTCAGTTTTTTCCTTCAGGTCTGAATTTTTTTTATGGGCGTCTCTAATATTTCGCCCATAGTAAGGCCATTACTTTCGCCCATAGTAAGGCCATTATATTTCTTCATAACTCAAGAACGGTATGTACGATTGACATAAGTGATACACCAAAAGATGAGGACTAAAAATATCTTCAAGTCACCAAAATTTTTTTATGTGCTCAATAGTTTCGGAGTTATTTTGAAATAAGTGTCCGAAAAAAAAACTTTTACATGCAAAATTTCAGATTTTTTTGCTAAAATTTTTTTTTTAATAAATGAAAACATCAAAAATGTTTCAGTTTATCATATTTATCTTAAAGTGGTAATGCTACGAATGAAACATGTATCTTCAAAATTGATGAATAAATAATGATTTTATTCACAATTAAAGAAACATAACCATGTTACATACAATTGAGTAAAAATAGAGTGGTGGACAAAAAAAAAATATTTTTTTTATTTTTTCTTGAAACAAAAATATGTGGACTAGATGAAAGAATCTGTTTTCACTTTTTTTCTATCACGTACCGATTTTTTTTATGGGCATGACTAATATCATCACCTTATTCAACGGTCACACTATAAAATTCGAGAATGGTTTGTCAAATTTAGGCTATAAGTCAAGAACCGTTTATAAGATTGATAAATGATACACCAGAAGATGTATACGAAAATTGTCTTCAAGGTGTGTCAACAATATTTTTAATTCGCTCAAGAATTTAAGAGTCAAAATTTTCACTATTTAAAAAAAAATCAATTAAATTTTTTCGCTACTAATTACCGAATAACTACGGAAATATTAACTGAACAAAAAATTATGTAAATTCAACTCAAAGACAATTTAAGTCGCTATATATTGGAGTTTAATTTATCTTAATAGGACAAACCGTTCTCGAGTTATACAAGTGTGACTGCCTAAAGGCGGGGTCATAGTTATGCCCATAAAAAAAAATAAATACGTGATAGAAAAAAGTAAAAGCTAATTCTTATTTAGCACGTTAAATTCCATCTAATTCACCTATTTTTTATTTAAGACGAAAAAATAATTTTTTTTAGCCCACTTGTGTATCTCCACTTAACTGTAGGTATACATGGGTATCCTAACAACTGTGAATGCAATCATGATTTTTGCATCAATTTTGATGACTCGTAGTTTTACCAGCATTGAGATAAACATGATAAACTGAAACATTTTTGATGCTTTCACTTTTAAAAAGAAGTTTTAGTAAAAAAAGAAATCTTGAATTTAGACACTTATTTCGAAATATCTCCAAAACTATCGAGAGGATAAAAATTTGTTAGTAGAACGACTTAAAGCCAATTTTATTCCACATATTTTGGTATATCATTTATATAAATCGTGCGTACCGTTTTCGAGTTATAGTGAAATATACTCGAGTAATCGGTTTATTTTGGACGTAATATTAGACATGACCATAAAAAATCTCGACATGATGGGAGAAAACTGAAAGCAGATTCAAGTTTAGCATGTGGAATTCCATCATGTTCAAATTTTGTCGACCAGTGTTATATGAAAGTTTGTGAAGATGCTATCCCATGTCTAGTTTCCTGACATTGACGAAATATAAATTAAACTGTAGGTAATAAACTCACTCGTCTTTAAAATGCTGCCCTCTAAATATAAATTCACTGAATGGCGCAAAATTTCTATCAGAAAAACTGCAAAATTTCAAAAATCGTAAATTTTTGGTTTCATTTTTTTATCACCGCATGATTTTCAATGAATAGTAAACCGGATACCTATTATACAGCAAATGAATTTCCTAAGTCTTGTCCTTCGCTGATTAATGGTTTAAGTCAATAAGTTGTAAATTGTCAGGGCAAAACTAAAATGAATCCAAAAATCTTCGAAAGTTTCAACTCAGTTTTTTACATTTTTTAGTTTTAGATGCCTGTATTTCCGTGAGTTAGTTATTTTGTAAGATCTACAAAAAGCCAACAAGACTTTTCCTAATTTTAAAACAAACTTTGGCAATACAACACATTTAAAGCACGTTTGAAACAATTTAGACATTTTTCGATTTTCCTCAAATATGATTTTTTTCACGAAACATAAACATGAAATTTTTCCTATAAATCACAACTCACTGAACTAATTTTGGGTAGCTATGATGAATAATTACCACCCTTATTCTGCATTTCGATTACGTTCCCGCATTCAGTTACGCACAAATCGAAAACAGGTATTCCAACCAAAATCTGAATCGAAAGAAAAAGAAGAAGACAAGGGTATGTTCAATCTAGCTGTTTTACTATGAAACGCATGAAATAGAAACAGAAAAAATTAGAAAAACTTGTATTTTATAAAAAATTTAATTAAGTGCGAAATAACTGATAAAAAATAAATTTAAATTAAAAACATAAATAAAAAATAAATAAATACCAAAAGAAAAAAAAAATAACTATTCCAGTGTGAAGAATCCTGTGCTGATGTGATATTTTATTTTTTATACATATTTATAAAAGAAAAATAAAGTTTGTTTTAATTTTCAGAATCTTTTCCAGAATATTTTAGGAACGCTTATGATATCCATAGTCAATGTCATCCTTCGTTGACATTAAATTAGACAGCTTTTCATATTGCTCTGGCGTTGTAGTTTTTGACCTGCAATAAATTAAATAAAACCTTAACAATTTTTTAAAAACAAATAAAATGTATAATTAATGAAATATTTATTGCATTTTATACTTATACTTTTTTAATTTTCACTTTTTGTTAAAACCAAACAAAAATTTGAAGCTTTCTGTCATACAATAACCAAACTTAGACAAACGTAACTACGATCGAAATGCAGAATACATAAAATCGAAAAGAAAAATTTTAAACGAAACGGAACGCAGAAGACCAAAGTTGTCAAACGGAGTAAATTGCGATTCGAATCGAAATGCAGAATAAGGGTGATTGAATTTATAATCGTTTTAGAACAACACTACATAATTTAGAAATTATTTTAGTGTGTTTTGGAAGCCTCATAAGCATATTTGTGTACATTGAGTAGGGTGATCGACGCGGTTTTCTAACCGGTTTTTTCAGTCAATGTGCTGTCGGTTTTTTCAAAATGTTCATTTTTCGAATGTCGAATAGACATTCGGTTTTAAAAATAGCATTTTATTTCAGAAAACATGTACTAATTAGGAATAATTTTTAAATATTCATAAAGACTGATTTTTTTATCCAATATTTCCTTTATTTTTTAAAGATGTTGTGTTAAAAAAGTTCCACTTGCAGAATCGTTTCAATTGAGACAGGCGTCCATATTAAGCCATGGTTTCTGTTTATGCTAATTAAAATTTAGTCTAATTTTTGTTGATTTTTTTCTACAATTTTGAAACATAATTATCTTTTAGTCATCTAGATATATAATTTACTTAGCATTTTTTCTCTTTCCAGAGTTTTCTGAAGATCCCAAACGACGTAGAACATTAAAATTTGGCTTAATTATAAAACTTTTCGTCCAACAAATCCTAACGGAGCCATATTTTGAAATTTTTATCAGGGAACGGATATAAGAGGATTTATGTGTCTTTTTCAAAGAATTTTTTCGGCCAGGGAGCGCATTTACGACGATTTTTTTGTTTTGAAAGGTTTACGAATTTAAAACATTAATACATACTATCTAGGGTGATCGATTATTCGACTTTTTTGAGAAACCGGGTTTCGAATAGTTCGAATAGTTGGTATTTTAAAAAAACCGGTTGCACTTTTTGAAATTCAGAAAAAACCGGTTAACCTGTTTTTTGCAGAAGGTAATATTTATATCAAAAGCTACATCAATAATTCTTATAATATTCAAGTTAAAATTTATTAAATACAAGCGTAAAAGCCTGATAATGTCAGGAAAAATAATATAATAATAAAAATATGCACAAACAAATCCGAAAATTAAAAGAAAAAAAAAAAAAAAAAATATGAACAACATTTAGACACATTCCTCTCCCTAATCGAAGTCAATTATTTGAAGCCGTTAGAATTTATTGGGATAATATTGATTAAAGTTTTAAATTCGTAAACCTTTCAAAATAAAAAAAATCGTTTTAAATGCGCTCCCTGGCCGTAATACAGAATCAGTTTTTGATAGAATTTGGAGAGCAAACAATAAGTATAGCAACTTAAAAGTTCTTAATACCAAAAACAGACTTTTCGGTCCCTGATAGAAACTTCTGGCTCCGTTAGAATTTGTAGAATGAATAGTTTTATAAGTAAGCCGATTTTTAGTTTCTTATATCGTCTGGGAGCTTCAGAAAGCTCTGGAGAGAAAACAACGCTTAGGAATGATATATATATATAAATCCATATATATAGATCCACGTGTTTTCGCTCCCTGATAGAGATTTCAAAATCTGGCTCCGTTAGGATTTGCAGGACGAATAGGGTTATAAGTAAGCCGAATTTTAATTTTCTACATCTTCTGGGAGCTTTAGAAAGCTCTAGAAAGAGAAAACATTTTTAGAAAAAGACTCATAAATCCTCTTATATCCGCTTCCTGATAAAAATTTCAAAATATGGCTCCGTTAGAATTTGTTGGACGAAAAGTTTTATAATTAAGCCAAATTTTAATTTTCTACGTCGTTTGGGAGCTTTAGAAAGCTTTGGAAAGAGAAAAAATGCAAATTATATATCTAGATGACTAGAAGATAATTATGTTTCAAAATTGTAGAAAAAAAAATCATCAAAAATTAGACTAAATTTTAGTTAGCATAAACAGAAACCATGGCTTAATATGGAAACCTGTCTCAACTTTGAAACTTTTTTAACACAACACCTTTAAAAAATAAAGGAAATATTGGATCATAAAATATTAAATTGGGTGTAAAAGTATTACAGATATTACAATAGATTAAAAAATTCATGCAAGATAATTGTTACTTATTTATTTGTTTAATATTACAGAATAAATTCCAATTTAGACTTAAACTATATTTTTAAAACATAAGAAATCAGTCTTTATGAATATTTAAAAAATTATTCCTAAATTTCGATTCAAATATCACTATTTAGTACATGTTTTCTGAAATAAAATGCTAATTTTAAAACCGGTTTTTTGACATTCGAAAAATGAACATTTTGAAAAAACCGACAGCACATGGACAGAAAAAACCGGTTGGAAAACCGCGTCGATCACCCTAATACTATCCCAATAAACTCTAACGGCTTCAAATAATTGACTTCGATTAGGGAGATGAAGGTGTCCATATGTTGTTCATATTTTTTTCTTTTAATTTTCGGATTTGTTTGTGCATATTTTCATTATTATATTATTTTCCCTGGCATTGTCAGTCTTATACTCTTGCATTTAATAAATTTTAACTTTAATATTATAAGAATTATTGATTTTTTTAAAGAAATGTAGTCTTTTAATATAAATATTATGAATATTATGAAATATTATTTTTATGAACGCAACTGTATAAACGAGTAATGTTACTGACTTATTCATCATTCAAACAGCCCGAACGCCTAAAGTTACAGAGATAAAATTTATACCATATGTAGGTGTCCCGAAAAATATATCCACTACGAAGGGATTTTTGGTAATTCGAATATTTAAGAGACTATATTTGTATAACATAATTTTTAAAATACATACAATTTTCACAAACAAATTTAAAATTGGTTTGTGAAGATGGGAATTAAGTCCAAATTACAATAGCGCGAAGTCACCAGCAGTGTGTGCTGCAATAATTAGCTGATAATTTACAACGCACTGTTTGTTATGGAATTGATTACATTTGATCAGCAGCAGTTTGCAGTGCTGTTTTATTTAGCCCTGTTTCTAAATTTACTGCGTTGCTTTCAGATTGAAAACGAGACAAAGAGAATGAGCAAATAAGTGAAAGGCTAAAATACACATGTAGAATAAAGCAAGATGGTGGTTGTAAATTTTTGATGCATACGCTGTAATGTAATTATAATGGCAACAACATGTTATTCTGATAGTGAACAGCCGATAACTTTTACTGATACTGTTGCTGACTACGCGCTAATGTAATTTTTTTGCATTAAAGTATTTAGTGAAGAAAAAAATGCACTAGGTTTGAGCTGAAAAAATTTTAACTATCACTAATTAATTTTAGTGGAAAAAATTTTTTCACTACCACTATGCTTAGTGAGGCTGATATTTTTCAACTCACCACTAAAAAGTAAAGATTGAAGTTAAAAATTTTGCACTATCACTAAGTGATAGTGGAAACTGCAATTTAAGTGCACTACCCCCAAATCTGCTATGTATGACCACCTACCAGCGTTGCCATAACGGCATTTAAAGTGCAATTCTAGCACTTTTTTTTCGGGTACTGCACCTTTTTGCGAAAAAAAGGTGCTAGGTGCTGTTTAGCACCTTTTTATACTTTTTTTTATAAATAAAATGAATTTTTTAGCATTAAAAGTGTATTTCTAGCATTTATTTTTAGTTTTTGCACATTAATTTTAATTTTGGATAAATAAAGCACAAAATAGCTAAAAATATCTTTGTATAGTTTACCGATCAAATCTTTTTTTTTACAACTCTAAAACTAATAGTCTTAAGGTTATGGTCAGACTAGTCAAAATGACGTAATTACTATAAAAATATTTTCAGACCTCCATTTTAATGGAAAAATTGTTTACTAGTTATTCATGCCTGACATTTTATCAAATTTAGAACGATGCTGATTTCTTTTACAAAACATTTGCAATATCAAACAACTGTAAACAATTATTTGTAAAAGTAGTGGTTGCACAATTTTGGTCAAATATTTGACAAATGTGAACATAGTTTTAGGAAAATACCGATTATATGGACAGCCTACGAAAAAATAAAAGAAGTAAACCCATTCTCACAAAAAAGTACCCGAAATGCAATAAAAGCTCTTACATAGGGAAAAAAATATTTTATAAATTTACGAGTTGTGTAGATTTATTCGGTTGAATGAAAATCTTAATGTTCTTATTTTAACAAAATTATTTTAAATTATTTTATACATTTTTCAATAAGACATACTTATGTATGAAATTTACTGTGTTCCAAAATAAAATGTGAATACGTTAATAAGTATAAAGATGGGAAGTTATTCTGAATTGATTTGTTCCTTTGGAATTAAGAATATGACCAATATAATGTGCGTAAACCATACAAATTAAAAAAAAATATTATGATAGTGATTATATGCATAAATAACAAAAATGTTTATTCTAATTACTTTATTTAAAATTTAGCACTTTTTTCTAAAGAATTGCACTTTTTAACAATCATTTAGCACTTATTTTTACTAAATTGCACTTTTTTAATAGTCATTTAGCACTTTTTCTCAGAGAAGTTCTGGCAACATTGCCACCTATCTCTGATACTCACAAAGGATCCTTCCATAGTATAATAATAAAGTACTCGCACATCTACAAAAACAACAATTGATTGTATTTTGTTAGTGTAAAACTACTGCCCACAATGTCAAAATGCTTTGAACGGAAAAATGAGAGAATGAAGGAGAAAAAGTGTAAAAAAAAATCGAAAAAAAATTTACATATGAATACAAAAACAATTTGACAGTACCGCGAGGTTTGATAATGAAAAAATTGTAAAACAGCTGTTCTTACGAGTATACTTTATATACTTCGTGACTACCCAGGTAGAAACTGCCAACCGTACGAAACATCAAACGCTGGCAAAATATGTTTTACAAATAAAACATAGCGGTTTGACTAGGGTGATCGATTATTCGACTTTTTGGAGAAACCGGTTTTCGAATAGTTCGAATAGTTGGTATTTTGAAAAAAACGGTTGCACTTTTTTAAAGAAGTTAATATTTCTATCAAAAAACTACATTTCTTAAAGAAAAATCAATAAATCTTTTTTATTTTTGGAAATAACTATTAACCCATTAAGAACGAGAAAAAAATATATGGTAGGTCAAGGTCGACAATAACCTACACCATTGTGTGCATCAAAATTCGGGGAGGGGTCTTTTTTTCTAGACCTGTGGAATTATGGACCAGTACTATGGTCAATTATGGACCGATCTTCATAAAATTCGGCATACAGGTTTGGACGTATATGGATGTGCAAAAATTACTGCTCCATTTAAGGGATTTATGATCGTTAAACCCCTTTTCTGGTAGGTTATTTGTATGGGGGCTAGAGGAAATAATGGACCTATCATAACCAATTTCAACACGCTTCGTTCTTGGACTATAAGAAACCAAAATTGCGACCTGTATTTTGATTACAAGTTTTACATGAATGGACAGACGGACATCGTTAAATCGACTTAAAGCAAACATCACTACAAACGCATAATAGGCATGTAGGGTATAAAAATTGTAGGAAAATCATCATCAAAAATGATATTATCATTTACTTAGCATAAACAGAAACCATGGGTTAATATGAAAAAAGCAAGAATCAATTTTATTGAAAGGATTCTGCAGGTGAAACTCTTTTAAAACAAAATCTTTGAAAAACAATTTCTTCGCTGAATAAAAAAATACTAAAACATTTAAATTAGGTGCAAAAATATTACATTAAGGATAATTATTACTTATTTATTTAATCTCAAATTATATTTTTAAGCCATTAAAAATCATACTTTATGAATATTAAAAAAATAATCATAAATCTCGATTCAAATATCAATATTTTTTTTTGCATGGTTTTTGAAATAAAAAGGTATTTTTTAAACCGGTTTTTTGTGTTTAAAAAAACCGGTCTATTCGGCATTCGAAAATTGAACATTTTGAAAAAAACCGACAGCACATTGACTGAAAAAACCGGTTGGAAAACCGAGTCGATCACCCTAGGTTTGACGTTTGAATTTACATCTAGTAAAATGATTTGCCAATGCTTTTTTTTTACTTTTTCTATTTTTATTTATATATTTAGTTTAATTTTACATGTAATTGAAAGTATTAATGCAAAAGGGTAATAAAAATTATTTCATTTTGAAATTTAGTAAGAATACACTTAACATCTTCCATATTTATTTTATTTCTTTTTGTTCTAAATCCCATTTCATTGAATGGCTGTGGATAATCAAAAAAACTCTGATGTTTTTTTTTATAAATATGTACTGCCTTTTAAATAAATATTATTACATTTGAAATTACTTAATTTATTAGTGAAAAATTCTGATATTACCATAACATTTCATTAGTAAACATACACAGAAATTAATTTTTAATTTTGCTCCAAACATCAAAATGATAATAGGGAGTGCGATCGAAAAAATCTTAACACACGTTTTGCCTCATAACTTTTTTCGGAACCAATATTTAATTTTTTTTATCTAGTTATCATTGTAAAATATGTTTGTTATTACTTTTAATGACAAACATGTTGATTTGTTGTGAATTTGATCAAAATGAGTGGCGAAAATGATTTACGTGCTATAAATTATTAAAAATATTCAAATTGGTTCTACAAATAACACTGGTCGACAAAAAAAAAATTTTTTTTGAGCTCCTTCGAAAAAAAAAATATGTAGACTAGATGGAATTCCGCATGCTAAACTCGAATCTGCTTTCAGTTATTTCCCATAATTTCTGGATTTTTTTATGGGCGTGTCTAATATTGCGCCATAAATAAGCCGATTACTCGAGTATATTTCACCATAACTCGAGAACAGTATGCATGATTTATATAAATGATATACCAAAATATGTGAAAAAAAATTGGCTTAAGTCGCTTTACAATTAAATTTTTATCCTCCGAATTGTTTAGGAGATATTTCGAAAAAAGTGTCGGAAAATTTTTTTTCATGCAAAATTCAAGATTTCTTTTTTTTACTAAAACTTCTTTTTAAAAGTGAAAACATCAAAAATATTTAAGTTTATCTCCTTTATTTTTTTGAAAAGTGAAAATTTTGATCCACAACTCTGAAATTCTTCAGAGAATAAAAAATATTATGAACGTACCTTGAAGACAATTTTCGTATGCATCTTTAGATGTATCACTTATCAAAATCGTGTAAAGGGTTCTTGAGTTATAGCCTCAGTTTGGCAAACCATTCTCGAATTTTATAATGTGACTGCTGAATAACGTGATGATATTAGTCATGCACATAAAAAAAAAATTAGTACCCGATAGAAAAAAGTGAATGCAGATTCTCGTTTAACTCGTCAGTATCGACCTAGTCCACCTATTTTTGTTTCAAGAAAAAAATAAATTTTTTTTTGGGCACCACTGTATTTCTACTCAACATGGGTATTTTTACTTAATTGTGAATAAAATTTGGATTTCTGCATCAATTTTGAAGATACATGCCTTATTTTTTCCGCAGCACTACCAGCTTTATGACAAAGATGATAAACTGTAACATTTTAGATGTTTTCATTTATTAAACGAAATTTAAGTAACAAAAAAATCTAAAATTTTGCATGAAAATTATTTTTTCGGACACTTTTTTCGAAATAACTCCAAAACTATTGAGCACATAAAAAAACTAATTAAAGGAATTTGAAGAAATTCCGCATCTTTTGGGGTATCACTTTGATCAATCGTACACACCGTTCTTGAGTTATGAGGAAATATACTATGGGCGAAATATTAGACACGCCCATAAAAAAAATCCAGAAATTATGGGAAATAACTGAAAGCAGATTTGTGTTTAGCGCATCAAAATACATCAAGTCCAACTATTCGTCTATGGGGGAGGATTTTTTTGTTGACCAATGTAATTGGTCAAAGAATTAAATGTCTGTTCCTAAGGTTGTTAAACAGTATTAGGAAAATTCGACCATGTTTCAATAGGAAACATGGTTCGGGAAGAAAAAAGGTGCACATGATATTGGTAAGGCAAAGAAAATTAAAAGCATATTGAAAAGAACACCAAACACATGTGGTAGAAAAGCTGCCCGGTTAGCTCAGTGCTCAGACTATTTGGTGCAAAAAGTTAAAGCTAATGCGGAGTTGAAAACATAAAGTCAAAAAAGTTCCAGACTGGAGTCCTGAAAAAAAATTTAGAAGCCAAGAATAGGGCATGACAATTAAAATCAAATTTCATACAAAAATACTCAAGTTGTATAAAGAACGACGAAACGTATGTTCTGGCAGAATTTTCGCAGCTTCTGGATCAAAATTTGTATGTTGCTGATGGTCGAGGCAATGTTGAAGATAAGTTTAGGACCGAAAAGCTGGCGAAATT
The DNA here is from genome assembly GCA_951394005.1 of Protophormia terraenovae. Classification (NCBI taxonomy): domain Eukaryota; kingdom Metazoa; phylum Arthropoda; class Insecta; order Diptera; family Calliphoridae; genus Protophormia; species Protophormia terraenovae. Next base: position 101,227,911 of record OX596073.1, read on the forward strand.
TCCTAAAGAATTCGTGGTGTTATGCAGTTTCTGTAAAAGAAGCAAGTCATTTGTTAAAGTGGCCTCTATAAATACCGAAAAATACATCAAAGAATATTTGTAATAAAATCTTTTTAATTTCATAAGAGAGCACAATGTGTTCAGATACACATCTGCTCAAAATAATAGATACACCTATTGGGATTACATTCAAGTGACGATAACTTTGGAAAATTCTTCAGAAATATATCGAATTTTTTCTTTTAGTAAATAATTTGATCTGGCAATGATACTTTAATGAAAAATATGGCAAGAATGTGCATAAAAATTAATTTACACATACGTTTTCGATTTAAATACCAAAAATTGCTGCTCATAATAATAGATACAGTTAATTTATTTCTACCTTTTGTTTATTAAATCGAATTCTATTGTACTTTTTTGATTATTTTTACATAATAGAATAATAAAAGTTTCATCTCGGTTAAAAATATTATAAAGAAATAGTATTCTGACACAGATAATGGGAAGAAACAATCTGTGCACCAAATAGGAGAAAATAATGGGTTAAGACAAGCGAAAACTGCAAAGTCGTTGCTTGAAATGACAAAAAGGGACTTAGGAAGCATCTACATTTTACGCAAAATACATTATCTAAAAAATAAATACATAAACTGGTATTAGACCACATAAAGAACCCCAGAAACGGAAAGGATGTATTGGTAAAAAAGGGACCCCTTCATTTCTTTGAAGTCTATTTCTACTATAATTTTTAATGAAGTAGGTCCGCAAACAGTTTGGCTTCGTCGTCTACAAAACAAATTTCCGGATAAATTTGCCAGAAAAGTTCCATCAATGCGTATATAGAATTTTAAGATATTATTAAAACTTCTTAAAATAAATTTACTTTAGACGAATGTATACGCGGAAAAAAAATGGAGAGATAATATTATTTGGCGAAATGAAAACTAATTTGTTAAGAATTAACTTCCGAAGAGTATTCGCCACCCTGTTGGGAAAAAATCCACATTACATTCACAAATATGACTGTTTCAGAGTTAGGTGAAAATATAATGGTTTGGGAATGATTTTAATTAAATTCAAATGGTCCTATTTATCATAATGACAAATACAATAAATGCGTACGGTTACTGGGATATATTGGAATATTGCACAAAACGAAGACGAACTCTTTCGGACCTATTCAATCAAAAATTTCAGCTGAAATAGACTTCAGAAGAATGAAGTAGTAATTTTTTTTGCCTATAAAATAATCCTTCTATCTGATTTTGGGGTTATTTTATGAGGTCTATTAGAAGTTTCAATCGTACAAAAGTATTTTGTAGATAACGTAAATGTTTTCCTGAACCCCTACTTGCAATTTCATGTAATGATTTTCCATTTTTTTTTTTGTTTTGAACCATTTTTCTATCCTATTTGATGCACTGATTGTTTCTTTCAATTTCTTTATAATATTTTCAACCTAAATTAAACTTTTCTTATTCTATTATGTAAAACTAATCAAAAAAGTACAATAGAATTCGATTTAATATAAAAAAATTTGAAATAAATTAACTGTATCTATTATTATGAGCAAAAATTTTTGGTATTAAAATCGAAAACATATGTGTAAATTAATTATTATGCACATATTTACCATATTTTTCATTAAAGTATCATTAAAGTAAAAGAAAAAAATTCGATTTATTTCCGAAGAATTTTCCAAAGTTATCGTTATTTGAATGTAATCCCACTAGGTGTATCTATTATTTTGAGCAGATGTGTATTTATGGCCTGATTTGGCGTCATGCCACTACGCACAATGTAACGAGCGTGGCCAAAAATGGTTTATATTGATGTAAGAATTTAAATTTGATTTTTTTTATTTTAATAGAAAACACTTCAGTTAGTCTATATGCAAAATATTTATCAAAAATGTTGATTAACTTTTGAGTTATAACAGCTCAAAGTACGACTTTTTAATGCAACATAGTAAATTCAAAGAATTCTACTGAAATTTAACATTTTTCTAATAGTAAATTTAAATTTTTTTTGCTAACGGTCGCTTAAAAATTGATTCAAAATGCAACTCTGATATCTGGTTGAAAATACAACACTGTTATTGTTTACAATTTTTGATAATATGAAATGTACCGTTAGCAGAAAGACAATTATAATATAAAGTCAAGATTATTCAACAAAACTAAAATTCAGTAGTGAATTAAAAAAAAAAAACATCAAAAAATAGTTTTCCATTTTTTTATATATTAAAGCTACAAGTATATATGTATATATATGTATATTAACATATATAAATTTCAGCTGCCCCGACTTGCCCGAATTTTTTTTTTGTTGTCAACATCTCTTCATATTCGTGATATTTTCGAACAGTGGCTTGTTTTAAAACAATATAAAACATGTAGCGTGGTAAATAAAATTAAAGAATTTGTTGAAAATCACTTGGAGAGGGTATTAATAGATTCTGAGGAACAGAAAATAAATTTTATGATTTTAAAATTCAATAACTATTGGAATAAACACTCCCGTACAAGAAGTAGATTCGAAGCTAAATTGAGTTGCTGGTTAAACACTGAAATATTTAATGAAGAAGTCTGTGATGTTAGTCATTTTTCACATTGTGAAGAATTTAATTGATAAACATATAATTGAATTGATCCTATAAGGTTTCAAATACAAGATGCGGTAGAATACGCCCCAATATAAGTTACGAAGAAGCATCGGAACGGACTAAAAGGAGGAGAGTTGAAGAACTTGTGGCATCAACTTCTGCGGATGCTATAATTAGAGCTGCAGGAAAAATATCTAATGAAAAAATTGTTAAAAAATTATCAGTGGAGCAAGCTCTAGACCTATATATTGATATGGATCTCTCTGTTAGGCAATACAATATGATGAGGAAAGTTGTGAACTCTATTCACGAAAATTGTTTCCCATCATATTATCTAATCTTAGAAGCTAAAAAGAAATTTATCCCGGATAATATTAAAATATCAGAAACTTCAGCAGAAGTCCCATTGCAAAAAATGTTAGACCAAACAGCTATCAACATTTTAAATAAGTATGATTTTGAAACCAAAAACGATTTAATTCTTGAGTGCAATGGGGATTTGGTAGTAGTGGTCATAGTGTTTATAAACAAAAATTTGAGAACAAAGATGCTACAGATGAATTTATATTTGTTGCCTCATTTGTTCCATTACGTTTGTTAGACTGGGCAGATGAGAAAGTGGTATGGCAAAACGATAGACATTTATCATGGAGGTTATGTAGACTTCTAAAAATATTATTTACTAAATAGAGTCCAGATGTAATTAGGTCAGTAAGGGAAAGCATTCAAAGTGAAATTGATGGCTTAGACACATATTTTTATAAGAACAAAAGTCTTAACGTTCATTATAAAATGAAATTGACAATGATAGACGGAGCGGTTTTAAATGTATTAGGTGGCAACAAAAGTTGTTCGAATTGTGTTTTATGTGGAGTAAAACCGACTGAAATGAACTGTACATCAATTTTTGAAAGGGCAGTCAATGAGGAGTGCTACCAGTATGGAATGTCGACACTTCATGCATGGATAAAATGCTTTGAATGTATTTTACATATTGCGTACAAGAAACCCATTAAAACATGGAGAGTAACCGGGAAAGAAATGAAGGACAAAGTAGATGAGAGGAAAAGGCATATACAAAAACAATTTAAAAATGAAACAATTTGAAAATGAAAGGTTAAAACGGGTTATGGAACGTCTAATGATGGGAATACGGCTAGACGTTTCTTTTCAAATGTAGAACATTCTGTTCAAATAACAGGTGTAGATAAAAAGTTAATTCAAAATTTTTCCATCATCTTAAGAAGTCTGTCCAGTGGCTGTGATATAAATGTGTCAAGTTTTGAAATACTTTTAAAAGAAACTGCACAATTATATTTCAAATTGTATTCTTGGTACTGTATGCCAGCAACAGTACACAAAATTTTAATTCACTGCATTGATTACATTAAGTATTCTACTATTCCTATTGGTTTGTTATCAGAGGAAGCTATAGAATCATGTCACAAGATTATAAGAAATGCAAGGTTAAGGCATACTAGAAAAAGAAGCCGAATTGACACTAATAAGGACCTCATAGTTTATCTAATCCTGCAGTCAGAACCATTGATTTCGATTTATAGCCAGAAACAGTTTTTAAAAAAGTGTGATATGAGAGATTTAAAATTATATGTAATTGATGAAGGAACTTGCACAAGTGTAATACCTAGTCATGAATTGATGGAGGAATCGGAAACTGATATGAGTAATAGTGATGAATGAAATATGTTGTTCGCCTACTTATATACCTTTTTAACATAATAAAACTAACATTTGAAAATGTAAAATACTAATAATGTAATAAATTTCATTAATAATTTGATTTTGTATCGTTTTTTTTCCTATCCCTTTTCTCTTACTATCAAACTTGTTTTGTATTTTTTATAATTCGAGATATATGGGAGGTGGGCGTGTGCCTTCCCCGATTTTCACAAAACTTTGTACATATTTTGTCTTTTCTACTTACAAAAATATGTTATGCCAATTTTCAATCCTCTACGATGACTCCTTCTATTTTTGGCCAACGTTTATATTAAATAAAAACACTGTGGCGTGGGAGGTGGGTGTGTCATTGAAAAGATTTTTATAAAAATTATTTTTTGTATTTTTTGTCTATTTACCTCTTTTGTTCCAATTTGGCTCAATTCAAATAATATTCAACTTTTATTGTTCAAGATATATGGGAGGTGGGCATGTCCCCGCCCCAATTTCCACAAAACTTTGTATTTTTTCTTTTCTACTTACGAAAATTAGTTATGCCAATTTTCATTCATCTGCGATGACTCCTTCTATTTTTGGCCAATGTTTATATGAAATCAAAACACTGTGCTACGTAAGAAAGCTCTGGAGTGGTACCAAAGCAATAACATAGTTTTTGTACCAAGAGAGGTAAATTCTCTAAATTGTCCGGATCTAAGACCAGTGAAGAGATATTGGAGTTTTGTGGGAAAATGGTCTTTATATAGACTTTTTGTTGTAACTTTCAAACAAAAAGCTATAAATTAATAAATGAAACTGTAAATTGAAGTACACTTATTATATGAGATAATTTTAAGAAAAAACAGACAAATGTGTTTTATACCATAATTAATGTTATTGTAAGTATAAAAAATTAAAGCAATTTTTTTTAGTTAACGGAAAAAATTGTGCAGAAAATAAAAAAAAATACGATTTATTTAATTTAATTAAATATTTTTCGTTTTGGCAAATATTGGCAAAATGTTTTTCTTTGCTACACAAGCTAACATCCTATACTTTATCACTATATCAACATTTTTACAAAATTTTACCTAATAACTCTTTAAAACTCTACATATATCTCGAAAAAGGGTAATTTTCGAAAAATTATTAAAAATATTTATACCATATGTATATCCGAATAAATTTTATTTTAGAATACAGTCCACTATCTGAACTTAATCCACTTGTTTAAAAAAAGAATTATAGTTTTACAAAAACTAACAAAACTTACACTTGGAATTTTGAAATTTTTTTTTTTAATTGCTACTATAAGATTATTTATGAAAAATTAATGAACCGTGAGAGAGTGGATTAAGAACAGTAAACCACATAAAAACAATAAATTTCACAGATAATGACAATTCAGTTTGTTTAGTTTTAAAGTTACCTCTTCAACAGAAATATACCATTGAAGAGGAATTATTTGGCCGCGGAATAATCCAATAACGCCATCATCAATTAAGGCAAAACGCCTGAGGAGCCTCCTCCTTTAACCTTTAAAAAATAATACATTTTTTTATCAGAAGAAATGAAAAATACGCAAAATAAAGATAATAATGAAATCTCAGCTTCCAAAAAATTAACATTTTCATCTAGAACTAAATGTATATTTTACACTTTTTTTGAAATTATTTTCAACATCTTGTGTTAAAACCAAAAATTTTGCAGCTGGGTTCTTTTTTCCAATGGCAATACAATGTTAAAATCATTAGGTGCTTTTTCAGTTCTTTCTTTCATCATTATTATTCAGAATATAAAAAAAATATAGGTTTCTGAAAAAGAAACTTTTAGTACTTCATTCCATTTTTTGCAGCATAAACATTTAAATAAAAGTAGTTTCTGGCAAGTGTTAAATTATTTTATTTCACTTCTTAACAGGGACCGTAACAGTTGTGACTTTTATCATAAAAATCAAATAATAACAGTTATTTTTCGATTTTTATTTTTTTGGAGCAAAAATAACTTTTATATTTGATTTTCATTTTTTTCGAGTAGAAATACAGGTGTAAACATCACTGTTAAGTTTTTTGTTATGTATACGTATTTTGCTTACTCTCATGTTAATGAATTGCTACTTCTTTACTTTTATTTTGTATTCTTAGTTAGTTTATTCATTTGTCAAATATTTTACCAAATTTGCGTGACCACTAATTCTACAAAAAAATGTTTGCTGTTGTTTGATCTTGTAAATGTTTTGTAAGAGAAAACAGTGTCAAACAAGATTCGGCAAAATGTCAGCTACGATTACTGATAAGTAAAAAATATTTTCCCATTAAAATGGAGATTAGAAAATATTTTATTTAATGGTTACGTAATTTTGGTCAAATATTTGATTAGTCTGAACATATCTTTAAACCACCAACTTCTAAATAAATGTATTAAACCTAAGAGTTTTGCGTTTCTTTTATTTTATGAAGTTTACAGTTCAGAAGTGAGATAAGAACTTTCTCGAGTGTGTTTGTGTTTGAAAAATAAAAAGAAAACGAAAAATGCTTTGCTTTGGAGCATAAAAAACAGTGTTCGTTGTTGTTTGTTCGACTACGCAGTCGCTGAGAAAAATAAAATACATTCGTTGTGTGCAGCGTTGCCATAACAGCATTTAAAGTGCAATTCTAGCACTTATTTTTCGGCTACCGCACTTTTTTCTGGAAAAAAGATGCTAGATGCGGTTTAGCACTTTTTATAAATTTTTCAAAATAAAATGAATTTTGTAGCATTAAAAGTGCATTTCTAGCACTTATATTAGTTTTTGCACTTTATTTTTATTTATAGATAAAGCATAAAATTCCTAAAAATAGCTTTGTATGGCTTATCGTGCAAATCTTTTTTTGTCAGCTCCAAAACTAATAGTGATAGGAAAATACCGATTATAAGGACAGTGTATGAAAAAATACGTGCACATTTTAATGCTTATAACTTTTATTGTACGTGAAAAAAATTAATACTGTTAACTTGTTTACCTTTCTTAATACTCTAAGTATGAACGCACAAAATTTTGTTGTAATAGTGTAGTTTTTCTTAAGTGGGAACTGGACAAAGTTTGTCCAAACATATAAGTTTGTCCAAACATATAATTCAAATTTTTTATCGAAATTTTTATTTAATTTACTGTGGTAAAAAAATAATGTGATTACGTTCATAAGTATGTACAGATGAAGATAGAAAGTTATTCTTTATCGATTTGTTCCCTTAGAGGTAAGTGTAGGACCATCACAATGTACGTAACGCATACAAATCTTTCAAACAAATTTAAAATAGTGAATATATGCATAAATAACAAAAATGGTTATAATAATTACATTATTAAAAATTTAACTCTTTTTTCTGAAAAAGTTCTGGCAACACTGGTTGTGTGGTATTTAACTTTGAGTCTACATTAGAGAAATTTTTATCAAGACAAACGTCAAAATTTGATCAAGATAAAGATTTGTCTAATGTAGACTGAATTTGTCAGTATTATTGCAGTGTTAAAAGAAAATTGTCAGCGCTCGCTCTCTGACAACGTTGTCTTGATAATGCTTAGTAAAAGACGCCATCTTGATTGTTGTTGGTACTTTTTGCATGGTTTATTATGACATACGTTTTCCCCTATAATTGATAGAGATAAAAAATTATCTGCAACTCAAACAAAAATTTGACGTTTGTCTTGATACAAATTTCTCTAATGTAGACTCAAAGTAATAACGTGTGGGTTTAACGATGAAAAAAATATTGTACGTTGTTGTTTGTGTTCGTCTACGCAGTCGCTAAAAAAACAAAGACAGTCGTTGTATGTTATAACGTGTCTACGTCTATTTATGAAAAACATTGTACCAAAGACTCTATAAAGATGTTGCACTCAATACATTTTAAAATGTTTGTGCTTCTTTATAAGGGGGATAAGTAACAAGGGAAACCAAAATCCACCACCAAAACAGAGAGAGGGAGCGTTCAAATGCAATACATGTGTTTGTACATGCGTGTATTGCCTATAAAGAAATACAAAAAAAAAAAAAAAGCGCGAATATTATATTCGGCTCGGTCGAATCTATATACCCACCATCAACTTTCTCAAATTGTACGTTATATGGGAGGTGGGCGGACCACGCCTATTTTTTGTTTCTGAGTTTACATTTGTCCTTGAACTATTTGAACACAATTTCACCTTATATGGGAGATGGGCGGTAAAGTGGGCGGATCACGTCCATTTTTGGTTTCCAAGTTTATATCGACCCCCAAACTATGTATACAAAATTTCGTTGTCGTACATGATTTTCTTTAAGAGATATCAGCGGAAAAGTATGAAACGGACACCCGTTTTTAGCCCATAACTTTTTTGTTTATTAACCGATTTTGCCCAATCTCAAACAAACCTTATATAAGACAAATATTTGTGCCAAATTTCGTCCCCCTACGTTGTCCCGTTCGAGCCCTATCGTGCTTTCAACAGACGGACGGACATAGCTAGATCGACTTAGAATCTAACCAGGACCCAGAAAATATATACTTCTTGGGGTCTTAAATGATTCCTTCGACATGTTACACATGGAATGATATACCCCCCTCTTTTTGATGGTGGGTATAAAAACCGGTTCAAAAGCCATATATGAGTTTGTACATGTGTGTTCTGCTTATAAAGTTCTCTATTTCGAAATAAAAGAGTTTAAGGAATAAATTAATAATTATTATTTTTGACTTTTATTTTGAATTTTTTTCTTTTTCATTTTTTTCTTAATGAAAAATTTATTTTTGGTGGCCACTCCAAAGTGTTAAAATTTTTACTTCGAATTCACTCCGGTGGTGTGAAAAGGGGCATTTTCCAGCTGGAATGTCCATGTAATGAATTCAAATAGTCTATAAGATGAAAAAAAATCTTTTTCCAGTAAACTTTTATAAGTTTTTTTCATAATTCTATGAGAAGAAAATAGAATTCTCATAAATAAAGCCACTAAACTTCCTTTGCAGCTTTATTGGATACATAATTAGCATTTTTCTTTTATCGAATAACGAAATAATATTTATAGCCATTGGAGCCCTCCTGATTGATTTTTTTCATCCTATAGAGCAATATGTTTCATTCTTTTTGTAGAACATGCGTTCACAGGTAAACGGAAGTAGTTTTACTTCACTAATGGTAGAGGCAGGTTATTTATAATTTTCAGTCTTCTTAGGTGGACTGAATTTCGAATAGCACGTTTTATGGTTAAAACACTTGCTTTAATACCTGATGTTTGTTTAATTTTTAACGCAGATCAGTAGAATTGGAAATATTTCGAATGATGGATCTTCTTTCTGCTTTCGTTGTTGCTTTATAAGTACCACTTTTCATATTTTTTACAGCGAGACTGACTTCTTAAAAAGTTGTTGACAATAATTTGACTTCGCTCAATTTTTCTTCGCCATATTTCATATATTAAGTTTGAATTATCCTATAATTTCGTTATTTTTTTTATCGAAAAATTTTTAAAGCGACCAATTTTTAAGATTCTTATAGAAAACTGTTAGCAAAATACACAATTATGAGCGAATTCAACAAACACTTGACGCAAATTGATTTTAATCTTAATGAACCTATTCAGATGACCCAAAAATAAATATTGCCTTAAAAATTAATTTGTTTAAGAAAAATCGTACATAGTTCTTTGTTAATTATTTCTTGCTATTAAACATCTTAAAATTTATATATTTTATATAGTAGATACCTACTAATTAAATTTAATTTGTAACCAGAAATTCGATTTTAATAAAAAATAAAAATATTTTTCAATTTTATTTACATAATATATTTAACTTTATCTGCAACTTTGAAATACATAAGTAAAAAAACTACATAAATCAAATATTAAAAATCTGAAACTATATTTACATAAGTTCATATGACGTAATAAAAGGCATAATTAGTTCGATGCGTATTTAAGTATTTCTACTTTTAAAACAACAAAACACATATGATATACCCTACACTAACATACGCGATCATATTTGATCCATTAGTAAATAAACAATTAAATTCGTATACAATCTGTTTCTTGTATTTCTTTATAGGCAATAGACACATTTACAAACTCATGTATTGCTTTGAATTCTGTGTTTCTAGTACACACACGTACAAACTCGTGTATGGATTGAATACCATGTTTTTTTGTATTGCTTTTTAAATCTCTCAGCAAAGACTCTCTTTGCTCTCACGGGATTTTCCGAAAATCCACAATGGATTTAATAGCCGACAGCAAGGTAGATTAAGAAGGTAACGACAACTCTACAACACCAAAAAAAACCCCATGTATTTTGTTTTTGCATTGTCATCTCTTATGTCAACTTTAATTTTGTCATTTCACATGTTTCTTTACAAAATACAAAAACAATTCATGTAGTAAAAAAGAGAGGAGAAAGACGCAATAACACAAAAGTAAGCAAAAAAAATGTAAACATAAACAAAAATTTGGCACTTCAAATTACAAAACACAGGCCGCCATATTGATTTCAAAAAGAAAAAAAATTCTCAGCTGTTTTAATGTCGTTACCTTCTTAATCTACCTTGGCCGACAGTACATTGTACTGAGTACAACCAAAGAATATACAATATAGAGAAAAGGCCCAACTACATAGAATACTTTCGCTTCAACTGCGACTGACAGCTAAGTTAAATACATGCATTTATATTGAGCGGAACCAAGTCAGTACGCTAAACTTCTGCGTGAAGTACTTCAAAGATGAAAAATGTTCAACTTTGAAGTGCCGAAGTACGTAAATATATTTTGTCGGTTGTTTTATTCTTATTTTAATATTTTTTCGTTAAGTCGGAAATTTTATTTTGCAATTCATTATTTCAACTGAGAACATAATAGACTTTTTACATCTTTATATTTTATTATATAAAATTTTAATAACAAAATAATGCAACGACTGGGTTAATATCATTTATGTGTTGCGTAGCTGTCAGTCGCAGTTGAAGCGAAAGTATTCTATGTAGTTGAGCCTAAAGCGCAAGTCAATGAAAACTGAAATATTTTTTAAAAGTATTTCATGATGCGGGAGGGAAGACAAAAGGATAAGAAGCTTGCGTGTTTTTTTATCTCTTTTGTTATGCTCTTGAAATTAATAAAAACAAACAAAAAGTCAGTCTCGCACGAGCATTCAAGCAGGAATGTTGTGTTACTGCTTCTTGCTTGAGATACACTCATGAAAAATATTAATATGATTTTTTATCTCTTAATTAAACAACTATCTTTTTTTAATTAAGTAATAATAATTTAATACAATTAATTTTTATTATAAAATACAAATTTTAAATAATCGTTCGTGCTGAATTAAATTTAGTATTATTTGATATTTTTTAATAAGAAATTAAAATCCTAAATTATTAATATATCGTTATTTTTTTTTTAATCAAAGAGTAGAAAAAATAAACATTAAATCGTAATTTTTATGATTACTATGGTAATCGTTGTGATCCCTGGTTATTACTATATATTTCCACTTACAAGTCTTGAATTGACGAAGAAACTTTCAAAATTAAATTATTATAAAAATTATGTTATTTTTTTGGTGTATAATTTCATAATGGGACAGAAAAACAAAACATACACAAACATAATTGTGAATGTATGCGTGTCGCTGGTGTAGTGTCTATAAAAAAGTAGAAACAAGAAATTGGTTGTTTATTTACTAAAGGAGATAAAATACGATCGCGTTTGTTAGTGTAGGGCATAGCATATGTGTTTTGTTGTTTTAAAAGTAGAATTACTTTAATCAGCACCGAACTAGTTATACCTTTTTTAACGTCATATGAACTTATATACTTTCAGAATATCAAATTTATATTTTAAAAAATGATTTGTGTAGTTTTGTTACTTATGTATTCAAAGTAACAGATGTAAAAGTTAAGTATATTAATTAAATAAATAAAAACAAAAATATAAAATTATATCCACTTGAAAAAAATATAAAAAAATTTTTCTTTAATAATTTTGTTTTATTTCCTGCCAAAAAATAACTTTTATATATTAAAAAAATCATTATTTTTGTTTATAAAAAAATTTATAAAAAAAATTAATATATATATATATATAAATTATAAAATACTTCAAAACTTGTGTTTGTGAAACTTTTATGTTATTTTTATTTTATTTTTGTAAATACAACCTTAAGAGCTTTTTATTGACACCTTAATCTTTGCAATCGGATAAATAGTATAGGAAATATTTACGATTTTAAGTGAATTAGAGAGGTAAATGAGTACCATACATTTTAATAACAATTTCTTGTTTCAAATAAAATAGAACTCAAAAGCTTGGAAAAAATCACAAAATAATTTTTTTCTGAAAAAAAGGAAAAACTTTTATTTACTATTTACTATATTTTTATTTTTCTTTCTAAAAAATCCAAAAGATGGAAAAAATATGTACTTTTAAAAATTAAAAAATGTAAATATTTTTTTAAATACTAATTTCTAAAATTAAAAATTCTATATAAAAACATTTTTTTTCTTTTAATAATAATAAAAAAAACAAATTATATGCACATTTTATGAAATATATAAAAATATAATATATAAAAGTAAAATATAACAATTATTAGTTTATCAAAAATATAACTATAAAATATAAATTGACAACTTCGAAATCATACAAAAATTTGTCACGTCACTAAGAAAGGTATAAGCACGTCGGTGCAGATCAAAGTATTTCTCCTTGTAAAACAACAAAACATGTATGCTATGCCCTACAGTAATATTAACGTTCATATCTTTTCCATTAGTAAATAAACAACTAAAATTTCTGTTGGCACTTTTTATTTCAAAATAAAAGAAACAAATATTATTTGTTTCTTTCAATTTGAAATAAACATCTTTATACATGTACAAATATATATATGGCTGTGTGTTTTTATTTGCATTTCTTTATAAGGAATACACACATGTACAAACACATATATTTAAACTCTTTCTCTCTCTCTGTTTTGGTGGTGGATTTTGTTTTCCCTTGTTACTTATCCCCCTCATCAATGCAAAATGTTGAGTGCGAGAATTACATGAGAGCGGGTTCTATGATTAGAACCCGCCATAAGAAATTTTTTTTTACATGATGCGCCTTCCTTCCGTTTAAAGAATTACAGTAATTATAGAGAAAAATGAAATTGAAAATCTTTGATACCCTTCACCATATTACCATATTACCATCTTATCGACATCATATTACCATATTACCGACAATTAATAAAATTTTCGCCTTAACGTATGCTTGCATATTTTCTAAACCTAAATTTTTTTCAAACTACGAAAATTTGAATATGAAAAAAAAAAACAATCATAACAGGCTTTGCTTTTAAAAAAGAAACAACAACAATTCCATATATATTTATTTTTGTATGTACAAACTGACTGAATACACAAAGAACAACAACAACACTGTTATTCATTATATTACTGCTGTTGCTAACTAAACTACTTGTCTGTACAAAAAACAAAAAACGTCACTAATAGTCATTACAATGCTTAATATACATGTTTGTGTATGTATTTATGTATATTCTTAACAGATATGTTTTAGTTTTTAAAAATAAACAACTACAATTCCATATCTATTTATTTTTGTACAGACTGCATATACAAAGAACAACAACAACAACACTGTTATTCATCATATTACTGCTGTTGATAACTAAACTACTTGTCTATACAAAAAACAAAAAACGTCACTAATAGTCATTACAATGCTTAATATACATGTTTGTTGGTGTATTTATATTCTTAACAGATTTGTTTTTGGGCCATAACTCTGTTGATTATGAACGAATTTGGTTTATTAAAAAAACCGAAATTTTATAAAAATATTTATGACTATATAAAAATAAAAATCTGTAGCTTGAACAGGGGCTTCAAAAATAAAAAATTCGTTTTCCCCGATATCTCAGTTATTACTGAACCGATTTATTTAATTTTTTCAGAACAAAAATTCAGAAAATAATTTTCGAGCCCCCTTTAAAAATTCGAACTCCCTGGTATATGCAGAGGCTTCAGAAACTAAAAAACCGGTTCTAAAAACCGGTTTTTAAAGCATATCTCCACCATTTATAAACCGATCTTCCTGATTCAAAAAATTGAAATTTTATAAAAATATTTGTGACCGATCTGTATAAAAATAAAAATCTAAAGCTTAAACCAAGGCTTCAAAAAATAAAAAATGCGTTTTGTCCGATATCTCAGTTATTACTGAACCGATTTATTTCATTTTTTCAGAACAAAAATTCAGAAAAAAATGTCCGAGAATTCTTTGTAAAAACGAAGTCCGTAGTGTATACAGAGGCTTCAGAAACTGGAAAACCGGTTCAAAAAACCGGTTTTTTGAACATATCTCCGCATTGTGTGAATCTATCTTGCTGAATTCCAATAGCAAAATTCTCGAAAGCATTTCCGATCGTTTGACATACATATTATATATGTCAGTTATCGGTGGGCTTCATAAACGCCATTTCAACCGACACACGGACGGACGTACGGACGGACGGACGAACGGACATGGTCCAATCGTCATCGCTTCTTACAAGGATTCCGAAAATATAAACTTTTTTGCTCTCCGACGAAAATTGTGGAAATTACAAACGGAATGACAAACTTATATATACCCTTTACACCTGTGGTGAAGGGTATAAAAATAGGAAAAGTAGAGAGAACAATTGTGGAAGAGTAGTTGATGTAGAAATTACAGTGCGTGAGTGAATTAATAACATATTTTTTAAGAGAAGCGTTTGCTAATTTTTTTGTTGTTTTTAACGGATATTATGAACAGTGAAATTTAAAACAACATTCGTACAAGATAGACACTCGTAGAAAAATGTTAGTAAACGTGTCGGAATTAAAATTGGAACAAATAAAAGTGCTGTTACGCGAACATAATTTGTCGACTACGGGGAATAAAAGTGAATTGATTTCGCGACTTATATTGGTTGTGGCGATGTAGATGGATGGAGTCTTCAGAACCAAATGTTCAGACCCAAATAAACGAACTTAAGAGCATGATGCAACAGTAATGCAGAATGCAAATCGCGAATCTAATATATCGAACACTACGTATTCTCAGGGGGTTGAAAATTTTGGCGAAAACCGTAGTCAATATTCTGTCAAGGAAATAGCTGAAACTATACCCGAATTTAATCCTACAGATGAAGGATCGTTGAGTGTAGAGCAGTTTGTTAACAGAGTGAATACAGCAATTGTTTACGCGCATAGTGTAGACAGCTAGTGATTATTGTTCAGTGGCTGTTTTCTATGTTTTTCCCCTTTGACATTTTCCCTTATTCTTATTATACAGAATTTTTTGTAAGACCACTTACGTACGTATTTTTTTATTGGATTAATCCAGTTTTTGTTTTTTTCATCTTTAAACCATCCCCCATTTCCCTCAAACAATTAAAAGGTAAGTTGTTTGAAATTTTATTATTAAAAGTGAAAATAAAAAAGTGCAAACAAAGAAATACAAGTGAAAAAATACAAAAAATAACCAACAGACAACAATCAGTGCTAAAAACACAAATTGCCGTCGGCAAAACACAATTAAACATAAAAAATCAAAATTCCCTTTTTTTTTATACCCCCCAAGTGTTTTTTTTTTATTATTTTATTCGCGTATGCTTTATTCATTTTTTAAGTGATAAAATAAAAGTTTTAATCCCTATTTTTTAATTTTTAATTTTTTAATTTTTTGCTTTTACCCAATAATTTTTATTTTATTAAAAAAAAAAAAGTGATCTTTATTTTAAAGTGTTTTTGTTGTTGTTTGATCCCAATTTTATTTATTCTCTGTTAACTCCTCTGTTAACAAAAGCTTTATTTATTACCCATATACTCAACTGTGCTAGTTTTAAAGAACATAGCACAAAAGAGAATAAATAAAACGAGATTTTACTCGCTAGTTTTTTTGTAAACAAAAACAGACGGACACGCGATTAATTAATAAATAATTTTTTCTTGTGTTTAAAGTGTTTAATAAGAAAATAATAATAAACAAGAAAGAATATATATTGTGTTTGTTGTATCTAGTGGCTGAGAGTGTTTTATATTTTTTAACAAAAACAAAAACACAGCTTATTTACTCTCACTGCTTGTTGGTTGTTTTTATACCCTACACCACCAAAGGTGGTTGGGGTATTATGTGTTTGTGCAGAAGTTGTAACGCAGAGAAAAAATCTTCCGACCCCCACCTTAAAGTATACCGTTCGACTCAGAATCATTTTCTGAGTCGATTTAACGATGTCCGTCCGTCCGTCCGTCTGGTCGGCTGGCTGGCTGGCTGGCTGGCTGGCTGGCTGGCTGTCCATGTAAAGCTTGTGCGCAAAGTACAGGTCGCAATTTTGAAGATAATTTGATAAAATTTGGTACATATGCTTTTTTCAACACAAGGACGAAGCCTATTGAATTTGGTTATGATCGGCCCATTATTTCACCTAGCCCCCATACAAATGTCCTCCCGGAATAGAGTTTTAACACTTACAGATACCTTAAAAATAGGAATATTGTAATGAAATTTAGTACAAATAAGTTTTATATCAGCAAAAATCAGTCTGCCAAATTTCATGAAGATCGGTCCAAAACTGACCATAGCTCCCATACAAACTCCTCTCCCGAAAATCACTAACATGCATAAATCCCATACAAATGTTAGTATTATGTTAATATTTAACACAAGTATGTTGTATACATATACGTAAAAACAAAATTATGTGGATCGAAATGGTGTAGGGTGTCATATAGTCGGGCTTGACCGACTATATCTTCTTCTCTCGTTTTTCTTGTGTTTCTTTTGTTACACACAACATAACACTAGTGCTGTATAATTTTAATCAAACGAATAAACCGGTTACTAAGTTTTTTTTTTTGTGATAAAGTGCATTTATACCCATTGTTTATTAAAATTTTACTCATTTTGTAAAACTAAATTGTGCACTTTATTAATTTAATCATAATTTTACCCGAAAATAAATAATTAAAAGAATAATTTTATATAATTTTGAAGAAAATTAATTTATTCGTTTACCCGAAAGTGAGTAACCGTGTTTATTTATTATTGGTACTAGTGTATTTATTATTTTTTATACTTTTTCTAACTGCGAAAGTGATTTTATAATTAAAATATTTGTTTTCAAATATTTTTTAATCCAAAATCCCACGAAAATTGTGATTAAACCCCCTTATTTTTTTGAATATTTGTTCTGAATTAGTGGACAAAATATAAAATCGCTTTCGCTATTAATATTTTACCCTTATTATTGAAATTTATAGTGTATTTTTTAATTTTTACCCTTTATTTGTTGAAATATTTACTTTATTTCTAAAATTTATACAACTTTATTGGAAATTTATTGATTTATTTTAAATTTTCCCCGTTTTTTTGCAAAATTTATTTTGTTTTTTATATATTTTACCCCTATTCTATATATTTTAATTTTTTTTTACCGTGATAATTTTCAATCCCCTTTCAATTATTTTTGAAATTATAAACCTTTGTTTGAAAAGGAAAGCAACTTAGTTCGATTTTTTATATTTGATACATTTTTTACTTGCTTTTTTTTCAAAATTACCCATTATAAATTAAGATCAAAAATGGATCTATCAGCTTTGATTCGTAATACTGATCGTTTAGCAGATTTTGAGGCTTATGTTGCCATTATACCCGTTTCTGAGCACAGAATGGGTTCATTAGTTAGTCATGAGAAGGAACTTAACCGTTTATGGGAAGCTGTTAGGTCAACATACGACACTTTGTTGATTGAGGCTGAACAAAAGAAAAGTCCTCAAATTGTAGAGGTTAAGTCCCGATATATGGGCTCTTATAGTACATATACCCGTGGTATATCATTAATTACGGCCCATATGGACCGCTTAAAATCGGCCGCGCAGGCTGAAAAATTAATGGAAACCTCTGTACCCATTATGAATTTACCCCCTTGTGATACCCCTATTTTCTATGGTGACTATAAGAGCTGGCCCTCTTTCCGAGACATGTTCTCTGCGCTGTATGGTAATAACCCCCGATTAACACCAGTTCAAAAACTATATTATTTATTGCAAAAAACGGCGAAAGATGCCCATGATGCCATACAAACTGTTCCATTAACTAACGATGGCTATGCAATTGCATGGAAAAAATTAGTTGACACGTATGAGAATAAAGGGGCCCTAATTAATGAACAGCTTCGTACTCTTTTAAGTATTAAACCCCTTTCTCAAGAAAATGGACCAAGTATAAAAAATTTGCAGAGAACTATTAATGATTGTATTACGAATCTTTCATTGCTTGAAGTTACCCCTGAAATTTTTTATCACGTAATGTTAGTATATATTTGTGCCACAAAATTACACTCTGAGTCTTTGGGAACAGTCAAAGAAACTTTGTACGAAAACTCCTAAGTGGGAAGATAAGGATGCATTTCTAACTGCTCATTTCAAGACTCTTGAATCAATTTCAGACATAAGGCAGTCTCAATCTCAATCCGTTCAAAACCCGAACAAAAATTTGAGTACTGCAAACCCCCGTAAAAATTCCAATTTAAATTTATCGAAAAAGTCGTCAAATGATTCAAGAAAGGTCCAAAGTTTCGCGACAAAAACTGTTTCAACCCCAACACCTTGTCGTTGCTTTATGTGTCAAGGATCACACCCCCTAAGACTTTGTCCCCCCTTTTTGAGTCAGAGTGTTGATGAGAGAATGTCGACCGTTAAAAGACTTAGATGTTGTTCAAACTGTCTTGCGACCTCTCATGAATACAAAAACTGTAAAAGTATCCATGTTTGTTCTTTATGTAAATAGAGACATCACTCTTTGTTACATAGAGATGTAAGGCCACAGGGATACGCTCCCAGTGTAGCTTCACCTCAGACTAATACAGCTACTAATTCTGCTATTACCCAGCAGCCCAATCAGAGTTTAAACCCTATCCCAGCAAACAATCAGGTACAAACCCCAATTAACTTTAACCCATCAACATCTACAGCAGCTCAAAATACCCATACTTATTCAGCACATCTGAACTCAAACCCCCATTCTACAGTCCTCTTAGGCTCGACTATTTGTATAGTCCATATTAACGATGTCAGATGTGCTACCCGAGCGCTGGTTGACCCCGGTTCGCAAGGTACTTTTATTTCAAGGAGGTTACAAAGGAAACTTGCGATTCCAACATTTTCTGTGCCAACAACTAACGTTACTGGAATGATGGATTGTTATGCTGGAAAGTCTTCAACCATGTGTGCTATAACTGTCGGATCTCCTATCGACCCCAGTTTTAAATTGAAAATTTGCGCATATGTTGTTGAGAAAATTACCGGTCGGTTGCCCTCGTGTTCTCTCACTGATATTGTAACCTCAAATTTCCCCGATATTACAATGGCCGATGTCATGTGTACCCGTATGGATATTCTCTTTGGAGGGAATGTTTATCCAAAAATTTTAACTAAGGATGTTAAGATACATCCAAATGGCAACCTGATCGCCCAGAGAACAGTTTTCGGTTGGATAGTAACAGGTGAAGTTCTTCAGTCTGAACCCCTACACTCTGTTGCAAATTTTTGCACCCAAATTGATTTAAATAATCAACTTTCTCGGTTTTGGGAACTAGAAGAAGTTCCACAAGCCACCCGTTTTTCAGAAGCCGAAGAATATTGCGAAGAACTTCATCAGTCCACAACATATCGAAACCCAGATGGTCGCTATGTAGTTTCACTCCCCTTTCGACCAGAATTTCTAAATGAATTAACTTTAGGAGATTCTCGATGTAGCGCTCTGTCTCAATTCAAAAGAAATGAAACCCGTCTTTTAAAGAACCCCGAATTAAAAACACATTATGATAGTGTGATTAATGAATATTTTGAAATGGGACATATTAGAGCTGTTGAACCCCCGAGTGCAAATGCGACTACTTATTATTTACCACATCATGCCGTATTTAAACCCGATAGCGTCACTACTAAACTGAGAGTAGTATTTAATGCTTCAAACCCCTCTTCTAATGGCGTGAGTTTGAATAATATTTTATACCCCGGACCTGTTTTGCAGGCAGACCTTACGGTCTTAATTCTAAAATGGCGACTTTTCAAGTATGTCTTCAATGCAGACATTGAAAAGATGTATCGCCAAATATTGATTCATCCCGATCAAACCCAATTTCAAAGAATATTGTACCGTGAAAACCCAGAAGTTGACGTAAAGGACTATGAGTTAAATACGGTCACGTTCGGAGTGAACTGTGCACCTTATTTAGCGATACGAACTCTCATACAATTGGCAAACGATTGTGAACCCCGAAGTCCTGCGGCATCTGAAATTTTGAAAACCCAAATGTATGTCGATGACGTACTTGCTGGCTCTCATGAGCTAGAAGACGCTTTTAGGAGACGAGTTGAACTTACCCATGTTCTTAATTCGGCTGGTTTCATTTTGAGAAAATGGACAGCTAATCATATCCGTCTCTTAGAAGATTTACCCCGTGAGAATCTGCTTGATGCAGACTTCTTAAAAATTTCAGATGCTAGCAATGCGAAAACTTTAGGCTTGCGATGGAACGCAAATAATGATTGCTTTTACTTTAGATTAGCTTCGCAGCCTCGTGGAAATACAATTACAAAACGAGCCGTCTTGTCAGAAATTGCTAAGCTTTTCGATCCAGCCGGTTGGCTATCCCCAAAGATAATAGTAGCAAAAATTATCATGCAGCAAATTTGGAAAGACAAGACTGATTGGGATGATAATTTAAAACCTTTAACCCTAATTCAGTGGCAAACCTTTTTAAATGATTACCCCAATATCGAGAAAATTAATATTCCAAGATGGGTTAATTTTCAACCTGACTCCGATATTGAACTTCATGCATTTTGTGATGCATCAGAAAAAGCTTATGATACAGCGCTTTATCT
Source organism: Protophormia terraenovae (assembly GCA_951394005.1). Classification (NCBI taxonomy): domain Eukaryota; kingdom Metazoa; phylum Arthropoda; class Insecta; order Diptera; family Calliphoridae; genus Protophormia; species Protophormia terraenovae. Next base: position 101,249,126 of record OX596073.1, read on the forward strand.
ACGAAATGTATCGACATATAATATCACGGCGCATTTACTCGCGTCTAAAACGAAAGTAGCTCCCGTAAAGTGTGAAACATTACCCCGTTTAGAACTTTGTGGAGCGGCTTTGATGGCAAAAATGGTAGAATCTCTGAGTAGTCAATTAAATCTAGACAAGAGAAAGATTTATCTGTGGACTGATTCTACCATAGTTTTATCTTGGCTAAAAAAACCCCCATGCCATTGGCCCACTTTTGTCAAGAATAGAGTTGCGCTAATTTTGAAAAAGGTTGGTAACGAAAATTGGTTTCACGTTGACTCCAAAGATAACCCCGCCGATCTCGCAAGTCGCGGAGCTCTGGCTCGTGATTTAATTGAAAATTCCTTGTGGTGGCATGGTCCTTCGTGGCTAACGAAACCACAAGAATATTGGCCCCAGCATTCTGTTACCGATCATCAACATTTAGAAGTTCAATCATTTTCGGTTCAGACCAAACCCTCTTATGACATACTTGAGCGCTTTTCAGATTTACCCCGAGCAATGCGAATTATTTCGTATTGGTTCAGGTGTTTAACATATTTGAAAACTCGAAAATGTTTGTACAACACCTTAGATTTAACCCAAACGGAAATAAAATTTACCCGTGATCGATTAGTGCTCGTATGTCAACAGAATTTTATCCCAGAATATAGTATTCTTTCAAAAGGTACCCCCTTACCGACAAAAAGTAATTTGCTCACACTGAACCCCTTTATCGACTCAAATGGCTTCGTAAGAATCAATGGTCGATTAGTCAGATCATCTGGTTTGACTTATGATGAGCGATACCCAAAGATTTTGCCTTATTCGGCAAGTTTTACACGTTTATATGTGGAACATGTCCATAAATGTTCAGCCCATGGCGGACATTCTCTAATGCTCCGATTAATTAGAAGTGAGTTTTGGGTCCCGAAATTAAAAAACTTGATTCGTACTGTGATTCATAATTGCAAGGAATGTACAATTTACAGGAAAAAGTCCGGTCAGCAAATAATGGCTGCATTACCCCCTGAACGTTCGTCTTTTTCGAGACCGTTTACACATACCGGCTTAGATTTCGCTGGTCCGTTCGATATTAAGTCCTACATTGGTAGGGGTTGTCGAATTACGAAGGGCTATGTCCTTGTGTTTGTTTGCTTTGCAACGAAGGCAATTCATTTAGAGGCAACCGGTGACATATCGACGGAAACATTCCTTGCTGCATTTTCCCGCTTTTTCTCAAGACGAGGCTGTCCTTCACATTTATACTCAGATAATGGCACTGCCTTTATAGGTGCGGCTAATATCCTGGAAACCGACCGCAAACATTTCTTACCCGATTTGAGAAGGAAAGTCTTAGTACGAAATAGTTTTCAACCCATTGAATGGCATTTTATACCCCCGGGTGCTCCTCATATGGGCGGCTTATGGGAAGCCGGCGTAAAGAGTGTTAAAACTCATTTACGAAAAATTTCTGGAGTTCAGAAATTTACCTTTGAGGAATTTTCGACAATGTTGTCTCGAATAGAAGCATGTCTAAATTCAAGACCCTTAACTGCTATGAGTGAAGATCCCAATGATTTAGTTCCTTTAACCCCTGGTCATTTTCTTATTGGAGCACCTCTTCTTTCACCCCCAGAACCCGATCATTCTGATCTCTCTTTGAGTATAGCTAACAGGTGGCAAAAACTTAAGGTGCTTCATCACCAGTTTGCTAAGCGATGGAAAGAGGAATACCTCAAAGAACTCCATCGTCGTATAAAATGGAAATATCCGGAACGGGACTTCCAAGTAGGAGATTTAGTTGTTGTCCGTCAGGATAATTTACCCCCCAATGAGTGGCGTTTAGGTCGAATAGTGAAGACCAACGTAGGCCACGACTCTAAAGTCCGCTCAGCGGACGTGAGAACAGCTTCTGGCATTTTTACCCGCCCAATAGTGAAGCTTGTTCTCTTACCTAAAGAAACATGCTAATTTCCCCTTTTTTTTCTCTCTTTTTTTATTTACCCCTTTTTTCAAGGAAAATGTCATCAGTGTCGCGCCGCTTAGAGGTCCACCGCAAACCCGTAGAGGCACCGGAACCATCCGGATCGCAGAAAACCCCAAGTGACGAGAGCCTTCGGGACTGTCGTTTGTGCAAGCGCGAGCACGCGTTAAGAAAGTGCCCGCGATTCCGAAAAATGTCAGTGGGGGAACGGTGGGAAACGGTAAAAAAATATCGTTACTGCTTCAATTGCCTCGCTCACTCTCACATGAAGGACAAATGTACTTCACGTGAGAGGTGCAGCGAGTGCACCACACGTTCCTCCACCGGCATAAAAGAACACACAAACGTCGGAACTCGGCAACAACGCCAAGCAACGAGAGTCCCAGGGCAGTACCAAGCAGTTCTAATCCCAAACGCCGGAAAAATAAAAAGCGGCGCTCCACCACCACAACCAACAATACCCAACAACACCCATGCTGCACCCACCAGCATCATCAGCAGCCGTATTTTCCGCAACAGCAGCTTCATCAGCAGCCGCATCTCCAGCAGCAGCCATTCCCTCAACAGCAGCAGCAATTCCCTCAACAGCAGCAGCAATTCCCTCAACATCAACAACGGCAGTATCCTCCATCCCAGAACCCGGCAACAATCATTATAAACGTTATGTCCGGACAGGTTGTCTAAATTTGTAATGTGAATTGTTGTGAAATTTAATTAAAAATTGTAAAATGAATTTATTTAAAAAATATATCCTTTATTGTATTTCATTCTTTTCTGATGTTAATTAACCCGCGTTATCTTTGGCCTTCCTTGTTGCAGTGTTGCAAGGGGGGCGGGATGTTTACGCGCATAGTGTAGACAGCTAGTGATTATTGTTCAGTGGCTGTTTTCTATGTTTTTCCCCTTTGACATTTTCCCTTATTCTTATTATACAGAATTTTTTGTAAGACCACTTACTCTTGTAATCCCCAAGCGTACGGTACGTACTAATCGAAGCAAAAACCCGAGCTTTAAATAAAACCCCAAATTATTTTATACACAAAAAATCTAATACCCGTTTTTTATTTATTTATATTTTCGACAAAATATTTCAAGCAAAACAGCAATATATATTAAATTGAAATGTTCGGCAAAATTAAGGTTGGACGGTTCGGAGGAAATGTATTCTAATTGGAAGTAGTTATCGGCAAAATTGGTGGAGGAGTTTGGTGTTCAATTGAACGAGGCGGAAGTTCATAGAAAGATTATCGATTATTGTTTTAGGATTTCTGCTCTTGGTCATAAATACAAACTGAGTGATCAGGCAATCATTAATTATACACGCGTCGGTTAAAAAATCGTGAACTGCAATCTGCTACTGCGGCGATCAGATTTTCGTCATTATGCGATATGCGCGCGAAAAACGATTCGATAAATGTGAGTGAAAAATGAGAAACTTGAATATACGGGAAAGAAGGATAGTAAGTGCTTTAATTGTTTGGAAGAAGGACATTTTTCGTATAATTGCCCAAAACCGCAAAGTCGTCCGCGTTGTAACGATTGTCAGAAATTTCATCGACAGGGTGAGCCGCAAAATTGTGGTAAACAAACCCCAAATGTGCGCAGTGTCGAGTCGTGTGATAATTTTTTTACTCGTAAAATATTAATGAACGGTAAGGAGCTGTCCGCATTTATTGATACCGAGAATCAATGTCGTATCATACGACAGACCGTGGTGCAGAATCTTACGTGTAACCTTGAACCCTGTTTAATGAGTATAAAAGGAATTTGTGGCGGTATACGAGCTCTTAAATCGTGTTTTAGAGCAGAAATCGAAGCTGATGACGTAAAATTAGACTCAGTTTTCTATGTGACAGACGATGATTTGTTAGATAAAGATGTCTTGATTGTCCAAAATATTTTCGTAGAAGGAAAGGAAAATTTGAGAAAAACAAATTCAAGAATTCAAATCAGACAGAAGCTTGTATACAATGCAGTGAAGTAGCTGAGTCATCCAAGTCTGTTTTGCTTACGTTAATTACTGACAGTGTTGCCAAAACTTTGAAGCCATGTCCCACCAGATTATGTTTGAAAAACCGCTAGAAACCGCCTACACTTAAAATAAAATCGCTGAATTTTACCGTTAAAATATTTCTTCTTTTTAATCATGTATAAAATTGATATCTAATCCTTCATAATCTTAATTTTGAGTATCTAATTGCATTTCAAATCAATTTTGCAAACTTGTAATAAATTTGTTTGTTTAGATTTAATTTAGATTTAGATCCAAGGGAGTGAGTCGCCTTAAACTTCATATTTAACAAATTTTAACTTATTTGTTTTATTGTTGCTGTTAAATTCCACACACTATTTTTTATACCCACCATCGAAAAGATGGATGATTTTGTCATTCCGTGTGTAACATGTCGAAGGAATCATTTAAGACCCCACAAAGTATATAATTTCTGGGTCCTGGTTAGATTATGAGTCGATTTAGCTATGTCCGTCCGTCTGTTGAAAGCAGGATAGGGTTCGAAAGGGACAACGTAGGGTGATGATTTGTTTGGGATGGGCAAAATCGGTTAATAAACAAAAAAGTTATGGGCTAAAAACTAGAAACACAGGGTGTCTGTTTCATACTTTTCTGCTGATATCTCTTAAACAAAAGCATGTGCGACAACATATGTCGCACATGCTTTTGTGGGGTCGATATAAATTTGGAAACCAAAAATGGGCGTGGTTCACCCACTTTACCGCCCACCTCCCATATAAGGTAAAATTGTGTTCAAATAGTTCAAGGACCAATGTAAACTCGAAAACAAAAAATAGGCGTGGTCCGCCCACTTTACCGCCCACCTCCATATAACGTCAAATTTGAAAAAGTTGATGGTGGGTATATAGATTCGACCGAGCCGAATATAACATTCGCGCTTGTTTTACGTTGAATTTTATTTTTCACTGGTGTTTTTCAGTTTAGAGTTGATTTTTTAGTACTATTTACATATTTTTACAAAGTGGCATCATTATAAAAATTGTTGCAACTTTACTACTTTTTACTCTCATAATTTTGAAATAGTTGTGCAAAATATTATTCTATGTAGTTGTTTTCGTGTTTACAGATATTGATGCAACTTTACTACTTTGTATGGGTCTAGCAAAGTTGCAATTTCTGAGGTTTAAAAAATTGCATTTTTCAAAATTTTCGAAAATACAATGAATAAATACAACAATTAATTTTCTTAACAAAAAAGCTATTTTAAGTGATTTTTTAGAGTTTTATTAAATGATTTGTATGAATTATTATTTTTTAATACATCGTATATAGTTGTAAAGAAAAACGAGAAAGAAAGAAATAGTCGGCCAAGACCGACCATATGATACCCTACACCATTGCATGAAAATATATTAGACCAGTGGCTAATTTTAGACCAACACTTTTACTAAATGTAAAATAAAATATATAAATACAGAATAATGCGTTGATACTAACATCTATATAATCTGGATCGGATAAGACAGGTGTTAAAGCCATTGACAAGCGTGATGGTGCTGGGGCTCATAACTGAGGATCTGTTAAACAAGACATCGATGATATTAATAAGTCGACAACTGATGCTGATGCTACTTTAACAGATAAAGAGGAATCTTCTAATGAAAAAGCACCCGAACAACCTGCTGTACCAGAAGAGGAAGAAGTAAAGGAATTAACACTGGACGAATGGAAGGCACTGCGTGGAGAACGCGCAAAGCCGCAATACAACATTCGTAAGCCAAATGAAGGTGAAGATACTTTTGAATGGAAGAAAATGGTTGTACTAAATAAAAAGAAGGAAGGCGACAGTGAAGAAGAATATGAGTACGATCCATCTAAGTATCCTCAACGGGTCGGTTGCTTACAACGTATCGTCGACATTCAATTCAATTTAAACGATGGTCGTCGTGATGGCGGCGGTTTCGGTAGAGGACGTCTTCTAATTTATTTTTTAATCGGAGCAAGGACACACCTATCTCCCATATATCCTGAAACTAAAAAAAGGATTTACTGCGTGAATGCTGGTCAGAATTTTACCAAAATTTGTGATTGCAGTTACTTATGATTTTGCCAATCATTATATATATATATATATTCTGGGCTATTGAAAAAACGAAACTTCGACTCATTTCATCAAAAAATGAATTTTTGTCAATTTTTTTCCCTAAAACAGTTTAAAACCAGCTTTTTGGTTCATTAATATTGGCTTTAAATTCTCTGACTTTAGCGCACTCTAGTAGCCACAAAAACAACATTTTCCAAAAAAAATATTTTTAAATTATATGATCTATATTGTAACTTTTCCAAAAACGTATATTTCAACTCAATTTGAAAAATGTTTTTATTTTGATTTTTGTCTATGGAACAAAGCACTGTGTGGCAGTCTCTCTTAAACGGAGTATTCTGCGGTATCTTCGGCAGTCTCACATGAAGTTCCCTTTCCCATAACTGATAGTGAACTGAGATGGGCTCTGAAAAGCTTTGCCCCATTTAAATCCTCAGGCCCAGATGGCATTGTGCCTGCTGGGCATATAATTATAATGCGGACATAATAGTTCCTTGGCTAATTCGGATATACTCAGCATGCCTATCATGTTCTTATATCCCTGAGTCATGGACATAGTTGCCAGACAAATTTGGTGAAAAATCGTGAAATTTGGAGAAAAAATTCGTCAAATCAACTATTTGAAATAGTCAAAAAATCGTCAATATGAAAAACTACGTATTTTATATATTAATGAACAGTTTTTATGCTTTTTCTGATGAAATATTAAATTTTTAATTGAAAAGAAATTAATAAAAATTACATTAATTTTATATTGGTGGCATATTATATTAATAAGTACACATTACCTATTAAGTCTGATTATATGTATACATACTTATTTAAATATACTTCTTTTAAATATAAAATAATATTATATTGGTTCCCATAAATCCTTCCTAATAAATGAACCATTTACATTAGCAAATTTAAAAAGATTTTTATTTAAATTGTTTAAATTGTGTTTGTACCAACTAATTTACTTTTAAAGAATAATATATAAAAAATCGTAAAAATAGTTCTGAATTTTCTTTTAGAAAAAAAATCGTAAAATTAGGGGTAAAAATCGTTTTTAGACTTCAGACCTATTAGTCTTTCGTCCTTCCTCTTGAAAACACTGGAAAGGTTAATTGACCTTCATCTTCGTAATACAATCAACACTAACCTATTATCAGCATCTCAACATGCCTATATAAAAAGTTACACAAGTTACGTTTCGACGCAGGGTTAAAATTTCGTTAAAATCGGTTCAGCGGTTTAGGCGTGATCGCGTCACAAACAAACAAATAAACGAACAAACACGCACTTATTTTTGTAATATTATGAATTGAATATATTGAGTAATAAGGAGTGCGATCGAAAAAATCTTAAAACACGTTTCGCCTTATAACTTTTTTCAGAAGCAATATTTAGAATTTTTGTTGATCTAGTTATCTTTGAAAAATATGTCAGTTAATATTTTTAATGACAACCATGTTGATTTGCTGCGAGTTTGATCAAAATAAGTGATTAAGAAAAAGAAGTACGTGCTACAAATTATTAAAAAATTTCAAAAAAAAAAAACAAATTGGTTCTACAAATAATTGGCCTAAAGCTATGTATACACGGTTGTCAGATCTAACAATGTTGGCAGATCTGGCAATGTGATGGCAATGTAAATAATATATTAATAATAATTACAATTTCATTGCCAGACAATTGTCAGACAATAAATTTATCTGCCAACAAAAATTGTCAGTTTACACTGTTGGATGGTTGTTGAATGGCAAAAGTTGCCAGATCCGTGGTCAGACATTGCCAGAACTGTCAAACGAAAATTGTGTGTTAAATTAATTTAAATAAAAATTTGTGTGTTTTCCTTAAATTAAAAACAATGGAACAAAAAAAAAAAAAAAAAAATTGCCACTATTTTATGCATATGTTCTCGAAAGCAGCGAGGACGAAGACAAAAAACAAAAATCCGCCGCAAAATGTGGGTGAAGGATTGAGTGCTTCACCGCCAGCAGGAGGGATTTCACGCTAAATTGCTCATCCAATTACGAAGTGAAGAGCTGGAGTTGTATCGTAATTTTTTACGAATGGACTCCGAGCAATTTGATAATCTGCTTAAATTAGTGACTCCATATAAATCAATAAAGTATAAATGATTTATCTGACAATGGCGCCATTGTCAGATGCATAAAATTCGCACAGCTGACAATAAAAATTATCAGACAATTATCTGGCAATGGCAACGTTACGGTTGTTAGACATTTTCTGAACATTTTTCTGCCAACGTTGTTAGATCTGACAACCGTGTATACATAGCTTAAGAATTAAATGTCTGTCGTCAAACTGTTTCCAATGTTATTAAACAGTATAAGGAGAATTTGACAATTGATAGGAAACCTGGTTCGGGAAGAAAAAAAGGTCCACATGATATTGGGAAGCTCAGAAAATTGAAAACATGTTGAAAAGAATTCTAAACACATCTGGTAGAAAAGCAGCCCGGTTAGCTCAGTATTCTGACTATTTGGTGCGAAAAGTTGAAGCTAATGTGGAGTTGAGAACATATAGTCCAAAAAGTTCCAGCCAGGAATGCTGCAAAAAATTTAGAAGCAAAAAATAGGGCACGAAAATTAAAATCAATTTTCATACAAAAAATACTCATGTTGTATAAAGAACGACGAAACGTGTGTACTACCAGATTTTTCGCAGCTACCGGGTCAAAATGCTTATGTTGATGATGCTCGAGGATATGTTGAAGATAAGTTTAGGACCGAAAAACAGACAAAATTTCCTAAAGAATTTCCAGTTTGGCAAGATTTATGTAGTTGTGGCAAAAGAAGCAAGTCATTTGTTACAGTAGACTTTATAAATACCGAAAAATACATCAAAGAATGTTTGCAAAAAAAAATTGCACCCTACATCAGGCATTGGTCGAAAATGCTGAATTTTGGAAAACGTTAAATTTTTGTCGATTAATAAAAAAAATGTCACGCAAGTTTTTTTAAATTTTTTGACGATATTTCATAAAAAAATAGATTTAGAATGATTTGACACTAAACTGCTTCCCGCCCGGCAATAAACGAATGCAGGAGAGCAGATTTCATGAAAAAAGTAAATTTTTTAAACGACTTTTTGTAATTGCATAAAAAAGCATATTATCATAATATTTTCGCCATTATTTCTTAAGTAATGTATAAAATATATATTGATCTTTCACTCCTGAAAAAATTATTAGAAAAGCTTTACAAATCAATTTTTGCCAATTTTTCAAAATTAAAAAATATAAAAAAGATATAAAAACCAAAAAAATAATGTTTTGTAAAACAAAACTCCGCCTATTTTCCAAAAACTAATAAAATATTACAAGAATATAAAAATAGACTTATTTACCAATTCATTGATGTATAATATGTATATATAGATCATTTTAAAAGCATTATATCATGGTCTCAAATCTGACAACTTAGGTCAACTTTCACAAAATTCATTGTTATACAATATTTCCATATGTGCGTATACGTAACACACAATTGTATTGGCACGTTTTGGTTGCTGAACGAGATAACATTCGTAATAATCGCTTATATTTATTAAATATTGTTTATTTTTGAAAAATTGCCAAAAATTTATTTGTAAAGTTTTTTTAATGATTTTTACAGGAGTGAAAGATCAATATATATTTTATACACTACATAAGAAATAATGGCGAAAATATTATGTTAATATGCTTTTTTATGCAATTACAAAAAATTTAAAAAAGCTAGCGTGACATTTTTTTTATTAATCGATAAAAAATCTAACTTTTTCCAAAATTTACCATTTTCGACCAATGCCTGATGTAGGATGCATGCCTAAATCAGTTCAAAATTTCTACATTAGCCATTTGTGAAGCCTTGTCTTTTGAAATATGTAAAGAAAATTTTTTTTTCTTTAACGGAACTTTGAGAAAAAAGTGAAAGAATTGTACTATATTTTTGTAAAAAATAGCCGAATTTTCATACCAATTTCAGAGTGGTGACTTTGAATATTTTTCACGTCTAGACGTATTGAGATAATCCAAAAATTCTTTCAGCATGTTATTTTAAAATATATAGCAAATTACAAAATATTTTTAAAAAATTTTTACCTCATATATCCCAGAACTTATTCCCGAAAAACGAAAGAAAGTCGAGGCAAAAAATCAAAAATTCAAAATTCAAGTCTAAATATCTTTTTAACTGTAAGAGATAACTTAGATGAGTAAGCATATTTTTTCTTTATCTTGCCAAGCACTTTACAGAAATATAAGTTACGATTTTTTTAAACTTTTACATACTCGAGGTAGTCAATTTTGACACCCTGTAGATTTTCTTGTGTTATCACAGGGTGACTGCAAGATAGTTTTTCTCAAAGCTTAGGTCCACCTCTGCAACTCTTCCATACATTTCAATTTAATCTAACCAGTAGTTTAGGAGATACAGATTTATTACCAAAAAATTTGCGTTTGACCCCACTGTGGGACGTTTAAACTTTTATTTTTATTAGCATTTACCCACACATTACTTTGACAAAAATTAGTAACGAAAGTTACAAAACAATCAATATTGCACTTTAAAAAATTATAGGTAAAAAATCGGTTCTTTATATTCTTTAAAAACATATTAAAGATGGACCTTTAATATGATTTTGAAATCTTGGCATTGCACAGTGGGGCAGAATCGAAATTTTTTGGAAATAAATCTGTATCTTCTGATCGGCTGGTTGGATTTGCATGAAATTTGGTATAGCCATAGCAGAGGATGTTAACTTTGGAAGGGACCGAACAGACCCCTCAGGGGCGGAGCTAAAGGCGCTCAAAGTTGGGTACCTCTGAAATACAAATTTTTTAATCGCTTACCAACATTTCGAATATTTTTATTATTGTAGGCACTGATAAGACCTACAAAAAACATGCTTGCATGTCCATTTATCTTTTATAGTTTTTGAGTTATTTGCATTTGAATTTTTAAGCACCTCAATTTTGTATGTTCTTGGTCCAGGTTTTTTTCATATATATCCTAGTGTTTCCGACCGATTTCATTTGTTTTTTCTTTAGCTAATTAAAGAACAAAATTATCTGTTGAATAAAAAATTGAAGTCGATATCTTTTCCGAGTCCAAAAATAAACGATTTTGAATTTCAAAATTGCAAAAATTACGACTTTTTGTGTTTTTTTGGCCGAAAAAGTATCTTCACTCTTTTTTCTCTAAAATAAAATTTTCTTTAAAAACATATAAAAATTTTAAAGTTTTCGGAAAGGTATCTTCATAGAGAAGAGTTTAAAATAAAAAACCAGCCCAATGACTTAAGTGGTCAGGGTAGACACCCTCCCGAATTTGACCCATTTTATATGAAAGTTTTGACTTTAGTCTATATTTTCTCAAATCCCAAAGCACGAACCGGCAAACGCAATGCTGTTTAAGAATCTGTAGTATGTTGTTAAAAGTTTTCAATCAAAATCTACGGCACTTCGGAAAAATGTAGATTTTATAGTCAAAAATGTAAAAAACCCATTTTTGGGATTTTCAGCGTTTTTTTGGGAATTGTGGGATTTCTTTTACAAAAATCTCAAAGTTCTTTTCACTTTCTCATTTTGTACGTTTTTATTACAGATAAAATATTTATGATTTCTCAAAAAAACACTTTTTTACAAACATTTTTCTTTAATTTAAAAAATCAGAAAAAGTATAAACTCGATTTTTTTCATCTAAATTGTATTGCTTAGCTGATATAATTCTTCGTTATACAGAAAAAGAATGAAATCAATATATCTTTTACAGAACCGAAACTATGCCACTTTAAAGTTTATTAAGTCACTTTTTCTGATTTTTGAAATGTTTGTAAAGTGTTTTTTTTGAGGAACTCTAAATATTTTATCTGTAATAAAATCTTTGTTATTAAAGATATCATAACAAAATTTTCGGTCGTATAAAATGAGAAAGCGAAAAAAGCTTTAAGATTTTTGGGAAAGGAATCCCAAATTCCCAAAAAAAAAAAAAAAACGGCGAAAATCCCAAAAATGGGTTTTTTTCACATTTTCGCCTATAAAATCCACATTTTTCCGAAGTCCCGTAGATTTTGATTGAAAACTTTTAACAACTTATTACAAATTCTTAAACTGCATTCCGTTTGCCGATTCGTGCTTTGGGATTTGAGAAAATATAGACTAAAGTGAAAACTTTCATATAAAATGGGTCGAATTCGGGAAAGTGTGTACCCTGACCATTTGAGTTATTGGACTTGCTTTTTATTTTAGTCTTCTCTATGAAGATACCTTTCCGAAAAGTTTAAAATTGTTATATGTTTTTAAAGAAAATTTTATTTTAGAGAAAAAAGAGTGAAGATACTTTTTCGGCCAAAAAAAAAAAAAAAAAAAAAAAAAAACACAAAAAGTCGTAATTTTTGCAATTTTTTTTATTCAACAGATAATTTTGTTCTTTAATTAGCTAAAGAAAAAACAAATGAAATCGGTCGGAAACACTAGGATATATATGAAAAAACCTGGACCAAGAACATGCAAAATTGAAGTGCTTAAAAATTCAAATGCAAATAACTCAAAAACTATAAAAGATAAATAGGACATGCAAGCATGTTTTTTGTAGGTCTTATCAGTGCCTACAATAATGTATATATTTTTTTTAAATTGGGCAAAAGAAACAAAAATTTGGCAAGCGGTTAAAAAATTTGTATATCAGAGGTACCCAAATTTGAGCCCCTTTAGCTCCGCCAATGAGGGGTCTGTTCGGTCCCCCTTCCAAAGTTAACATTGTACACTCCTCTGCAATACCTATACCAAATTTCATGCAAATCCAACCAGCCGATCAGAAGCTACAGATTTATTTCCAAAAAATTTCGATTCTGCCCCACTGTGCATTGGCAGAAATAGGATGATCGTCAAAATTATTGTTAAAGCTCTAATCAAAAATGGTCTGAACGAAATTGTTTCTTCTCTCAGTGAAGAGATAATTAAGGATTGAATATTCATAGAACTAAATATAAAACAGTCAATAAATAATCTATCATTTATTTTAACATTAAGTGATGTAGAAAAGTGAACTTTATAACGTTTAACGCTCTTGCAGAAAACTTTTAAGGGAACAATAAATATTCGCAATAAAATAAATTGTTGAATATGTGGCATTAATATGCCACAATAATATAAGATTTTTCTCCAACAATATGGCACTAATGGCCGGTCAGAAGGAGTAGGACTCATCCAAGGCAAATAAAACGTGTGTTGGCTGGCTAAAACAATATATTTTAATTCTAACAAATTCAGAATTTATGCGTAAAATGTTTTGAAAAAATCAAAATTAAAAGTCGTTATCTCATAAAATTGTGACGTGATGGAATTTTTTTTTATTTAACTTTACCCACTATATAAAGCACAAGGAACACAAATTGCTTAAAATTTTTGCGATTAATTTTTTCTACCTTTATTTTGTCTTATGTTATTATTTTTTATACAAATATTAAAAAAAAAATATCTTAGAAATATTGCTAATAATATTTATTTGCTAAAAATTAATTTCTGAAGTTAAATAGCATTATTTATTTTGGCAATCGAAAACATGAACAATCTCGAAAACGTGAACAGACTTGGTAAAAATTAGTTCACGTTTCCGCGAGTTCACTGTACGTTGATTTTTGAAAGCGTTTTCTTTCGAATTGAATTGCACAATAACCCCCCTGTAACAAAGTCTATTACGGTTCCAGGGTAACAAAACATTTTCAAATTACTATGTCATAAATAAGTTTTTCTTGTTTTTTGATATGTTTAATTTTTTATTTATAATTATTATTTTATTTTGTTGAAATGTCTTTACGTTCCTTTTTAAAAATAAATTGTCGACCATACTATTGCATTTGGTATGGTAAGAGAAAAGATACTTGGAAAAAGACAAGATACTCTAGCAGTGCTTTAGCTGGAATACTTTGTGCTTGGTTAATGTGTAAATGCATGTTTGCATCATTTATCATTTCAAAACAATATGAAAATTCATTATTTTTGTTAACAATTTTAATAGTAGGTAGGTACAAGCCTAATTGAATACTTTTTTTAAGATTTAATGCTTTCTATATTTGAGTTTTTAGGTAGCGGATTCATCTTTACCGATGCTGTGAAATGTATAACGCTGATGATGTTTATATCCCTAATGGGGAAGTCAGGACGCAGTTATATGCGTGCATTAAGCTTTGCCTTCGTAATATCAGGTTTGTTTTGATATCCTCAAATTTGATTTAGTCAGTTTATCTTTAATTAGAAATATAAAATTAAAAAGGTCCCATCGAAAATTTATCTTCAAATACCGGAGAAATAGTACGAGCATTTTCCTGTTCCAAAATATTAGCAATCAATTTAACGCGTACACGTTTCGATTTAATGACAAAACCATTCCAGAAAACTTTGATACACATGAAGGAAGACATCAAAGATGTACAAAAAACATTTAATGAGCTGAGAGATGTTACGAAAGTTCTGCATGAAGAAGTAATGATGGAAGATTTAGATACAAATTCTAATGTCTCGAATGCATACAATGGAACTACAGTCGAATATAGTCGATATAGGAATTTGAATATGTTAGAAGTACCTAGCAGTCATGTTACAAAAAACTCAGATCAACAATATAATGCGGAATATATTGAAAATCGATATAAAAATAAATTTAGAAAACGATGTCTAAAACAACTGGACAATGGCAAAGTACGATGTAGAAAGGCATTTTCTAATGCCTTAAAAAAGTGTTATGAAAAAATGCCATTTATTATTAAGACCTTGATCTGTTGGCCGTTTAGAGTGGATTTCATATGTAAAATCAATGTATTAGGTGATCCAAATAAGATCTGTGATCCTTCAGATGCAGTGCCAGCTAATTTTGGAGAAACTTACTCTGAATTAATATCAACTGAAAATCAACTATACAATGATAGTTCAAATGTTAAAGTTAATTATACAATTATGAGTCCCGAAGAAATGCCCGGAGTAAAGTAATTATTCTATTTAGTATTTATTTAATTCGATTCAATTAAAAATATAACTGATTTTTAAATATAGGTCGGCTGAAGAAACTGCTAAATATATGGCAAATGAGTTTAAAATCAGAAAACAAATTTTTGATTCAATTCTAACAATATTGCAACAGTTTTTAGCATTTATGATTTTGAAAATTGTATATGGTTTGTATGGAAAACACAATACAGTTGTATAAGTAGCTTTAATTTTAATAGTTTGATATCTCTTTTTATTATTATTTAACATATTTTATCCATTGAAGTTTGTGTAAAATATCACAAGATGTATAAAAAAGATCTTGATCACGATAACATTTATGTAACGGACTATTTCAAGCATGTAGATCGACAGAGAAAATCTCTAGGCAAGCAATCGTTATTGCCATTTAAAAAGGTGTGTAAGTAAATCGATAATACATATGTATATTTAATTTTTTTTAATTTCGATTAACCATCCATTAATAATATTGTATGTATGTATGTAGTATGAAAGTCGAGGTCTTATTGATACAGATCATTCATGGAATCGTACTCAAGAAGAATCACAAGCTGCTATATTTCATTTACTACAATTCTCTTTGGAAATAATATCAGGCTGCTTCTTTTTATTTCTCGATTACGTAATTGTGTCTGTCTTATTGATAATACGTAACAATTCGGAAATGTCATTTGTTCAGGAAGGCGAACATACCATACAATTTCAGGTAAGAATTCTATTCTAAGACATTCTAAGCAGTTTAGAATGTTCTCTATTAATTTTTTTTCTTTATTGTAATTTACTATATAAAGGAAGTTAAAATTAAACCTAGCAGTTTTTTATAGTTAAAGTAATTATACTATTTTGCACATAAAGTATATTTAAAATAAGTAACTTACCCATATATTTTTCTAAATAAATAGTGTAAATTTAACTTGATTAGATTATTTAATTATGAAAATGTTATGAATATGTCGAGGGCTTATATTCAAAGTGGGCCATATGCAGATTTTCAAAAAAAGTTTTTGTGTCAGATTCTTTGTTTTGTATTTTTTATATTTGGTATTAATTTTGAAGCCAAAAGTTAATTCTAACACTATGTTTTTCACTTTTTATTTTTGGGCTATCTACAAAAAATATAATTGTTTTTAAGGAAAAACGGCCTATATACAAGTTTTTGTTTGATTTTTAAAGTATTGTAAAAATAAATAATGAGAAGTTTCTTTGCGATTTAAACTTCTTTAAACATTTTGAATTAGAATCTTAAAATGTCTCATCAAAGTTATCTTATCTAGAGTTTTCATTTTATTCGACTTTTTCATTATTCTATTAATCAAATAACTAAAAAATGCATTTTTAAATTACTCGATTAATCGAGCAGATATTTTTAATTACTTGAGTTATTCGAGTAAATTATACCTTAAAATTTTACTCTTTTTTTTCAATGTTTACTAAGAAATAAGTCAAGTATTCTATATTATATTAGTGTTTTATTAAAAAAGAAAACAACATAAAAAATATGGCTACATTCATACATTCTGAAAAATTATTTCCGAAATAATATAAAATTTTCGAACATTTCTCTCTATATTTTATAAATTCTTTGAAAGTTAAACAATAGGCCCAAAAAATTTGTACTATCATTCGTAGAACCAACAATGTGTATTTCCAAATCAAGTTAAAAATCCTTCAATTTGTTTGAAGGATACGAAACTTTCTTGCCCATTTTCAATACCATGTTGCCCATCTTTGATGGTGGGTATAAAAAAAACTATAACTCAAAACCAGTATAGAAGGGAAATCTTTAAAATCGTATTATTCAATTAATCGGCTTAATTTACTCGAAATTCTTGATTTCAATTTAATCGGACAATTATTTGAATTTAATTTGTCGATTAATCGAACAAACAATATTCGAGTGAATACCCTAATCTTATCTCAATGCTGTCTGAAGAAAAAAAGCCATTAAAGTTAGATTTTTAACCTTTTTTGGAAGTTTATAGACCATTTTATGAGTCTAAGTGGGTGAATTATACCTTAGAAAAAAATATCTTAGATACCATAACAATTTCTTAAAAAATTATAACTAAATAAAAAGTGCAATAAACATCGTCTTTGAAGGTTTTAATCACAATTGAATTGTTGATATGCAATTTAAAACAATTTTAATTGGTTTACATTTTTTTTTTTTTTTTTTTTTTTGCAAAAGATTTTTTGCAATTTTTTTCGCATGCAAAAATATTATCTCTTACTTCTTTAATTTCCGATAAACAAAACGGAACGGAACATTTTATAATACACATTAAAAATAAATTAAGACAAAAAGGGCTATTTACTATAACATCGCGAATAATGGTGTTAAAAGATTTATTTTTCAGTGTCAGGTTTAGTAGACGTAATATTAATAATTCGTAGAAGACCGGATTGCAACATGTTGAAATATGAGTGAAATATGGTCCGTTTTGAATATAAGCCCTCGATATGTATTTTTATATAAAAAAAACTGGCCAACATTTTATACAAATAGTGAAAACACTATTTTTTAAATACTTTTCTTTTTAAGATTTTTTAAACTATTTTCTGCAATAATAAATAATTAAGAAACTTTTTAAAGGAAAATCCCAGGACGCACATTGTGCGATTTAAAAAAAAAATTAAATGGAAATAATTATGGAGTTTCGAAACGGCTATTCCGATTAAATTTTTAAATTTCACTCCGTGTTAGTACATGTTAACAGCTACAAATTCAATGTTTTTATTAGTTGAATAGTTAGTCTGCGTAGTTATCTTCCATTTTCGGATATTGTTGCAATAATACACTGAGAAAAACAAAATGGCAACAATAAAACATGGAAGTAAGAAAATAACTAACATAAGAAAATGTTAAAAAAAAATCAAAAAAATTGAAAAAAATGCGTTTTTCACCTTCATTCATATATAACTTTTGAAGTAGGAATGTAATCTTCAAGCACCACCGCAGAATTTTAGATATTATTGTCATCAACAACTATGTTGACTTTCACGGCATAACATTCAGACCAATTTGTGCCGTATAAAAAACAATAAAGCCTATTTTCGGAAAATTTTACTCATTCATTTAAAAAATATAGAGCATATTTAAAAAAACGGGAGTTTATGTTACTGAAATGAATTATACAGTAGTAATTAAGACATTACTTTAATTTAAAACCCCAAAAAGTATACGTTTTCTGGGTCCTGGTTAGATACTGAGTCGATCTTGCCATGTCCGTCTGTTGCAGGATAGGGCTCGAACGGCACAATGATGAAACACAAAATTTGGCCCAAATAATTATCTCATATAAGGTTTATTTGATATTGAAAATGAGCAAAATCTGTAAATAAACAAAAAAGTTATGAGCGAAATACTAAAAACATAAGGTGTCCGTTGTAGCTTAATTTCATACTTTTCAGCTATATCTCTCTTAAATAAAAGCATTTACTATAACAACATTTTCATGGGTCAATATAAACTTGGAACAAAAAATGGACGTGGACCGCCACTTTACTGCCCACCACCCATATAAGGTGAAAGGTCAAACAAATTTTGTACAAATAATTCATGTTTACATATATTTCGCGCAATTTAGGCCATTTACCATAAATCGAGAACGGTGTGTAAGATACACCAACAGACAAATTGTTCTCGAGTTTTAACATTGTGACCGCTGAATGAGGTGGTGATAGTATTCATACCCATAAAAAGAAATCAGTACGTGATAGAAGAAAAGTGAAAGCAGATTTTTGTTTTTATTATAAATGGCATGACATAGTATTACCAGCTTTATAATAAAAGTTTAAAAAATGTACCTTTTTGCTGGTTTCATTTTTTAAAAGAAATTTTCAGGAAAAAGTATTCATCCATTTTGCATGAAAAATATTTTTTCCGATACTAATTTCTGAATAACTACGAAACTGTTGGGCAGATAAAAAAAAATAATGTTATAGTGACTTAAATATAATTATACCCTACCTCACCAAAGGTGGTTGGGGTAACGATGTCCATCTGTCCGTCTGGTCGGCTGGCTGGCTGGACGGCTGGCTGTCCATGTAAAGCTTGTACGCAATTGTGCGCAATTTTGAAGATAAGGTACATATGCTTTTTTCAACACAAGGACGAAGCCTATTGAATTATTTCACCTAGCCCCCATACAAATTTTCACCTAGCCCCCATACAAATGTCCTCCCGGAATAGAGTTTTAACACTTATAGATGCCTTAAAAATATGAATATTTTAATGAAATTTAGTACAAATAAGTTTTATATCAGCAAGAATCCGTCTGCCAAATCGGTCCATAACTGACCATAGCTCCCATATAAACTCCTCTCCCGAAAATCACTAACGTGCATAAATCATACAAATGTTAGTATTATGTTAATATTTAACACAAGTAAGTTGTAAATAAATAAAAACAAAACTATGTGGATCGAAATGGTGTAGGGTATCATATAGTTGGGCTTGACCGACTATATCTTCTTCTCTCGTTTAAGTCTGCATCTTTTGTGTTGCTAAATCGCACAACCTGTTCTCGAGTAATTAAGGAGTGCGTTCGAAAAAATCTTAACATAAATAATATTCAATAACTTGGAAATGGTTGATCTTAGAGTTTTTATTATTTTTTTATTTAATTGATAATTTAATACAGATCACAGAAAAATATAACTTTTATAGTTCTAACCACTACTTATGAATTTGTGGAAAAATTTTGGTAACCCTTCCGTTAGAGATTTAATAGTTGCTTCAGTCACTTTTTTGGAACAGTGTGCACATATTCTTTTAAAATCTTCGGTATTTTGGAACACCTTTTTTATGCTCTTCAATTCACTTTTCACAAGAGCTCAATATATCCCCACTGGTTTAAGTTATGGAAAATTTTGAAAATTTACCTCTCTTGGTACTTAAACTATGTTATTGTTTTGGTACCACCCCAGAGCTTTCTTACCGTAGTGACATGATACAAAATGGGTCCAAAAATATGTGGACACGTTGTGCTCTCTTGCAAATATTCCTTAATGCATATTTTGGTATTTATAGATCCGAATGTATCAAATGACTTTCCTGTCTTACCGCAACTGCAAAATGCTTGTTATACCGGCAATTTTGTAAGAATTTTTTTCAGCTTTTGGGTCCTAAACTTATTTTTAACATTGTCCCGAACATTAACAATAAAAAGTTTTGACTGATAAGCTGAGAAAATTCTGCCAGCTCATACGTTTCTTCGTCAATTATACAACTTGAGTATTTTTATATGAAATTTTGTTTTTATTTCCGTGTCCTAATATTATCAACTCTGCATAAGCTTTAAATTTTCGCACCAAATAGTCGAAGTACTGAGATAACTGAGCTGCTTTTCTATCAGATGTCTTTGGAGTTCCCTTCAATAAACTTTTAATTTTCTGGCCTTCCTAATATCATGGGGTCCTTTTTTTTCTTTCCGAACCGGGTTTCATATCAATGGTCAGATCCTCCTGATACTGTTTAATAACATTACAAACAGTTTCACGGCAGAAATTTAATTCTGTGACCAATTATTTGTAGGGCCTATTTTGATTTTTTTGAATTATTTTAATAATTTATAGGACGTAAATCTTTTTTGTCACTCATTTTGATGAAAATAACGACGAACCAACATGGTTGTTATTAAAAATAATAACTGACGTATTTTTCTATGATAACTATATCAAAAAAAAAAAAAAAAAAAAAAAAAAATCCTTATACAACATACTCATGAATTGGCCTTATTAATGGGGAGATGTTAGACATGCCCATAAAAATTACGACTTGATAGAAAAAAAAAATTGAAAGCAGATTCGTGTTTAGGAGATTAAATACCATATATTCCACATATTTTTTTGAAGGAGGACGAAAACAATATTGTTTTTCGACCAGTGTTATTCATGTCATCTATACACAAACAAATTTTAAATATTCATAGTTATCTAAATTTATTACATGGCAAATCTTACCGGGATATCTCAAAGAATTTATCGAAATTGATTTAAAAACCTCGCCTACATATTGATAAAATATCTGCATATCGTCCATTCCATGAAAGAACGCCCAAAATTATATGTACAACTTTAAATACAAATATTTCTGGGAAGGCTTTACGGAAATTTTTTATTTAAACGGCGTTTGAATTGTAATTATATCAGCTTAAACATGAATATTTTACAAATAAAAAATACTTTTTAAAAATGCATTTTAATGCAATTGCATTTTCCTTTAAATATGCTATTAAATTTTTTAAATTTTTCTACGTCTTTGGAAAGCATGAAATCTTTACATTAAAATAAAAATCTGAAATTTTTGGGACGCACACATGTACTGGGCATAATTTCCCCTTTTCTTCAACTAGTTTAAATTTTTTCATATAATAATTATATTTTTCTGGTATTATGAGTAGCTTTACGTATTTTGTTAAAAAAAATGTATTGTGTTATTTTTTAAAAAATCGTTAAAAATAGTAAAACTTTATGTATCAGACTAATTATTGATTTAAGTTATAACAAACAAAGTATTTTTAAATACACTTCTGAAAAATTAAAATTTAATAAATTCACAACTAACAAAAATGCGTCTAAAAACTGCATTTATATTTTTAAAATATTATGGATCGAAGAGGTGGTTTTCGAAATGCTGACTAAATTACACAAAAAATATACAATGGCCTTTTAAATACTTTTTAAATTACAGAAATCCATCAATAACTTCAAGATATATGAATATTTAAAATTGCATACTTTTTATATTTTGTTAACTTTTATACAGATTTTAAAGAAAATTCTAAAAACAAGAAAAAATTTTATTTTTATATGAAAAATTTGGAACATATTTTTATAAAAATTGGATTATGCATATAAGATTTTCGCGTCCAAAAAATTTGATACTTTTAATTTAATATAAAGATTCCAAACTTTTCATTTATGTTAAAAAATTAAAAAATTTGAATAGCATATTTAAAGAAAAATGCATTTGAAAAATGCAATTGCACTAAAATGCATTTTTAAAAAATCTTTATTATTTTTAAAATATTCGTCGTAAAGCCGCCATATGCGCCAATTTCACAAAACTGAAATTGATAAAAAGCTTAATGGAGTTTATGTATACAAATTTGTATCGAAATTGAAAGCAGTCAAGTAAAAAAATACACTTTTTCTGGCGTTCTTTCATGGAATGGTCGATATTGTTTAAAAACAAAAAAATCTCAAAATATTTTTTCTTCCCATTTGAAAATATAAAACTTAGGGCTAGTTTTTAGGATGTCGATTATATACATTTAGCGGTTACATAGCTTAAGCTATTAATGATGTTTTTCAATAAAAGATTATTATATATATAATCTAGGTTTAACTCAGCTTCATTCGCCAGTTAGACCTAAGTTAGTACTGTCATGACATACACAGCAGAATAGAAAAATAAATATTAAAATATAATGAAAAACATAATATTTAATTTAATATTATAAATAAACAAAAGTAACTTTTTTTCTTACTTTAAAGTTGTCAGCTTACAAATGTGGACGTAGTTTTTGAAGGACAAATAGATATTGCAGCTCAGTAAAGGATGTTGTTTCAGATTTACCAAGACTTTTGCTAAAAAAAATATTGCTAAATATGCCTTATTAATATATTTTATAAGAGACATTGAATATGCATGTAGTTGGCATGTATTTCCCAATATTCGGTATGTCATGATCCAATAGTCGGCATATCATTTTTTATTAATGAAATAAAAAGTAACTGCACTGAAAATCGTTCTTTTATGTCCATTATTTTATAAAATGGGGATAAATTGAATTTTTCATTATGGAACATTTGTGTTTCTGACATCTTTAGCGTTTAAAAACCCATGCGAATGAGTGTCTCGATTTAATGCTCTTTTTTTTTTTTTGGATAAATCATGTAGAAATACCATTTTAAGCAGGCGAATCAATGAGCTAAACATATTTCGTACCCAATGTTACACAGAGAAAACAGATTCGTTGTGGCAACCGAATTTTTTGCCAATCGAATTTAGTCAGTTGTGGTAACTATCTATACAATTCAGTTGTAGTCACTGTAAAATTTCGGTTGATGCAACTGATTTGAAGACAAATTAATTCGTTTGCCACAACTGAATTTAATAGTAAAAAATACTTTTTATTTATTATGCTTTTTATTTAAGTTTTACCAAACTATAAAAGTATATTACATAAATTTCACTTATTTCTGCATACTTTACATATGTATATTAAAGACTCTAGGATGATCATTTAAAATGCTTCCAAAATAAATTTTTTTGGCACCAACACCGCAATCTGCAAGAAGTTTTATGTAAGACATTATACTATATCAAACGGACACTTATCTCCTTAAACAAACCTGTATCGTTGAATAATTATTTGTGTACCGAGAAAACACTTTTCTCACTGAGCAGGATGTTTTACTTTTACTCTTATCATTTGTCCAAATTGCTATATGTGTCCGCTCTTTGCTCCATTAGCTGTTCATTCTAATAAAAAATACAATAAAGAGATATTAGCGATGGAAAATAAAAAATATAGTCATTGATACATATGTATATTAATCTTACCTTTTAATATTTCAATTCACTTTTTTCTTTTAAATTTTTTTTTTTTTTTTTTTTTTTTATTTGTAAATTATTTTATTTAATTTTGAATGTCAAATGATAAAAAAAAAACAATTTGAGGTTCACAATTAATTTATCAGTTAAGAACACCGAATCTTCTTTTTTTCATTGTTTGCTTATACAGTAATCGAATTAATTACATTCTCATTATGAATAATAAGCTAATGTAATTAAAAATATTTTTATTGTATACAAATATATATGTGTAAACAATTTATTATTTGTAAAGACCATATTAGTAGTACTAACAAATATTATTATGAGTTTAAATTAATTGCTTCAACCGACATGGTAAAAATAGTTATGGGGATGGCTTAAATTGGTTAATATCATTATTTAAAGATTGCAGATAACTACATTCCTCTGTAATTATGAATTTAAAAGTGTTGGAATAGAAAATCGTTTTAACTTAATAATATTAAATAATAACAATGGAAATTCGATATGTCTTATGCAATTGTAATAGACTCAATCGTTTTCCAACCAATCTTTTTTCTGTGTGTAGGTACATGTTTACTTCAAAATTTTTCTTAAAAATCTGTGATTTGAATTTAGTTCCGAAAATTTGAAGAAAACATATTATGGAAGTAAAATATATTAAAATAAGATACAGCATTCAGTTGTGCGGGCTCCGAAGACCAATATTTAAAGTTGTAAAGGACAAACCAAATCACCTAGGTCTTTAATATTGATATTAGTAATTATTTGGACCTATGTTTGAAATCAATCTTGAGAAATAAAATGTGAAGCATTTTTGCCAAATGTACAAGACCTGTAAATTTCAATCGTTGGTAAGAAAATTTATATAATTTTTAGTATTTTTCAGTAGGCAGCATATCTATTTTTGCAACGGCACACTTTTGTAGTACTTATGGCATTATAATTTAAATAAAAATATGAAAAATTTTGTTCCTAAAGTCGGCAACCACTAAAATACGAAATGCTATAATTTTTCACTACGATGTCCTCATTCAAAACATAATTTGAATAGATATCTACTCTCAGGACACATTATTTATAAAATATAACGTAAATTATTATGGTTAATTGCCTTTTTAAAATTGGTCTATACACAAATTGTTTTCTAAAAAAAAAAGCTATCCAAAACGTGTTGCTACAAATAGAGGAAAAATGCTATAGAAGTTCTCATCTTAGAATAATTTAATCATTAGAACTAAAAATAATAATATGTTTACAATGATCGATCTTATGGTAATATATGATAGTCGCTATTCTTATTTATTTGTTTAAATTATTAATTGCCGATTACTGGTATATATAGAACTTAGGTGCACTTATCCTAAAGTACATAAATTTTAATTTTTATTCTATTTTGTTTGCTTTTTTGTTTATAAAATTTAAAGCATTGCCATAAATTTAAAAAAAAAATCCCCTCTGTTTTCAAAATTCAGTATGTCAATTCTAGCGAATTTGACACTTTTAAACTCGTTTTAATTTGTTTGTGGATTAATTTAACAACAAGTTAAAACAAAGTTAACTCATAAGTAAAAAAAATTGCTCTTATTGTTTGATTTTTATTTTTCATTTATGTTTTAAAAATCACTGATTTTTATTTAAAAAAGTCAAAGTAATTTTTATTTTGATAAAATAAAAATCAAAGCAAATTTTTATTTTTCAAACAATAAAATAAAAATAAAAAACAACAATATTTGATTTATTTTTTAAAACTTATAAAACCTTTGGTCTCTGCTTATAACTTTTATGTCCGTAAATATTTTTCAAAGTTCTTTCTTTACACTTCTTTGCTATTTGTTTTTAATAGAATAGAAGAAAAACTTCACCAAGCTATGTTAAAAATAAAAAAATTGTAATTTTTGAAGCCCAATATCTCGTAAACTAGAAGAGATGAGATATGACTTGAGATAGACTATGACCAGTAGAATCCTCTAAAATAAATATCTTTGAAATCGATTCAATTGAATAGCTGTTTTGAAGTTCCATAATTATTTCCATTTCATTTTTTTGAATCGCACACTGTGGGACGGAATTGTAAGAGAGATCTCCTCAAAAGGTCTGGAATCCAAAAAAAAAAAACATACATTTTTAAACCACTTGTAATAACGTGGGCCAATTTAAAAGAACCAATTGATGTAAATTAATTCTTGAGCTCAGGTTTTCCTTATCTATAAATTAATAGTGTGGCATAAAAATATATATAGAAATGGGCTCTAAGTGAAATATTTTAAAATTTTGAATTAATTTAATGTACTTACGTAACTAAGGAATTATTTAAATATTAGTATAATTTGATTTTGAATATTATTATTTACTTCGTTCTTATTTTTTTAGATACAAGGATCAGGTCTAATAGCACGACTTTTGAGAAAAACAATGGGTAATTTTAATATGCACGAAACCGTTTCAACGTACTTAACTAATGAGACTTGCCTGCCGAATCCAACCACTTTGCAAAAAAGGTAAGAAATTGAAAAGGCATACATATGTACATTCTAGGGTATCCAATCGATTAACCGTCATTCTGTTATTCGGTTAATTTTGGTGGATTAACTGTTTGAATTATTTAAAACTGTCTATTTTCTAATAACGAATAAATCGAATAATCTGTGTAGAAGAACCGATTTTTTTTTTTTGAGAATAATTAAGAATTATTTATTTTTTTACTTTTAAGATAAATTTTTGAATCGTCTGTTATATCCCACCAAAAATAAATAAAAGTAATTTTTGGGAAAATAGTTTTTCATTACTTCCAAAGTATCAATAAATGTACGTTTTATTGTGCTTAAGAAGTAATACAAACAGCATGAACAGAAATTATAAAAAAACTCAAATGAATTGTTCTGCTATAAGCGTTGCTACGCACAGTGGTTCCAAAACGCTTTTTTGGAAATAATTTTGTAACTTGTGAACCGTTGGTGATATGTCAAGTTGATTTGGCCAAAAATTCATTTATGATATGCTAGAAAATAAATTTTATATATGGATAGTCCTTGTAAATCTGTACCAGTTTAAGAGACTTTCAGGTCGAAATAATTTTTTCTCTCATTTTTAAGACTCTTTTTTTTAATTTTTTTACTTGGTGGGCTTTATATTTCACCAGATTTCTTACAAAATTCTAAATAATATTGCTGCAAGAATCATATAAATATATGAATCCAATAAAAAGTTACATAAATCTGAAGTTGGAACTAAAAAAATTGATATTTTTTGTTTTTTTCCAAAAAGGTGAAAAATTTTGTTTTTTGTTCTGCGCTATATAATTTTTTAAATGTTTTCAGAAGAAATCTTAACGCAAATGCATGTAAAGCAAATCCGGAGGAGCTTGGGACAAAGGTAAATTTTTAAAAACTTTTTTATTAAGTTCTCAAATTGAAAAACTAGTATCAACATAAAATTGTTGTAATTAATTACCTCCAAATGCAAGGTAAACACCTAGTTTGGGGCAAAAGTGTTGTGTTGTCAAGAATTTTGTGCGACAACATAAAGTGATACTTTACTTAATTTCTTAAATTTGGCTTCCAATTTTCAAATTAAAAGTGCTAAATTTTAATGTTCTATTCATTAAATTCTATTCAAATTATTATTACATTTGAAAAACAAGGATATATCCGGCCATATTATTGGAAAGTCTTCGACCACAATCCAGAAAGATTTCTTGACTCCAGATAAAGAAAATAAGGTAAAATTAGTGTATTTGTCTTTATAGTGCAACATTTTATCTGAGGCTAAAACATTCATTTCGTTATACAAAATAACAATTCATAACGAAATTTAGAAGAAATTGAGAGGGCAGAAACCCTAGGACAACGAAGTAAAATCGTAACGATATAAATATTCTCGCCAAAAGAGAATGAGTTTCATCATCTAAAGTAATAAAGAAAGAAGTAATTATAACTATGTTAGCTTTTACTGCCAGGAAAAAGCTCAAATTTATGAGTTTTAGTAGTAGCTATTCTAAGTAAAAGTCACATCATTGTTGTGCTAATTTAATAAAGCGACCCGTAATAGAAAAAATAACCGTTAAAGTCCCAGAACCATTCTAAAATACAGTTATTTGGGAGAATAAACAAAAATCTTATTAAAATTTAAAAAAAAACTGAGAAAATTTCAGTATCTGCCATGGAAAAGTCTGAGGTTTTAAATTTTTGTAATAGCAGGTCGTGTAAAAAATGTTTTCTTAAGATTGGTATATATGAAACCCATTTGTTTGAACCTTGTCTGAACAGTTTGGCTAGTAATAATTAAAATTACTTCCTCCTTTATCTCTACGCTTAGAAATATGAGATTCTTTTGGTGAGAATTGCGAATAGAATTTAATGAATAGAATATTAAAATTTAGCACTTTTTTAGCATTCATTTTGTATCAAAAAATTCGAAAATTGGAAGCGAAATTTAAGAAATTAACTTAAGTATCACTTTATTTTGTCGCACAAAATCCATGACCAACACAACACTTTTACTCCAAACTTGAAATGCACATATTTCAAAAACTTCTTTTGTTGATTAAATTAAAGAATATAAAACGAAAAATATCTGGACACCAAAAAAGTAGACGATAATTAATCTAGAAGGCAATTATTATGAAATAAATAGCAAGAGTAAAAAACCGCACTTTATTTTGTCCGACATTAAAAATACTGAATTACACTATGCAACAGTATTTTGAGGGCGGAATCATTCCGATTGCAATTGATGGCTCTTGATACGTGTAATAAACCCTCTTATGGATTTTTCGCTGGTAGGCAAAAATTTTGTTTTATGACCACTTAAACTTTTCTATTTTTGCACCAAGATAGTTACAGATAAATCGAAAAATATAATATCAATATAGTTCGAAGCTAAAATAATTTTCAATAAATGTGTTGGAGGAGAACACTTTTAGTCACTGGTAATAAGTGTCGTCACTGTTTTGTTAATCCACTTGTTTACTTGTTAATCCCTATACCCTTAGTGTGGTTGTTGTAATTATTGAATTGCTATTGAAGCTTGCATATCAATAATAGTTGTTAGTGTAAATTTTTACTTGTTATTCTTTATGTCGTTGTCAGCAAGCACATGCATTTGTTATTTATTTTAAATATAAGTAAGCTAATGCATGTACCTTTAATATTTTGTCAATATTATTTTTGTTGTTCTTAATAACGGACCACTTGTTATTTATTTTCTTGTAAATTATTTTGTGGTCCACAATAAGAATTTGTAAATTTAATTATGAGTAGCAATCGAACCTGCATAGAGACAACATCTCTAAAAATAAAAGCTACACTATCGCATGAACTAATTAATTATTTTAAATAGTTAATTTTTTTATTCGACAAAATGTTTAAAGCATTTAACGGTGAATATTTCATTAGGATTTTAAATTAATTTATCTGTCCTTATAACCCACTGAATTTGCCTTCGTACTCAGCTCGTCTTGCTCTCATTAAATTACCAACTTTAAAAAGCCGAAGGACTATGTTGAATGTGTCATTTATTTTAAACATTATTAATGGAAATATATGCTCTGGATTTTTAATTAATGAAATCTTATTTAATATACCTCAACGCCCATCCCGTAATTTTTTACCACTATCTGTGAAATTTTTT
Source organism: Protophormia terraenovae (assembly GCA_951394005.1). Taxonomy (NCBI): domain Eukaryota; kingdom Metazoa; phylum Arthropoda; class Insecta; order Diptera; family Calliphoridae; genus Protophormia; species Protophormia terraenovae. The sequence continues at coordinate 101,278,385 of OX596073.1, forward strand.
AGAAGTAATTATGCTGATGCAGATCCGCTGAGAAGAATGTGCAACACATTTAATCAATTATACAGTTTCATTGATTTTTCATTAAATCCAAATGATGTAAAAAAATTAATAATAATCTTTTTAAACACGCAGTAAAATATTTGTATTTATATTCGTTGTTTTTATGTTATTATTTAGTAAATAAATAAATAAATAAATAAATAAATAAATAAATAAATAAATAAATAAATAAATAAATAAATAAATAAATAAATAAATAAATAAATAAATAAATAAATAAATAAATAAATAAATAAATAAATAAATAAATAAATAAATAAATAAATAAATAAATAAATAAATAAATAAATAAATAAATAAATAAATAAATAAATAAATAAATAAGGGGTCATTTCTAGTCCGTTTTAAGAAAATGACATGAAAGTCGATTTAAACTTAAGATTAATGGGTTAAAATGTTCTACAGATATTTTCTTCTTCAAATTTTACTAGGAGTCTCTAAAGATAAAAAATTCATCCGACTTATCATATATTGTTAAAAAAGAAAATTATGAAAATTTCCCACATTTCTTATATAAACTCCTTAAACTAGGCAATGAAATATAACATAAAGTTAAATATTTTGTACAAATCGTAAACAAAATTAATAATAATTTCATCAATTTCATTTCTTTGGATAAACGCTTCACCGTATGAACTTTGGACCTTCGGTGACCCCTAGTGAAATTCGACGTAAAAAATTTCTGTAGAATATTTTAACCCATTAAACTCAAGTTTTAATGGACTTTTGTTTAATTTTGTATAAACGGACTAGAAATGACCCCATGTAATCAGAGATGAATAGAAGGTACTAATGAAATATTGGCATTTAAATGTTCTAAATATTTATGTTTAAATATTTTAGTTTCGAACTATATACATATTATTTTTTTCTATTTATCTGAAACTACTTTGGTGCAAAAATAGAAAATTTTAAGTGGTCATAAAACAAAAATTTTGCCTACCAGCGAAAAATCCTTTGGAGGGTTTATTATACGTATTAAGAGCTATCAATTGCAATCGGAATGATTCCGCTCCCACGCGATGATCATCAATTAGTTGCATAGTGTTATTAAATAAAGCTAAATTAGGACCATTAGGTCGAAAAATGCAAATTTCTTCATAAAAATGGACGAAAGAACTGATAAGATAAATTCTCTTTGACCAACATTAAGTTTCTTAATAACTATTTCTATAGATTAAATTTTATAATATTAGTGTCATTTATATGTTTTAAATATATTACTAAGACTATTCGGTTAATCGAATTATTTGTTATTAATCGGTTATTAACCGATCAACTTTTAACCTCGAAGTATTCGATTAAAATGAAAACCCGAATAAATGGATCCCTAGAACAAGGTTCCCAAATGGGGTCCGCGGACCTCTAGGGGTCGTAGCGACATTCCAGGGGGTCGAAAATGTGTATGAAACCTTCATAATGATATCCGTGGGATTTTAAAGGAAAATATGCTGAAGAGATTATACGAATTAAAGACAGAACTAGACATTTTCCTTTTTGTACAAAAAATTAAGATCTTATTTTTATATTTTACTTTGCTTATATTTTTCAAGTCGTTAAACAATCTTAACATTAAACAATAAGAAAATATATTAACTGAACTAGATTCAATAAGTGCTTTTATATGTAAAATTTCTTTATCGAAAAGAAAAATATTCCTCATTTCTACTTCTGAATGATATCTTGGTTTCATCTGATGTTCAAATAGTTATAATATATGAAAAGTATAAAATGTACTTGGAATCAATTCACAATGATTTTTTCCCGATATTATCCGGAGCTTGAAATTAATTTATGTCAACCTGTTTAGTTTGAATTCAGTCAACATTGCTATTAATGACATATCGATAATTTTCAAGAATAGCAATAGAACTAAAAAACAATTCGTGTGCCAAAGCTAACTTTTAAATTATTTTGATTAAAATATTACAAAGTTAACATGTTGGTTGGGAATGAAGCGTTGAAATTTTTGTACAGTTTGTATCTATATATTTTTGGGAAACTAGATTTTCATAAAATCCAAAATTAAATCACATTCGGATGAGGATTATTAAGTAAGATATCTTTGGAAGAAAGAAGACATTTTATTACATTCAGGCCCGTTAACAGTAAAATAACTTTTAAATAGAAGTTAAACACTAACTTTCAGTTTAACCCTACGTTACATACCCGGGTACCATTTTTAACTTTAAATTGCTCGCATTTCTTTATTAATAAAGTTATAGCCACAAATCTTCAGATCGTCGTAATTAAGGTGTTTATATAGTATAAAAACTGAAAAAAAAACTTAATTTTATTAACTTGGTCTATATGTAAAATGGCTTTAAAGCTGATATCTACGGTAGTCAATACCCATGGTACCCGGGTACCCCCATATAGTTGCTACTAAAATTTCTTCTATGAAGAATAAAACACATGTATGTCGGAGTATGTATGTATAACAACAAATACATGCCTTGCCCTTAACATGCATACTTCAATATACGGTTTAATATTTATTGCATAGTCATAAGGAGAAGAAATTTTGCTGGCGCATAATATTTAAACGCTGAGTCAAAATGACCAAATTATAAGTAATGACTCCATTAGGATTTGAAGGAGAACTGGTTTCAGAAATAAGCTTTTTTCTAGGTTATTTAGAAACTTCAGAAAAAGAAATAAAGGATAATATGAGACAAGTTAAACAAATTTCGAATTATCGCTGTTTTGAGCCAGTATTTATGAATATGACATTTTAGGCGTTTTTACATCATTAAACGCATTGACTTTGGTTTTTATGAATTCCTTTAATTTTTTCAATACCATGTACTGGTGTCCACCACTTCTACTGCAAAAAGAGCATGCAAGTGCTGAAGATATTAAAATTATTTCCTATATTCGTGCTAAGGAACGTAAACTTTCCATATTGTAGCTCCAAACTTGATAGGACGCTAGAGTTGTAAAAAAAGTAATTCTTGGACGTGACCTATTTTCGGTGCAAATATTATATGGATCCTGTGCTTAATTGTGGATGAAGTAAGTTCTAACATTCTTTAGGACTGTAAGAACGTTATAGTCTGTCTTGACCGATTTTCTCAGAGAGTTTATATGAAACGTGTGTTTTATTTTAGATAAAGTCTTGTTGTAAAGTTTATAATTACTATTTATACTTTTTAAATTTTTTTGTATAAAAAAACGTGATGTTTACCAATACTAATTTATGCACTTTATGATGATTTTCGGAAATAGGTCATATATGGGAGCTATGGATTTTTGAGATGCGAACCTGATTAAAAAATGTTATAGAATAGTTTTTACGTTAATAAAAATTATTTAATAAAATTAAATGGGGTTTCTAACGTCCATAAAACTTTAATATATACTAAATTAAAAATAAAATGTATGGGCGTCAAAACCCTATTCTAGGAGAAAAATTGTATGGGGTATTGGTTATAATAGGTAACCAATATAAACAAATTTTAACAGAGCTCGTAACTGCATCATATAAAGCCAAAATTCATACAATTATTTCAAAAACTGCGATTTGTAGCTTAATTTAAAACTTAATATGGACTGCCAGTCAGGCGGACGGACATCGCTAAAATGCCCAAACATGTTTTTCTAAATGTATTTACTGATTTGCTTTAAGATCTGTAACCAGTTAAATGGTTGTAATAAATAATTTGTATAAAATTATATATTTTTTTTGAATAAAATCAACGAGAATTACACTATCGTACCCGAGTAACACGGGAATTGACGAACGTTAATTTTTTTGGGTATGTACCATAGGGTTAAACAAAAACGTAAAATAAAGTTATTAACATAGTACTAATTGAAGTTTAATTTAACCGATCCAGTTATTTTTTTTAACTTTTATTTTATACAAAATAAACTAAACTAAATCCGAAACAAAGGCACATCGTTGACATTGTTTCAGCAAATTATTAAAAGGACTCACACTATACTATACGAATATATCTATATTAAACTTGAGAAGAAAGTTCAGATCAAAATATTTTTTACAATGACACATTTGAGTGATTCCATGTCAAAACGAACAGCAATCGGATTTGACATCGCCGATTTCAATAAAACTCACTACAAGATTGACCATTGTAAGTGTTTCCAAAAACATGAAATTTCAGACCCATGTTTCTTTTCGGTCCGCAAATATGACGGTTTAAAAAACGAACAAATTTTAAAAACTTTACAAATGAATACCTTTTTAACTTCTAATAACTTCTTAAATATACATGGTAGATCTCTAGTTGTTGTTGCATATTAAAGACAAAGATATTACCTTCATAACGATATATACGAAGTTTTTTACATCAAAAGTTCAAAGGTAAAAGTTGGAGATAAAAAAAATTCAAACTATAATATCTCAAAAACCGTTGTTTTTGAAATTCTTAAAAAAATATATATTGTTATAATATAACTTTTCTCCATATGGATATAAAATTTCAAGTTGGACCCTTATTTAGTTTAGGAGTTATGGACAAAAATAAAATACAACTATTAATAACTCCAAAGCTATATTTTAAAAAAACAAGGACATTACCTTTAAAATGATATATAGTGAGTTACTTTACATCGAAAGTTCAAAAGTCAAAATAAGACTTACAAAACATAAACCATTATATCTCCGAAAACGATGTTTTTAAAATGCTAAATAAATTATCTATATTAATACTCTTCATGCTTGTGCAAAATTTCATGTTGGACACTCATTTAGTTCAGGAGTTATATAACAAAATATAAGTTGAAGTAAAATTTTGTGTATAAAATTTTATTTTTTTTTAAACATGTGCTCATAAAATAAAAATAATTTCAAAATAATTTTTGTAAATATTTTAAATTTTACATACAAAAAATTAGTTTTTTTCTGTATTTTTCTTCATAACTCCTAAACCAAAAGAGGGAAGGGTTTCATTATCAACATATGTATTTTTTAAGAATTTAAGATACCTTTTTTTTGAGATATTAAGCTTTAATCTTTATATTATCGATTTTGACCTTTGAACTTTCGAGGTATATAAATTTTTTACTTGTCGTTTTAAAGTCAATGTGTTTTTCTATTAAATGAAATAAAAATTAGAATTGTACAATGTATATTTTAGAAGTTATGAGCAATAAAGTGTGATTACTTTTGGAAAAAATTCAGCCGCTTTTTGATTTTTGAAACGTCATATTTTTGGACCGGGAGGATTCTTTACTCAGAAAAATTGTAATTTGAGCAACATTTGCAATACTTAATATCTGTAGAAAATTTCATTGAAATCGGAGATATCAAATCCGAAAATGTCTGTTTTTTGTCCGTTTTGATATGGAATCACTCATTTTGGTAATTACAATTTTTTAAAGTTCTGTACAGGCCCCCATACAACAATATATATCACGAATATTGATGCATGTTTCATATATCTCCAATAGTTTTAACCTGGTGATAAAATTTGGCACAAATAATTTTCGACTGTGGACATATCATAACGAAATTGTAAGATTTAATTTACTGTTTGTATTCATGAACTAACTACCACATACTTATTTATCTCTCTCTATTTATATGCATATGTTTGGTTTAAGCATTCCTGTCTAGCTGTGCGTCTTTTCATGTAAGCTTTTTGAAATACAAATCGCAACTTTGAATATATGTATGTATTTTGTTGAAATTAACTGGATCATAATTTACCATTACTTCCACATAAAATCCACTTCCGAAAATCCTTTTCTTATCCATATTAATATTATAAAATCAAGTGTGTGTGTGTTTATTTTTTTTTTTGTTGGTGACGAAATCACGCCTAAACCCCTGAAACGATTTTAACGAAATTTTAAATATAGATGAACTTTAGGCTGGGAGGAACTATAGAATATAAATTAAAATTATATTGATGAAAATACCGAACATTTTGCATTTTTTTTTGCACTTCAAACTTTAATTAATTTTTTGAAAAGAAGCATTACGGGAAATATTGATATTTAAAAAAATAAAGAGGCAAAGCTGTTTCTTTTAACGTTTTCTATATTTTTTATTAACCCTTTAGATCCCATGCAACGCAGGGGAATTCAGGTCGTAAAGTTATAAATGTTTCTTTTAATTTCAAAGTATAATTTTTTTTTTTAATCTGTATTTTAGATACAACTGAAATTCACAATTTAACCAACTTTTTTATACTGTTAAATTTAACTAAATCGTACTTTGAACGGTCATTAATATTTTTTAATTGTTTCTGAGCCTTTAAAAGTTAATATATTTTATATTTTTATTAAATAAATGAATTTTTGTAACGTAATTTTATTTAAAATAAATATTTTTAAGTTTTTATTATTTAAAAGTTAATATATTTTATATTTTTATTAAATAAATGAATTTTTGTAACGTAATTTTATTTAAAATAAATATTTTTAAGTTTTTATTATTTTTCATTTCGTGAAGCATTAAGAGCTGGGAACCCCTGATCTAGGTGATAAAAATTGTCATTAGTGATAATCGTTTTCTAATCTAAAATGATAGTTTTTACGGACTAAAGTGTACCTTTCCTTATAATATCGCTTTTCCATAAAATTATGATATCGTTTTCGATATCGTAATTTCCTAAAATAACGATAGTAAAAAAACGTCAGTACCAAATTTTGATACGAATGATTGCAATACTAAAAATTATATTTTTTGCAATTAAATACTTATTCTAAAGATAATTATAAAGAAACATAATCTGCTGAAATAAAAAAAAAGGGAAGGTATTTTTTTAATTTTTTGCATTTTCTTCCAAATCAACATATAGAAAATGTGGTATAATTAAAAAAATATTTGGAAGACGCGTCCATTGGTATATAAAACCAGCCAAGAGTGACCTCAATATTATTATATTCCACGAAACATCCTATTTAAATTTTTTTTTTTTTTTTCACAATATTGTGTTTAATTTATGATGAAAATTAAAATTTTTATGTTTTACCCAGCAAAAACTTGGTAATGATATGCAGTTACAGATGTAGTTACTTTTCAATCATAACAACATACTTTCTGCATTACATGAAAGTAGATTTTAATTTTAACTTGATATGTAATCAATTACATAAGAACAGATTTTGATTTTTGGTAATGTCTTCATTTATATTATAAAAATTATATATTTTAAAAGTGGTTAAAATATGAAAATACATTAATTATTTTTTAAAGTCACGAAGACTAAAACAAATAATTAATCGTAAACACACCAGTCTCCGGTGAAGTCGAAACCACGACGTAAGCAGACAGAATAGCTTATTGTTAACAAATCCATTAGGCCACTTTATACCTACATGAATTCATTCATGAACTCTATAATTTGAGTTTATGTACATCAAACATAAAATACGGTATAACTCTTAAACCAATAAAGGGGTATAAAAATGTACTAGAGGAAATTTGTAGGAAATTTTATTATCTATAAATGTTGTATTAACATCAAAATACGTACTACGCTCAACATGCTAGTTGTATGCAAAAAATGTTATTGTTCATTTAATTTTACTGTCTTGTGTACTAAATAAATTTTGTGTCTGAAGAAATGTTTGTCAAATTTTTCAAAATTAAAATTCTTGACATAAGAAAATAAACTCAAGAAAATAAAATTTTTTGTTAATGTTTACAAAAATCAATTCCTTATTTCAAAAGGCTTTTGGTAAATTATTAGTGTTTAAAAGTGGTAAGTATCTGAATATTACTAAAAAAATATCCACTAATTTGTATTGTTTCTCTTAGGCACACATTTATAAAACCTAGAAACTCAACAGGCAACAAATTTGAATAGATTGCAATTTAGGAAATACAATTACATAAAGGTAAGAAAAATTTATTGGCTATTTTAAAACAATTTGTTAAGCGTATTAAACTCTTAACAATTTTCAGACGGGGCAGGTCATTAAGGTCCGGAATTTTATTCAATTTCTGCACGGGTCATAAGAATGAGCTTCAAGAATTAACTCCAAGTCTGAAATAGTATGTATGTCTAATTCTGATTTCAGCATATTTTCAAATAAATAAATTTCAAAAAAAAATAAAAATTATCGGCTTTTTATTTTCAATACTTCAGTACTTACTTGTAACCGATAATGTAACTAGTTACTATTCATTTTACTAATAATGACTTCTGTAATACTTTGAAACTAATGAGTGATTGAATAGCTACAAAGTAATTAGTTCTTGTAACGACATCTAAGTAATGACTTTCTGAAATGCCTACCTGTAATAATATAGAGTAAGTAGTTGCCTCTAATGACATCACCGTGTTAAAATAATGAGTTATTCATCTAATGTGAAAGTAGTGTAGAGCCATTATATTAGCTTCTTATCTCATTACATGGCAAGCAAAGTTTTTGCTGGGTACTTGTTTTTAGATATAAGTTTCTGGTGTCTGCTTAACTTTTATTTCAAAATTCTTTTAATTTCGTGGTTTATCAGACAGTCAATCTGATTTTAAATTTTAGGGGAACATAGGCAATATGGGCATCAAAATTCTTCTTTTGATAAGGCTATACGAATAATGGGGAAAATCACCCAAATCCCATAAATGAAAAACACCCAAAAAAAGACAAATTCAAATTGGGTGATTGTTCACTGCATTTGGGTTTTTGACATGTTTAATTTTTTGGTGTTTGTTCAATGTGAATAATCAATCAAATTTTAAAAATGTAGAATTACCCAAAAATGTTTTTTGAACGATTATTCATTTAGTTAAGCATGAAGCAAATTATTTTTTTTAATAGCCGGCCTCCTGTCTGGTGGAAGGATTTTTAACTCTGTTCTATGTCCGAAAGCTGCTTCTTTAACATAATTTTTCTTTTTACAATTATTTTAAGAAAAAAATAAAATAAAATAATAATAAATAAGAGTTTATAGAGAAATACATATGTTTTTGAAAGATTTTCAAAGGCCTATAACTATTTTCAATTGCACTCAAACACGTTTACTTCATCAGAGATCCCTAATGAACTTCCGATTTTTTAAAAAATTTTCATCAATGATAGTACTTTTAACGATGAAAATGTTGATGTAAAAAATAAAATGTATATAAGCGAAGCCGCTTTTGGATATACCACAGAGTTAAAAACTCTTCCGCCCGACCGAAGGTCGGCTATTAAGAAAAATATTGTTCTCTAAAAAACATTTATTATGTAGAATCTATAGCTGACAGAAGAAATTACAAAACATAAAAAAATAGGTTGAATAAAGTTTTTAAAACAGTATAATTAGTTTTTGGGTGAATATTCATAAGTTATGGGTTATTTGACATTATGAAAAATAACTCAAACTGTTGGGTGATTTTGTAAATATTTTGGGTTTTTGTTCACAAATACACAAAGACCCAAAAAATTGGGCCTTTGCAAATTTTTGGGTTTTGGGCGATTATTCGTACAGCCTTTTGATAAGAACTAAATGTTTAAAATTAACGCATTTTAGAAAATTACAAAAATATTAATATAAAAACAAAAATACATTAACAGAGAATGTAAGAAATAAAGTAATGTTTTATAAAAAATGTTTTTGTGATTCGGTTTCAACTATACTATTATTTACCTATTATTTGATTAATTTCATTACAATCATGGAAGTTCTAGGACTGACCGGAATAAAACTGCAATTTATTATATTTTTTTAACGTTTTACAGTTAATTTAAGTACGGTTTCAATACATAAATTTCTCATATTTTAAGTCCTTTTCTATTTTTTTACATTTATTTATTATTTATTTTATTAGAATTTTTGCAATTTTCGTAAATATTTTAACTCAAAGGGGTAGCTCTTATCAAAAGAAGAGTTTTGATTTCCCTATTGATCATGATTATGTAAAATTTTAAATCAGATTGACTGTGCGATAAAAAACAAAATTTAACGAACACTTTTTTAAATGAGTCGCCTTAATATACATATATTTCAAATCTCTTTATCAAATCTTTCTATCAAATTTGTTAACTTAGAAGTTGAGTAAGAAATCGACTTATAGTGTCAGACAACAATAGCTGAAGAAATCCTATATTTAGAATATTATCTTCGTGTGAGTAAAGTAATATTATTTTTGTGAGTAAAGTAATATTATTTTTACAAAAACATTTACTTCCATATAATGGTTGTTTTCCGCTCTAAATAAAATAAAAACATATACCAAATTGTAACGATTTTCCAGTCTTTATAGTACCTATAATTTAACGAGAGATATAGTCGGTCAAGCCCGACCCGAATTAAACACATACCCTACACCATTGTGTACATTATAATTCGGGGAGGGGTCTTGACTTGGAGTCAAATGTGGTCCGATACTCATAAGTGTAAAATAAAACATACAAATACAGAATATTAAGTTGATGCTGACATGTATATGAATTTATTCACTTTTGGGTGATTCCCGAAAGAGGGCCTTATATGGGAGCTATGGTAAATTATGGACCGATCTTTTTAAAATTTGGCACTATCATTTATGTTCATATAAAACTTATTTGTGTCGAATATTAACTTGATACTAACATTTTAATGGGATTTATGCCCGTTAATGTGATTTATTGAAAAGGGGTTTATATGGGAGCTATGGTTAATTATGGACCGATCTTTTTAAAAATCAGCACACTTATTTAAACTTATATAAAACTTATATGTTCCAAATTCATTAATATATTAATTTATGATCGTTAAACCCTTTTCCGGGAGGACATTTGTATGGGGGCTAGGTGAAATAATGGACCGATCATAACCAATTTCAATAGGCTTCGTCCCTGGACTATAAGAAACCTGTGTACCAAATTTCATTAACTTTTGTTCAAAATTTCGACCTGTAGTTTGATTACAAGGATGAACGGACATCGTTAAATCGACTCAGAAAGTGATTCTAAACCGATTGGTATAAATTAAGGTAGGTCTTAGACCAATATTTTGGGTGTTACAAACATCAGCACAAACGCATTATACCCTCCCCACCTATGGTGGTGTAGGGTATAAAAATAGGTTTTTGCCGAAACATCAAAGCAAAATTACCATTCTGCAAAAAATCAATAGAAGCTCATCAGAAAAAAAAAAAAATAAATAAAAAAAATAAAAAGATCAAGAGCTTCCAAAAAAGAACATTTTTACCACTTCAAAAGTAAAAGAAAAAATAATTAAATATTTTGAGCTTGGCCATAATTACTTCCAAAAAAGTGAAAAATGTCAATAATAACTTAAAATTATACGAATTGTAAAGTATTTATACCCTACACCACCTATGGTGGTGTAAATGTAACACCAAAAAATATTGGTCTAAGACCCACCTTAATTTATACCAATCGGCTTAGAATCACTTTCTGAGTCGATTTAACGATGTCCGTCCATCCTTGTAATCAAACTACAGGTCGAAATTTTGAACAAAAGTTAATGAAATTTGGTACACAGGTTTCTTATAGTCCAGGGACGAAGCCTATTGAAATTGGTTATGATCGGTACATTATTTCGCTTAGCCCCCATACAAATGTCCTCCCGGAAAAGGGTTTAACGATCATAAATCCCTTAAATATAGCAATATTTTAATGAAATTTGGTACATATAAGTTTCATATAAGTCTAAATAAGTGTGCCGGTTTTTAAAAAGATCGGTCCATAATTAACCCATATAAACCCCTTTTCAGAAAATCACTTTAACGGGCATAAATCCCATTAAAATGTTAGTATCAAGTTAATATTCGACAAGTTTTATATGAACATAAATGTGCCAAATTTTACAAAGATCGGTCCATAATTTACCATAGCTCCCATATAAGGCCCTCTTTCGAGAATCACCCAAAAGTGAATAAATTCATATAAATGTCAGCATCAACGTAATATTCTGTATTCGTATGTTTTATTTTACACTTATGAGTATCGGACCACATTTGACTCCAAGTCTAATAAAAGACCCCTCCCCGAATTATAATATACACAATGGTGGGTATCATATGGTCGGGCTTGACCGACTATATCTTTTTCTCTCGTTTTATTATCTTTTAATTTGGCTAAAATATAATTTTCATACAAGAATTTATAAATATTAGGGTATTCCTGTTTGTATGGAGAGAAAATAAGGTATTGATGTTCCCAGCTCAGATAAAAATTTACTTCATTCTAAAATACCATTTCTCAAAATTTTCGTCTTGGCATTATCCTTTCGTTAGCTGGATCAAAATGAAAATAAGTAATTTTTTTGGATTTTTTTTTTTTTATATTTCTGCCAAAGAAAGATTTTTGGGGCACGCATTTAATGACGTAACAATAATTTAGGACCAGGTCCAAATAAATCCAAAATTTTGCACTTTTTCACAAAAAATTTACATATTTGCATTTTTTACACATAAATATTTAAAAAATAGGGCCAAAATAAAACAATATAATCCTCTGGCAGTTATACCGAAACGAGTTTTTCCGTTTATTAATTTTCGAACTTATTTGAATTTTATTAGAATTTTTCAAAATATAATTTCCTTAATACATAAATCCTATGAGAAGGATTTTTATGAATTTAGCATCAAAATACGCGTATTTTCATAAGCTTTTTAATTATGTATAACACTTCATGCTTCTATTATCAAACAATGAAATAAATTAAGTTTAAGTGAAATACGCACAAAATTTATGCTAAGAAATGTTTTTGTTTACTATTTGTTAAACACATAGAGTAATTAGCAGCGTTGTCAACTTTCAACTTTAAAAAAGCACGGAAGCTACGTAAAAAAACGCACAATTTTCCCAAAAAATCACTGAAATATTTTTATTATATTTTTTAACATTGAATTGCATTAGTTCTATAAATTAAAATTGTATAAACATTTTTTTAACTTTAAAACAGATGACAGAATTTTATTTACTTTGAGATATGAAGCCATTTGGAATTATAGGTCACGCCAAATTTAAATATTTTGAAAAATCATAAAAATTTAATTTTCACAAATTAAGATTTTTAAAATAAATGTGATTTTCACTATGAAGCAATAAATAATAATGCTGGATTAAGTAACCTTACTAAGGACTGCGTACGAAAAAATCCGTGTATGCAAATCTGCCTACAGAAACTAAACCAATGGGCGAATTTTTTTAAAGTGATATTTTTATTAATGACTGTTATGTTCAAGTTCTATACATAAAATAATAAATTAGTTCCTGTTGGCTTTTAATGAAATATCTGATCTTTTCCAGAATTATTTTAATTAAAGGTTTTATTGTGTTTCGGTCACTTTTTTGATCGAATAAATCCACTTATTTTTAAACTCAGTTTCATTTTATGCTGAGATTTTAATGTCCTTTAAATTATTTTTTACTACAGTCCAATATCTTTCAATTGCACTGAATTTCAGACAATTTGAGGGACTAGCCTCTATCGGTACAAACTCTTACAATTTCTTTGTTTTGTTGTTGTAATGAGAAGAAGCGGGAACAGGCCAGAAAACAACGGATATACTGTATTTTCTTAGGAAAATGAGAAGTCTTTTCCAAAAGCACTCATTTATGTATATTTCTGTGTTAATGCAACAATTTTTTAAGAATGAAGTGCTTTATTACTGTGTATGCATATGACTTCACAATTCAAAAACTTTCTTGGCATTTTGATTTCTTTGATACACGAAATTTTTCTACCATAATCCCTCTAGCATCTGCGACATAGAAATCCTGGCTAGCAAGTTGAAAAAAAATCACCCTGTACGAACGTTTCATCGTCTATTATACCGAAACAAAATTTCTGAAAAAATTCGACCGAAGAACTTTCATGTTATTTTTTTTTTTACCTCTAAATTCTTGGTTGCGTTTCTATTAGAATTTTTTCTTACTTTATATGTTTTCAGGCTATACTTCCTTTCAAATTTTCTGATAAAGATTCAAAGCAATTAACTTTTTGTGACACTTTTCTTCCAAATATCAGGTGAATTTCTCTTAAAATCCTTTCCATTTTGCCTCAGTCATACAGCCTGAAGATTATATTTGTCTTCCATTACCAGGTTACCATTCAGTGATCATGACTTCTTTGCGTAATATTATGACCCAAGAAACTGTATTTTGCGGCACAACAGTCTTCCTTGCAATTATTTTATATGACCAATGCAAGATTTCATGAAAAATTTGATTTATGTTTTTAAATGTTTTTTGTTAAACTTCCATTTTAAGAAAAACAAACTTTGCTATTACCATGAAACTTAGCACATGGCAAGTGAGCATAATGGCAAATACAAACCAGTTAACAGAATTTTTAATTTTTCACCTCATTAAAAGTTATAAGCCCAAGAGCATGCACGGATTTTTTCGCGCGCAGTCCTTAAAACCACTGAGGAAGTATTTATTTCTGAAAACATTGCTTTTACATCCGTAACTATAAAATTAATATAATACTATAGCACAAATTAAGGAATTCAATTAAAACTAATTAAATAAAAATTAATTTAAAAGAAAATATATGTTAGTTTTCGATTGTAAAAATAATTGATTCACTATTAAAATTTTGAAATTTGGTGTCACTAAAAACTTTAAAAAGCACCGAGCACTGACTTAATATCGCGTCCAAATTTTTAAAAAGCACTAAAAACAGTGCTTATGCTTTTAAAATTGTGCGTGTTTTGATGATAAATTTATATAAATCCATTTCATATAAAAGTATTTGTATATAAAGGAAATTATGTTTTGAAAAATTCTAATAAAATTCATTCTATTTTATTATTTTGATCGTATTTTTTATAATATGTAATACACGTTTATGATATGAACAGAAAAATATGAAACTATGACTTACAGAATCTTGAGAACCTCGTCACCGGCCATTTACCCAATAATCCATAATCCATACTTTTACTTTTTGTTGTACATGCACATTAATATTTCTCCCATCACAGATTTGGCAATAGCTATCTTTATTTCAAATTATTTAAAGCACTTGATTTATTTTTTGTTTATATAATTTTATATATTCATACTTATTTATTTTAAGTTTCATTATCTTCTCTTTTGCTTAAAATTTCGTTTCATTGATTTCTAAAATTATAATTTTTCACAAATAAATTTATGCTTCTTCTTCTAACCATATGTTCAATGATACTGTTTGTTTTGTTTTGCCTTCGGTTTTGTATAAAAGATGTAATTGAGATCATTAAGTATAAGAGTTTTAGCCTGAGCTAAATGCAGGCAGGGTTGGGAAAATCTGTTCATGCTAGAAAAGAAAAAAATTTTTGCATACTTCAGAAACCTAAAAAAAAATATTCTAGTTTCAAAAATTTATCAAAACATCTATTATTAAACATTTTTTTTCCTCATACAATGTCTCCTACATTTAAATCTTAAAGTTACCATGTATTGAAAGATTTATAGTTTCAATCAATCTCAGTCATTATGACTGAACAAAGATTTTTATAATAAGTGATTTGCGTCTTAGATAATTAATAGATAATTCATATGGCAATATGATTGTTATTGACAATTTGTTGACAAATAATGTCAAAATTGTACTAAAACGAATCATATGAGGTTTCTTTTAATAACAAAAGACTTTCAAAGTTCCTTTTCCTGTGAGTCTTCAAATTGGAAACATCAATTGTTAAATATCCCGGAGAAAAATCTAAATATTGTAAGGAAATCGCCAAATAATTGCCTGGATTTTTCCGCAAAGCTAATTTCTATACTAATAAACACTTCACAAACAGGTAAATTTTTGGGAAATATTTAATAGAGATAACTAATCTATAAAATTTAATAAATCTTTAGGAAAAGAATCATTGCCACAAAATCCCATTACCTACATTTATTTAAATATTTCGGCAGAAGCCTATATATTCCAAATCTTTGCTAACAACGATACAAGGTAATTTTAAAATCAACTTGGTGAAAATTAAACTTTATAGTAACATTCCCATTTATGAGAACTTTTGTGCTTTTTTTCTCCTCATCAAACCGAACAAAATCTAACAACTCCAACAATAAAAATATTTTAAAAGCAAAAATCCAATAAGCAAAAGAAACAAAAAAAAAAAAAAAAAAAAAAAAAACCTATAATAATGAAATAAGAAAAAGAGAATCAGTGGTTCCCAAAATTTAAAAAAAATTAACTTTAATTTTATATAAAACATAAAAAGATTGTCTCCATATGAAAAAAAAAAAAAACAAAACGATGGTAGCTAAATATGAAAGAGAATAGTGATTCCCAAATTTAGATTTTAAATAAGAATATCGATTGATTAAATCATAAACCAAATTGATGGTTCTAAATTTTAATTGTGCACCTCATTAAATTGCCAGTGATTTTTTTTGATCCAAATTTAATAAAAATTAGCCAAATGTGACTAAAATTTTCAACGCAATGACAAAAACTTAAACTATATATAAAATTATGAAATTTCACTATACTATACTACATCAAAAAACATAACAATTATTTAACTAAATTATAAAAGATCTTTCTAAAAAAAAATTGTAAAAACAAAAAAAAAAAAAAAAAAAAAAAAACACACACACAATATCAGAAAATTAAAAGTAGTATTTGTTAAAAATCTTATGATGCACCCTACATTACGTCCTGGTCGCATGATAATTAAAATAAATTCAATTTATTAAAACTGAAAGAAATTATCTAGCTAGATTAACGTAATAATTAAAATTTCCCTTTAAATAATGAATTACTAAATTAAAATGTTTAAATAATAGTTATTAAACAACATAAAAAAACCAACAACTAAAGAAATCGTAAAATAATTACGAAATAATGCAAGAAAACAAATTACAACAATTTTTATACCAGTTTAGCGCACATCGAGATCGTGGAGAAGGCCTTCTGCAGGAGATCGAATGGTGAGTGACAATATTATTAAATTTCATTTTTTCTTTATTACTCTTGCATTATTTACAAAACTGTATCAAACAAACAAATGCAACAAAATTAGTAAAGTTCGATCGAACTGTTGTAACCTAGTTTTCATTTATTCTTTATTCAAACCTAAATTAAATGAGAGAACCAACATGTTGTGACCTACTTTTGGTTACAACCTAATATGCACAGCCACACGAACACGTATTAACGATCAGCTGTTCTACCAAAGTTCAATGAACTTTAAACATAATTTTTTTGCATTTGCTTTAGTTTGTTTCTTACATAAAATTGCACTATGAATCAAATTCACTAAAATAACAGAGAAAATTATTTAATTTCTTTTTGTTTAAATTGGTTTCAAAATTAAATTAATTATTATTATGGCTTAAAATTTATACAATTTAATTATTAATTCCCAAATCTTTGAATATTATTTAAATATTAATTCTCTTTGTTTGTTGAAAATTTAAAACAAATTTATTTTTTTTATATTTTTTAATTTGAAATGTTATATTTACATATATAATCATATTCTAGTTTTTATAACTTGTTTATGGTATTTTTTTTAATGCGATAAAATATAAGATTTTTTTTTCTTTCTTAAACTTTATAAAATAAATGTAATGAATATGTTTGAGTAAATTAAATTTTTTTTGGTCTTCTTAATCGTTTAAATGTGAGAAAGTTAACAGGTAAAATTATTAGGGGTTCTAAAACAATATTCTGCCAAAAGAACTACAGGAAGGTGAGGGTTTTGAGGCAATGCATCCGACCCCGGCAGGATAGCATTTCTTTAGGTAAAATATTATTTCCAACTATATGTTTTAATTGTAAAATTTCTACTGGAACTAGATAATGGGCTTAGTTTTTTTTTTTTGTTTAAGTGTTTTGATGGTATCCAGTTTTTTTATTTTTTTATTTTCCATTTAAAAATTCAAGTATGATTTTAGATATTCGGGAGTCTATAATAAAATAGAGCATGTACTAAAACTCAGCGTTAAGGATATAGGACACGAACCCCCCCACCCGGCTGCTTGCTAGCTTATTAATGGCTCCCAAAAGTCCTTATAGATTTAACTTTGATAATTTAAACTCATTGTTTTTCTGCTTTTGATTAATATGATTGAGAATCTGGCTGTATTAATTTTGAGTTTTGAATAAAAGAAAATAAACGGAATACATATAAGCTTCTTTTAGGAGTTATATATATGAATTTCATATTTATACAAGTGGTACATTACAAATATTTATATGTAAAAAAATCTAATATCTAAATTTTTGGTGAAAAAGTGAAAAATTTAGGATTTATTTGGACCTGGTCCTAAATTTTTGTTACATCATTAAATGCGTGCCCCAAAGGCGATACCAAATTTTCATATTGTTCCTTTGGCAGAAATATGAAAAAAAATCCGAAAAACCCGAAAATAGGATCTATTTTAATTTTGATCCAGCTCACGAAAGGATAATGTCAGGACGAAAATCTTGAACATTTTTTTTTTAGATTGAAGCAAATTTTCACTTGAGTTGGGAGCATCGATACTTTTCATTTTGGGGCCACCCAAATAAACATAATTTTGAGCAATGAACAAGAAGTTTAAAAGAAGAACATCCTACCAATGACAACTATAAGCTGTCCATCACAAGTCTTTTTCAGCACTAATGACAACCAATGACAACACAATAATAAAATCATACTCTTTTTCAGTTTACTAAGTATATTTCGATTTTTATAAAATTTTGCACGTATAAGGTCTATGGGTGTCTATATAGATTTCCGTTTTAAGATTTGCTATATTCAGAAAATTCGCGATTATATTTCGCTTTTTCATTTTCGAAAAAAACCTAAAAAATCTCGAAAGTATACAACTTTAAATACAAATATTTCTTAGAAGGCTTTGCGGAAATTTATGATTTAAACGGCGTTTGAATTGTTATTATATCATTAGGGCGGGTCGAAAAAAAAGTTGTGCCAGTCACCCCCTAGAACGAAAAAACAGTTAACGAGGTTTCCAAAAATGAAAAAATTATTTTTTTTTGCCACGCCCCAAAATACCGCCCTTTTCCTTTTTTGTGTATAGCGTCGCTATTTTAAGTCCGATTGCAGAATGCGATATATCGTTGTTAATGGTTTAACAACTGCTTCAAATTTCTCTTTGATGATTTTTGAATCTGACATCAAATTCATATGTTACTTCTGGTATCTCGGATACATCCCTCCTAATTTCCAATTATTTTCATATACAGGTCAAGTTTTTATATGCACAAAAATAATTGAAATATGCGCTTGAAAAAGCACAAAAAAATGGTATAATATGCACATGAAGTTAAAATGACGATGCTATACACAAAAAATGAAAATGGCGGTATTTTGGGGCATGGCAAAAAATAATTTTTGCATTTTTGGAAACCTCGTTAACTATTTTTTTCATTCTAAGGAGTGACTCGCACAACTTACTTTTTTTATATGGAGACCGACCCGCATATATATATATATATATATATATATATATATATATATTTCGATATATGGGCTCTTTTTACGTTTGCCTTTATAAAACCGACCTTCAACCTCAAATATTTTTTTTAAATTCTGACTTTTTTAAAGAACTTTTGATATAATTATGTTAACAACACTTGGTGCTGAACAGAAAAAAAATTCAAGACCTTAAACAGTTCCATGTGGTGCCGGCAAGCATCCAAAGTCGAAAATTCCAAAAAAAATGTTTGAAACAAACAAGTTTTTTTATTTCTTTTTATTGTTGTAGTCGCGTATTTTAACATAAATTCTGCAATTTTGCATATTTGTTATAGCGGATTTTGGAGTCATAAATAAATTTTAATCTGAAATAAGTTCCTGTGTAAAGTTTTACTTACGCAGAAAATATAATTTCACTAAAAATATTCATCAACTGAGTCATGGGCTTAGAACGCGATGTTTTAAGTTTAACATTAATCGTCGAGGCACACCCAAGGCGCTAAATAAAATTTGCGATGATGTATGTCAATCTGTAGCTGCTTTAATACCCTATATCAAATTCGATATGGCGTTCCAAAAAAAGTACGATTTTGCATTTAATGCAATTTTAGAGATTCAAGTAAGTGCAATTAAAAAATGCATATAAATGTTATTATCTTATTACTGACTTCAAAATAAAAAAATAAAAAATAATAAAGATGAATTTTGCAATAAATGTATGAATATGAACAAGACTACATCACTAACAACTGAACTTTACAAATTTTATAAGAAGGTATTAAACCTTTAAATTATTAAATCGCTAATATATCCAAGTATACTTAACGTATTGCTGTATTTTTAATTTGTATTTAAGATACACCATTGTAGAGTACATAAATGCAATAATTTTTAATTTAGGATTATAAATAAAATTTTTGCAATTTTTTTTATAAATTTTTATCTTAAACCTCAATTCGGTAAATTCATTCACGCGAACAGATTTGTGTTCCACTAGAGCCTCGGAATATTGGTACTAAATATCGTTGATGTGCCATTAAACATTTTTCGACATTTTTTTTGAACATTAAAAGTAAACAAGTTTGAAGAATTTCCCATATATATATTATTTTTTTTTATAACTTGAAAAAGGGCCAAAAATCTACTTTTTTCAAAATTCAAATTGAAATGTATATCTTTTGATTTTTTTACACAATTTTGTTACTTGTTCTTAATAAAATAAAAAATATTTCAAATTTTCGCTATAGCGAAAAAACTTCACCAGGGTAGGCCAAAAAGTAAAAATTTTAATATTTGGAGCCAAATATCTTTTAAACTAAAAAAGATTTCGACTTGCAGAATTTACTCATATAAAAATCTTTTAAATAGTTAAAGATACAACTAATAAGGATGGTACTTTTAATACGCGAAGTGTCCAACTTTGGAACCCTGTGAATCCGCTTCAGTTATATCTATGTCGTCACAATATGAAATTTCATTGAAATCGGACTAGCCGTTCAGAAATTCCAGATTTACCTCCATTTAATTTTTTCAATGGGACACTCTGCGTTGTTTGTGTTTCAACTATACATTTTATAAAACAATACCCCAAAAGCTATCGATTCAATAAAATCGGTTTTATAGTTTAGAAGGAATATAATATTTCCATTTACTTTGCGATAACTGTTTATTGTTTTATTTGTTTAATTGTAAAATTTAATCCAGTAAAAATTGAAACTTTCTTCGAAGCATTTCTCTTTCCGCCTCACTTAAAAAAACGTGCTTATATTCGTAGATGCATTTAGGTAAAGGAATAAACGGTAAGTTGTAAGCAGTATACTCTATAATCCGGATAATTGATTGTAGACCCCATCCGAATTATCGAATTATTCGGACTATCGAATTTCTTTCCTGGTAAATTTTTGTACAAAAAAAGTTTTAAAATATATTAAATATTTAATATATGAGAGGCAAAATATCAAATCTAATTTTTTTTTTCTAAAAATTTTCTATATTTAAAGTTTTTCAAAAAATTTTCTTTATCCCAAAAATACAAACTTCTATATCGTCACCGAAAATGCAAAACAACGTAACATCACTTTTCATAACTTTACAGGAGGCACAAAAAACTTTCTAAAATCTAAACGAATTGTCCTACAAACAAGATTTTTGGGTAATTACATCCTGAACTACTGCCTAATATATTGTTGATGAATATTTTTATTTTTATACCCACCATCAAAAAGATGGGGGGTATATTGATTTTGTCATTCCGTGTGTAACATGTCGAAGGAATCATCTAAGACCCCACAAAGTATATATATTCTGGGTCCTGGTTAGATTCTGAGTCGATCTAGCTATGTCCGTCCGTCTGTCCGTCTGTTGAAAGCAGGATAGCGCTCGAACGCAGCAACGTAGAGAGACGAAATTTGGCACAAATATTTGTCTTATATAAGGTTTGTTTGGGATTGAAAATGGGCAATAAACAAAAAAGTTATGGGCTAAAAACTAGAAAAACAGGGTGTCCGTTTTATACTTTTCTGCTGATATTTCTGCAACAAAAGCATGTACGATAGCGAAATTTTGTTCATATAGTTTGGGGATCGATATCAACTCGGAACCCAAAAAATGGGCGTGGTCCGCCTACTTTACCGCCCACCTCCCATATAAGGTGAAAATCAATGAAATTGTGTTCAAATAGTTCAAGGACTAATGTAAATTCGGAAACGAAAAATGGGTGTGGCCCGCCCACTTTACTGCCCACTTTAACCCCCACTTTACCGTCTTCTCTCATAAAAGTTATGGGCTAAAAACTAGAAACACAGGGTGTCCGTTTTATACTTTTCTGCTGATATTTCTGCAACAAAAGCATGTACGATAGCGAAATTTTGTACATATAGTTTGGGGATCGATATCAACTCGGAAGCCAAAAATGGGCGTGGTCCGCCCACTTTACCGCCCACCTCCCATATAAGGTGAAAATCAATGAAATTGTGTTCAAATATTTCAAGGACTAATGTAAACTCGGAAACAAAATATGGGCGTGGCCCGCCCACGTTACTGCCCCCTTTACCGCCCACTTTACCGCCCACCTCCCATATAAGGTGAAAATCAATGAAATTGTGTTCAAATAGTTCAAGGACTAATGTAAACTCGGAAACAAAATATGGGCGTGGCCCGCCCACGTTACTGCCCCCTTTACCGCCCACTTTACCGCCTTCTCATTATAAAACTTAAAATGTGAAAAAGTTGATGGTGGGTATATAGATTCGGCCGGGCCGAATATTTGCGCTTGTTATTAAATATTTTTTAAGTTATGTGGTTTACATTTTTCAAGATTTAAATTTTCGGAAGCCAAAACAACGTAACATCAATACAAATGTTAGAAAAATTGTAATTAAAACGATTTCTGATAACTTCTACTCCAAAATTTTAATTGATATTATATTTTTAATAATTTGCAATCTAAATTTGCAAAAACAAAAAGAAAAAATTCTTTTTTATTTTTTTAACTTTTTTTGACTTAAGAAAATTATTGCTTTCGTTAATATAATCGTCAATTTTTGAACTACAAGTCTTAAAATTTGTGATCACACGTATTTTGGAATAATAAACTATATTTCATCAAAAACACAAATTTAAACATTTTTGTGTTATTTTGTTTTGCATTTTCGGTGACAATATACTCCTTTTACTGAAAAAATTTTGGCACAAATACTCAAGTGAAAATGACGGAATTAAATTATAATCAACTCTTACATCATAATTCTTATAGTATTTTCTAAGCTTAACTAAAATTGAAATAGAAAATGTACTTTTTAGATTCAATCCGAATAATTTAGTTACAATCAATCCGGATTATAAGGTATATAATAAGTTGGGAAAGGCCGTCCGGATTATCGAATAGTAATATTTACTTTTTAAACATTTTCTTTTTTAACATAGCACTGAATTTTTGTATTTGTGTAAAACGCGTTATTTTTTGCTAAGAGATAAATACAAACTGGGTTATTTTCGTTCTCTTGTCTTCGTCTTTCTATATTCCCCGTTAAAATTACAAAGATAACGTTTCATTTCAAAAATTGTAATGCTTCCAAGCGAGAACACGCGCTAAGGCATGTCGAAAAATCGCAGAGCGCTTCGTTCCTGCTGCGAATGCTTCGAAGAAAGTTCAGATTGTTTACTAAGTAAGATATTGTATGCTCAAATAACTATGTATTGATAATAGATTAACCATAATTATGATTTAACGATTTATTCGATTAATCTGAAAGTTAAGACTAAACTTTTCCCATTTCTTTTTTTATAGTTTTTATTTGAAATTAACGGTTCTGTATGCAATTGTACTGTTGTTGATTTATCAGAGCAGTACTTTTTTACGCATGCGTCGAGTAATCTGTGGTTATTTTTATCGAAAATGTGAAAAGAAGAGAATATTATATTTGTACAACTGCTTACTAAAACAAAGACGCAGCATAAAGGAGACAATGTTGAGGGAGGCAAAATATAACTTTGCAAATCGACAAATACGATTAAAAGCTAATTTATTCCTGGTAAGAAAAATTATTTGATTATGATTATAACAATTGATGGAAAAGGTGATTCGATCGACTTATTTTAGACTATTTGATATTCAAAAGTACCGTAATATACGATTAATTTGAAACTATGAAATTATTTTTAAATCAATTATTATGCCAACGAAAACATTTCCAAATAATAATCAACATTTTTCCAACCTTTTCCTCGAGAAAATTTACTTATTTTTATAAATTAGAATTAAATTAAAATATTTTATATACTTATGAATACTTACGAATAGAATCCTCTTGGATTTTGAATTCACGATATTTTTTTAAACTCTCGTATTTGAGGCTGTTTTATCTTCATAAATTTAAGTTAAATGTAATATTTTAAAACCTGTTTAAAACCATTAACATTATTAAACTTACATGTTCAGAAGGCAAGTATCCTGCTTTTGAGTAATTCTTTTAATTCGGTATATTCAATTACTTATGCTGCTCGACTTTTCCTGTGTGAATAAATTTATATTTATGTATTTTAAGAGTTCGAATATTCATGCTTTCTAATTTATTTACTTTTTAAACATTTTCTTTTATAACATAACACTGAATTTTTGTATTTATTTAAAACGCGTTATTTTTTGATATGCAATTACGCTTTATCCTTTTCGGATATTTTATCTTATGCAAAAAGGAGTATTTCTGGACGATTTAAAATATTGTGCAATAATATTAACATTAAAAAAAAATACACATATGAAGACGTACATTTTCAATATATTTTTAACAAAATGCTCTTCTTCAAAATTTTTTATAAAAACGGTTTTTTTTTTTTACAATTGAAAATCATTGGATTTCACACATTCTTAACACTAATATGATGATTTTTTGTATTTTAATACATTCTTAATGAACAAAAAGTACGTTTTGTTCTTCGGATCCTAAAATAATCTAAATACATTTTTGTACATTTCATTAGGCTATGTTTTATAAATGTTCCAAATTTAATATTTATCGAATTTATTAATCATTTTATCTTGAGTTTAAAAAACTAGTAATTTTCAGTACACTGAACCAAATCTCGTAAATAAATTTAAATTTCGTTAAAAAATTTACGAAAAATCTGTTAAATCGACGAAAATTTAGTTAAATTGGCAGTAACTATTAAACAATTGGCAGTAAGAAAAACAACACACAATTTTATTCAATTTAACACCCCAAAAAGAAGTTAATTTGAATAAATTATCTGTTAAATTAACTAATATTTTTCGTAAATTTTAAAAGTTGACTAATATTTTTTAGTCAATTTGAATAAAATTCTTCAATTTGACTAAAAATTTGTAAATTGACTAAAAGCATACACATTTTACGAAAATAAATAATTTGTTTTATTCAAATTGAATAAAATTCTTCAAATTGAAGAAATTTCTTCAAATTTACTAAAGACATGTAGAATTGAAGAAAATTCTTCAAATAAGTTTGAACATCTTCTTATACAATTACAGTTTTTGATAATATGTAAAAAAATATAAAAATATATATTTCTTGTAATTGTATTATTTATTTAATTTTTACTAGAAATTATTGACTGTACTATATATTTAAATGAACGATATTTATTCTAATAAATAAACTAAAATGAAATAGTAAAAATAAATAAAAATTCTTCAATATGATTAAAAATTTAGTAAATTTTACTAAAGACATGTAAAATTGAAGAAATTTTGTTAAAATTAACAAATCTTCAAATTTACTAACGACATGTAGAATTGAAGAAATTTCGTTAATATTAACTAATTTATTTTAGTCAAATTGAATAAAATTCTTCAAATTGACGAAATTTCTTTAAATTTACTAAAGGCATGAAGAATTGAATAAATTTCGTCAATTTAATTAATTTCTTTTAGTCAAATTGAAGAAACATATGTAGAACTGAAGAAATTTCTTCAATACAGAAAACGTATAGTGAAGTAGATCAATTGAATGACAAACAATAAAGCTTATGCACGTGTTTTTGTGTAAATAGATTTAAATTACATTTAATTAATTTATTCGATAATAAAAAAATTCTCGAATAAATAAAACATAGTGAAAATAAGTGTGAATTTGTGTTAAATCGGATATACTTCAAGAACAATCAAGTTTTAATCAAGAAATATATAATTCTCCTGTAAAAAATGTTAATTTATGAGTAAACTAAAGGATGGCACAAAATGCAACCAACTAACTGTTAAGCGTAAGGACATTTGGAGGACTTTTTTATACTTTTCACGGTAATGTTAAAGATTTAAAATTTTTAATATTTTAGGTATATTTACTTATTTTAAAAATTATTTTGATAGCAAATATAAACAAATTAAATTAATCAACTGCCAGAATACGGTCAACATTATCTCAAGGAGCCGTTTTGGATTATGGAGATCTACACAACAAAAATTTCCTTGGAAAACCTGAAAACAAACCTACTACAAGTAAGCACAAATGATTTGCAAATGTAGGTAAATATTTTTGTACTTTGTATATAAACTTTTTTATTTCTATTTTCGTTCTCTTTACTTTTTTTATATGTTGCTATAGATCATCATGAAAACAACTTTTAAAATATTCAGATAAATCTGTATGCAGTCCACTGATTGTTGATTACTGAGTGTGTGCAAATCTAACGTACTTAATAAATGGTACAGAAATAGTTTGTTATATAAAATGAAATTTTTAATAAATGTAAATTTTTTTATTTTCTCAGGTCGATATCGATTAAACACTTGTACTAAAATGTGGGTTGTTTCCATTCGAATTATAAAGACTTTTCATAAAACATCACCTTATATAGCGATAATATCAAGGATCCAGCAAAAAAACTTTTGTAACAAAATATGAAACAAATAGATAATATACCTGAAGGTAATATATTACAATTTAATTATAAAGTAAAAAAAAATTCTTATTTCTCAAATATATTTTTATATTTCAGACGGTAGTATATTTGGTTTATTTTACATTTTTGAAACGGTCTAACCTTTATCATAAAATTACTTTAATTAAAACTTTGCTACGTAAGTTTATATTAAATTAAATTAAATAATTTTCTTTATATATTTTAAAATGCTTATTTATAACATGAGTTATATTTTTTTACACAATAAATATTATTAAAGTGTTATTTTGATGATTTTAATTTATAGTTAATTTTCCTACAGGGGTTAAACAGTACTTTGGAATTAACAAAATTTTGTCAATTTGAATAAAATTCAAATGTTAAAATGAATAAACATTATTCAATTTGATGAAAAAATTAGTTAATTTGAATAAAATTTCTGTTCAATTCAACAAAAATTTAGTAGAATTAAATAAAATAATTTAGTTAAGTTGAATAAAAATTCTTCAACATAAATAAAATTTATAGTTAATTTTAATAATATTTTCTTCAATTTGACTAAAATTTTGTCAAATTAACTACCTTTTAATTAACAAATTGAATTAGTCATATTGACGAATTTTCGTCGATTTAACTAACTTAGGAAAAATTAACAAAAAATTCTGTTGAATTGAATAACGATTCTGTTGGTTGATATTTAACTTACTTTTCTTCAATTCTACACCCCATTTTACCGTATTTACTGCTCATTTTTGGTTCAGTGTATTAATACATAAATATGTTAGAGTTTAATGATTTCATAACATATTTTAAGTAATTTTTGTAGATCGTCTTCATTTCATAAAAATATAATCGAATTTTAAAATAAGTACAAAAAAAAAAAAAAAAAAAAAAAAATATGGTCAACGAAACGATTTAATTTTAATGAATTATTTTCGTTCCTGATGAGCCGCCTAGAAGCAATAGAATGATTTTTTGCTTCTTCGGAGCACTATTGGCAAGGAAGAGTGTTTTTTGTAAAAAGTCCATTACTTACTGTATTGCGTTTTTGAAGAAGATTTATTTATATTGCTTATTTAAGCAATGCAATTGCTTCCAAAAGCATAATTTTTGCCGGGTCTCCTCAAACGCTCTTTGGTGCAAATGAGGATGGCGTAAATTTCATCCTGAAAGATTGAAGGGTACACACAGAAAAAAGATTAATTAGAAATCTTTATATTTAATATTATAAACTAAAAATTTGTTGTGATTATTATAAAATCCATAACTAAATAGAATTTTAGTTTCTATAGCAAACAGTGGTTCCAAAACACTTTTTTTTGTAGTAATAGGAGCAAATTCAATAATCTCACCTAGAGAATATTTGCTATTCTAATCAAAATCTTGGTAGGTTTTCTTTGACAATTCAAAAGAAAGAAATAAAAATAAAATTAATTATTATTTGTTGAAAAAAAGTAATCAAGAAAAAAAAAAAAAAAAAAATAGTAATAACACGAAAATTTAAAGAAAAATATCTGTGCACGCATTACAAGATGGTAAGTTTAATTTTGTTTAAACCCATTGTAGAATTCTAACAGATTCTTTGGATTTAACCAAGAGTGAAAATAAGAATTTACTTAAACTAAGTAAAGTAAGTTAAAAGCAGCTTCGGCTGCGTTGCTCCTCCGAATGGTAGAAAAAGGAGAGGAGCTAGCACTAGTCCAAGAACCATGGATCGTTGGAGACAGAATTTGCGGACTACGTGCGGATAATTTTAAGCTGCTACACGCTACGGGGTCAGATAGGATTCGATCTTGTATAGTAGCAAGCAAGAAACTCAGTATCTTCATTCTTTCTGATTTCAGTGATGAGGATACTGTAGTGGCGGCCTGGGAGACAAGTGCTGGTGTTATACATATATATTGTCTCCAGCTATATGGCCCATGACCATAGCGACCTACCACCAAATAACAAGGTTCGCGAGATAACCAAGGCGGCTAAGAGGAACAATATACCGCTCGTTATTGGAGCTGATGCCAACGCCCATCATGCTGTTTGGGGAAGCTCCGACACAAATACAAGGGGTGAGTCTTTATACGATTTTATTCTTTGCAGTAGTTTAGATATTCTAAACATTGGTAAGGAACCGACCTTTGTAGTAGCTAATAGAAGGGAAATTCTCGATATAACGCTAGTTAGTACTAGGCACTCTCATATGATTAGGGACTGGAAAGTCTCCAATGACTGTCCCTTCTCTGATCACTTATATATTGATTTCAATATTGAAGTCGGTTTACCCAGGGTTAAGCCCTTTCAGAATAGGAGGAAGACAAATTGGACTGAACAATATAATATTCTGTCCCAGCTCCTCCCGAATCCCCCAATCATCAATGGTTGTGAGGACATAGAGTCCTGTGTTGAAACGCTGACGAACGCATTTGACACAGCGACCTCCGTTGCATGCAGACCTAAGATCTGTAAAGGTAGGAGTAAACCACACTGGTGGAACTCCGAGATTGGCGAGACTCGTAAGGAAT
Source organism: Protophormia terraenovae (assembly GCA_951394005.1). Classification (NCBI taxonomy): domain Eukaryota; kingdom Metazoa; phylum Arthropoda; class Insecta; order Diptera; family Calliphoridae; genus Protophormia; species Protophormia terraenovae. The sequence continues at coordinate 101,307,621 of OX596073.1, forward strand.
GTCGCCGTTTATTTAATGAGGCAAAAAGACTAGGTAACTGGTCTTCCTATAAGTCCTCAGTGAATAAGTTTAAAAACCAGATAAGAAACGCGAAACGCAAATCCTGGAGGGCTTTCTGTAGCGGCGTAGAAGGTCATTCCGAGACTAGTCGTCTTCGTAAAATTCTGGCATCATCACCTGCTGTCCCAAGTTTCATTCAGAAACCTTGTGGCAGTTGGACAACAAGCGGCCAAGAGACCTTGGATGTCTTAATGGATGCGCACTTCCCCGGCAGTCTCTCCTTAACGGAGTATTCTGCGATACCTTCGACAGCCCCACATGACGTTCCCTTTCCTATAAAGGACAGTGAACTGAGATGTGCACGAAAAAGTTTTGCATCATTTAAATCCCCGGGCCCAGATGGCATTATACCTGCTGATTTGCAATATAATGCGGATATAATAGTCCCCTGGCTAATTCGGATATACTCAGCATGCCTATCATGTTCGTACATCCCTGAGTCGTGTACTAGATGCACAGTGGTCTTCATCCCAAAAGGGGGGAGGACCTCTCACACGAGACCGAAAGACTTCAGACCTATTAGTCTGTCGTCCTTCCTCTTGAAAACATTGGAAAGGTTGATTGATCTTCATCTCCGTTCTGCAATCGACCCTAAGCTATTATCAGCGTCTCAACATGCCTATATGAAAGGCAGATCTGTTGAGACTGCATTACACTCGCTTGTAGGGTACATGGAAAACGCTCTTGAGCATAAGGAGTTTGCATTAGTTGCCTTCCTGTACATAGAGGGGGCTTTTAATAATGTGACTCCGGAGGCAATAAAATTGTCTCTTGAAAGACTGAATATCAATCAGTTGTTAATTAGCCTCATATGGAGTCTTCTAACCAATAGGGTTATAATATCCAATATGGGAGCATCTACCATATACAGGGTAGCAAATAGGGGTACTCCGCAAGGAGGAGTTTTATCTCCTCTTCTTTGGAATATCGCCGCAAACCCATTACTCAGGGAACTAGATTCTCTGAAGTTTAGGACTGTCGCTTATGCGGACGGTGTCGCGGTGGCTGTATCTGGGAAATATCTGGATACTATGTCACAACGCCAGCAAACTGCTCTGGGCCTACTTAGTGTATGGAGCACAACCAGTGGCCTCAGTGTGAATCCAGGAAAAACGGAACTCGTTCTCTTCTCTAGAAGATACAAGATTCCATCTTTCCCATTACCACGCTTAAATGGTGTTGAGTTGAAGGTGTCGGATAGTGCGAAGTATCTAGGGATTATACTGGATTCCAAACTATCCTGGCTCCAAAATACAAGGGCTAGAGCCTCAAAGGCCGGAATCGCCCTATATATGTGTAGGAAAGCCATTGGGAAATCTTGGGGAATAAATTCTTGGAATAGAAAATGGCTCTTCGACATGGTGATAAAGCCCATACTTATGTATGGAGCGTTAGTATGGTGGAAGACTATGGAGAAATCCACCTTTTTCGGAACCTTTGAAAGGATTCTGCGTAGTTCGGCGCTGCTTATCACAGGCGCGTTACATACAACCCCATCTAATCTAAAGCCCTATTCGTTCTAATGAACTGGCTACCGGTGGACCTTATGGCCAAACAGATCGCCATCATGTCGGCGACTAGGCTCAGAACTATAGGTGCATGGACTGACAGAGAATACGGCCATGCGACCGTCTTAGGATTATTTGATGACATTCCTCGCAATATTGACTATTGCACTCCTATACCTTTTCTTGACAGAGGCTTCTCAGTGTCAATCTCGACTGCTCTTGTACTGAGAGACAGCTCAGTGGAGGTTTACACTGATGGATCCAAATCTGCTGATGAGGTTGGAGGGGGTGTCTTCATTCCCGAATATAGGAAATGTATTTCCTTTAGATTGCCGGATCACTTCAGCATTCTTCAAGCAGAGATTTCGGCCATAAAAAGAGCGGTAAACTGGTTGATGTACTACAGGGTATTCGGTATGGATTTCCAGATCTGTACGGACAGTCAAGCTGCGAATAAATCGCTCTCGGGTGTCTTTTCGACATCCAGGCTGGTACATGAATGCCGGATATCTCTAAACGAGATGGCGAGACATTCAAACCTGGAGCTAGTCTGGGTTAGGGGTCATTCTAATTCCCGGGTAACATTACTGCGGACGAACTGGTCAAAAATGGTTCCCTTCTTCGACATGAAGAAGTGGATCAACTGGTCGGAGTACCGCTCTCCTCCTGCAGATCTTTAATACTGCGGAATCTATCGAGGATTGCACAGGATAGATGGTCAAATTTGTCCATTTGCTCAATCTCGAGACAAATATGGCCCCATTATGATGGACCTTGGTCTAATCTCATTCTGGGACTACCAAGGCATAGGTTACGTATCCTGGTATCTGTTGTCACAGGGCACTGGATTGCTGGTGCGCATGCTAGGAGATTAGGGTTCCCTTTTAACGACTTCTGTAGGTGTTGCCTTGACGAAGAGGAGGAGGAGACAGTGGAGCACTTCCTATGTCACTGTCCGACTATCTCGGAAATAAGGACTGCTAAACTCGGCAGCCCGATTGTGCATGTACTGTCTGATCTCTATGATATTGACATCAGAGCGATCAACTCCTTTATACATGCGTCAGGTTGGTTCGATTCGAATGTAGTTTCGGACATGGGAGCTATACCATATGATCCATTAGGGTATCACAACGGGACCAAATTGGAACCACGTGAGCTATCCAGTAATTTTTCGGATAGCTGCCCACTTAACCTAAGTAAAGTAAGTTGAATATTATTTTGCATAACAAGAATATGTTAAAATATTAATTTCTTTTAATTTTCAAATAGTATATTGACCATGGTGAACTTAGTCTTCCAATCGAACTTAAAAAATAAAAATTATGTCTGGATATGTCTCATTGTAGCGTCTTTTGCTTGGACTGTTTTGGAAGTCAAAGAGCTTTTGCGTTGAACTTCAAGAGAAACACCTGTGATCCTATTTATTACAAACTTTGCGTTATTTTATTAATAAATAAAAAAATTGTATAAATAAAGACAAATTCTTAAAACTTTTTCTCCAATCGAATGATTCCATAGCAAGAACCGAATTTTTTAGTTGAGTGTATAGTTGCAAGTATTGAAATTTTTGTACTTGTGACTAAATTATTTTGTATTCAGAATCGAATTATTCAATTCTTACAACAGATTTAGAGGATAGTAATCAGAACCGAACGAATTCGATTGGCTACAAATTCGGTTGTCAAAAAAAAGTGTTTTCTGGGTGTATTTACCGTTCAATCTGAATATCACGCAACAGAGCCCCTTGCTGCAGCTGGGCAAAAGATATAACTGGACATTTCCACTGCCCGGAGGACACCGTTATAAGACACGTAATGCCAAATTCAATATACCAAAATTTACAAGAATTGATGTTACTAATTTCATTGTGAATTGTGAATGTGAAGAATTGTGTTTTGTTTTTTTTTATATATTTGTAAATTGTATGCTTATTTCTAATATGAATTATATTTGTTTACACAATAAATATTATTAAAGCGTTTAAAATTTCTAATTTGTTTTATTTTTGATGATAGTAACTTATAGTAAATTTTCCTACTGGGGTTTATACAGCATTTTAGAATTGACAAAATTTTGTCAAATTGAACAAAATTCAAATGTTAAAATGAATAAACATTATTCAATTTGATGAAAAAATTAGTTAATTTGAATAAAATTTTTGTTCAATTCAACAAAAATTTAGTAGAATTAAATAAAATAATTTAGTTAAATTGAATAAAAATTCTTCAATATGAATAAACAATTTTGTTAATTTGAATAATATTTTTTTCAATTTGACTACAAATTTGTCAAATTAACTGCCTTCAAATTTTCGTCGATTTAACTAATTTACAAAAAATTTAAAAATAAAATTTTTAATAAAATTTTACAATAACGAAGAAGCTTCAAAACAAAAATTCAGATTTTTTTAAATTTTAGTGAATGAACGAGGTTTCTTTATCGCTTACGTATTCCCGTTTCCCGGGAAACGGGAATAAAAAAATCGATTTCCCGGGAAATTTAAATTTTAAGAAAAAAGCAATGATTTTTTATAAAGAATGTAATATTTTCTATTCAATACTATAAAACAATATTATAAATCAAATTTATGATTAGTTAAGGTGGTTTTACACTATAATACATTGTATTAATACCATTAAAAACGAAAAATTGAGTTGACTACAAATAAAAAAATGTTCCGAAATTTGCTTTAAGAAATGCAATTACATTTAAAAAATTTAAAGACTTCAACATACAAAGTATTGAAGGTATTTACAGCATAATACATTTGAAAATATTTTTGGTATTAATACAAAGTATTATAGTGTAAAACCAATTAAAAATTTAAACAATCTTAAATATTTCACAAAAAAAAAAAAAAAAAAAATAAGTGCTCCAAAGGCTTAATTGTTTAATTCACTTTTGAAAATCGAATTAAATTTATTTTCCCAGTAATTTCTTTAAAGCTTTCATATTTAATTCATAGACTTAAATTCTTTAACTTCACAAGAATTAATTGCTTGAAGAATCCACTACCAATATTACAATTCAAGCTTAAAAAATATTTCGAATCATTCAAATTTTCTTCTATTCAAATCTATTACGAATTAGATTTAGAAAATATTTTTTGGTTCATTTTGTAAAATATTAGCTTTGTTCATGTACCTAAATTGGACCACGCGGGATCCCTATTTTACCGAAAAGTGTTTGACGGAGGGTCATCCGATATTGTTCATATTTTTTTTATTTTTTTGAATTTCAAAAACTTCGCGTATTTATTCACGATTTTAATTTTTCGAAAAGTCAAAATAATCGGAAAAGTGTGTAACTTTAATCATCAATAACTCTAAAATTTGTTAACGGATTTTAAGATGATGAATATGCCTTCTTTCAATATAGTAGTTAAAAAATAATATTACAATTTAAAAATGCATTCATAATGCAAATGCAATTTTAGGATGCATTTTTGAAAAATGTCTACCCTTTTCACCCATTCACTTTTGTGAATGGTGTTATGTAATGAAAAACTAGTATTTAAATGAAATTTTAAAATGGTACATCATCATTAAATGTTTAAAAGATTGTAGAAATATAAAGTTAAAAGCTCGTGTATTCGGAATGTGATTGGACAAAATAAAAAGTTTTTTCCTAGTGAAAAGTAGTCAAATAGGACTTTTCATCAGCGCACCGATGAAATGTTTTTCAATAATCTAAAATATCACTTGTATCTGATTTTATTTATATTTCGTATTAGCATCTAAAAATTCCTTTAGTAAATGTAAAATTTTCACTTAGGCGATACAAACAGTAAAATTTTTTCCTATAGGATTATAAAACTACATGAATATTAAATTTCCCGTTTTTCCCGGGAAAATTTAAAAAAATTCCCGGGAATTCCCGATGAAGAATTTCCGGGAATTCCCGAACCACAAACCCTAGCCTTGAATGAACTTGATTGTTAAGATATTTTAGAAATTGTCAAGTTACAAGTTCAAATGTAATTTGTCAAGTTAAAAATAATTTGTAGCCATTAAGAATATTTTATATTTTGATAGAGATAAAACCGAAGCATATTTTTATATTTTAAAAGATATAAAGTTTTAAAATCATTTAAATATTAAATATACGAATCATTTTACAAAAGAGGACTGTTTTAAATTTAAACAGAACATATTGATTGCGATATTTTATACATTGACTACCACTTCCAGACGATGCACAGTGGGGTCAAACGCAAATTTTTTGGTAATAAATTTGTATCTCCAAAACTACTGTTTGGATTAAATTTAAATGTATGGAATAGTTGCAGAGGAGGACCTAAGCTTTCAGAAAAATTATATTGTAGTCACTCTGTGATAACACAAGATAAGCTACAGGGTGTCAAAATTGACTACCTCGAGTATGTAAAAGTTTAAAAAAATCGGTTCTTCTAAAAATGAAGTCCGATTTTAAAGATTTTTGTATTTATGTAAAGTGCTTAGTGCTTAGCAAGATAAAGAAAAAATAACCTTATTCACCTAAGTTATCTCTTACAGTTAAGAAAATATTTACACTTGAATTTTGAATTTTTGATTTTTTGCCTCGACTTTCTTTCGTTTTTCGGGAATAAGTCCTGAGGTATATGAGGTAAAATTTTTTTAAAATATTTTGTAATTTGCTATATATTTCAAAATAATATGTTGAAAAAATTTTTGGATTATCTCAATGCGTCTAGACGTGAAAAATATTCAAAGTCAGCTCTCTGAAATTGGTATGAAAAATGGCTATTTTTTACAAAAATATAGTACAATTCTTTCATTTTTTTCTCAAAGTTCCGTTAAAGAAAAACATTTTTTCTTTGTATATTTCAAAAGATATTCATAAATGTTTAGTAAAGAAATTTTGAATTGATTTATGTTTGCATCCTACATCAGGCATTGGTCGAAAATGGTGAATTTTGGAAAAAGGTTAAATTTTTATCGATTAATAAAAAAATGTCACGCGAGCTTTTTTAAATTTATTGACGATATTTTATCAAAAAATAGATTTAGAACGATTTGACACTAAACTGCTTCCCGCCCGGCTAAAAACGAATGCGGTGGAGCAGATTTCATGAAAAAAGTAAATTTTTTAAACGACTTGTTTTAATTGCATAGAAAAGAATATTAGCATAATATCTTCGCCATTATTTCTTATGTAATATATAAAATATATATCGATCTTTCAATTCAGCAAAAATCATTTAAAAAGCTTTACAAATCAATTTTTGGCAATTTTTCAAAAATAAACAATATTTAATATATAAGGCCTGCGCACGAAAAAATCCGTGCATGCAAATAGAAGCTAAACCAGTGGGCGAATTTTTTTAAAGTGATATTTTTATTGAAGACTGTAATGTTCAAGTTCTAAAATAAGGAAATATCTGATATTTTCCAGAATTATTATAATTATAGGTTTTATTGTGTTTCGGCCACTTTTTTGCTCGAACAATTCCATTTGTTTTTAAACTCCGTTTCATTTTATGTTGAGTTTTTAATGTCCTTTAAATTATTTTTTACTAGAGTCCAATATCTTTCAATTGCACGGAGTTTCGGACAATTTGATCGATACAAAGACTTACAATTTCTTTGTTACAACTCCATTGTTTTGTTTTTGTAAAGAGAAAAAGCGGGAACAGGCCAGAGAACAGGAGATATACTGAATTTTGTTAGGAATTTTGTTTTTGGCTTATTGCAACCATTTTTTAGGAATGAAGTGCTTCATTCCTGCTTATGCATATGACTTCCCAAATCAAAAACTTTGTTGGAAATTTTGATTTCTTTGATGCTCGAAATTTTTCTGCCATAATCCCTCTAGCATCTGCAACATAGAATTCCTGGCTAGGAAATTGAAAAAAGTCACCCTGTACGATCGTTTCATCGTCTATTATACAGAAACAAAATTTCCGAAGAACATTCATGTTATTTATTTCCTCCAAATTCTTGCTTGCGTATACTTACTTTCAAATTTTCTGATAAAGATTCAAAGCAATTAACTTTATGTGACACTTTTTTTTCCAGAGATGAGGTGAATTTCTCTTAAAATCCTTTCTATTTTGCCTGAGTCCTACAGCCTGAAGATACTATTTGTCTTCCTTTACCAGGTTACCATTCAGTGATCACGACTTCTTTGTATAATATGATGACCCAAGAAACTGTATTTTGCGGCAAACAGCCTTCCTTGCTATTATTTTGTATGACCAATGCAAGATTTCATGAAAATTTGAATTATGTGTTTAGGTGTTTTTTGTTAAACTTCCATTTTAAGAAAAAACAATTTTGCTATTACCATGAAACTTAGCACATGGCAAGTGAGCATAATGGCAAATACAAACCTGTTAACAGAATTATTAATTTTTCACTACTTCAGAAGTTATAAGCCCAAGAGCATGCACGGATTATTTCGTGCGCAGTCCTTATAAGCGATTATCGCGAATATTATCTCGTTCAAAAACCAAAACGTGACAATACAATTGTGTGTTACCAAAGAATATTCATATATAGAAGGCGCATCATGTAGAAACAAAATTTCTTATGACGGGTTCTAATCATAGAACCTGCTCTCATGTAATTCTCGCTCTCAACATTTTGCATTGATGAGGGGGATAAGTAACAAGGGAAAACTAAATCCACCACCAAAACAGAGAGAGAGAGAAAGAGTTTAAATATATGTGTTTGTACATTATAGTAGTACATTATTAATTAAAAAAAGATAGTTATATAATTAAAAAATCATATTAATTAATCCTACTTAATATTAAATATTTTTCATGAGTGTATCTCAAGCAACAAGCAATAACACAACACTCTTGCTTGAATGCTCGTGCGAGACTGACTTTCTTGTGTGTTTTTATTCATTTCAAGAGCATAACAAAAGAGATAAAAAACACGCAAGCTTCTTTTGCTTTTGCCTTCCCTCCCGCATCATGAAAGACTTTTAAAAAATATTTCAGTTTTCATTGACATGCGCCTTCTATATGTTGTATATTCTTTGGTGTTACGTGTACGCACATATGGAAATATTATAAAACAATGAATTTGGTGAAAGTTGACCTTAGTTGTCAGCTTTGAGACCATGATATAATACATTTTAAATGATCTATATATACATATTATACATCAATGAATTGGTAAATAAGTCTATTTTTATATTCTTGTACTATTTTATTATTTCTTGGAAAATAGGCGGAGTTTTACTTTACAAAACATTATTTTTTTTGGTTTTTATATTGTTTATTTTTAAAAAAAAATTGCCAAAAATTTATTTGTAAAGCATTTTCAATGATTTTTGCAGAAGTGAAAGACCAATATATATTTTATACACTACATAAGAAATTATGGCGAAAATGTTATGCTAATGTGCTTTTTTATGCAATTAAAAAAAGTCGTTTAAAAATTCACTTTTTTCATGAAATCTGCCCTCCTACATTCGTTTTTGGCCGGGCGGGAAACAGTTTAGTGTCAAATCGTTCTAAATCTATTTCTTGATCAAATATCTTCATTAAATTTAAAAAAGCTCGCATGACATTTTTTTATTAATCAGTAAATATTTAAACTTTTTCAAAATTCAACATTTTCGACCAATGCCTGATGTAGGGTGCAAACATAAATCAATTCAAAATTTCTTTATTAAACATTTGTGAAGCCTTATATTTTGAAATATATATTTTGAAATATATACAATCAAATAAATGCCTCATAAACCTTGTAAACTGATAAATATACAAGCTCGTAAAAAATTTGTCAAATTTTGTTTAAAAAATTATTTACACAATTCATAAATATTTACGCCACAATTTTAATGTGTAAACTACTTCGTAAACTTTAACTTTTATAAAATCAAATTTGAAATAAAAAAAATCAAATTGTTTTTTATTTTTTTCATGTTCAAATGAAGAACAAATAAAATTTACGAACCAAAAAAGTTTGGAAGCACATTTATTTGCAAATTTTCACAAGAAAAATAAAACGGTACACAAATTTGCAAGGGGTGTTCATGAAACATGTGTGTAAAACGTATAAATTTACCAATTGAGTAAATTTATCCGTTTGGATGAAAACCCTTATAAAGACAAATTTTTTCATTAACGGAACTTTGAGAAAAAAGTGAAAGAATTGACTATATTTTTGTAAAAAATAGCCATTTTTCATACCAATTTCAGAGAGCTGACTTTGAATATTTTTCACGTCTAGACGCATTGATATAATCCAAAAATTCTTTCAACATATTATTTTGAAATATATAGCAAATTACAAAATATTTTAAAAAATTTTTACCTCATATACTTCAGAACTTATTCCCGAAAAACAAAAGAAAGACGAGGCAAAAAATAAAAAATTCAAAATTAAAGTGTAAATATCTATTTAACTGTAAGAGATAACTTAGGTGAGTAAGGTTATTTTTTCTTTATCTTGCTAAGCACTTTACATAAATATAAAATCGGACTTCATTTGTAGAAGTTACGATTTTTTGAAACTTTTACATATTCGAGGTAGTCAATTTTGACACCCTGTAGCTTATCTTGTGTTATAACAGGGTGACTACAATATGATTTTTCTGAAAGCTTAAGTCCTCCTCTGCAACTATTCCATACATTTAAATTTAATCCGAGCAGTAGTTTTGGAGATACAGATTTATTAACAAAAAATTTGCGTTTGACCCCACTGTGCGATGTATAGGGTTTGCGGTTTCCCGTGATTGTGTCCCGGGAAACGGGAATAAAAAATTCGATTTCCCGGGAATTCCCGGGAATCCCGGGAAATTTAAATTTTAAGAAAAAAAGAAATGATTTTTTATAAAGAATGTAAATTTTTCTATTCAGTACTATAAAACAACATTATAAATCAAATTTATGATTAGTTAAGGTGCTTTTACAGTATAATACTTTGTATTAATACCATTAAAACGAAAAATTGAACAGAGTTGACTACAAATAAAAAAATGTGCCGAAATTTGCTTTAAGAGATGCAATTACATTTAAAAAATTTAAAGACTTCAACATACAAAGTATTGAAGGTATTTACAGCATAATACATTTGAAAATATTTTTGGTATTAATACAAAGTATTATAGTGTAAAACCAATTAAAAATTTAAACAATCTTAAATATTACACAAAAAAAAATATATGAAATAAGGTTTAATTGTTTAATTCACTTTTGAAAATCTAATTAAATTTATTTTTCCAGTAATTCCTTTAAAGCCTTCATATTTAATTCATAGGCTTAAATTCTTTAACTTCACAAGAATTAATTGCTTGAAGAATCCACTACCAATATTACAATTCAAGCTTAAAAAATATTTTGAATCATTCAAATTTTCTTCTATTCAAATCTATTAGGAATTAGATTTAGAAAATATTTTTTGGTTCATTTTTTAAAATATTAGCTTTGTTCCCGTACCTAAATTGGACCATGCGAGATCCCTATTTTACCGAAAAGTGTTCCCGTTCTCCAAAATTGGGAAATGATAGAGATTTTAAGAGAATAATGTTCTACTTCTTGCACGAAACAGCCCAGAATATATCTTTGGATAGACTTAGTAAATAGTCAAAAAAACTGAATGAAAATAAATAATAAATATTTAGTTTTTGGTACTAAGAAGAAAGTTTCAATTAAAAAAAATTAAGAAAGTTGATATATGCTAAAAAATAAAATAACATTCACACATGAATTTCCAAATAGTTTGATGTTCTAAATAAATTGTTTTTCGTGTTCCCGTATTTTTGTACATTTTTTAGAGAAATATCAGCCTTTTCTCATTTTACCCAAAAAGTACGGTCACAAACTTATTGAAAACTAAAAAAAAAAATATATATATATATATATATATATATACACTAAGGGAAAAAATTCGATTCAAAATCAACAACGGTTGTGGTCACATTGGTAATTTACGGTAACAGCTTTTTAATACCTTTCGTTAACAAATTTAATACAAAGCATATGTAATTTAAAAATTTGATACCGAAATGGTTTCAACTTGGTGCCAATTAGGTATCGATTTTCAATAAGAATTGAACACGCAGTGTTTAATTTAAACACATACGGTGTAGATTCACTATTGACACAGAATGGTATCGTTTTCAACACGTATGTGATTGATATTTCTCTGGGTGTATCGTCCATTTCATAAAAGATTTATAAAAAATGCCAATTTTTTGACGGAGGGTCATCCGATATTGTTCATATTTGGCACGCATATTTCCTATGAAGCCATTTAAATATTCCCATTTTTAGCTTTTTGAATTTCAAAAAATTCGCGTATTTATTCACTATTTTAATTTTTCGAAAAGTCAAAATAATCGGAAAAGTGTGTAATTTTAAACATCAATAATTTTAAAAGTTGTTAACGGATTTTAATGATTTAAACTGCATGTAGAAGATGAATATGTCCTCTTTTAATATAGTAGTTAAGAAATAATATTACAATTTAAAAATTCATTTATAATGATAATGCAATTTTAGGATGCATTTTTGAAAAATGTCTACCCTTTTTCACTTTTGTGAATGGTGTTATGGAGTGAAAAATTAGTATTTAAATGAAATTTAAAAATGGTACATCATCATTAAATGTTTAAAAGATTGTAGAAATATAAAGTTAAAAGCTCGTGTATTCGGAATGTGATTGGACAAAATAAAAAGTTTTTTCCTAGTGAAAAGTAGTCAAATAGGACTTTTCATCAGCGCACCGATGAAATGTTTTTCAATAATCTAAAATATCACTTGTATCTGATTTTATTTATATTTCGTATTAGCATCTAAAAATTCCTTTAGTAAATGTAAAATTTTCACTTAGGCGATACAAACAGTAACATTTTTTCCTATAGGATTATAAAACTACATGAATATTAAATTTCCCGTTTTTCCCGGGAAAATTTAAAAAAATTCCCGGGAATTCCCGACGAAAAATTTCCGGGAATTCCCGGGATTTCCCACCCGGGAATTCTCGGACCCCAAACCCTAGCGATGTAGGATTTTTTTAATGCCGTGAGTAAATGTATAAAAGCAATTTTAATTTATATTGAAATATTTGTATTGACTCAATGTGAAGAAACTGTGTCATATGCCTACTTTTTCAAATAACAATTGCAAAAATCGAATACTCCATTTCATAAAATTTTTTTCATGGCCTAAACGGATATCCCATTATACTGAAATTATGTATTTACTTATCTACTTCAATGTAGGTTTCAAATAAAAAGAAAAGATTATTGACGGAAGTCGATTGTCAAGTTCTTTATTGGAAATCAAGCTTGTTTTTCAAAGATGTCAAGTTAGATCTCAATTTGAATCTGGCAACCCTAGCCTTAGTTTATTGTTGTTGTTTTTCAGTACCCACGAAAACAACAACTATAAGCGAAACGGGAATTAAAAATGGAAAATAAAAAAAGATTTTCAATATGTCGGTTGTTTATGAACCGATTTGGTTGATTAAAAAACCGAAATATAGGACTTGGACATAACCAAACATGCGTTTTAGCCGATATCTCTCTTACTAATTCATTTCTTCCAAAACAAATCCGTTTTTTTGTGCAAAAACAATTTTGAAAAACCGTTTTTTTTTAAATATCTTCGTAATTTTTTAACCGTTTTTTTCCGAATTTTATTATAAAAGTTCTGGAAAGGAATTCTGATATTTTAAATGGCAGTTATCGGTGGGCTTTATAAACGCCATTTCAGCCGACGGACGGAAAGACGAACATCGTCCTATCGACTTTATTTCTTATAAGGGTCAGGGAAATATAAACTTTATTGCGCTCCAACGAAAATTGTAGAAATTATAAACGAAATGACAAACATATATATGAGTAATTCCATATCAAAACGGACAAAAAACTGGCATTTTCGGATTTGATATTTCAGATTTCAATGAAATTCGCAACAGTTATTACCTGTTGCAAGAGTTGCTCAAGTTACTGACATTCAGACTGAAAACCCTTTCCAGCTCAAAAATATGACGTTTTAAAAATTAAAACACTATCGACTTTTTTCCAAAAGGGTACATACCAGGGTAGGTAATACGCTCATTTTTTGATTTGTTCGGAACAACATTTTTATCAGCGAATTTAGTCCTAATTTTTTAGAACGAATTTTATTTTTTTGTTTGCAAATTTAATTTTTAAATTTGCTCAAAGATCAAAAATTTTATTTTCGAAAATAAAAATATTATTCAAGAATTAACTCAAAACGAATTATTCGAATTGAAGTCGTGTACAACGATATAAAAAATGTGTTGTCTTATGTTGAAAGAGAGACGTGTGGATATAAAAGACATTTGTACATGCGTTTGTGAGTTTATAACTGCATGTTTTTCTTTTGTTTGTTAAAATGAAACAACAACACAATGTTTATGGCAATAGTTAATTAAGTGTGTGTTTTTTATTTGCATATGTACATATTGTATGTATTCATGTATGTAAATATATGTTTTTCAATTAGCAATATTGAAAAATTAGAATTATTATCATATACATATGTATGTATATTTTTTTGTACATTTAAATCCATTTATAATCGTTTCATAATTTTATATGACAGCAATAAAAATAATTATTTTGTATATACACTATTACTATTAAACAATTTCTTTTGTCGTAATTTCTCTATTATATCTTTAAAGATTTTAATTTTTTACAGCTCTATGTAATAGCTTAAATCCTTGACAATAATATAGTAAAAAATTAAGTTTAAAAATATGAATAGATTCGTGGTTTTTCAAGAATATTTAAATTAAGGTTGCATAAATATGTAGCAAAAGTCTGAGTACACTATTAAAAAAGTATTATTTTCGCGGATTTTTTTAATTTTGCATGATTAAAATTGTTGGGTTTTAAATTTCTATTGATTACTTAATTATTATTAAGAATTTTGCAATAAAATGCAAGATGTTTTTCGTAATAAATCAGAGCAGAAATTAATTTATCCTTATCCTCATTTTTGTAAGGATGCTGAATGAAAGTTCTAGAAATAATTATATAAAACCATTCACCTGTTTAAAGAGAAATGAGTACTTATCAACATAGTAGAGTCCCTTTTAATTAAATCACGTTTTGAAAGTGTTTAGGACAAAGATTAATGAAAAAATAAATATTCAGGTCATGTTATACGTCAAAAATCGGAATAAACCGCTATAAAATTTACTCAATTATGAAGATCTATTTAAATTGAAGTGTATTTTTGTTGAGATTGTAAAAAAGATGTCATTAAATATTAGGCTTTATGCTATAATACCACTAATATAGACTTATGCTTTATTAAAAAATAAAACAAAAAATATGCTCACTGCATAAAAGGGAAAAAAATCAATTGAATTTCTAAAAAAAGTGTATTCTAAGATGATGCTAAATGTGGTTCTCTCTAAATAAGGCCATAACACAACATAGTAAGAAAATCGGATCATGATATTAATGAAATAGTCCCATTATAAGAAAACCTGGTTACTTTCTATTCATTTATAATATATAAAAATATTTTCTAGGTACAAGTATACCGCGAGAATCAAGAATGCAAATAATATTTATACCCTACAACACCAAAGGTGGTTGGGGTATTATGTGTTTGTGCAGAAGTTGTAACGCAGTGAAAAAATCTTCCGATCCCCACCTTAAAGTATACCGTTCGACTCAGAATCACTTTCTGTGTCGATTTAACGATGTCCGTCCGTCCGTCTGGTCGGCTGGCTGTCCATGTAAAGCTTGTGCGTAGTGTTTATAAACCGGTTAATCGGTTAACCGAAAAACCGGTTTTTTCTTAAAATTTCGGTTATTTGCGAACCGGTTAATTTGAAATATTCAATTTCGGTTAACCGGTTTATCCGGTTTTTTTGTGTCGGTTAACCGGTTTTAAAAATTTGCTAAAAATATCACTAAATTTCCTCCTTTTGTTACTTTTATCTGAATTTAAAATATAAGATAATATTTTGAAGCTACTAAAAATGCTTGGTGTTTGAGTTAAGAGTTGAGTCAGATGATATATTTATTTTTTGGAACTGTATGTATAATAAAATCAGATAGATAATTAAACATTCCATTTACAAAAACTTTAATTTCATGCGAATGGAATTTTCCAAAAGATGAAAATAACATTACTCCTACTAATGTACACCCAGAGAAATATCAATTACATACGTGTTGTATGTGTTTAAATTAAACACTGAGTGTTAAATTTTTATTAAAAATCGATATCTAATTGGCACCAAGTTGAAACCATTTCGGTATAAAATTTTTAAATTACATATGTTTTTTATTAAATTTGTTAACGAAAGGTATTAAAAAGCTGTTACCGTAAATTACCAATGTGACCACAACCGTTGTTGATTTTGAATCGAATTTTTTCCCTTAGTGTACAGCTTAAGTGAAGTATAAGATTTTATATATGATAATAGGAAAAAACAAAAACTTCAAAAGTAGAATTAAATAAGTGCAGAAAATGTACTTTTAAATGATTAATAATTCTTCTAAAAATTAAAAACAAATCTCTTTTTAGCAGAACAAATTTTAATTATTTTACCAATTTTATACAGATATTTTTATTAACTATATTATTTTTTTTTAAATTATTAAAATTGGAAAAAAACTAATATTAAAAATACTTTATAGAATAATTTTAGATCATTATAAAGCTTCAAAAGCTGTGCTAAAAGATGCAAAAAAAATTGTTTTTATGAATTGTATTAAAACTAGTCTAAGGGCTGAAAAAAAGTATTACATATAAATTTTTGATGTAAATCAGTCGCTATTTATAAAGAACAGTGTTTATTATTTGGTGCATGGTTAAACCAATAAGTTGAAAAGCACTTTTTTTAACCAAAAATATTTTTATTAAGCTTCAAATTAGAGCAATTATTAAAATGTCGGTTAACCGGTTTAACCGGTTTTTAAGTAGACGGTTAACCGAAAAACCGGTTTTTTAATTTTACCCAATTTTCGGTTAACCGTCAAACCGGTTTCATGAAAAGTCGGTTTTTTATAAACACTACTTGTGCGCAAAGTACAGGTCGCAATTTTGAAGATAATTTGATGAAATTTGGTACATATGCTTTTTTCAACACAAGGACGAAGTCTATTGAATTTGGTTATGATCGGCCCATTATTTCACCTAGCCCCCATACAAATGTCCTCCCGGAATAGAGTTTTAACTCTTACAGATGCCTTAAAAATAGGAATATTTTAATGAAATTTAGTACAAATAAGTTTTATATCAGCAAAAATCCGTCTGCCGAATTTCATGAAGATCGGTCCATAACTGACCATAGCTCCCATACAAACTCCTCTCCCGAGAATCACTAACGTTCATAAATCCCATACAAATGTTAGTATTATGTAAATATTTAACACAAGTAAGTTGTACATATGTGTAAAAATAAAATTATGTGGATCGAAATGGTGTATCATATAGTCGGGTTTGACCGACTATATCTTCTTCTCTCGTTTTTATTAATTCTATCTGATATACTCTTACTTTATTCGAATATAATATTTTTGTAAATTTAATAGCTGTTTTTACCGATTTTTTTTCACGTATAACATGACTGCATTTAAATTTGTTCATTAATCCATGTTGTTAATTTCTCCAAAACGTGATTTAAGTGGAAATAACCCTATTATTTCGATTAATACTAATTTCTCCTTGGGCAGACAAATGGTTTTCTATTAATACATCTGAATGTTTTATTCAGCATCCTTACAAAAATTAAATTCATATTAACAGTAAAAAAAAAAAAATTATTTCTTCCTTGATTTATTACGAAAACATCTTTAATTATATTGGAAAATTTATAATAATAATTAAGTAAACAACAGAAATTTAAAACGCAACAAATGTAATAATCTAAAACTAAAAAATCCTCGAAAAATTTAGATTTTTCAACAATGTACGCAGACTTTTGCTGTATATTATATGACTTTATTTTAATATTTTTGGATAACCGCAAATCTATTCACTTTTCTAAAGTTGATATTTTACTTAAATATTGTTAAGGATTTAAGCTATCATATAGAGCTGTAAAAATTCCACAAATCTTAAAGAATATACAGAAAACTTGCGTCAATAATGTCTTTCATATGTTCGTACTCAGACTTCTGCTTCCTAGTGTACATGTGTAGATGCATATATATTTTGCGGTAAATATTTAATTTACAAAATTTTTTAATCCCATAAAATTTTTCTCCAATCAATCCATGCAATGCATGTTTATGATTGCTATAAAATATTTTTTGTCATTATAATCAACCCTTGTTTACTTTCTACAATCTTTTAAATTACTAAAATTTATTGACCTTTAAAACATTTTTTTGCTTATAAACAAATCCTTTTTTTGCTGTTGCATTTCTTTAATGTTGACCGCCATAAAATATTTGTTTACACAAAAATCAAAAATTTATCGATATTACACCAACAACACAATTGTTTTTTACGATAGCTACTTTTTAAATAATTATTTGCATCACAGCCAAAAATGAATTCATATACTTACATACATACATACATACATATAAACTTACAAATTTAAAACAACAAATATCATTGCAGTTTTATAGTTAGGCTTTTTTCTAAACAACAGACCTTTAAACATTTGGAAGATAAATTTGTTGCTAATCTTCCAGACGTCACTTCTTAGTGACTTCTAGAAGATCGTCGGAAGATTTTTCGAAAAATACAAAAACAAATTCATTGCTATTGCATATTAATCGTCTAGACGTCACTTCTTAGTGACTTCTAGATGATTGTCAGAAGTGTGTACGAAATTCACAAAAACAAAATACATTACTATCGTCCTTTGATCTTCCAGAAGTATACTTTGAAGTCACTTCTGGAAGATAATAAGATGATAATTCGAGTTTAACAAAAACAAAATACATTACTATTGCGCAATAATCTTCTTGACGTTTTAGTTTTTTAATGAAAAGAAAATAACACAATAAAGAAGCAGGTGGAATCATGTTTTCAGTAACAATTTAACTTTGGTACAGTTTGGCTACAATAATAAAAAAGAAAAATGTTCCTGATAATTACATAAGAGTGTTTTATTGTTAATAATTTGGAAATTATTAACAAATACAATTTTTAAAAGGTAAGTAAATCTTCTTAATTTTTTATTTAGTAATATCGGATTTTACTCACAATTTATATTAATTTTAGGAAAAACTTCATTAAACTTATAAGTATCTGCATATTTAAAGAAGTCCAAAACTTTGCCTGTAAAATTATCTTGCATTCTTTGTACAAAAGGTAATCTAAATACAATTTAACTATAAACATTATTATTAATCTTCTTTTCTTCTTTTAAAGGTACCCGATTTGACCAGAAATTTCTCATGAAGATTTTATTAATAAATGTAAAATTAATTTATATATGAATTATTTATTGTGTAGTTTTATATGTATAGATAATTGTGAAATAAAGATAATAATGAAATATAAAAAAAAAAATAATTTTAATTATAAATACAGAAATAAAAAAAAATGAAAAATTATCTTCTAGAAGAGACTAAGATGACACTTCTTGATCATCTTCCGGGTGACGTCCAGAATGGTCTTCTTCGAGTCGTCTGGAAGAAACTTCCACGAGGAACAGTTCTTCCCGACGGAAGATGATTTTAATGATACTTTGGCAATAGTCGTGGCGATGAGTTTCAACTTCTGGAAGACTCTTCTTAGCCACTTCCGCAATAGAAAATGTTTGCAGGGAGTATACCGCTAAAAAAATATTTTTTTATACACATCTACATGTATTAAAGAGCTGCATGAATGCCGAAAAATGAATGGTGAATACATCCCTGCAAACATTTTCTATTGCGGAAGTGGCTAAGAAGAGTCTTCCAGAAGTTGAAACTCATCGCCACGACTATTGCCAAAGTATCATTAAAATCATCTTCCGTCGGGAAGAACTGTTCCTCGTGGAAGTGTCTTCCAGACGACTCGAAGAAGACACTTCTGTACGTCACCCGGAGGATGATCAGAGAAGTGTCGTCTTAGTCTCTTCTAGAGAATGATTTTTCATTTTTTTATTTCTGTATTTATAATTAAAATTATATTTTTTTTATATTTCATAATTATCTTTATTTTACAATTATCTATTAGGGTGATCGATACGGTTTTCCAACCGGTTTTTAAACCGGTTTTTTCTGTCAATGTGCTGTCGGTTTTTTCAAAATGTTAATTTTTCGAATGTCGAATAGACCGGTTTTTTTAAACACAAAAACCCGGTTTTAAAAATAGCTTTTTATTTCAAAAAACATGTACTAAATACTGATATTTGAATCGAAATTTATGAATATTTTTTAGAGTATTATTTGTAATGTTTTAAAAATATAGTTTAAGGTTAAAACGAAATTAAATATTGTAATATTAAATAAATAAATTAGTAATAATTACTTCAATTGTAACACCTGTAATATTTTTTTTATTCAATATTTTCTTAATTTTTCAAAGATTTTGTTTTAAAAAGTTTCTCCTACAGAATAGTTTCAGTAAAATTTATTCTGGCTCTTATCATATTAATCCATGGTTTCCGTTTTGTTTGTTTTGATGATTATTTTCTTAAAATTTGTATATTATATTATTCGTTCGTTCATATGCTTTGTAACACCCAAAAATATTGGTTTAAGACCCACCTTAATTTGTACCAATCGTCTTTAAGTCGACTTGATGATGTTCGTCCGTCCGTCTGTCTGTTCATAAAAAGATAATTAATTAATTAATTAAAATACAGGTCACAATTTTGAACATGTATTAAGTTTGAAATTTGGCACACAGGTTTCTTATAGTCTAAGAACGAAGCGTGTTGAAATTGGTTATGATCGTTCTATTATTTAAATTAGCGCCATGCAAATATCCTCCCGGAAAAGGGGTTTAACAATCATAAATCCCTTAAATGTAGTAAGATTTTTTTTACACATGTAAGTTCCATATAAGTTAAAATCTGTGTTCCGAATTTCATGAAGATCGGTCCATAATTGAACATAGTATTGGCCCACAATTCCACAGGTTTAGAAAAGAAGACACTTTCCCGAATTTGGTGCACATAATTGGCTAGGGTATTGTCGGACTTGACCGACTATTTCTTTCTCATTCTTATTGGATTAATAGTTATTTCCAAAAATAATTATGTGTAATATATTTTAACTTGAACATCATAATATTTATTGATTTTTCTTTAAGAAATGTAGTCTTTTGGTAGAAATATTAACTTCTGCAAAAAAAAACCGGTTAACCGGTTTTTTCTGAATTTAAAAAAGTACAACCGGTTTTTTCAAAATACCAATTATTCGAACTATTCGAAAACCGGTTTCTCCAAAAAGTCGAATAATCGATCACCCTATTATCTATACATATAAAACTACACAATAAATAATTCACATATAAATTAATTTTACATTTAATAATAAAATCTTCATAAGAAACTTCTGGTGAAATTCGTTACCTTTAAAAGAAGAAAAGAAGATTAATAATAATGTTTATAGATAAATTTTATTTATATTACCTTTTCTACAAAGAATGCGGCAAGACACTTTTACAGGCAAAGTTTTGGACTTCTTTAAATATGCAAACGCTTGTTTGTTTTTCCTAAATTTAATATAAATTGTGAGTAAAATCCGATATTACTAAATAAAAAAATTAGGAAGATTTACTTACCTTTTAAAAATTTTATTTGTTAATAATTTCCAAATTTTTAACAAAAAAAAAAAAACACTTATGTAATTATCAGGAACATTTTTCTTTTTATGTTTATTATTGCAGCCAAACTGTACCAAAGTTAAATTGTTACTGAAAACATGATTCTACCTGCTTCTTTATTGTGTTCTTTTCATAAAAAAAACTGACAATATTCCCAACACGCGTCAAGAAGATTATTGCGCAATAGTAATGTATTTTGTTTTTGTTAAATTCGAATTATCATCTTATTATCTTCCAGAAGTGACTTCAAAGTATACTTTTGGAAGATCAAAAGACGATAGTAATATATTTTGTTTTTGTGAATTTCGCACACACTTCTGACAATCATCTGGAAGTCCGTAAAAAGGGACGTCTGCACTATTAATGCGCCATAGCAATGTATTTTGTTATTGTAAATTTCGAATAATCTTCCAATTATCATCCAGAAGTCACTAAGAAGTGACGTCTGGAAGATTGGTAACAAATTTATCTTCCAAATGTTTAAAGGGATTCATCGTAAAAACAGTTAGTTCAGGTTGTGTGCTTTTTCATTATGAAATTAATGAATGAGTATTATCAAAGAATATACAATATATATACACAGCTGGACAAAAGTCACCGTCATTTGCCTTTATGTAAGTTGGAAGGGCCTCTGCGCCCATAAAACAAATGATATATAAAAATAGTTTAATTCTGCATAAAATATGGTTTATTTAAAATGTTTTTTAGTTAAAATAATTTTTCTTTCATTAACCTTATTAACAAAAATAAGTATTTATTATTTGAAGTTCATATTTCTTTTGGACAAAAGTCACCGTCACTGCATCTAAATATTAAAGAAACTTTAAGAAATTTCGCTCTTACCAACACTTCTGTCTTAATTCGTGTAATATGGTAACTTTAAGACTGATCTGTCAAAATTTAATAACGGTACTTAATTTAACAAATTTGCTAACGCCACATTTATTAAAAATTAGTGAAAAAAGAAAAGAAACTACAATTGAAGAAAGAAAAATTATTTTAAGTGCGTACAAACAAAATAAAACCATCCGGGAAATATGCACATTGGTTAACGGTCACGTACCAACATTGCTGGAATTATAAAACGTTTTAAAGACGAACCAACATGTGAGTATCAGACAAGAAGTGGACGACCGCTAGCACTATCTGTTCGGGAAAAGAAGGAAATAGTAAAAATAATTAAAAAGAGTCTAAAACTTCATCGTCCGAAATTGCTGCAATGTTAAAGGAAAACACTGGTACAGGTGTTCACCCCCGTACTGTACGTCGAGTGCTAAATTCTGCCGGGTTTGCAGGAAAAAACCGCAAAATCCGAAAAAACCAAATGAAACGCGTTTCTTTCGCAAAAGAGCACATAAATAATGGAATAGACTTTTGGGATAAGGTAATATTCTCTGATGAAATCAAATTTGCCATATATAAATCAGACGGACGTGTTTTGACATGGAGGAAGCTTTGCAGGAAAAACACATTCAGTCGACTGTTAAACATGGTTGTGCTGGTGTCATGGTATGGGGTTATATGTCGGCGGCTGGGGTTGGGGAACTAGTATTTATTGATGAAGTAATGGATAAAAATATTTATTTGAATATCCTTAAGAATAACTTGCATAAAAGTGCTCAAAAACTTGGCATTGAAACCGACTATTGCTTCCAGCAGAACAATAACCCTAAGCACACGGCGGAAATTGTTCGATTATGGATCTTATATAACATCCTCACATTCTTAAAACTCCTACTCAGTCACCCGACATCAACCCAATAGAGCATTTATGGGACCACTTGGATAGACGGATTCGAGAACATCACATTACTTCCAAAAATATGCTTAAAGAGAAATTAATGGAGGAACGTTAGAAAATTGATCCGGAAGTGACGAAAAAGTTAGTACATTCTATACAGAAACGTTTGCAAGAAAATATTACAAAAATACCTGACGGTGAATTTTGTCCATGTGTGTATATTAGGGTGATCGACGCGGTTTTCCAACCGGTTTTAAAACCGGTTTTTTCAGTCAATGTGCTGTCGGTTTTTTCAAAGTGTTCATTTTTCGAAAAAACCGGTTTTACAAATAGCATTTTATTTCAGAAAATATGTACTAAATAGTGATATTTGAATCGAAATTCAGAAATAATTTTTTAAATATTCATAAAGACTGATTTCTTATGTTTTAAAAATATAGTTTAAGTCTAAATTGGAATTTATTCTGTAAAATTAAACAAATAATTAATTAATAATTATCCTGTATGAATTTTTTAATCTACTGTAATATCTGTAATATTTTTACACCAAATTGAATTTTTTTAATCCAAAATTTCCTTTATTTTTTAAAGGTGTTGTGTTAAAAAAGTTTCACCTCCATGGTTTCTGTTTATGCTGACTAAAATTTAGATGATTTTTTTCTTCAATTTTGAAACATAATTATCTTCTAGTCATCTAGATATATAATTTGCTTAGCATTTTTTCTCTTTCCAGTGCTTTCTGAAGCTTCCAAACGACGCAAAGTGTGCGATTCAAAAAATGAAATGGAAATAATTATGGAACTTTGGAACGGCTCCGATTTCCATGAAATTTCACATGGTGATAGTAGAGGTGTAGGCAAGTTTAAGTTTTGAACTTGAACCCTATGGACCTACAGGGGGCGAGTCCACAGGGTCCCAAAATTGGACACCTCGGGTGTAAAATTTGTTAAAAACGATCCTGATTCCAATGTTCCATAATTGTTTCTATTTAATTTTTTGAATCGCACACTGCGCGACGTATAAAATTAAAAAAATTTGGCTTAATTATAAAACTTTTCGTCCAACAAATCCTAATGGAGCCATATTTTGAAATATGGATTTATGTACCTTTTTCTAAGAATTTTTTTCTCTTTCCAGAGCTTTCTAAAGCTCCCAGAAGACGTAGAAAATTAAAATTCGACTTATTTATAAACCTATTCGTCCTACAACTCCTAACGCAGCCAGATTTTGAAATCTCTATCAGGGAGCGAAAATACATGGATCTATATATATGGATTTAGATATATCTTTCTTAAGCATTGTTTCCTCTCCAAAGCTTTCTGAAGCTCCCAGACGACGTAAGAAACTAAAAATTGGCTTACTTATAAAACTATTCGTTCTACAAATTCTAACATAGCCAGATGTTTCTATCAGGGACCGAAAAGTTTTGGTATTAAGAACTTTTGAGTTGCTATACTTATTGTTTGCTCTCCAAATCCTATCAAAAACAGATTCTGTATTTCAGCCAGGGAGCGCATTTACGACGATTTTTTTATTTTGAAAGGTTTACGAATTTAAAACTTTAATCAATATTATCCCAATAAATTCTAACAGCATCAAATAATTGACTTCGATTATATTATTTTTCCTGACATTGTCAGGCTTTTACGCTTGTATTTAATAAATTTTAAATTGATTGATTATGTAGTCTTTTAATATAAATATTAACTTCTGCAAAAAACCGGTTAACCGGTTTTTTCTAAATTTCAAAGAGTGCAACCGGTTTTTTTAAAATACCAACTATTCGAACTATTCGAAAACCGGTTTCTCAAAAGTTATTTAATTCGAAATTTTGGTTGTTTGTTTACTAATGGACGAGTTATGACCTTTTTGTTACTGTAGGGCATAGCATACTTGTTTTGTTGTTTTATAAGTAGAAATACATTGATCCGTACCGAGTTGATTATACCTTTTTCAGTGTCATGTCTAGTTTTAAAATAGTCAATTTATTTCTTAAACTTTAACAATTTAATTTAAATATTATATGAAAATTATGAAATTATTAAACTACTGTATTAACAACATAACTAACTGCAATGGTTGTATTTGATTTTTATTGAAAATAAAATTTTCCATTATTTCGTTTTGTACTTCTCTGATGAAAATTAGTTTTATTTCTGTTCAACTTATAATTATTATTTCAGACTTTTATATAAAATATATTAAGTTTTAAGTGGTATGTATTTTTCTAATATATTCAAATTTCATATTTTCATGCAAAATATTTGTTAAAAATAAATTATTTTATGTAGTTTATTTATATTTTTAGAAGTAATTATTTCAGTCATTTTGTACTCTTTATAATATTATCTTCAATTGTTTGAAAATAATTTGAAATAAAATTTTTTAAATATTATTCTATGTCATATAAAATAAAAATTTTAAATCAAATTCCAAAGTCTTCAACTAAATTGAAAATATAGTTTATTTCCTTAGGTTTAAAATAATTAATCTATATTTTATTTTCTATTTTAAAAATCTGTTTTCTATTCTTAGAAAATATTTGAATATTTTTGATCATCATTAATTTGTATTAATTAATAAAAATAAGTAATATTTTAATTATTTATTTCTGTTTTTTCTATTTGAATATATTGTTTTCCAATAAAAATCATAAAAATTTGTTGACTTTTTTTATTTAAATAAAATACACGTTAACATTATTTAAGATTACAATTATCATATAAAAACGTATGAATATTTTCTTTGTTTTAGTTTTGATTAAATTAAATATTTTCTTCTTTAATTTATTTATTTTTTTCAATAAAATAGAAAATTTTAACAAATTTAATTGATTTAGTATAAATAGAAATACAATTGAAATATTCCACTATTTCATTTTGTAACTACATAAATCAATACGTAAAATCTTTAGAATGTTACCATAAACTTCTGTATTTATTTACTACGTTATAAACCACCACCAAACAAGCAAAACATAATATCCATCACATAATACACAACCATTCATAGTATCCACTGATAATTCGAATTATTCATGAAAATTGTCGTACACTGAGTGAAGTTGATACGAACAGCGTAAAAAAACTCACAACGAAGTAACTGCACGCAAAGAAAAAATATGGTTCGGGTGACCATAAACTAAGAGCAACATACTATGATTGTAATATATGATCCCAGGTTACAATAAGTATATTTGTACGTAATCATTTTTCTTATTCCATTTAATCATTTTCTCATCATTAAATGATTCGGTTTAATCATATTTATAACTTTTTTTACAATATTTCTTTCGATTTCACAATTTTTTATCATTTAATAATCCCATTTTATCAGATATATAAAAAATGTTATTATTTAATATTCCCATTTTACCATATACAGTTAGGGACAAAACTATTTGTACACCTCATATATTTCGTATACCTTCACGCACATTTTCAACAGATCCGCTGTTTTTATACTTGCTTACAATGTATTGTACTGTGGAATGTTGCAAATTTACTAAATTACTTATATTCCGGAGAGATTTTCCTTTTTTATGTTCATCAATAATTAAATTTTTAATATCCAAACTCAACTCTTTTCGCTTTCCCATTTTTGATGTGCTTATTATTCAAAACGTTAAAACCAACTTCTTATTTTGTAAAATAAAACTCGATTAACGAAGAAAATATAACGGTATTTAAAAAAATCATCAAACAAGAGTCCAACGTACAAATAATTGTACATAGTACTGATGTACAAATACTTTTGTCCCAAAGATTTTTACTTAAATTGTACTTTTTTTTAACAATGTGTTATATATTAATTTATTTTTTATCAAATAATTCAATAAAAATGGACCTGAATTAAAACTACATATAATAATTTTTTATTCTTTATAAATTATTGAAGATATACGAAATGCATGGGTGTACAAATAGTTTTGTCCCTAACTGTATATAAAGGAATTTAATCATTTAATATTCCCATTTTACCATATGTATAAACGAATTTAATAATTTAATAATCCCATTTTATCATGTATATAAACCAATTTTATCATATATATAATCCCCTTTTATCATATATATAATCCCATTTTATCATATATATAATCCCATTTTATCATATATATAATCCTATTTTATCATATATATAATCCCATTTTATTATATATAATGCCCGAGTTTACAATACTGAATAAATTTAAAATAAAGCACATTTATCTGAAATTTTTATTTTTTTATTTATTGAAAATATTGAAAAAAAATGTTCAGGTATAAAAATTTATTAATTATTAAATTATAAGTTATTAATAGTTTTTTATGTAATATTTATACTCTACATATTAATTTTTAACATAAATTTATATTTATTTTTTAAATATTATTTACATATTATATTTTATAATATTTACATAAGAATTTAATTCAATAGTTTTATGTTTTCTTTGGTAATGCAATGTAATTAAAATTAAATAAAATTCAATTCTAATGATTTAATAGATATTGAAAAATAAAAATCCTCATAATCTACCTGAAAGGCTTGAAAATGTGAGTTAAATCCATGGTTTAAAATCCTTTGACCGCAAAGATAGTAAGATTAATTAGAGTAATATTCATACGACCAAATAATGAAACGTCGTCTTCAAACATTCCAATATGGATAACCATTCCTGCATATCTCAGAAAAAGACATATTTTTCATTTATTTTTTTATTTTGTAATTTTTTAAACTTAGAACACAAATAAATTGAACACTTTTCCAAAAACACACAGCTATATCGTTTGCCTTCTAACAAACTACTGAACTTATACACAAAAATGTGTATTCAATAGTTATGCAGAAAATAAATATGATTAACGATAAAAATACAATAGCTCTGTGAAATCAAATTATAGTCCAAAGCAAATATTTTATATTTGAGAAAAACATAAACATTTTCAAATACAAACATTCAACAGTTGTGCAAAACAAAATATGATTTAAAATCAAATAAAAATATTCGCTAAATGGTTGTAGAATTAACTAAATTTGCAAAATTAACTTAATGATTGTAGAATTAACTAAATAATTGTAGAATTCACTAAATGATTGTATTTATTCATAAATATGATTTCATATAAACATATTTAAATACATATTATAATTCAGTGAACCACATTAAAATTTTGATTGTGGGTAATCATTAAATGATTAAACAGAATCATAAACGTTGCTATCTTGAACACAGTATATTTAAATTAACGAGAAAACTGCTATATAATCATTGAATAGTTGTGGTGATCATGCTGTAACCATGTTTTTTCTCTGCGTATGCTAGCAAAGAATATACAATATATAGAACAGCTTTGCCATAACGGCATTTAAAGTGCAATTCTAACACTTATTTTTCGGGTACTGCACCTTTTTGCGAAAAAAAGGTGCTAGATGCTGTTTAGCACCTTTTTATACTTTTTTATAAATAAAATGAATTTTTTAGCATTAAAAGTGCATTTCTAGCATTTATTTTTAGTTTTTGCACTTAAATTTTAATTCTGGATAAATAAAGCACAAAATAGCTAAAAATATCTTTGTATAGTTTACCGATCAAATCTTTTTTTTACAACTCCAAAACTAAGGTATGGTCAAACTAGTCAAAATGACGTAACTACTATAAAAATATTTTCTGACCTCCATTTTAATGAAAACATTTTTTACTAGTTATTATTCATAGTTGACATTTTACCAAATTTAGAACGATTCTGATTTCTTTTACAAAACATTTGCAATATCAAACAACTGTGAACAATTATTTGTAAAAGTAGTGGTTGCACAATTTTGGTCAAATATTTGACAAATGTGAACATAGTTTTAGGAAAATACCGATTATAAGTAAAACCATTCTCACAAAAAAAAAAAAAAAAAAAATACCCGAAATGCAATAAAAGCTCTTACATAGGGAATAAAATATTTTATCCAATATACGAATTAAAAAAGCCTTTAACCTAAACTCTAAGAGATGAACCCAATATTTGTTTAAGCTAAATTTTATATTCCAGTTCTTCATACGCAGTGCTTATATTTCTATAAATTAATAGGGGTTTTCATTCAAACACATAAATGCCTCGTAAAGCTCATAAATATGATAAATATACAAGCTCGTAAAAAATTTGTCAAACTTTATTTGAAAAATTATTTACACAACTTATAAATGTTTACTCTTCAATTTCAATGTGTAAACGAATTCGTAAACTTTTATTTTTGAAAAGTCAGATTTGAAAAATGAAAATTTTATTAATTTAAAATTTTTATATATTCAAATGGATAAAAAAAACAAAGCATAAAAATAAAAAAGGTTGGATGGAAACTTATTTTATTTGCTAAAATGTCCGAAAAATTAATAAGAGAATACCAATTATTTACAAGGGGCGTTCATGCAACATGTAAGTAATACGTATAAATTTACGAGTTGTCTACATTTATCCGGTTGAATGAAACCCCTTAATGTTCTTATATTTAGCACTTTTTTCTAAAGAATTGCACTTTTTAACAATCATTTAGCACTTATTTTTACTAAATTGCACTTTTTTAATAACCATTTAGCACTTTTTCTCAGAGAAGTTCTGGCAACACTGATATAGAAAGCGCATGTCAATGAAAACTGATATATTTTTTAAAAGTATTTCATGATGCGGGAGGGAAGACAAAAGGAAAAGAAGCTTGCGTGTTTTTTATCTCTTTTGTTATGCTCTTGAAATGAATAAAGGCCCAACCAGTCAACTTTGCAACGCAACGCAGAATGAAGAAAGGTAGCGTGAAACATTTTGTACAACTAGTCAACAAAAGTAAACGTATCATATGTTTTTGAACATTCATTGTGTAAACAACTCTGTTTTCGGTTATTTTGTGAACAAAATAAACTACAGGGTTGTTAAAAACTTACGCAGCTACGTAAAAATCAATTTTCTGTAGATTTCTGCGATACGCTACCTAGAATTTTTGTGTCAATAGCTACATACACACATTTGCATAAAGCTGGTTGAAACAGCTGATTGCGATACGATGATTTTTAGTTGAGTGGTTGGGGCTTAAAAAACACACAAAAAAGTCAGTCTCGCACGAGCATTCAAGTAAGGATGCTGTGTTACTGCTTGTTGCCTTAGATACACTCATGAAAAATATTAATATGATTTTTTATTTCTTAATTAAACAACTATCTTTTTTTAATTAAGAAATAATAATTTAATACAATTAATTTTCATTTTTTATTATAAAATACAAATTTTAAATAATCGTTCGTGCTGAATTAAATTTAGTATTATTTGATATTTTTTAATAAGAAATTAAAATCCTAAATTATTAATATATCGTTATTTTTTTAATCAAAGAGTAGAAAAAATAAACATTAAATCGTAATTTTTATGATTACTATGGTAATCGTTGCGATCCCTGGTTATTACTATTCAAATTCTAAACTAGTAACGCGTATTTCCACTTACACGTCGCACAGTGGGGTCAAACGCAAATTTTTTTGGTAATAAATCTGTATCTCCTAAAATACTGGTTGGATTAAATTGAAATGTATGAAAGAGTTTCAGAGGAGGACATAAGCTTTGAGAAAAATCATCCTGTAGTCACCCTGTGATAACACAAGGAAATCTACAGGGTGTCAAAATTGACTACCTCGAGTATGTAAAAGTTTAAAAAAATCGTAACTTACACAAATGAAGTCCGATTTTAAAGATTTTTATATTTCCGTAAAGTGCTTGGCAAGATAAAGAAAAAATAAGCTTACTCACCTAAGTTATCTCTTACAGTTAAAAAGATATTTGCACTTGCATTTTTAATTTTTGATTTTTTGGCTCGACTTTCTTTCGTTTTTCGGCAATAAGTCCTGAGGTATATGAAGTAAAAATTTTTTTAAAATATCTTGTAATTTGCTATATATTTCAAAATATCATACTGAGAGCCAAAAAATTCAAAATTCAAGTGCAAATATCTTTTTAACTGTAAGAGATAACTTAGGTGAGTAAGCTTATTTTTTCTTTATCTTGCCAAGCACTTTACAGAAATATAAAAATCTTTAAAATCATTTGTATAAGTTACGATATTTTTTATACTTTTAGATACTCGAGGTAGTCAATTTTGAAGGCCTTCTCTAATAAGGCCTGCATGAATGCCTCATCCCTGCCTTCTAAAAGATCCGACAGACCTTCCGACTTCGCTTCTCTTGGAAGAACCATAAGAAGTTGTATTTTTTTTAAATATATTTTGTTTTAAACAACAACAAATCTATTTATAAAAAGTACATTGTTTTAATTCCCTTCTCTTAGAAGGAAAGAAAGACTACAGTATTTGAAAAAGCAAAACCATGCAGAAACCGTTAAGCTATGTATACACGGTTGTCAGATCTAACAATGTTGGCAGATCTGACAATGTAATGCCAATGTACGGACAATGAAAAATTGTTAGCAACAGGTAAATTGCCAGTTTAGACGATCGTAAGAAAACCTTACAATTTCATTGCCAGTCAATTGTCAGACAATAAATTTATCTGCCAACAAAAATTGTCAGTTTACACTGTTTTATTTATGGTTTTTATTATAAGTATTTTATTAAAAACTTAATCGTTTATATTATATCTTTATATTTTTGACAAAATAATTTAACAAAAATTATAAGTTTTTTTCAGGAATATTAAATAAAAAATCAACAATTTCTATACAAATGTCATTTTCAAATAATTTGTCTTATATCGACTTAAGATGTTTTGTCAAAAGTTAACAGAAATTTTTTTAGTATTGAATTTTGTTTTTTTAAGTTTTAAACATTTTACAATAATTTAAAATAAAAATAATATATATTTTATATAAACAGAAAAATATTTTATTAATAGTGTAGAAGGCTTTCTGTAGAAGGACTCTTTTTAGTACTTCTACAGAAGGCCTGCTTGCAGTTTTCAATAATAAGGTCTTCTAGAAGGGCTGTATCGGGTCGCGAATGTGTAAGGCCTACCTCCTAATGAAATCGCGTGTAAAAATGAAATGAACATGGAATGCAGGGAGAAGGTCTTCTGGACGTAAAAAAGGCCTTCTAGTAGGGCTCTTTACCCCTTCTTTTTACCACTTGGCTGGTGTAGTGCATATAAAAAAGTAGAAACAAGAAATTGGTTGTTTATTTACTGATAGAGATAAAATAGGATCGCGTATGTTAGTGTAGGGCGTAGC
Source organism: Protophormia terraenovae (assembly GCA_951394005.1). Taxonomy (NCBI): domain Eukaryota; kingdom Metazoa; phylum Arthropoda; class Insecta; order Diptera; family Calliphoridae; genus Protophormia; species Protophormia terraenovae. The sequence goes on from OX596073.1 coordinate 101,339,802, forward strand.
ATATATGTTTTGTTGTTTTAAAAGTAGAAATACTTTAATCAGAACCGAACTAGTTATACCTTTTTTAACGTCATATGAGCTTATATACTTTCAGAATATCAAATTTATATTTTAAAATTTGATTTGTATAGTTTTGTTACTTATGTATTCAAAGTAACAGATGTTAAAGTTAAGTATATTAATTAAGTAAATAAAAACAAAAATATAAAATTATATATACTTGAAAAAAATATAAAAATTATTTTTAATTTTGTTTTATTTATATCAAATTTGTCACCAAAAAAATTAGATTTTTCTTTAATAATTTTGTTTTATTCTGTAAAGAATTTGAAATTATACTGAGAAAAGATCATTTGTAAAAAATATTTAGTTTGTATATACCTACTATATAAAAAAATTGTTATGACAAAAACAAATAAATGAATAAATAAAAAATAACTTATTTCCTGCCAAAAAATAACTTTTATATATTAAAAAAAAATCAGTATTTTAGTTTATAAAAAAATTTAAGTCTATAAATTGAAACATTGCTGTATGAATATTTTTTTCTTTTTGTATAAAAAAAAATAATAATAACTGTTTGCTTAGAAAAAGGAAATCAAAAAACTTCTTTATTTTTCAAAATAAATGTTATGTCTGCCCAAAAATAAAAGAAATGAAATACTTTTTTTATTCAAAACAACTTTTTTACTAAATAAAATATATATAATTTAAAAATAAGTTTTAAAATTGAAAATATTAATATTATTTGTTTCTATAAAAAATATATATTTTAATAACAATTTCTTGTTTCAAATAAAATACAACTCAAAAACTTGGAAAAAATCACAAAATAATTTTTTTCCGAAAAAAGGAAAAACTTTTATTTACTATTTACTTTATTTTTATTTTTCTTTCTAAAAAATCCAAAAAATAGAAAAAATATGTACTTTTAAAAATTAAAAAATTTAAATATTTTTTTATATAATAATTTCTAAAATTAAAAATTCTCTATAATATTTTTTTTTTATATATAAATTATAAACTCTTTCTCTCTCTCTCTCTCTCTCTGTTTTGGTGGTGGATTTTGTTTTCCCTTGTTACTTATCCCACTCATCAATGCAAAATGTTGAGAGCGAGAATTACACGAGACCGGGTTCTAGAACCCGCCATAAGAAATTTTGTTACTACATGATGCGCCTTCTATATATGAATATTCTTTGCTGCTAGCCTACGATCATAGTCAAAACATACACAGAATTGTTTTTTATTTTTGTATTATCTACTCACACTCTCTTATGAATGAGTGAATGGTATACATATCCCCAGCGGTAAAAAGAAGGGGTAAAGAGCCCTACTAGAAGGCCTTTTTTACGTCCAGAAGACCTTCTCCCTGCATTCCATGTTCATTTCATTTTTACACGCGATTTCATTGGGAGGTAGGCCTTACACATTCGCGACCCGATACAGCCCTTCTAGAAGACCTTATTATTGAAAACTGCAAGCAGGCCTTCTGTAGAAGTACTAAAAAGAGTCCTTCTACAGAAAGCCTTCTACACTATTAATAAAATATTTTTCTGTTTATATAAAATATATATTATTTTTATTTTAAATTATTGTAAAATGTTTAAAACTTAAAGAAACAAAATTCAATACTAAAAAACATTTCTGTTAACTTTTGACAAAACATCTTAAGTCGATATAAGACAAATTATTTGAAAATGACATTTGTATAGAAATTGTTGATTTTTTATTTAATATTCCTGAAAAAACTTAAAATTTTTGTTAAATTATTTTGTCAAAAATATAAAGATATAATATAAACGATTAAGTTTTTAATAAAATACTTATAATAAAAACCATAAATAAAAAATATAATTAACTTAGAAAATCACATCATATTCAAACAAAGAATTGGAGACAACTAAATGATTTATCATTCTTTTTTTTGGAATTTCTGCTTTGAATTTTGATATTGTTTTTGTAACGGTTTCTGCATGGTTTTGCTTTTTCAAATACTGTAGTCTTTCTTTCCTTATAAGAGAAGGGAATTAAAACAATGTACTTTTTATAAATAGATTTGTTGTTGTTTAAAACAAAATATATTTAAAAAAAATACATCTTCTTATGGTCCTTCCAAGAGAAGCGAAGTCGGAAGGTCTGTCGGATCTTTTAGAAGGCAGGGATGAGGCATTCATGCAGGCCTTATTAGAGAAGGCGTGTTAGCATGAGCAACTGCATCTGAAAAAAGGCCTTCTAGGAGGCCTGCGTGGTAGAGGCCTCGTAAATTTTACCGCTGGGTCAATACACATAATTTTTCACTATTGTAGATTACAGTGAAATGAATGTTTTACGACGCTAAGCAAATGAATGTGTTTGCGCAACTCTTTAACATGCACACAACGAACCTTTTTTTTTACTATTTTTCAACCACTTTTTTGCGCACATCATTGTACCATATGTGTGTCGACCGAACCGTTTGTAATCATAAAATTACGATCTTCCACATAAATACAAATTTAAAAAAAGTTTTTTAGATTATTTTCGTAACTCAAATTAAAAAAAGTAAAGAATACAAATTTAATAAAAAAAGTGAATTTTATTTTTAAATTTACGAATTAAATTAAAAAGAGCGAATAAAAACTGAAAATTAAATTCGTAATCCGAACTTTTCCGTACCTTGGTACATACCATAGTATAAGAACTAGTACGGAATGTCTCTCATTTGGTACATCATGCTGAAATCAAAAGTACATAACTCTAAGTATGTGTTAGTAAAATTTTATTTATATGTATTGGTGTAAAATTCACATTCACAACACTTCATATGTACACAAAGTTGCAAAAAATTGTATAAAAAAATTATAAAATTTTTCTTTTACATGTATATTTATATTTCTCAACAAATATTAAAGATTTTAACGTCTATTTTATTTATAATGATTTAATTATTATATTTTTGTTGCTAAATATCAACAAAAATATAAATTATTGTAAAATCTACTACATTATTAATACCAAAAATTGCAACTGTTTTTATTTACTTTAAAATTCAACAGCAAAAAAAAAAAAATGTCAAAAATAGTAAAAAAATATTTTTCTCGTTTGTAAAAAATAAAAAAATAATAAAATATTATATGTGTATGAAAGAATGTGCTGCAAATGTTATTTTAAAGGATAATTTTGTTAATTTTTTGTGTTGTTTACGTCTCTCTCAAGTATGTTGAATTCACACAGCATATGTATGTGAAGAGTGTTTACTAAAAAAGAGAGTCAGTTTCTATACCAGTTAGTTATACTGGTACATACTTTATTCTCATAACTTCTAAGAAAAAAATTCTCACGCAGAGAAAAAACATGGTTACAGCATGATCACTACAACTATTCAATGTTTCTACAGCTATTTTTCATTGATTTGAATAATACCGTGTTCATGATAGAACGTTTATGTTTCTGTTTGATAATTTAACAATCAAAATTTTAATATGGTTGACTGTAATTATAATATGTATTTAAATATTTTTATATGGAACCATATTTATGATAAATCCAAACTTTAGTCAATTCTACAATTATTTACAACCATTCAGTTAATTTTACAAATTTGGTTAATCCTACAACCATTATGCTAATACTTTTATTTGAAATTGGAAACAATATTAAGGAAAAGGTTGTAAACTTTACTAAATCGAATCATTAAATTTATAAAATGGAATCATAACAACGTACAAATATACTTATTGTTAACTGTAATCATATATTACAATAATAGTATGTTACTCTTAGTTTATGGTCTCTACAATAATATTTTTTCTTTGCGCGTTGAAACTATTCAAACATGGAATTTTATTTATATATTATTTATAATTTTTTTTTATATATAATTTTATTTTGATTTCAAACCATTTTTGTAGAAATACAGAAAAGTTTATCCGTTTGTTCGGTCCGAACTCCTAGAATTAACAGAATAATTTTCTTCAACATACATTTTAACGTGAAACTATCTCCTTTCTTATAGAAAGATCTCATGAATCAAAAACAAGGAACTGGAAAAGTAATACATATAACATTGTGTTGTAATTAGTAGGATGTTCTTTTTAACTTCGTGTGCATTGCTTTTGAATTTCTTCTCTTAAAACTATGCGTATAACATTTTTTTAATAAAAATTCAGTTTTATTCTTATTAAAATATAATAAAAATCTTTTAAAACTAGCGAAATTGTAATCTTTTTTGCCTTAAAATTGATTTATTTTCACTTTTTTTATTCGCAATTATAAGGAACTTCAAAAAGAGTTCAAAATTGCGTTATTTTATATTTTTAAGCTAATAAAAGTTGTTGTGGGTCGCGCTACCCTTGATATGTATCAATATATGTGTGGTATATTGATAATTAAACTTTGTTTTATAATCGATCCAAAATTCAAGTTGGAGCCTCTTTTGAAGCAAAATATGGTATATTGTAAGCAAAAATTTAAAATAATTACAAAAATTAATTTAGTGTATTTTTTATTAAAATAATTAAATTTTATATACAAAATTTGACATTGGTTTATATTTTGTTACATAACTTCTAAACTAAATGAGTATCCAATATGAAATTTTGCACGGGTATGGACAAGAGTTGTGTTAACATTATATAATTTTTTAAGAGTTTTAAAAATATCGTTTCTGGAGATAAAAAGATTTAATTTTTATAAGTTTAATTTTGACCTTTGAACTTTAGAACTAAATAAATTTGCTACACATCATTTTGAAGGCATTATCTACATCTTTAAAATGATACTAAAAGTAAAATGTTATTGTGTATAGTTTAGTAGTTATAAGTAATTAGATTTTATTTTGGTCCATAACTTCTAAACTAAATGAAACTCCAACTTGAAATTTTACGTGCTTAGAAAGAAGAGTTACGTCAACATTATATATTTTTTAAGAATTTTTAAAACACCGTTTTTTGAGATATAAGGATTTGATTATTATATGTCTAACTTTGACCTTTGAACTTTTGATGTAAATAAATTTTATAAATATCGTTTAATATAAAACAAAAACTAGATATCTACTAGGTATAGTTTATTAGTTATTAGCAATTAAACAAGCACATCTTTGTAAAATTATTAGCTTTTTTCGCTTTTTAAACCGTCATATTTTTTGACCGGAAAGGGACTTGAGTCTAAAATTTTATGATTTGAGATGTCAAGTCCGATTGCTGTCCGTTTTGACATGGAATCATTCATATACCTTTTACACCTGTGATTATGGGTATAAACATTTAAATTTGAATTTAATTTAAATTTTTTTAATCGTTTGCTGCATTTGTTGTAGATTTTACGTTTAAAATGGCCTCTTTATTTCAATTGGCTGGTAAAATTTCATATGGGACGTCGAAAATGTGTTATATGTGGCGAAATGGAAGGTAAGTTAGACTGGTATGGTACTGGTTTACTATGGAATACACTTGAAACAAATACTCCAAAAGACCCAACCACGAAAATATATTTGATACAAAAATAAACAAGTTATAAACAGTTGCACAGTGGTCCCAAAACTACATATATATTTTTTTTAATAATTCTGTAACTTGTGAACCTTTAGTCCCTAGCGGGTCACGGAAGTACCTGCTACCGACCTCCAGAGTTGGTCGCCTCGGGTTTACATTTTTTTAAATAATAAAAAGATTTACATATAGGTAGTCCTTGTAAATCTCTGCAAATACCATCTTTACATGTGTAGGTTATCTCTTTTAGTTTAAGAGATATTTAGGTAAAAGCTAATCATTTTGGGAATAGCTTTTTTAATTTTTTTTTTAAACTTGGGGTCCTTAATCTAGGCCCTAAAAATTTTTGAAAATATCCACTAGATTTCGTATAAAAATCTAAATAGTATTGCTACAAAAATTATATAAATATATCTATCAAAAAAAAAAAAAAAAATATTAAGTTGAAGTTGAAACTTTAAAAAATAAAATTTTTTGGACTTTTTTCCAAAAAAGGTGGTAATATTCTTTCACTTCTAAAATATTTTTTTGTTTTGTACTACACAATTTCTGCAATGGTTTCAAAAGAAATCTTACCGCAAAAATCATGTAAAGTAAAACCGGAGGCACTTTGGGCAATGGTTTCCCCAAAGCTCTATTCAAACTTTGTCAATTTTGAGAATTTTTTTAATTTTTGTTGAAAAATTCTAAATTATCAAAGCCGAGATTAACAAAAAAATATATTAGCTTTATAGCCCCATATGCTAGTTAAACACACAAAAAAATATTTTCTGAGCCACGTCTTTTACAACAGCTGTAAAGTTGGAGTTTTTAATTCCCTGATTTCAAAACAATTTTTAAGTCAAAAAAACCTAAAAAACGGTTTTTAAACATATCTCCGCCATTTATGAACCGATCTATATTTCAATAGAAAGGATAACAATTACAAAAAAATAAAAAAAATATTTTTATTTTAAATTATAGTATTTTACGTACCTATGAATATTAATTAATAAAAAAATATATATGGGGAATTCTTCAAACTCGTTTACTTTTGGGGTTCAAAAAATTTCGAAAATTTTTTAATGGCACATCAACGCTATTTAGTACCAATATTCCTTAGCTCTAGTGGAACACAGATCTATTCGCGTGAATGACTTTTACCGAACGGCATCATTGTTATGGAGGTTTAAGATAACAATTTATAAAAAAGTCTCCAGAACTCAATTATTATTGCATTTATGTACTCAAAATGGTTTATCTTAAATCCAAATTAAAAATATCGCGATATGTTAAGTATGCGTGGATATATTAGCGATTTAATAATTATTAAACCTTCTTATAAAATTTGCAAAGTTCATTTTTTTTAATAATAATTAGTGATGTCTTGTTCATATTCATCCATTTATTGCAAAATTCATCTTTCTTTTTAAATAAGTCATTAGACAATTTTATTTATATACATTATTTATTTGCACTTAACTTAATCTCTAGAGTTACATTAAATGCAAAATCGTACTTTTTGCATTTAATTGATTTTGATATAGGGTATTAAAGCAGCTATAGATTGATATATGTACAGTAGCGAGCATTAAAAATGCAACGCTATGTGATATGATCTTTGTTCGCATATATTTTGCTTATAACAAGTCCTAATGTAACAGTACTAATGTGATTTTATTATTTGTGGTAATAGATACCTGTTGCATATAATTTTGTTGAATATTTTTGTACGTAACGAAAATTATTGAACGTTTAGTAAAAGCAGTTGAAAATGTGAGCGAGCAAAAAAAAAAAAAAAAAATGCAACTCTAAACAAATAAACATGATTTCTAAAATTTTGATTAAAATTTCAATTTTATTAAATTTTCATATTTTTCTGAACTATTTTGGACATTTTTCAATAGAGATTGATATTTTGGAATTATTATTTATTTTGTTAGTTGTTTTAAAACCAAAAAACATTTTCTATAAATAAGCGATCAAATATTTATGATAGTTTAGCTTAACTTCATAATTTATAATTGAGTATGACCTTTCGATCCACCACCACTTTCGATCGTTATTGAGATGGAATCAACAGCTTAACATATTTTTTCGCAATTATATGACATTATCGAATGCCCTGTATCGCTATAATGTTTAAATATCCCTTGATTTTGGTCCTGGAACAAATTCTAACACAAGGAAAAACAGTTAAGAAATATACCTATTTTGAACTCTTCATATGTTGAAAAATTAAAAGTGCATCCTTCGTGATGATTGGACTATTGGACTTGTTTACTATTGGAAATTAATATTTAAGTAAGTATGTCTACCTAGACCGTCTAAAATTGAAATATATGGGTTTAGAGTCAAATTAATTCAAGTTATCGTAATATTCTCTTATTTCCATTATACAGTACTCGTAAAAATAATAAAGGACCTGCCTCTAAAAGTAAAGGTGGTAGTTTTATATAAGTAAATAATATGTGTTTTGTTAGAAGGATATCCAGTTTCCATATTTACATTATTAAATCAACGATTACTGGCAATAGTAACTTTGAATGACCAAATGTGGTCATTCAGATAATATAAAATATCTACTGTTAAATGACTTGTATCAATTGTTACAGGCATGATCGTTTCAATATTGTTTCTTTAAGATAATTTTTAAGAATCTTCATATTAAAACTACATATTAATATTATTTCACTGCAATTATCAGAATGTTATTCAAAAATATTCGAAAATTCTTAAAAGGTATGGAGAAAAGAGTGTTTTCTTAATATTATTAATATCCTTTGTAGTTAAAATTACCTTAATTTATAGGTAATACTATTAAATTATAGGTAATACTACCAAATTACAGTTTTCATAATTTTTCAATAATTATTTTTATCAAAATTTAAAAAAATTCGATGATTTTTTAGGAGTTGCATTTTTTTTGCTCCCTTAAATTTACAACTTTTTAAAAAAAAAATATTATTAACTGTTCGTATGCGTAACAATTTGGAACAAAATGACATACAATAGTTGGCTAAAGCCGCAAAGAATAAAATCACAATAGAATTGGCTAATTTAATGACGTTCTAGCCCTAATCAATACCATCAAAAATCATATAGCCTAGCGTTACATTTTTTATGCTCGCTACTGTATGTATATGTACATCACCAATTTTAATTAGCGCCTTGGGTGTGCCTCGACGATTATTATTAAATTAAAAGCATCGCGTTCTTAGCTCATGAAAACCGTTGTTGAATATTTTTAGTGAAAGCATATTTTTTGCGTAAGTAAAACTTATTACAAGAACTTATTTCAGATTAAAATTGACTTATAACGCCAAAATCCGCTATAATAAAATATGCAAAATTTATGTTTTTTTTTTAATATAACTATACACTTTTAGCAAATTAATATTTTGAAATACCATAATGATTTTAAAATGTAATTTGGAAACCTTCTTTGATAACGCGATACTATAGCTTCACTGAAATTTACGTTGCGAGTGTGCACTTCTTGGAGCCATTCACATTTTTTCTCTCCAAGTTTGGGTATCTCCTGCAGCATTTCTGTTGAGGGCACATATGTCAAATGATGCATAATTTCTTGAGCTATTAGACTCCATTTTGAATTTTGCAATACCCGAAACGGCGTAAAATCCTTACTGAAAAACTGCAAAATTTTAAAATTTTTCAGAATTTGGTTTCACGATTTTTACACAACACAGTTTGTCACTGGTTAATGGCACGCTAATTAAATCCATGATGGTCCTTTTTTACAAGTGTTTATAGCCTACATTAAAAGAATTGGGCTCTTATGCCGAAATCCGTGATTACGGCAATCAAAAAAAAAAAAAAAAAAAAAAAAACATGTTAGTTTCAATTACACAGAGAAAACAGATTCGTTGTGGCAACCGAATTTTTTGCCAATCGAATTCGGGAGGTTCTGAGAACAAACTCACACTTCAGTTGCAACTACTGAATATTTTCGGTAGTTGTAACTAATTTTAAATCCTTAAAATCGGCAGTAACAACCGAATTATACAGTTATAGTAAATGAAACACCAAATATAAATCTTTTTTATTTATTGAAGTTTATAATTATCGCTTTTATTTATAGTAATTCAAAAATACAAAATAAAAACCTTTTATATATGTATTTCAAGGTCAGTAACAAATGTGGTTTTACAAGTTCATATGGTTATCTCAAGGAATAATTCCCCGATGTATATTCAATTGTGTAGAGATATCACAAAATTTGCATTTGTATTTTATTTCATAGAACATAATGATTTCCGTTTCTTTTTCCTTGATGTTCATTTAATTCTAAAAAATAAAAATATATCATATTAATATCAACATAAATTTGTATATATGAAACAATATAGAACAAAATACGAATAGATTAACATACCTTTAAAAGTCCAATACGTCCTTGAAAATCTGGAACATCTAAATAGTTGTAACATATGCTGGAAATTTATTTCTATTATTTTTTTTCTTCCTATTTTTATAAATTTGTGTTTACGTAAAAAAAAAAAAAATATTATTTATAAATGTCAAGAGCAATTAATATTGGTTGAAAGCACCGAATTACGTTAAATAGTTATAAGTATTCCTTTACAATAACCGAATTTAGTGAAATTCATAAGTTTTTAATCAACTGTTGCAACTGAATTCCTTTCATTTCCAAAAATACTCTAATGTGAAACATTTTTTGATTGTTATCAACATACTGATAATGCTTAGAAACGTTATAATGAATTTAATTCGGTTCCCTCTATTCATTTAGTGGGATCCATTTGAGCAAAGAGTTAAATTGATTAACTGAATAATTTTATTATTCTGGTAACCTATTTTCCATTGTAGTTGTACTTTTACGGCTATAGAAGAATAAAATATGTTATATTTATAAATTGTTGATAGTAAAATCAAAAATTCGATATGGTTTGTAAGATTTTAGTAATGAGAGCCGATTTCCAAAGAATCTTTTTTCTGTGTGTACTTTTTTTTTTTTTTTTTGGGAATTTTTGGATTTTGAGTGCTTGCCGGCACCACATGGAACCGTTTCAGGTCTTGAATTTTTGTTCTGTTACACCACCAAGTGTTGTTAACATAATTGCATCAAAAGTTATTTAAAAAAATTACAAAGAGAAAACAGATTCGTTCCCACAACCGAATTTGTTGCCAATCGAATTTGATCGGTTGTAGGAACTATCATATAAGTCGGTTGTAATTACTGAATTTATTTGGTTCTGGTCACCATTTGTTTCTAAAGATGAAGGTACTATTGGGAATTCAATCTTTTAAATTTTGACATTTTTCAATTTTCTTTTATTTAAAATGTACATAAAACGACTCAGAAAATACAGGAGAATTTAACATATTTGAAAAATGTAAGAAAAAAAAAAAAACACTACTAAATGAACAACATTTGAATATTGCCTTCATGCACAATTTCTTGTCCTCATCTGGATTGATTTTGGATGCTTTATTAATCGGATTTTTATAAAAACTTGAAATGGTTTAGGAAATGTTGTAAAAATTGCTGGCAAAGGAATCTTCTTGTACTCTTTCTTGTTGATTTGAGCTTTCGAAGAAGATATTGTTCATATTTAGTGGAAATAATAGTATTTGTTTTAAAACCTGAAAAATTTTAAAATTGAAAAATCCATGTATCAGACAAAACATGACGTAAGAGAATAAACTTACACAGATTTATACATACATATATTAATATCTTGTGGTTAGTGAGCGCATCTAGACAGGAAACAGGCAAACCTTTATATAATTATCAGCAAAAGTTTTATATTTAAAACAAAATCTACATTTTAAAATTTTTTTTTTTTTAATTTATAAAATTTATCTATTTAATTTATTTATTTTTTTTACGAATGTCAAAGAGAAAATGAATTAAATTGGTTGGGAACACCAATTTTTTATTATAATCAACAATAGATGGGAGAAATATATAATGTTATAAATTAAATTCAGTTGCTTTTTCCAAATTTTAAAAATTAATTTGAATAAAGTTCAAATCTATACATTCAACTTAGAGCCTATTTACATTGGGGATTATCGCAGGGTTTGTTTATGATATTTTGTTTTAAAGTTGCTTCAAAATCCCTTCTACATTTACACACATAAATTTCTATTGTGAATTTTTTTTTTTTAATTTTTCACAAAAAACAACAAATCAGAAAAATTAAAAATAAATTAAAAAAAATTTCATGAAATTTTTAGCTTTGCGACGACGTGCAACTTTTCTTACCCCGCTTGCTTCTGTACACCTCTTGCCTACAAACGTAAAAGTTGCAGCGATTTTTCCCAGGGAAAATCCCCAATGTAAATGAGCTCTTACTTAACAATTTTAAAACCCCCAATTCAGTTATAACCATCTTTTTTATATTTGTAACTTTTTAGTATTAAGGTATAAATTTTTATTAAGCTTATTAATAGTTTGTAATTCGAACCATTTTCCAACTAATCTTTTTTCTGTGTGTAGAAGTTAAACAAATATTTGAAAATTGCCCATATGTGTACATATATATTTTTTTAATTAAAGCTTCTCCGAATTAATCTTAATTTTCGCAATCGTTCAACCCACTGTGCAACGTTTTATTACTTGTTATGATGTCTGACATAATTTGAACATATTTTTGGTATTTTTTTAATAGATTCAAAATTCGTCTTCTGCAGAAATGAGGCATGTAAAGTTTCCTATTGCAACGATTGCTTTAATGATATTGAAAATACTTGTTGGATTTGTAATGATGTCTTATCTGTCGAAGTAATATTAAATTTTAATGACTTTTTCGAACAATTTTCATTTGTGTAATTTAAAATAAATATGTAGATGTATATTAATTTATTTATATATATTTGTTATTAGTTAATAAACTTGTTTCGACACAAAATGAATTTCAAGTTATTACCGATTTTTTTAATTCTTCTAGGGGGAGTTACGGTCAAAATTCGAAAGTTGGTAAATTTTGGTGCAGTCTAATGTACATAAAAAAAATAGTTTTGTAAAGATTTTAATTAAATTATTAATAAGAATTTTAAAATGATTTTAAATATTTTTATAATTAATAAATTACTTATAATGAAAGTATTTTAACAGATTAAAATCAAATTTTACATATAAAAATCGAATATCAAATTTCAATTACGAATAATATATATTATTATTTTATGATTTGAAATTCAATCTAAGAATAAATTTTATATTGAATTATTACTTACAAATTATCACTTGCTTTTATTTATGTTTCATTAATTAATTGATATAATAAGAAAAATAAGTGAAAGCCGATAAATTGTTTTATTGTTAATAAAAAAAAAAAAAAGATATTAGAAAATTAGCTTAACACAGATTGTTTTTGCTATATTTGTGGTGAATATATATTTGAAAAACATCGAAAACCTATGTCATAAGTATATATATGGGAAATTCTTCAAACTCGTTTATTTTTGATGTTAAAAAAAATGTCGAAAATTTGTAAATGGCACATCAACCATATTTAGTACCAATATTCCTTGGCTCTAGTGGAACACAGATCTGTTCGCGTGAATGACTTTTACCGAATGGCGTTAATGTTATGGAGGTATAAGACAAGCGCCTTGCGTGTGCCTCGACGATTAATGTTAAACTAAAAACATCGCGTTCTTAGCCCATGTTGAATATTTTTAGTGAAATTATATTTTCTGCGTAAGCAGAATTTTACACAGGAACTTATTTCAGTTTAAAATTGATTTATAACGCCAACATCCGCTATAACAAAATATGCAAAATTGCTGAATTCTTTAAAATAGCTATACACGTTTAGCAAGTTAATATTTTAAAATGCCACAATGATTTTTAAATGTCATTTGGAAACCTTCTATGATAACGCTATACTCTAGCTTCACTAAAATAACGTTGCGAGTGTGCCTCGCGAAAAAGGCACCTCTTGGAGCCATTCACGTTTTGCTCTCCAAGTTTGGGTACCTCCTACAGCATTTCTGTTGAGAGCACATTAACGTCATATATCAAATGATGCATAATTTCAAGAGCTATTTGGCTCTGTTTTAAATTTTGAAATATCCGAAACGACGTAAAATCCCCATGACTTTTGCACAACACTATTTGAAACTGGTTAATTGCACGCTAATTAAATCCATGCTGGTCCTTTTTTACAAGTGTTTATAGTCTACATTAGAAGAATTGGACATTTATGCTAAAATCCGCGACTACAGCAATAAAAAGAAATAAAAAAAATTGTTAGTTTCAAACACTTTTTTTTGAATTTTTGAATTTGGGTGCTTGCCGGCACCACATGAAACCGTTTCAGGTCTTGAATTTTTTTCCGTTACATCAAAAAGTGTTATTAAGGTGATTGCATCAAAAGTTGTTAAAAAGTCACAATTTAAAAAAGTATTTGAGGTTGATGGTCGGTTTCATAAAGGCAAACGTATAGAGAGAATTGCCCATATATCCATACCTATTTCCCATTCGACGACTTTAAAAGAAGTCGAAGACACATGAAACAAGTTCCCTTGTCGCACAGTGGGGCCAAACGCAAATTTTTTGGTAATAAATCTGTATCCCCAAAACTACTGCTCGGATTAAATTGAAATGTATAGAGGAGTTGCAGAAAAATTATATTTTAGTCACCCTGTGATAACACAAGATAAGCTACAGGGTGTCAAATTTGACTACCTCGAGTATGTAAAAGTTTCAAAAAATCGTAACTTCTACAAATGAAGTTTGATTTTAAAGATTTTTACATTTCTATAAAGTGTTTGGCAATAAGTTGGCAAATAAGCTTATTCAATTAAATTATCTCTTAAAGCTTAAGATATTTACACTTGAATTTTGAATTTTTTATTTTTTGCCTCGACTTTCTTTCGTTTTTCGGGAATAAGTCCTGAAGTATATGAGGTAAATTTTTTTTTGTAATTTGCTATATATTTGAAAATAATATGTTGAAAGAATTTTTGGATTATCTCAATGCGTCTAGACGTGAAAAATATTCAAATTCAGCTCTCTGAAATTGGTATGAAAATTGGCTATTTTTTACAAAAATATAGTACAATTCTTTCACTTTTTTCTCAAAGTTCCGTTAAAGAAAAAAATTTTTTCTTTGTATATTTCAAATTATAAGGCTTCATGAATGAAATTTTGAATTGATTTATGTTTGCATACTACATCAGGCATTTGTCGAAAATGGTGAATTTTGGCAAAAAGTTAAATTTTTATCGATTAATAAAAAAAAAAATGTCACGCGAGCTTTTTTAAATTTATTGACGATATTTTATCAAGAAATAGATTTAGAACGATTTGGCACTAAACTGCTTCCCGCCCGGCCAAAAACGAATGCAGGAGAGCAGATTTGTTGAGTGTAAATATAAATATATAACTTAGGTAAATAAGCTTTATTTTGCCAAGCATTTTACAGAAATATAAAAATCTTTAAAATCGGACTTCATTTGTATAAGCTACGATTTTTTTTTTAAACTTTTACATACTCGAAGTAGTCAATTTTAACACCCTGTAGCTTATCTTGTGTTATCACAGGGTGACTAAAATATGATTTTTCTGAAAACTTAAGTCCTTCTCTGCAACTCTTCAATACATTTCGATTTAATCCGAGCAGTAGTTTTGGAGATACAGATTTATTACAAACAAATTTGCGTCTGACCCCACTGTGCGATAGTTGTTAGCAAGCAAAATAAGTTTAGAGATGAATGCCGCTGTAGCCGATATAAATGACGTTTCTTTAATTATGTGTCTTAAACTAATTCCCAAAATATTAGGAATCAGTTATTTCACTTTCATGAGTTAGACCAATTTTAAAGTACCTCCAAAAATATTATTTTCGATAAACACTATAAAAAACTTTTAATTTATGATTAAAAGAAATCCAATATATAATAGGTAACGCTCAGATGTCATTGACAGTATGGTCTCCCGAGCCATAGAAAACAACTAGAATTCCAACTCTTTTCATTCGCTCAGAAACAAAAAAAATTACTCTCTTCACATGTATAAATTTATTCTGTAGAAAATTTTACTAACACATACAAATAGTTAGGTTTTTTTGACAATTGAGTTAGGTTTTTTGTCAGCAAGTTGGAGTTCTAGTTGTTTTCTATGTCCCGAGCTTTTTCCTGTTCTGATTTAAAAAAAAAATTATAATAATCTAAAACTGACAGACAGACATCAAAAAAGCTCTAGTGTACTTAAGTCTGTATTAATTAATTTTGGTGTAACTAGTTTTGAGATATAAACTTTTAGGCGGTATATCATAAGCATACAATATTAAATATTTTATGTTTAAATTTTAGTATTACCATTTTCTCTAAGAATATTAATAATATTAACTTGTATGAAAAATTGTTTACATAAGGTAGTTTTACACTTATACTTTGTATTAATACCAGAGTTTCATTTTCTATAATACATTTCAAAAAATGTATTAAGGAAAGTATTATTAAATGTCATATTTTTTATTTTCTTTATTAAAATATTTTTTAAAAAATTAAAAACGAAAAATTTAACACAATTGAATAAAAATAAAGCTAAAAATAAAAAAGTGTGTCGAAATTTGCTTTAGGAGGTGCAATTACGTTTAAAAAATGTCGAGATTTCAACATACAAAGTATTGAAGTATCCATAATACATTTGAAAACATTTTTAGTATTAATACAAAGTATTATAGTGTAAAACATCCTATAGATAATTTTGTTTCTGCATTTTATATATGGTTTTACATAGGTAATTTTGTAAATCCTAAACTAGTCAAGATATCGGCAAATGCTTTGGTGGTCATATGTATAACTAGTAGGGGATCTAAATACAGCAATAAAAAAAATTTCCAAAATTTTTACATAGGTAATTCAGTCAGTGCAGGGACGATATGTTAATTTATACAATTTTTACATTTCGAAAAAAGTAAAATCAAGCAAATTATATTGTTATTCAGACTACTATTTCCTAAAGTAATGGACAGATTTCTGTAAAAAATTTACACAACGTGTAAAGGAATACAGCAATTCTTAAAATTAAAAAAATTAAAAACAACATAATTCATGTTATGCAGTTTTTTATTTTGGCCACATTTATTTAATAGATTTTTCAGTTTTTTGTGCTATAAATTATTAAAAAATTTCAAAAAATCCAAATTTGTCCTACAAATGTTCCAATGTTGTTTAACAATATCAGGAGAATTTGACCATTGACAAGAAACCTGGTTTGTGAAGAAAAAAAGGTCCACATGATATTGGGAAGGCCAGAAAATTGAAAGCATATTGAAAAAACTCCAAATACATCTAGTAGAAAAGCAGCCCGGTTAGCCCAGTGCTCTGACTATTTGGTGCGAAAATATAAAATATAATGCGGATTTGAAAACATATAAAGTTCAAAAAGTTCCCGACAGGTATGCTGCAAAAAATTTTGAGCACGGAAATTAAAATCAAATTTCATAAAAAAATTCTCATGTTGTACAACGGACGACGAAACGTTTGTGCTGGCAGAATTTTTGCAGCTTCTGTGTCAAAATTTGTATATTTCTGTTGCTCAAGGAAATGTTGAAGATACGTTTAGGACCCAAAAGCAGACAAAATTTCTTAAAAAATTCCTGGTATGACAAGCTTTATGCAGTTGCGGCAAAACAAGAAAGTCTTTTGTTACAGTCGACTCTATATATACAACAAATAATGTTTGTAAAAAAGGAGAGATATTGGGCTCTTGTGAAAAGAGAATTGAAGAGCACAAAAAAGGTGTCCCAAATAATCGAAGATTTTAAAAGGAAATGGGCAAACTGTTTCAAAAAAGTGACTGAAACATTTATCAAATCTCTAATGGAAGAGATATCAAAAAAAAGGTCCACGAGTTCATACGTAATGATTAGAACTATAAACATTATATTTTTCTGTGAACTTTAATATAATAACAATTAAATATAAAAAAGCCAAAACTCTAAGATCAACCATTTCCAAATTATTGAATTTTATATATGTTAAGATTTTTTCGAATGTATGTATTTGCTATTTGAAGGAAAATGTAAAGTTTTAGATACCAAAACAAGGCCTTCTTATGGTATTTTAAATATTTTCAAAAATTGCAAAAAGTTATATCCCTAATGCACATAAGTATGTATAAATATCTACCCATTAACAGTAACACTCCAAATTACCTAATCTAATGATGTTAATGTATTAAACTATGGTTATCACAAGTAATTTTGTTATACGACAGGACTCCATTCAACTTGACTTTAAAATATCCCTTTTGATTGTACTCATTACTAAACATTGTAAATTGTATGGCTCCGCATTAACACTTTAGCGCCATTAAAAGAACGGATTTCCCAGGACAAAGGCTAAAACAAAAACTGTTTATTAAGTATACACTCAATCAAAATGTGTTGTTTTTTAATCGCTTTGTTTGTTTCTTGGCATTTTGTCCTTTTTTCTGCCACGTTTATTTATTTCTGCTCGTCTGCACTGACAATAAGTGGTATTCTTTGACACCAGGATTGCCAGTAGGCATAATAATTGACTATTTTCATAGCAGAATTTATAACAACTTAGAAAAAAAAGTATTTTTTTGTTTATTTAACTTGTAGTGACATGTGGTCATATTCATTATGTCGAAAGGATTTGTCTCTCTTTTAGAAATTAAATATTTTGTTAATCTTTAAAATAGTGTCTACATTAGACAATTTTTTTTATCAAGACAAACGTCAAAATTAACGTGAATTTGAGGAAGGTTTCAACAGTTGCACAAAAACAATAATATGGCGAATTCATTATTATACCCTACACCACCATAGGTGGTTGGGGTATTATGTGTTTGTTCTGATGTTTGTAACGCATAGAATGAGTATACCAATCGACCTTAAAGTATACCAATCGACTCAGAATCACATTTTAAATCGATCTAACGATGTCCGTCCGTCTGGCTGGTTGGCTGGCTGGACGGCTGGCTGGCTGTCCATGTAAACCTTGTGCACAAAGTACAGGTCGCAATTTTGAAGATAATTGAATGAAATTTGGCAGGTGGGACTTTTATGATAGAAGGACGAAGCTTATTGAAATTGGTTATGATCGGTCCATTATTTCACCCACCCCCCTTACAAATGTCCTTCCGGAATAGAGTTTTCCCACTTAAAAATGTCTTAATATTAGGAATAGTTTTTTACAGTTTTGTGCAAGTACCAATCTTTGTACCAAGTTTTATGAAAATCGGTCCACTATTGACCATAGCTCCCATATAAACCCCCTTCCGAAAATCACTTTAACGTGCATAAATCACATACGAAAGATAGTATCAAGTTAATATTCGACTCAAATAAGTTTTATATAAGTAGAAACAACATTGCTAAAATTTATGAGAATCGGTCCATAATTTACCATAACTCCCATATAAACCCACTTTCGGAAATCGCCCTATAATCCATAAAATCTTTAATATATTATTATTAACCCATTATTCTGTTCTTGTATACTTTATTTTAGATTTAATAAAAGTGTTGGTCTACAGGTCTAATATAAATCCACTTCCCGAATTTGTGTGCTCATATACAATGGTGTAGGGCATCATATAGTCGGTCTTGACCGACTATATCTTCTTCTCTCGTTGTTTTTTATATATTCAGTTTGACAGTTATAACAACCAATAATAATAATAATAATAATAATAATAATAATAATAATAATAATAATAATAATAATAATAATCAGCTGTTTAACTTAGGTTACCTTGTATAGATTCACACTGATTTTGACGTTACGTGTCTTAACAATTTCGAAAAAATAGATAAAAAACATTGTCACAGAAAGCTCTACTGCCGTTATGTCACTTTTATTATTGCAAAAAAAAAAATATTACCAAGGTTCAATTCTAGATTCAGCCAATTTTAAAATGTACAACTTCTCATCCATAAAATGAATGTAAATGTACTAAATGCTATCGACATCACATATTTCTTCTTATATACCTGCACACAGAAAAAAGATTGGTTGGAAAATGGTTACAATTAATAATATTCACTTAAAATTATCTTAATTTTATTATAATTACTGAAAATACGTAAATTTAATACTTTTTCTATAGTGACGGCTTTATTTACTTAGTTATATTAAAACTATGATGTCTACAATTAAAAAATAGTTGCTATAATCAATCTGTACTAATTTCAAATAATTAAAATGAATTCGAAAAAGACTACTGAATTTGGTTAATATTTTATTATGAAATATTATTAATGGTAATTATAAATTTGATTGTATTTAAACACATAAAACTTCCACCATCTTTTCAGTTATAGTGCTAACTAATTTAGTACTATTCGATATTCCCAACCAACAGAATTTTAAGGTAATCAAACCGTTTTTATGATTGACATTTGTTAAAAAAAAATAAAATTAAAATGTTTAATAAAAGAAATGTGAAAAAAAAATAATAAAAAATAAAATTTGAAAAAAATAATAATAATAATAATAATAATAATAATAATAATAAAAAAATCGCTTTACGTTAAAGAAAATATCTCCAGTTGACCACTTGCATTAAAAAAGGTAATTAGTTTGTTATTTCGTCAAGAGAATGTATAATTATTTTGGCTTTTTAAGTACAGATGCCGTCAGAAACATTATATTACAATCGGATTGTTAATAAGGAAATTGGACTTATTTCAACAGATATAATCTTCAAAAAACCAGTTTGGTGTTAATTTCTGTTAATGAGGTATGAAAAATGCGTGAATATTTTATACATATTTTATTAGCTCTGTTTCTAATGTAGTCAGATAGTCTTCCTGGAACAGAGCAAGTCAAACCTTCTCAAAATTTATAAATTTTTTTTATCTTCCACCACATAGGTAGGGACGATTTGATGAATATCTACTAACACTACCACCAAGTAGTAGTAAGTTTCTGAATTCAAAAATATTAATTTAAGTAGAACGCTTCTTCAATTCCAATATATTAAGGTATGATATTTATGTACCGATTATATTATTTTTTATATATATTATACATATATATTCCTCAATAAATGTGTGAATATAATTAAAAAAAAAAAAAATAAAATAATTTCTTTTATTAGGCAGCCTAAAATAGTGGGTATATTTTATAAACAAATTATTATAATTCCAACCGAATTTAATTTTTGAAATGGTTGCAACAACCGTAATTTACAGTAATCCCAATGGAATTTTGTGATAGTACTCGCAACCGACAAAATTCGATTGGCAAAAAATTCGGTTGTAACAACCAATCTGTTTTCTCTGTGTGCCATCAAAAAAGATAACATGTCGAAATAATCATCTAAGACCCTATAAATTAGTATACATACAGATATATAAAGTATATATATTCCGAAGAAAAGTTATGGACCAAATACTATAAAAACAGGGTGTCCGTTGTAAATCCAGTTTATACATAGTTTTCGATCGATAACTTTTACAAAAAATCATGTACATCAACGAATTTTTACACAAATATTTCAATGGTCCGCCTACTCCCATATAACGTGAAAAAGCAATCAAATTTCGTACAAGAACCAATGTAAACATGGAAACTAAAAATGGGCGCGGTCAGCCCACTTTACCGCCCACCTTCAATATAAGATGAAATTTGAAAAAGTTACAGATGGATGCTATATCATATACGGCTAAGCCGTATATGACACACCTGTTTTTTACTGAAAACAATTACATTTAAAACCTAAGATAAATGTCACTATATTCATATAAAAATTTCCGTTTTTATAATTTTTAATTTGTGTAATATAAAAAATTGGCATAGTTCTGTTGAAAATCATTTTGATCCAGATCAAAAAATCAAATATAGTTAGGATTTTTAATATCTGTGTTTATGGTAACACTGCTTGAAGTTACTATTTCCTCCTGCTGCTACAAATTTTAATACAGTAAAAAAATAACTGAGTAAAACTTACAGTAAAAAATGTTATGGCCCCAATTTTACGAGTCTTTTATAAAAGAATACGCCGACAGTCGCCCAACTAAACGGAGAGGGTGGCTACTAACAGACGGCCTGAATAGATATTTATGCATGTAGCTACAAATCTTTGTATCTATGTTTATACGTGTGTATGTATGTATGTATAGTACATGTGTATCTAAATAAGAGAACATCGCATACATATAGTTGAAAAAATACTTATTTTGTTGTTGGTTTTAAAAAACGATTCATTGCGCGCCATTTTTTTGCTCGAATTAACAAGACAATAACAAGACATCAACAACGAACGTCAGTCAGCCAACATGTCAACAAGCCAAGTCGATAATATACTATCCAGTCGTGTTTTCCTTATGCATAGAAAGAAAAGAAAAAGAAGGCGCCAAATGCGTAACAAGTGGCTATTTGGAAAATTGTTGCAAACTGCGACAACTTGTCGACAATTGTGGTGAATATAAAAGTTCTTTCTCACACACACACGCACTTATACACACTCTAACATAAATTCACTTTTTACCCAAAATCAAAAACTAAATTAAACCCATAGCTGAGTTTCTGGATGGGTGGCTGGCTGACTGTCTGTCTGATCTCTGCAATAGCAACCAGAAAAATCGCCAGAATCTCGCATTCTGCGTTTCCCTTTGGTACGAGCAAGAGGCGACAAACATGTCGCGACTCGTAACGGCACCGTGGAGACACACGTTCGTAGTTTATAACAACTATCGAGGAGCACAGTCATATTTAGTTATTCACAGGGGTTACAAACAACAACGTAAAATTCACATTGGAAACATAGTAATTTGTCGCACAAGGGTAGTTATTGTGGTATTTAATGTGATGTATACAAAAAATACTCCTTATGGCGACTTTAAGAACCCCAACGACAACATAAGATGTAAGAAAGTGGGATTGGAAAATAATATTCAATCGTTTTTCAAACAGTTTGTTCATTTGCTAATTTGTGAGCAAAATAATAGCAATGAATGTTATTTGACCTAAAATAAACAAGTTTTACTAGTACTTTGTTCGTATCTGTCTGAAGAATATTTCATATTTTTGAATTTCATACTCATACATTTATAAAAGTGATTTTAATATTGCCTTTGCTGAATCGACTGGGATGAGTTGGGGTGATTGGTTGATTATTTCTTTTTAGTTACCAAGAGAATAATTTAATTTTCCATTTAGCATCTCAGTCTGTTTGATGTTGTAATCATATAACGGTGTTTATTGGTCGCCAATAAAGTCGACGCTTGTCGCAAAATTATGTCGCGCCAACATTTGACATTCTTTAGTTACCCCAATGGCATGACGCGATGTTGGAATGGACATCGATAATACAGGGGCATTATCAATGTGTTGATAGAAGCAATGAATTTAGTTAGTATTTTGTAGCAGAATATTATCGGTTGTAGATTTGATGCCAAAATGTATTAATATTTTTACCTGGACTTTATACATTTAAAGTTTTTTTTTTTTTTCTAATATAAGTTACAATTTATTGCTTTGAGTATATGTACATTAGACGGCACAAAAATTTACCAACATTCAAATTTTGACCGTAACTTCCCCTAGAATCGTTCTTTCGGTTCCAAAAACGTACTGTGTGAAATATTAGTGAAATTGGATATCGTTAACCCATGCTGCATCGGACCTGAAGTTTGTAGGGTGCGTTTATATGGAAAATGTTGACCTTTTTACAGTTTTTATAAAATTTTTGCTATTAAATACTTTGTTTTACAAATAAATGTTAAAAAATCGTAATTTACACATAAATATCTATCAAATAATATATAAAAAGAGAATTCGGTTAAAAAATGTTAAAGTTCTTACGAATTCCATAGACCATTAGTGTGTTTTAGAACTCTTGTGTAAGGAGTGTACAACAAAATTTTGAATTTTTAGGTAAATATTTTAATAAGAAGCTATTTCAATCAATTAAATTTGAACTATAATACTGAAAAATATGTTTTTGTTTTTACAGGATTATCCTAACATCTTTCAATGCCCAAATTTTGAGACTGTGAATATAAAAGTTCTTTCTCACACACACACGCACTTATACACACTCTAACATAAATTCACTTTTTACCCAAAATCAAAAACTAAATTAAACCCATAGCTGAGTTTCTGGATGGGTGGCTGGCTGACTGTCTGTCTGATCTCTGCAATAGCAACCAGAAAAATCGCCAGAATCTCGCATTCTGCGTTTCCCTTTGGTACGAGCAAGAGGCGACAAACATGTCGCGACTCGTAACGGCACCGTGGAGACACACGTTCGTAGTTTATAACAACTATCGAGGAGCACAGTCATATTTAGTTATTCACAGGGGTTACAAACAACAACGTAAAATTCACATTGGAAACATAGTAATTTGTCGCACAAGGGTAGTTATTGTGGTATTTAATGTGATGTATACAAAAAATACTCCTTATGGCGACTTTAAGAACCCCAACGACAACATAAGATGTAAGAAAGTGGGATTGGAAAATAATATTCAATCGTTTTTCAAACAGTTTGTTCATTTGCTAATTTGTGAGCAAAATAATAGCAATGAATGTTATTTGACCTAAAATAAACAAGTTTTACTAGTACTTTGTTCGTATCTGTCTGAAGAATATTTCATATTTTTGAATTTCATACTCATACATTTATAAAAGTGATTTTAATATTGCCTTTGCTGAATCGACTGGGATGAGTTGGGGTGATTGGTTGATTATTTCTTTTTAGTTACCAAGAGAATAATTTAATTTTCCATTTAGCATCTCAGTCTGTTTGATGTTGTAATCATATAACGGTGTTTATTGGTCGCCAATAAAGTCGACGCTTGTCGCAAAATTATGTCGCGCCAACATTTGACATTCTTTAGTTACCCCAATGGCATGACGCGATGTTGGAATGGACATCGATAATACAGGGGCATTATCAATGTGTTGATAGAAGCAATGAATTTAGTTAGTATTTTGTAGCAGAATATTATCGGTTGTAGATTTGATGCCAAAATGTATTAATATTTTTACCTGGACTTTATACATTTAAAGTTTTTTTTTTTTTTCTAATATAAGTTACAATTTATTGCTTTGAGTATATGTACATTAGACGGCACAAAAATTTACCAACATTCAAATTTTGACCGTAACTTCCCCTAGAATCGTTCTTTCGGTTCCAAAAACGTACTGTGTGAAATATTAGTGAAATTGGATATCGTTAACCCATGCTGCATCGGACCTGAAGTTTGTAGGGTGCGTTTATATGGAAAATGTTGACCTTTTTACAGTTTTTATAAAATTTTTGCTATTAAATACTTTGTTTTACAAATAAATGTTAAAAAATCGTAATTTACACATAAATATCTATCAAATAATATATAAAAAGAGAATTCGGTTAAAAAATGTTAAAGTTCTTACGAATTCCATAGACCATTAGTGTGTTTTAGAACTCTTGTGTAAGGAGTGTACAACAAAATTTTGAATTTTTAGGTAAATATTTTAATAAGAAGCTATTTCAATCAATTAAATTTGAACTATAATACTGAAAAATATGTTTTTGTTTTTACAGGATTATCCTAACATCTTTCAATGCCCAAATTTTGAGACTGTTTTAAAACTCCATTTTCATACTTTAAAAAAGTTTGTTAAACGAATTTGCAGGTTTATAGACAACACTATAGAAAATAAACTTAAAGAAGAGTTAGGTTAATATCTTGTTGGACTAAGCCGCCGTTAGAATATAGAGATTGATAATTAAAAAAAAAAAAAAGTAAATGGAATGTAACTAGATCGCAGAATTTCTCGAAGGACTTAAAATTTAGCATTTTTGTGTTTTTTTTTTTATTTTTTATTTTTTTTTAATAAATTTAATATTTAAACTTTAATAAAATTTAAACGAATAGTAATATTTTATTGAAATTTCAGTATAATATGTATAAACTTATCTAAAAATCAAAGAATTAAAAAAAAAAATTTACAAGAAAATACCCAAAATCCCAATCCGTATAAAACATGTTTAAAAGATTGACTTTTTTCATTGAAATGATCACCATGTCGTTTTAAGGGGTGTCCGTCAGAAAATATTTTTTTAGTGTTTACCTTACATATGGAGATATATAATTAAAATAATTTTAAGTCGATCCCAGCTTTGCAATTTAAAAAAAAATAATTAAACATTTTTTTTCAAAATTGATAAAGTTTGGATAGGGCTTGTGGGCAGACATTTGCACCAAGCTGCTACGGAATTACTTTACGCGCATTTGCATTAAGATTGCTTTTAAAAACATTAAAAAATTATAAAGACCAGAACTAAATTTATCAGTGAATAAATATTGCCACCTTATTGGAAAAAAACCCAAAAAATTTAACTTTTTTTTAAATTTTCAACTTCAGA
Source organism: Protophormia terraenovae (assembly GCA_951394005.1). NCBI lineage: Eukaryota > Metazoa > Arthropoda > Insecta > Diptera > Calliphoridae > Protophormia > Protophormia terraenovae. The sequence goes on from OX596073.1 coordinate 101,365,590, forward strand.
TATAAATTTTTAATGGATTATATAGTTCTTGCAATAATATTATGTATTTAAAACTAGGGCCAATATTAAGCCCGCCAAGTTAGGAAAACTAAAAAAAGTGACTAAAAATGGGCTAAGGAGTGAGATCGAAAAATTCTTAACATACATAATATTCAATAACTTGGAAACGGTTGATCTTAGAGTTTTCATTATTTTTTTAATCATTTGATAATTTAGCACAGATCACAGAAATATATATATTTTTATGGTTCTAACCACTAATTATAAAATTGAGGACCATTTTTGAAAACCCTTTCTTTGGAGATTTGATAGTTGCTTCAGTCTTCTGTTAAAATCTTCGGTATTTTGGGACACCTTTTTTGTGCTCTTGAATTTACTTTTCACAAGAGCTCAACATCTCTCCACTGGTCTAAGCTATGAACAATTTTGAAAATTGACCTCTCTTGGTACTAAAACTATGTTATTGATTTGGTACCACTCCAGAGCTTTCTTACCGTAGTGACATGATACCAAATGGGTCCAAAAATATGTGGACACGTTGTGCTTTCTTAAGAAAAGAAGAAGTCTTTTTTGCAAATATTCCTTTATGCATATTTTGGTATTTATAGATCCGAACGTATCAAATGACTTTCCTGTTTTGCCGCAACTGTAAAAAGCTTGTCATACCATGAATTTTGTAAGAAATTTGTGCTGCTTTTGGGTCTTAAACTTATCTCCAACATTGCTTCGAGCATTAGCAATAAAGATTTTTAAGACACAAGCTGCGAAGATTCTGCCAGCACCTACGTTTCTTCGTCAATTATACAGCTTGAGTATTTTTGTATGAAATTTGGTTTTAAATTCCGAGTCCTATTTTTGGCTTGTATTTTTTTTTGCAGAATTCCAGTTTGGAATTTTTTGAACTTTATATGTTATCAACTTTCCCATTAGCTTTCAATTTTCGCACCAAATAGTCGAAGCACTGAGAAAACTGAGCTGATTTTCTACCAGATGTGTTTGGAGTTCCTTTCAATATGCCTTCAATTTTCTGGCCTTCCCAATATCATGTGGTCCTTTTTTCTTACCGAACTAGGTTTAACATCAATAGTCAAATTCTCCTGATACTGTTTAATAACATTAGAAACGGTTTTACGGTTTTACGACATTTAATTCTGTGGCCAATTATTTGTAAGACCTATTTGGATTTTTTGAAATTTTTTAATAACTTGTAGGACGTAAATCCTTTTCGTCACTTATTTTGATGAAAATAAGGACAAATTAACTTGGTTGTTATTAAAAATAATAACTGAAGTATTTTTCCATGATAACTAGATCAAAAAAAAAATTTTGAATATTGATTCCGAAAAAAAGTTATGAGGCAAAATGTGTGTTAAGAATTTTTCGATCTCACTCCTTAATTTACAAGGACCATCTATATATAAAATTTTTTTTCTGTCATATAATAAATTAATTTTTGGCGATTTTTCAAAAAAATTACATACCCGAGATGGCCAACTTTGGAAGGTCACCCACTACCCCCTGACCCGCTAGGAACCAGTACTCCTCAACTTGAAAACACCTCAGCTCTGACCATGTGAAATTTTATTGAGATATCTTAAACGGTTTAAAAGTTACAGAATTAGTTTGTTGTCTATAAACTTGCAGAGTTTTGAACTTTTTTCAAATTCGTTTAACACAATTTTTTAAAGTTTGAAAATGAAGTTTAAAACAGTCTCAAAATATGTAAACATTTTAACCGAGCATGGGTTTGGATTATCCTGCGGAACCAAAAACCTATTTTTCCTTAATTATGGTTCAAATTTACCCCCTGTTTTTATAAAACGAACGAAAAATTGGTTTCGTCAAAATGTAAGGAAAACAACAAATAAATTTGAAATTTATTTGTTGTTTTCAATATAAATTGTCGAAACGAATTTTTCGTTCGTTTTATAAAAACAGGGGGTTAATTGAAATAGCTTTTTATTTAAATATTTATCTAAAAACTAAAAATTTCGTTGTACACTCCTTACACGAGTGTTCTAAAATTCATAATAACTTTAACATTTTTAATAAATTTTCTTTTTTTGTATATTATTTGATAGATAATTATGTGTAGAATATGTTTTTTTTAATATTTAAATGCAAAATATTTATAAAAACGGTAAAAAGACCAACTTTTTCCATATAAACGCACCCTACAAACTTCAGGTCCGATGGTGAAAAAAAAAAAAATGGTGAAAATTCGAACTAAGTTGTATTTTCAAAAGTCCACAGATACATGTCTCATCATATGATGAACACAGACTGTCAATGTTTTATGTAAATTTATCAAAAAAAAAAAAAAAAACATATGTATATATATTTACAAAGGGTTTGAAGTTTGCAATGTCATGAAAAAAATGCATTTTGAAAAAGTGGGTTTATATGCCCTTATACGCGTCCATGCTTCAGACCAAAAAATTTCATCAATGTTGAAGTTTTGAAATAGAAAAGGATTTGAATATAGTTTAATAGCTACATACGTTCTTATGCTAAAATGTCAAAGGATGATGATGAGCGAAACTTTATAAGACAAAAAATTGCTAATGCTATGGATGGTGTTAAAAGGGAGATAACTACGTGTGTGAATGCTTTAAAAGCAGATATTGTTGATTGTAATACTCTTATAAAACAAGTTGAATCTGATACAACTGAAAATTTTTCTAAAATTGAAATTGACAATAATGCTCTGTACATGAAATTTAATAGTTTGCCTGACTGATTGAAAAATGTTAAAAATATTGTCTTAGATTTAGCTTCATTTTATGATATTTCTATCACCCAGCAAGATATTAACTTGGCTTTTTATACCAATAACAAAAAATCTGTTCTGGTTAAATTTAACAGCGTATTTCTGCGTGATGATATTATGCATGAATATTTTAAAACAATTAAAAATCAACCTCTTAAGGCATAGAGTAGCATATAGAGAAGAAATTCTCTATTGACATTTAAACAAAATTTTTGTTTTGTAAACAAAAATGTGTTTTTATTTTCTTTTTGCAACAACAAAATGTATTTGATTACATGTATTTTGTTGTTGCATGAGTTAGGTTTTTGACAACCGACTTAGGTTTTTGACAATTAGTTTCGTCTCTTGTTACTCTTTGTCTTAAGGTATCTGACTTTAATACTGATGCTCGAATTCCTGCAAAATTACTTGATCGCTGTGTATTCTTAAATGACCATTACTTTCCCCTAGCTGGTAAGCTTAATGCTTTGTGTCTTAAATTAAGACACAATAAAATATTTAATAAATGCAAAATAATCAACGCTATGAAGCCTGTTGCGGTGTTAACTATGCCGGATAGTAAGATGTTGGAACGAGACGTTATGGAATGTGCTGAATTGTTGGAATCTGGTGCTGTTGTTGGTCCATGATGTTGCTGTTGAGCGGTAAACCTGTTAAATTTTAAATCTAAATTTAGCTTTGTATGTTGGCAAGTTCGTACTATCTTTCATATTATTTTAGAGTCATTCTAGATTTATAATATTTTCAAATCTGAAATTTTTATGAATATTTTTTTCTTATTAATTGATTCTACTTCTCATAATTGTTTCTTTTTGGACTTGTATCCTTTGTAATTTTCTAATTATCTACAACAATTTAATTAAAAATTAGATATGAGTTGAATTGTTTTTACTATTGTCTAATTCTTTTAAATTATTGATCTCTTTTTCTTTGGATCAGCTGATGATATCTTGATATATATACATATATATTTTTTTATACACATGTTATTATGAATAGTTGTATAATTTGTAATATATATCTTATTTTTAAAACCTCTTACATTTTTTGGTTCCACGTTATAATATTTTTTGCTATTGTTGATGTCGGTTAATGATAACATGGGTCCTATAATTAGTGGTCATTTATATTTAAATGCTACTTTAAGAGGTCATCGTGATAAACTTAAATTATCTCATTTAAATTGTCAAATTTGATGAGATTAAAACAATTCTTAGTGATAATACATTTAATTTGTTTGCTATATCTGAAACGTGGATATGTTTTCTGTAGGAATGATCATCCTACTAGGAAGGTGGTGTATGGACTTAAATTTAGATCGGGTTTTAAAGCTAATGTAGCGAGTCTTTGTGAATCTCTTTTCATTGAGTTACAGTTTGGTGATGTGAGGGTTTTATAAAGAGTTGTTTACTTACCTAAAGGAGATGTTAAGGTTTTTGAAGATCATCATAGTTTTCTCTTTACCAAATACTCGAATATTATTGTGGTTGGTGACTTTAATTATAATATATTTGACTTAACGAAATTACGAAGTATGCGGGATCTTTGCATGCGGCAATCATTATCGATTGTTCATAATTCTAGATCGATTGTTCATACTTCTAATTCTGATCATGGCCTTATTCTTAATTCAACAAGTGTACATTTTTTTTTTACATTTTTGTGTAAATTTTTTTCCACCCTGATTACTGACCTTTTTTCGTATGTTCCTATTGTAAGGAAAATGAGAAAAAAGAATGATGATAGATGGATGAAGTCAAATGACATTTCTCTTTCTAGATCTTTGCGTGATAGAGCTTACTCAATTTATAGGGCTAATGTATTGTAAACTATGAAACAGAGCGAAAAGTGTAATACGTAGGGAGAAAAGAAAATATTGTTCACAGCTTTTTAGTGGATTAGACTTTGCTGGTTTGTGGAGGACTTTAAGGAATAATGGATGTGTTGATGATGATGATAATCTTGCTTTTGGTGTTGATGTTGAAGTCTTGAATTCTTTTTTTTTTGGGTGATCGTAATCCGGTTGATTGGTTTAATTTTCCTTTTGATATGACTTGGATTCATCTACTTCCTTCTCTTTTCGTTGTATTGATGTTAATGAATTGGCTATAGCCCTTAGTAAAGTGAAATCTGGTTCTATTGGTAATGACTGTATTTCTATTAAATTTCTCAAACTTATTTTCCCCCATTTTTCAAATCTTCTATTAGATTTAATAAATTTCATCATTATGACGTATAAGTTTCCAATCTCTTGGAAGACTGCACGTGTGGTACCTATTCCTAAATTAAAAACTGTAAATAATCCTGATGATTTCCGACCGATTTCAATCCTACAAGCTCTATCTAAAGTTACTGAGTATATTATTAATGATAAGATATTCCAGTCGGTTATGACGAATATTATTGGTTCTCAATATGCTTTTCGCAAGGGCTACAACACAACTTCATTACTGCTTACTGTCACTAACTCTAACTAATAAATGGAGGTGAATTGAGTACTTTATTTCTCCTGATCTATCTAAAGCATTCAATTCTGTATGTCATGTGAAATTGATAAGAAAGTTTAGGGACAAATTTGGGTTTTCTACTTCAGCATGTAAACTTATTATTTCCTATCTTGATGGAAGATCACAGTTTGTTGAATTTAATGGAGTTAAATCAGTACTGCAAGTTCTGCACTCTGGTGTCCCTCAAGGCTCAGTTTTAGGCCCCTTATTATTTATACTCTATATGCATGATATTTATATACATGACAATTTAAGAGCCTTGGAAACATTTCTTTTTGCACATGATATTTTTTTTTTTTTTTTTTGTTATTCAGGGGCAATTGTGATACTCCTTATTCTTTTATGAATGAAATTAATAACTGTCTGAATTGCGTTTTACAGTGGACTTTGAATAATTCACTCTCCATTAATCCTTTAAAAACTATGGCGATTGTGTTTGGTTCAATGAGTATCTCTTTACTTCTATCTTGGTGATGTTCAGATTGAAATGTTTAAGAGATGTTCTTGACTGTGAGCTGTCATTTTCTCTCCATATAGATTTAATATGTGGTAAAGTGTGGAGTACTATTAGAAAAATATACTCTACAAACATGTATATACCTCTTCATGTTAAAGCTAGATTAGCCCATGCTCTACTTATGCTCTATGAATCTTCTATGGATACTCTTGCTAAATTGCGACGAATTGTGAATATGATTGTCAGATTTGTCTTCAATATAAAACGTTGGGATCATATTTCATTTTATGTTCATCAATTTCTTGGTTGCTCATTTCTCAATTTTGTTAAATTTCGTAATTTTATACTATTTCACAGCATTATAAAAAAAGGCTTTCCATCTAGTTTGGTTAATAAGTTTGAATTTTTAAGATCTACTAAGAATCCTCAAATCTTTATTCCTAGGATTTATAGATTGAGTTTTGAAAGATCCTTTGTTGTTAGGATTTGCTCGATATTGGAACTACTTACCTTATGATCTATGGGTATTCTCGCACTCTAATAATGTTTTTCGTCTGAAACTCTTAAATTACTTAGCTGATCTAAAGATTACTGGTGCATATAACGTTTCAAGAAAGTTTGTTTTTATTTCATCAAATCTAAAAAAAAATAATAGTTTATCTCTAGATATGTACCAATTGGACCTATTATAATTGTTATCCTCGCCTTTTTAATTCACTAAAATATTTATTTTCTTGTTTGCTTGCATTATGGCTGGAGAGCCAATTAATTATTATTCAGCATTTATAGTTAAAATTTGGCCTATCTGGCTTTGTATTGCTTTATTGAAAATAAATAAATAAATAAATAAATAAATAAATAAATAAATAAATAAATAAATAAATAAATAAATAAATAAATAAATAAATAAATAAATAAATAAATAAATAAATAAATAAATAAATAAATAAATAAATAAATAAATAAATAAATAAATAAATAAATAAATAAATAAATAAATAAATAAATAAATAAATAAATAAATAAATAAATAAATAAATAAATAAATAAATAAATAAATAAATAAATAAATAAATAAATAAATAAATAAATAAATAAATAAATAAATAAATAAATAAATAAATAAATAAATAAATAAATAAATAAATAAATAAATAAATAAATAAATAAATAAATAAATAAATAAATAAATAAATAAATAAATAAACCCAAGGAAAAATTTTATTAGTTCTACAACTAGTTCCAGAATACATGAAAATAGCCTGTACTTATTCTACTTTGGCGTTACGACCAATGATTTTTGTTTGAAATTGTCACCTCCAGAACTAGTTCTGTGGAAGTGCTAGCTAGCCAGTACCCATTCTATGGAACGGTTCTAGAACTAGTTCTTTAATCAGTGATTTTTGTTCGAAATTGTCACTTTCGGAACTAGTTCTATAGAAGCGTTAGGAACCGGTTCACAGTGGGGTCAAACGCAAATTTTTTGGTAATAATTCTGTATCTCCTAAACTACTGGTTGGATTAAATTGAAATATATGAAAGAGTTTCAGAGGAGGACCCAAGCTTTGAGAAAAATCATCCTGTAGTCACCCTGTGATAACACAAGAAAATCTACAGGGTGTCAAAATTGACTACCTCGAGTATGTAAAAGTTTAAAAAAATCGTAACTTATACAAATAAAGTCCGATTTTAAAGATTTTTATATATCTGTAAAGTGCTTGGCAAGATAAAGAAAAAATAAGCTTACTCACCTAAGTTATCTCTTACAGTTAAAAAGATATTTACACTTGAATTTTGAATTTTTGATTTTTTGGCTCGACTTTCTTTCGTTTTTCGGGAATAAGTCCTGAGGTATATGAAGAAAAAATTTTCTAAAAATATCTTGTAATTTGCTATATATTTCAAAATATCATACTGAAAGAATTTTTGGATTATCTCAATGCGTCTAAACGTGAAAAATATTCAAAATCAGCACTCTGAAACTGGTATGAAAAATGGCTATTTTTTGCAAAAATATAATACAATTCTTTCACTTTTTACTCAAAGTTCCATTTAAGAAAAAAATTTTTTCTTTATATATTTCAAAAGATAAGACTTCATAAATGGTTAATACAGAAATTTTGAACTGATTTAGGCTTCTACCCTACATCAGGCATTGGTAGAAAATGGTGAATTTTGGAAAAAGTTAAATTTTTATCGATAAATAAAAAAATGTCACGAGAGCTTTTTTAAATTTTTTGATGACATTTCATAAAGAAATAGATTTAGAACGATTCTACACTAGACTGCTTCCCGCCCGGCCAAAAACGAATGTAGGAGAGCAGATTTCATGAAAAAGTCAATTTTTTAAATGACTTTTTTTTAACTGCATAAAAAAGCATATTAGCATAATAATTTCACATTTATTTCTAATGTAGTATATAAAATACGTATCGATCTTTCCTTCCTGCAAAAAGCATTAAAAAAGCTTAATAAATAAATTTTTGGCAATTTTTCAAAATTAAAAAATATAAAAAAGTTATAAAAACCAAAAAAATAATGTTTTGTAAAGCAGAACTCCGTTTATTTTCCAAAAAATAATAAAATATTACAAGAATATAAAAATAGACTTATTTACCAATTCATTGATGTATAATATGTATATATAGATTGTTTTAAAAGCATTATATCATGGTCTCAAAACTGACAACTTAGGTCAACTCTCACCAAATTCACTGATTTACAATATTTCCATATGTGCGTATACGTAACAAACAATTGTATTGGCACGTTTTGGTTGTTGAACGAGAAAATATTAGTAATAATCGCTTGTATTTATTAAATATTGTTTATTTTTGAATAATTGCCAAAAATTTATTTGTAAAGTTTTTTTAATGATTTTTGCAGGAGTGAGAGATCAATATATGTTTTATACACTACTTAAGAAACAATGGCGAGAATATCATGCGAATATGCTTTTTCATGCAATTAGTAAAAGTCGTTTAAAAAATTGACTTTTTTCATGAAATCTGCTCTCCTGCATTCGTTTTTGGCCGGGCGGGAAGCAGTTTAGTGTCAAATCGTTCTAAATCTATTTTTTTATGAAATGTCATCAAAAAATTTAAAAAAGCTCGCGTGACATTTTTTATATTAATCGATAAAAAATTTAACCTTTTCCAAAATTCACCATTTTCGACCAATGCCTGATGTAGTGTGCCAGCCTAAATCTGTTCAAAATTTCTATATTAGTCATTTGTGAAAACTTGTCTTTTGAAATATATAAAGAAGAATTTTTTTCTTAAACGGAACTTTGAGGAAAAAGTGAAAGAATTGTACTATATTTTTGTTAAAAATTAGCCATTTTTCATACCAGTTTCAGAATGCTGACTTCGAATATTTTTCACGTCTAGACGCATTGAGATAATCCAAAAATTCTTTCAGTATTATATTTTGAAATATATAGCAAATTACAAAATATTTTTAAAAAATTTTTACTTTATATACCTCAGGACTTATTCCCGAAAAACGAAAGATAGTCGAGCCAAAAAATCAAAAATTCAAAATTCAAGTGTAAATATCTTTATCTTGCGAAGCACTTTACAGAAATATAAAAATCTTTAAAATCGGACTTCATTTGTATAAGTTACGATTTTTTTAAACTTTTACATACTCGAGGTAGTCAATTTTGACATCCTGTAGATTTTCTTGTGATATCACAGGGTGACTACAGGATGATTTTTCTCAAAGCTTAGGTCCTCTTCAGAAACTCTTTCATATATTTCAATTTAATCCAACCTGTAGTTTAGGAGATACAGATTTATTACCAAAAAATTTGCGTTTGACCCCACTGTGCGTTTGCAGAATCTGTTTTTTTATTTTATTTTTTCATTTATTAATTTTGTAAATAATCTTTTTCTAATTTTTGAAATTTGAAATTTTTATACAAGTATTTTAAACAGTTCTAGGAAGTCGTTCGAGAACTAGTAATTTGTTCTCAGAAGTGATGTAGAAGTCATACAGAATTAGTTCTTAAGCACTAGTTCTCTAAAACATTCCTTAAAACGAATTTAGAATCTGAATAATGTTCTACTCCATTAGTGTCAGAATTGGTTGTGATAACACTAGTTCTGAGGATGTTATTAAAGAATCTAGTGGTAATGATTACACCAGTTCTAGAACTTATGTTTTTAGAACATATGTTCTAAAATTTTTCCTGGGAATAAATAAATAAATAAATAAATGGTTTATATAAAAACGTAATATCATCCAAACTCGAAACTTAATCTTAAACGCCTACAATCTACTATCACTATGCAAAACTTCATTGAAATCGCATTTCTGAAATGCAAATAGAAAATTCTGATCTTCAAATAGAAATTTCGAAAATGTAATTAGAAACATCTGAACTACAAATATATATTTCTGAAATATAAATGGAAACTTCTGAAGCAAAATTAGAAATTTCTGAAAAATAAATGGAAATTCTAAAATATAAATATAAATTTCTAAAATATAATTAGAAACTTCTGAAATGGTGTAGTATTTACATCTGATCAGATTAATTTATTCATATTCCTGGCCGTAACCCATATTGATCCTTCGTTGTCGGACTAGCTGTTTATGTATGGAGCTATGTATTGTTGTTTAGGTGTGAAACGTGAGTCGTTATCATTATTATTTGAATTTTAGTGACAAATAATGACAAAATCATATACATACATACATACATACATACATACATACATACATACATACATACATACATACATACATACATACATACATACATACATACATACATACATACATACATACATATGTATGTATTAATTTATGTTATAGGCAACATCTACATACATATGTATATGCATGTGTGCGTATGTGTTTTTTTATGTTTGGATACATATTGACAAAGTGATTATGTTTCTTATGTCTTGATTCACAAATCTTTTTACGCGGGACATAGTGGCGATGTTTTCTAAGTATAATTTTTGTTGCTGTTTTTGTCATCGTTGAAGGTTTTTTTCACTTTTCATTAGAAAACAGTATTGGTTGTGTATTGGGTCTGTTGCTGGCGCTAATGTTGTTGTACTTACTTACAAGCGATGTTGATGAGGTTGATGACGATGTTGATGGTGATATTGTTGATGATTGTGTATTATAGGGCGAGAGTATAAATAGTTGGTTATTATGATGTGTTTTGTATTGAAGTGTAGAAAATTGTTAGAACCGTTTGTGAGACATACCGGCAGCCAAGATTCTTTTAAACTGAAACGAGAAACTACGCCACAGATAGATTTTCATTCACATCGACACCACAGGGACTAGACGATAAATGTCGCCATATTAGCAGCAATACCAATAGAACAACTACCAGTCGTCGTAGTTCAACTGATATTCCTGAAGACTACTACGACGGCAATGGTGCTGGTGGTGTTGGATGGTTGTGGTACAAATAAAATAAAAATAATAAAAAAGGAAAAGAAACCCGAAGAAGGATTTGTTTTTATATTATTATTATTATTATTATTTCTATTTAATTTTTTGGTTTTTTAACCCCCTGCCTTCCTCTCCAGTTATCCATTCACAATCTTTGTTCTAGTGATTACTTATATATTTGTTGTTGTGTTCTGTTCTGTTTTTTTTCGGCTTTCATTTTTTGAGGAGACAATTTCGGTGGAAAAAATGTAAAGAAGCGTCGAGTTGAGTGGCGACTGTCTTTTTTGTTTTGTTTTACAGCGTGATGTTAACGTCTTTTTGTTGGCCCTGTTTTGTATTGTTTGTTTTTAAGAATTGAATAAAAATATTTATTTGCACCGTACCAACATACATATGGACATTAGAGTGGTCCAATATTCCTTTCTCCGACATTTAAACGTACCTAAAATTATAAAAGGGAATGTCATCAAATTTCAACTTCCTATTATGATTGCAACATGATGCTACACATCCATTTACGACGAAGATTCTAAAACAAATCTTAAAATATTTTTCATACTAAAAAATGTCTTTTTTTTTTCGATAATATTAACTTTTTTCCAAAAAATACGAAATACATATAATATATTTTTATTAGCTATCGTTTGATATAGGTATATATCATTAATTTTGGTGGGAAAAATATTTTTAAGATTTGTTCCGGAATCACCAACTTAAATAATTTTAGGTACGTTTAAATTTCCAATAGTTTTTGGTTTTCTTCATACAATGTTGGACTACCCTAATGTACGTACACACTAATACACAATATCATTCTTGAATTTCCCCGCTTGACCTGATATAAGAAATTAGTGAATGTTCGCAAAAACGAGAAATTTTAGAAACACATGTATTCGAAAAATTATCGAAAATTAAATAAAAAGTGAATGTTCGTAGCATCGTAACTTACTGGATAATTTCTCGATAGTTAAGGTTCGAGAAATTTTCGAGAATTCTTAATATATCGGATTATCGCAATATTAAATTTTTTCGATAAAATTTCGAAAGTAAATGATTCGAGAAATTATCTTTTCTTCTCAATTTCTCGATATTTTGTTACTTAAAAAAAAAAAATACGCATATTCTTGTTTGTACATGTCATTCTTTAGTCATAGTTCATACTGATCGGTTATAAATTAGACTAAAGTTTAGGATGTAAATTTAACTTTAAAAACCCTTTCTGAAAAATAGTAAAAATGGTAAGTAACATTGCTACATGTCTAAAGACATTCGCTAAATAACATATTTATCTAAATGATAATTTTTTTCTTGCAGATTAATTCAGTAAACTTTGACCAAAAAATTGTGGATTTGGGCAACAGAAAAACTAATATTATTGAGACTTCCTCTGGGACCATCGACATGTATCACTATGTTCTAATTGTATTAGAAAGTTGATATTAAAATGTATTTTTGAATATTTGTTTTATTAAGTTCAAAATAAAAAATTGCTTTATAAATTAAAAGAGCTTTTAATTTTAAATAGGAAACAAAATGAAAATGAAACAGAATAGAACTATCCCAACGATTCGTTAGTAATATAGATATCGAACAATTTTCGATATCGAAAACGAATATTTTTCCGTTTCGCTAATGATATCACTTATTATCCGATATAGATATCATAAACGAACCTTCGATATCGATCGATGTGCTGCCACAAACTGAACGACAGGTGAACTCTACGAGTTCATTCTCGAAACGCCTTCGATAGTCGTTCTCGAAGATTTTGTTAGAGAAATGTTCGTGATTTATTCGAAGGTGATATCTTTATCGAATTTTGTGGTCAAGCGGGTCGTGAAATACTGTACGTACGTATGTATGTATGTTGATGAGAACAACTTGAAAACGGGAAAATGTGTTAAATTCAAATGTGGTTATACTGAAGATATGTGTATTTCTACTATTGACCAAATAAAGTGACTTTAGGTAAAATATTTCAGTATACACCGACAATTTTAAAGAAATATTCAAATTTTATGATTTGAACATATTTATGGAGGAAAAAATTTAGAGACAGTTTCCCAAAGTTCACCTGAACAATAAGAGTTTTGCAGATATCGCTTTTTAAATGTAAGACCTAGAAATGTATGTTCAACATGTCTTTAAATAAAATGTTTTATATTTAAACGAACTTTGTCCAGTTTCCACTTAAGAAAAACTAATTACACTATTGCAAAAAAAATTTAGAGCGTTGATATTTAGAATATTAAGAAAGTTAAACAAGTTAACAGTATTATTTTTTCACGTATGATAAAAGTTATAAGACTTAATATGTGCACGAATATTTTCATATATAATTTCATTATAGTCGATATTTTCCTAAAGCATTGTTCAAATTTGTCAATTATATGACCAAAATTGTGTGACCACTCCTTTTACAAAAAATTGTTTACAGTTGTATGAAGAGAAAACTGTATACAAGATTTGGCAAAATGACAGCTATGAATAATGATTAGAAGGGAAACCACAATATGCAATTGCATGTTTTTTCCTGGACGTTGAATGAAGCCTTCGATTAAATATTTATCCGTTTCAGAACAAATAAATAATTTTGGCATTGATTTGTTAGTGCATATTTAACGGCATATTTTTGCATTTGGCGATTTTAAGTGCATATTTTGTTATTTTTAGGTCATATTTTACCCTTTTAGAGCATATTTTGATATTTTAAGGATAATATTTTATACATCATGAAATGTTTTTCAAATTTGATTTTATAAGAAAATGAGAAAAAAAAAAGATTGAATATTATGATTGAAGTTTATGTTGTAAAAACAATATTTTTTTTTATGAAAGCATATCGAGTCCTAACCGCGAAAATGTCGTAAGTTCAAAAAACAAAACATTACACATTAATGTTTACACGTTTTTATATGTAAGAAAAATGTCACTTACGATAAATGGCACTTGATACGTCGATGAAATTTTGACAAATGATCTAAATGATTCTAAATTATAGATTTTCATCAAAACACGAATTTCGAAAATATTATCGATTACGATATTTTGGCGGTCAGTGATCGATATGATAATTTTGATAATTTCTGAATCAATAATAGTGTCTAGAATTAGATGGCTAAGAAAATAGAAGATCAATAACGTTTTAAGGAGATACAATAAAAAAATGAGGAATCAAATTTCGGCGAGGTTGATAAATTTCAGTCTTGCCTTTTTTTAAAACGTTGAAATAATAATAAAACCCTTTGTTTTAATGAAAATCATAATTTTTTTAAAATTATACAAAATCTCTATTTTTTTAATGCATATTTTCTAGGGTGATCGATTATTCGACTTTTTTAAGAAACCGGTTTTCGAATAGTTGGTATTTTAAAAAAACCGGTTACACTTTTTGAAATTAAGAAAAAACCGGTTAACCGGTTTTTTGCAGAAGTTAATATTTATATCAAAAGACTACATTTCTTTAAAAAAATCAATTCTTATAATTAAGTTAAAATTTATTAAATACAAGCGTAAAAGCCTAACAATGTCAGGAAAAATAATATAATAATGAAAATATGCACAAACAAATTCGAAAATTAAAAGAAAAAAATATAAACAACATTTAGACACCTTCCTCTCCCTAATCGAAGTCAATTATTTGAAGCCGTTCAAATTTATTGGAATTATATTGATTAAAGTTTTAAATTCGTAAACCTTTCAAAATAAAAAAATCGTCGTAAATGCGCTCCCTGGCCGAAATACAGAATCAGTTTTTTATAGGATTTGGAGAGCAAACAATAAGTATAGCAACTCAAAAGTTCTTAATACCAAAACAGACTTTTTGGTCCCTGATAAAAACATCTCTCACTGTTAGAATTTGTTGAACGAATAGTTTTATAAGTATGCCGATTTTTAGTTTCTTACGTCGTCTGGGAGCTTCAGAAAGCTCTGGAAAGGAAACATTGCTTAGAAAAAATATATTTAAATCCAAATATATAGATTCACGTATTTTCGCTCCCTGATAGAGATTTCAAAATCTGGCTCCTTTAGGATTTGTAGGACGAATAGGGTTATAATTAAGCTGAATTTTAATTTTTTATGTCTTCTGGGAGCTTGAGAAAGCTCTGGAAAGAGAAAAAATTCTTAGAAAAAGACACATAAATCCTCTTATATCCGCTCCCTGATAAAAATTTAAAAATATGGCTCCATTAGGATTTGTTCGACAAAAAGTTTTATAATTAAGCCAAATTTTAATTTTCTACGTCGTTTGGTAGCTTCAGAAAGCTCTGGAAAGAGAAAAATGCTAAGCAAATTATATATCTAGCTGACTAGAAGATAATTATGTTTCAAAATTGTAGAAAAAATCATCTAAATTTTAGTTTGCATAAACAGAAACCATGGCTTAATATGGAAGCCTGTCTCAATTGAAACGATTCTGCAGGTGTAACTTTTTTAACACAACGCCTTTAAAAAATAAAGGAAATATTGGATCAACAAAATTAAATTGGGTCATACAGGATAATTATTAATTATTTATTTGTTTAATATTACAGAATAAATTCCAATTTAGACTTAAACTATATTTTAAAAACATAAGAAATCAGTCTTTATGAATATTTAAAAAAATATTCCTAAATTTTCAAATATCACTATTTAGTACATGTTTTCTGAAATAAAATGCTATTTTTAAAACCGGTTTTTTGTGTTTAAAAAAACCGGTCTATTCGACATTCGAAAAATGAACATTTTGAAAAAACCGACAGCACATTGACTGAAAAAACCGGTTTTAAAACCGGTTGGAAAACCGCGTCGATCACCCTAATATTTTCGCATTTTTAAAGCATATTTTTCGTTTTTTATTGCATATTTAATGCGCATAAAACCCTATACAAAGATATTTTTAGCTATTTTATGCTTTATTTATGCATAATTAAAAATAAAGTTCAAAAACTAAATATAAATGCTAGAAATGCATTTTAAAAAAAATTCATTTTATGTAGAAAAAAGTATAAAAAAGTGCTAAAAAGCATCTAGCACCTTTTTTGGCAAAAAAGTGCAGTAGGCGAAATATCATGATGATCATTAATTTTGGTGAGAACATTTTTTGGAGATTTGTTCTGGAATCATCAACTTAAATGGCCGTGTACCATCCTTTCCAATCATCGTAGGAAGTTGAAATTTATTCTAAATGACATTCCCTTTCATGTACATATCGTCACCTAAAATGCAAAAGGCCGTAACCACACTTTTTCATATTTTACACCAGAAACAAAAAACAGTATGAAAATGCAACAGGCCGTAACCACAATTTTCAAGTTTTTTTTATTTAAAATTAAGCAATTAAGTAAAATTTGTTAATCGTTCACTTAACCCTAGGATGACTGGTAACGTTACGTGCTCTAAGTTATCCTCTTGGTCTGGCCACACCACACAACGGTTATAGGTAAAATATTGGATTTTCTGGATAATAGTTAATATAAGTTATATATGTTAATATAAAGTGGAAATGATTCGCCAGATTCATAATAACATCTATTGCGATGAAAATAAAAATAGATGAGAAAGCTCATAAATTTGCACTTTTTTAAATAAAACGCAATTTTAGGTTTATTTATAAATATATGTATAGAAAATGGATAAATATTATTACTTTTATTAATAATAATGTTTATTTAATATTACTCTGCTTGGCAATCATAGCAAACATATGAATTTGCTTATTTAAAATGTCATAGGTTGATAGTAGTGTCACATTTTTTGCATCTAAAAATTATTTTGTGATTAATTTTCGGTGTTAATTGCGCTTAATTTAATTATACCCAGCAAAAACTTGGTAATTGCATGTAGTTACGGATGTAGTTACTTTTCTATGACAACAACATACTTTCTGTATTACATGAAAGTAGATTAGTAACTACTTACTTTTAACCTGATATGTAATCAATTACTTAAGATCAGATTTTTGTAAATGTTACTTTTTGTTACATTTTATCAATCTTTTCATTTAATTAAAAATTATATATTTTAAGAGTAAAAACATGAAAATACATAAATTACTTTTGTTTCTATGTGAAATTATCATTTCGACTCTGGTTAAGTCGAATCCACGAAGAACGGAAGACAGGCTAGCTTATGGTAAACAAATTCATTGGGACACTCTATAGATGATAATTCAATCATGAAAAATTATAATTAAGCTAAGTTTTTGAACTCTGTAATTTAAATATATTAAATTGTTTATACAGTAGACTCGGAGTCGTTCACGTTTTCGAGTGATCACGTTTTCGCGAGTGCACTGTATTTTAAATGTTTTAGTTGGGTATATGAAAACTTTTTTATATACATATGAACCTAAATATGAAAACGTTTTGCCATATTTGGTATCATGTATGAGACAAATTTTCATATATTATAGCATAAAAATCTAGTTCAAGGTTACTTTAAATATTAAATGTAAGAATTTCACAAATTATTTAGTTCCTTATTAAGTCACTTAAGATTTTATAAATGTACATCGCCATTTTTGATGCCATTTTACGAATTTACCTATGAATATCACTTTTAAATAGTTCAGACAATGATTTTTGCAGTTTAAGCACATATTTATATATGTTGAAAACTTACGTAATAATCTAGTACAAACAATTTGCAATTTCATGACAAAACTTTACTGTACATATATCAAAAAAATAATTTAAAATTCATAAACTATAAAAAAATGTTTGTCAATAATATTGAAAACAAAAAATAAAAATATCTTGTCATTAAAAAATAACTTAGAAAATATCAAGAAAAAAATTTAATTGAATAAAATATTTACAAAGGAAAGAAATTCTTCACAATTAGTTCGTCACTCATTAGTTAAATGACGGTAGGTGTGTAAATACCACCGCGTATTATTCTTTTACTAATATTACTTTTTGTTGGATGTAAATTAATTAATCTAGCTAAAGAAAGTCAGCAAGTTCAGCAACTACAAATGTTTAAAGGTCTATATATCAGATATTCAAATGTATAGGCAACTTCTTGTTCGATCCGATATTTTGGGAACAGTTTTTAATCTTTGTTGGTCTTGTACCTTATAAAGGTAAGACATTTATCACTTATTTATTTATAAAAAACATCATAAGATTTCTTTAAAGAATTTTAAATCTAACACCTTTAGAATCGTAAAGGGCATCTTTCAAATTTCCTATCTCGCAAGCCTGGACATCAAATCCATAAGAAAAAGGAAGGAATCTCAAGTTCAAAACAAGAAAAAAAAAAAAAAAAGAAACATATTTATTACCATTTTTTATTTTAATATTTATTAACATTTTAATTGTATTCTTTTATGTTTAAAATAAAAAATATATCCATAAATATATAATCCAGATATTTTTTGGTAAATTTAAAAAAAATATCGGTCTTTTCAGTACTTACTTGTAACCAATAATGTAACTAGTTACAATTCATTTTGGTAATAATGACAATTGTAATATTTTGAAACTAATGAGTTATTGAATAGCTTCAAAGTAATTAGTTCCTGCAATGACATCTAAGTAATGACTTCCTGAAATTCCTACCTGTAATAATAAAGAGTAAGTAGTTGCCTCTAATGACATCACCGTGTTAAAATAATGAGTTATTCATCTAATGTGCAAGTACTGAAGAGCCATTATATTAGCTGTTTTTACATGGCAAGCAAAGTTTTTGCTGGGTAGTGTCGTCTAAGGATATAATTTGTCTTTGTATAGTATTTTTGTGTCATATTTAGCTAATTCTTGCGGAATCTATATTTTGAAACATGTACACAGCCCGAAAAAAGTATTGGCACAATTAGAAATGTGAGCGTTAGGAATTTTATGCATAAGTGTGAAAGTTTAAATATGACCACAAAACTTCTGCGGTAATGCAAATCATTTGCAAGAAATTTGCAAAATTAAAACGAGAGAGAAGCTATAGTCGGTCAAGACCATATGATACCGTACACCATTCTGTATGAGCTAAAATTTAGACCTGTGGCTTTTACTCAATGTAAAATAAATTATACAAATACAGAACAATGCATTGATACTAACATCTATATGATTTTATGCCCTTTAGGTTGATTCCCGGAAGTGGGTTTATATGGGACCTATGGTAAATTAAGGACCAATTCTCATTAATTTTGGTAATGTTGTTTATACCTATGTAAAACTTATTTGTGTCGAATATTAACTTGATACAATCATTCGTATGGGAATTATGCACGTTAAAGTGATTTTCGGAAGAGGGGATTTATATGGGAGCTATGGTCAATTATAGACCGATCTTGATGAAATTTGGCACAAAGATTAACACTTATACACCGAGTTTCATTGAAATATTGCAATATTTAAGGCATTTATGAACGTTAAACTCCTATTCCGGGAGGACATTTGTATGGGGGCTAGGTGAAATAATGGACCGATCATAACCGATTTCAATAGGCTTCCTCCTTGTGTCAAAATCAAGATATCTGTAAAATTGCGACCTGTACTTTGTTCACAAGGTTTACAAGGACAGACAGCCAGCCAGCCGACTAGACGGACGGACATCGTTAACTCGACTCAGAAAGTGAAGGTGGTGGTCCGATAATTTTTTCTGTGACTTACAAACATCAGCATAAACGCATTATACCCCAACCATCTATGGTGGTGTAAAGTATTGGCACAGAAAAGTAAAATGCATTCAAATTTCGAGACTAGTTCGGTCTATGAAAAAATTAGTGTCATATACTGCAGCTACAATATATTGTTCGATTTAAATTTTAAATTTATCCCGAAAATATCATCAAGGATTTCAAAAACTAATTCCTCTCAATATAATATGATTTTAAAGGTCTATTAATATCAAAATCAGTTAAAAATTAATACAATTGATAAAGGAAGTTACTACGCCCTCATAAGCATTTTAAAATTTCCAAAATGTAAAGGATTTCGCCGAAAAACAGGGTTTCAGTAGAACTCAATATAAACAAACAGCATTATTTCAATGATGTAATGAAGAATTAACAAATCACAACCTTTATATAGAACCTTTATAGAAAAAGTTTTTAACTCTGGTTGAATCCCAATGTGGATGCAAATATCTTTAAAAAATACTGGGTGTATTTCTCGTACATTCATTTTAATACCTTTTATAGTTTTTTGTATTGAAATTTATTGAAAACTCCTGATCTTTACCCAGCTATTTTCAAACTGTTCCGTTCAGATATTAGGATTATATTATCAAATATTTTTTTAGGATGTGAACTTTCACTAAAAAGTAATTTTTGCTAATTCTTCACTATATCATGATAATGATGCTGTTCGTTTATATTGAGTTCTATTGGAAACCCTGTTTTTCATCGAAATCCTTTACATTTTGGAAATTTTAAAATGCTTATAAGGGCGTAGTAACTTCTTTTATCAACTGTATTGATATTTGACCGATTTTGATATTAATAGACCTTTAAAATCATATTATATTGAGACGTATTAATTTTTGGTGTCTTTCGTAATATTTTTGTAATAAATTTAATGAAATTAAAACTTATTTCAAAATTTAAATGCATTTTTACTTTCATGTGCCAATACTTTTTTCCTTAAAATATTAAAAAAAAAATTCAACTTTCTTGCAAATGTGTTGCATTACCGCCGAAGTTTAATGGCCATTAATTAAGTTATACATAGATGTACTAAATACATAAAACTCTCCATTCTTACTAAAGAAGTTTAAATGTAGTGACCGATTTAATATAAATTTATTTACTTTTTTGGCCTCTGTACGTAAAAGATAAGAATAGTGCTATTTATTCACAAATTTACGACAGGGGCATATGTTGACTCCACGTTTTTAATCAGAATTACCCAAAGATCCTTTACGATAGCCGATTTTCTAAATTATTGATGCTTAGGGTAAATGTTTGAATTGTCGTATCGGAAGAGATAGTAATGTAGTGAAGCATCTTATAAACACTTTCTCCTTATAAATATCGTGATTGTATAATCTTTTATCGACTAAATCCATTCCATTGGTTGTTTATTATTCAAGGTACCTATTGCAATTTATTGTTAATATATTGAACAATAACATTAACCACTTCTGGAGAAAAAATTATTTTAAAATTGTTCATAGTCTCGGTGGAAATTGTCGGGTTGGTAATTTTTTGTTATAGTATTTTGAGGGTTTTAAGTGGTTCCAAGTCAGTACATTTGGATATCAGATTTACTTTATTGCAGAATTTCCTGTATTTTCCGAACCAAATGTTTCGTCCCTCTCATCATCACTATATGGAAATGACAGTTGTTCATTATTTCGAGTTCAAAAACAAGACATCACTCCCTATTCTTCCTCTTAATTTTAGTTGCCGTAAGGCGTTAAAATATGTATTAATCTTACAGCCAAATTTCAGAATGATAGGTCCATAAATGACCACAGTTTCCATATAATACCATGTCACACAAATTCTCAATTGCATTAAAGCGCACTAAAGTGACTTAACATGGCAAAACTTGCTCTACTTATACTTTTCACATTGTTTTTAGTATTTTCTATATAGAAATATGTTTAATACTTTTATTTTTCTATAATCCGGATTTTTCCGTAAACCGGATGCTATTTTACATATTCTGTAATCCGGATTGATGGTATTTTTTAATCCGGGTTTAGTAAAAATTTTTTATTTAAAAAATAATATGGATTAAAATTTGCAATAAAAATTATGCACACTGAGACTTTTGTTTTTGAATACTTACGTTTTTAGATAGCTTATGTTACAATATATTTTTCAATACTAAAATCTTATTTGTATAAGACGAAGTTAAAATTGTTGAAAAATGTTTGTTGAAAACTCCATATATA
Source organism: Protophormia terraenovae (assembly GCA_951394005.1). Lineage (NCBI taxonomy): Eukaryota > Metazoa > Arthropoda > Insecta > Diptera > Calliphoridae > Protophormia > Protophormia terraenovae. The sequence goes on from OX596073.1 coordinate 101,387,569, forward strand.
AATTATATATGGAGAAAAATATTGGTAATTTTACTATTACAAACATATGTATCTACATAATTTTTTTTAATAAAATCAAGTCAAAATAAAGCCTCAATAATCCAAATAATTATAATAATATAAATATTTCCACAACAATAACTTTAACAAAAAATACGTAAATAAGTTTCTATATACATACTTATTCTTAACAACTCTATCGTAAAAAAAAATTATAAAATAAAAAAACATAAAAACATAAACTTGAAAAATTTCAATTTTCACTTTTTTCAACTGTGATTAAAAATTGCAAAAAATCACTTTACGAATAGTGAAAAAAATCAAATACTTTTTTTTTAACAGATACTGATGCTTCAATTTATCTATTTTTACATAGAATCAATTACATTTTTAAAATATTAATTTTAAATTTTCAATTAATTGTAATTTTTTCACACAGAGGGGTGAACTCTGTGTTACGCTTCGTAACCAGAAAAAGTGGAAATTTAACATGCACATTAGGACGGGAAAAAAAAATTGTGCCAGTCACCCACTGGAATGAAAGAATACTAAATGACATTTCCAAAAATACAAAAAATATATTACAGTCGAAAGTTTTTATCCTTAAATGAAAAATGTGAAATTTTGGAATATTTAAAAAAAGGATCGAGTGTTACAGTGTTAAGTGAAAAGTATAAAGTTGCAAAATCAACGATATGTTCAATAAAAAATAAAAAAGACAATATTTTAAATTGTGTGAACAATACGTTTTATGGACCCGGAAAACGCAAAACATTACGATCTTCAGAGCTTCCAAAAATGGAAAAATCGCTCTATAAATGGTTTATTTGCATGCGGAATAAAAACCTCCCTGTAAGTGGGTTGATGTTGAAATAGAAAGCCAAAAAAATTCACAAAAACATAAGTGAAAACGGAAATGACTTCAATGCTAGCGATGGGTGGCTACAAAAATTTAAAAAAAGATACGGAATTCGGCTCCTTCAGATAAGCGGTGAAAAGCTTTCTGCGCAATCTCAGTTCGTAAATCCTTTTAAAATTAAATTGAAAGCAAAGATAGAAGATTTGGGTTTATCCAATGATCAGTTGTATAATGCCGATGAGTCTGGTCTATATTTTAAACTTCTCCCACAAAAGACATATGTAACGTCATTGGAGAAAAGCGCTCCAGGTGCAAAAATGGAAAAGCAAAGGATAACATTTTTATGCTGTGCAAATGCGTCAGGATCTCATAAAATAAAACTTTTAGTAATAGGAAAATCGAAAAATCCTCGCAGTTTTAAAAATTTTATCTGTACCGTAAACTACAGAAATTCAAAGTCTGCTTGGATGACTTCTTCCATTTTTAAAGAATGGTTTCACAACTGTTTTGTGCCAGAGGTAAGTAAACATGTAAAAATAGTTCAATTGGGATTCTTACTGTTTTATTTTTCATTAAGGTGACAGATTTTTTAACGAAGAAAGGATTACCAGTAAAAGCTTTACTCCTAATAGATAATGCCCCATCCCATCCACCAGAATCCGACCCTAAATCCGAGGATGGTTCCATAGAAGCTATGTTCATGCCTCCAAATGTAAGGGCTCTGATCCAGCCAATGGATCAAAATGCAATTAGAATCACCAAACTTCATTATAGGAACAGTCTTCTGGCAACAATTATTGCAAAAGAGGGGGATTTGCTTGAATCGATGAAAAAAATCACACTTAAAGAAGGAGTTTCTATTCTAGAGGCATCCTGGAACCGAGTTGGTAAAGAAACTTTATCTAACTGTTGGAAAAATATTTTGAATATGGTAAATGATGAAGACGATCCTGAATTTAATGTTCCTTTGAGCATTTTAAAAGAAAAGTGGCAATCAGAGGTTAAAGATCTTCTACAGACATTGTGCCCTCAGGAAGTATTTACTGCTGTAAACATTAGAGATTGGATCAATAATCCTTGTGAGGACGTCACGCCATTTGATGAAAATGATTTAATTGAAGAGTCCGACGATGATGACGACTGTTTTATTGAAGCGCCTGAAAACAACATTAAAGCCAAAGAAGCTGTCGAAATTTTTAATAAAGCTGTCCAATGGGCTAAATTTTAAATGGTCAATCAAACAGACATTAAAGTATTGAAAAAAATCAGGGAATTGGCGGTAAATAAGCTGGTCGAACAAAAGAAAAAACAGAAAATAATAACCGATTATTTCCATATTTAATTATATATGTATGTACCTATCTTTTTTCACTGTAAATTTTATTTATTTTTTTGTCGTAATATTTTGTTTGTTTTTTATGTACATACTACGTATGTACTCTTTATAAAATGGATTTTTAAAAACTTTTTATGTTCCAAATAAATTACAAAAAGTTTTTTTAGTAATCTTTGCATTTTCATTCCTTGCAGAAATGATTTTTAGAAAGAATAACTTAGTAATATATATAAAAAAATCACAATCGAAAATGTGAACAAATTCGAAAATATGAACTACCCCGACATTAATTAGTTCACATTATCGAGAGTTCACTGTATTCACAAACAACGAATTTACAAAAGATTTCAAAACTGTCTGATTTTCTATAGCATTTATAAGTTAATAAAATTTTAATCACATGTAAAAATTGTGATATCAAATTTTGACGAGACTCCAGCTGGTTGTAATCTTCACGGCTTTTTATTTTTGCAAAAATATGCCCCAAATGCCTCCCCTCAGTCACTTTATTAGCAGATTCACTTATAACTCGTACAAAACGCTCTGTATTTTGAGAGTGGCATGGAAATTCTATACAAATATAATTTAAAGATGAATATAAATTTGTGTGTAAGTTTTAATATAAACTTATCTAGTATTTCGATTATATTTTCAACAGAATACTGATATTTTACTAGTTTGTCATCTGTGTGTAAATAAAGATACGGTGGTTTTATTTCGGAGTATGATTTGCATTTCCCTTTGGAACGTGGAATTCTCTTATTTTGGTAGGTGGATCTAGCCTAGCACTCCTAATGTTTTCGTAACCTAAATACCGTATACTTGCATCACTATATGTAATCATTGTAATAAGTACGTTTTCAGGATGCAAATAATAACTATTATGTTCTATTACTGGACGAATAATTTCTTGAATATGTTGCGGCATTTCTCTAATCCACACAACATAATTAAAAATGTGACGACTTCCATTTATAGACTGTGGACACTTTTACAATAAACTTAACCAAATTTTTCAAGTTTTGTGAAGACACATAAAGACGAAGTAATCTAGATGCTGTTGACAACTATCTTGCAGTACTTACTGGTCCAGGAATTTGAGCAGAAAGTGTAGTTTAACAGGAACCACTATTAATAGCGAGAACCATACGATATAAATACAACTGGTCATCACGTATGTTCCAATCGCTTATATTGTCTGACATTGATCGCGGTTTGTTCGTAATTTGGATTTTTCAATATCTTTCGCTTCAAAATACATTTTGTTACAATTTCTAAGAATATTTGGAAAATCATGAGACCTATTTTTATAATTTAAAAAATTTAAATAAATAAATTGATTTTTTACTTACTTGTATTCCACACTGTGTTGTGCGGAAAATCAAACAGTTCTTAAATCTTTTGTAAATTCGTTGTTTGTGATTATAATGAAATAGTTTAAAAGCTTAAAATAAATAATTTTAAAAGGGCTTTCTTCACATTAAAAAATAACATGATATTAGGGGGGAAGGATCCGTATTACCAAAAGTAATATCGAGAATTTGATGTCGGATTAAAAAATAACCAACACGAAACACCATGGACAACGATATGCCATATGTTGAGATCGGCCTTAAAATGGCGACACTATATACAAAAAACAAAAAGGGCGGCATTTTTAGGCGTGGCAAAAAATATTTTTTGTATTTTTGGAAATGTCATTTAGTATTCTTTCGTTCTAGGGGGTGACTGGCACAACTTTTTTTTTTGTATGGAGACCGACCCGCTCTAATGCACATGTTAAAATAACTAGTTATATAGCTAGTAGGATATTCACTCGAATATTGTGGGTTCGATTAATCGACAAATTAAATTCAAATAAATTTCCGATTAAATAAAAATTTAGAATTTGTGCCGATTAATCGAATAATTCGATTTTAAAGATTTCCTACTTTAAAAGATGTTTGAATTTTGATTTTTTTTTTTTTTTTTCAATTTGCTTGCTACTGCAAATTTTTATAGATTTGCAGTAGCAAGCAAATTTAGAATAAAATTGTGGTGTCCCAATTTGTAATTTTATTAAAAAAATTTTATGCCTAGTAAAAGTTTTAACGCTTTATCCAAGCCATCGTATAAACTTTTTAATACATTTTAACTAAAAATATTCAACCAACCAGTGTTATCGTTTGGTGGCTTTAGTCGCCAATTGCCCCTTTTTCAACTATCTGGCCACTTTTTTGTCCCCTTTTTTAAATGGCGACTTTTTAAGACTATGTTCTAAATGATGAGAAACTAAGTTATTTGAAATATATCGACCCATTATATATTAATTTAAGCAAAAAAATTAATTATTTTGAGATTGTTTCACAGCATATTGATATAAAAAAAGCGGAGTATTTATAAATGAAATGAAACTGTTAGTAACTAAAAATAATAATGAAATTTATGAACAGCTATTTATATCATCATATGCCGAATGTTTTTGGATTGGATTGAGAAAATAAAAAAAAAGATTTGATGAATATTTATATCCTAATTTATATTTTTACATTCGTCATAGCCATCACAAGTAGGGTGATCGATTATTCGACTTTTTGGAGAAACCGGTTTTCGAATAGTTCAAATAGTTGGTATTTTGAAAAAACCGGTTGCACTTTTTTAAATTCAGAAAAAACCGGTTAACCGGTTTTTTTGCAGAAGTTACTATTTCTACCAAAAGACTACATTTCTTAAAGAAAAATCAATAAATATTATGATATTCAAGTTAAAATATATTACACATAATTATTTTTGGAAATAACTATTAATCCAATAAGAACGAGAAAGAAATAGTCGGTCAAGTCCGACAATACCCTACTCAATTATGTGCACCAAATTCGGGGAAGTGTCTTCTTTTCTAAACCTGTGGAATACTATACAATTTTGATGTATTGTGGTTCCAGTAGTAAAAATATGGACAAAATTTTAAATTCTATGGAGAGGTTTTTTTCAATTTTTTTTTTTTTTTTGTTAAATTACAAATTTTTTTGGGCGTTTTTCGACATAATGATAACTTAAAAAGTTTTAGTCCGATATTATTGAAAAAAAATTTAGAAAAAATTATATTTACATAACCTTTAATCCCTTCATATATTGCATTTCAATCGGCTCGGTAGTAGTACAATAAAAAAATTAAACAGAAAATATATTTTTTTCGTGAAAAATAGAAAATATTTTTTTTGTTTTAAAAAAAATCATTAAAAATCGAAAATGACAAAAACTGTTCTGATTTATTGCTTTATCGTAAAGCCAAATGTAATAGCAACAAAATGAGATATCGATCATAAAAATCGATTGATTCGTTTCGAATTTAATCGCAATTAAGTGAATTCGCTCATTTTCACAAAATTTTAGTTTTTTGAAGAATTTCTTCAGTTATGTTGTCATAACTCAAAAACAACTTGTCCGATTTTGTTAAACTAAATTTACAAACATTTTCGCTAACAATATCTTTAAATGATGTATACAATTGTTTTTGATGCGATCAATACTTTCAGTTATGAAAAAAAATTGTTAGGCAAAAAATATAAACTTAGTAAAAAAAATTAAAAAAAAAAAACAAGCGATAATGTTATATTCGGCTTGGGCGAATCTATATACCCACCATCACCTTTTTATATAGGAGGTGGACGGTAAAGTGGGTGACCACGCCCATTTTTTATTTCTGAGTTTATATTGATCCTTGAACTACTTGCACAAAATTTCGTTGACATTTCACCTTATATGGGAAGTGCGCGATAAAGTGGGCGGACCACGCCCATTTTTGGTTTCCAAGTTTAAATCGACCCTTGTACTATTTACAAAAAATTTCGTTGTCGTACATGCATTTGTTTCAGAAATATTAGCAGAAAAGTATGAAACGGACACCCTGTGTTTCTAGCTTTTAGCCCATAACTTTTTTATTTATTAACCGATTTTGATGGATTGTATTTTGATTTTGTCATTCCGTATGTAACATATCGAAAAAATCATTTAAAACCCCACAAAGTATATATATTTTCTGGGTCCTGGTTAGATTCTGAGTCTATCTAGGTATGTCCATCTGTTGAGAGCAGGATAGGGCTCGAACGGGCCAACGTAGTTGGATGAAATTTGTCACAAATATTTTTTCTATATAAGGTTTATGAATTGAATATGGTCAAAATCAGTTAATAAATAAAAATGTTATAGGCTAAAAACTAGAAACACAGGGTGTCCGTTTCATACTTTACTGCTAATATTTCTGAAACAAAAGCATGTACGACTACGAAATTTTGTATAAACAGTATGTGAGTCGATATAAACTTGGATACAAAAAATGGGCGTGGTCCGCCCACTTTAACGTGCACCTCCCATATAAGGTGAAATGTCAACGGAATTCTGTACAAGTAGTTCAAAGATCAATGTAAACTCGGAAACAAAAAATGGGCTTGGTCACCCACCTTGCCGCCCACCTCCTATATAAGAAGGTGATATATAGATTCGGTAAAGCCGAATATAACATTCTCTCTTGTTTTTTATTTTTTTTACTAAGTTTATATTTTTTGCCTAAAATGTTTTTTTTATAACTTGATCGCATCAAAAACAATTGTATGCATCATTTAAAGATATTGTTAGCGAAAATTTTTGTAAATTTAGTTTAACAAAATCGGATAAGTTGTTTTTGAGTTATGACAACATAACTGAAGAAATTTTTCAAAAAACAAAAATTTTGTTGCCATTACACGTGGCTTTACGATAAAGCAATAAATCAGAACAGTTTTTGTCATTTTCGATTTTTAATGATTTTTTTAAAACAAAAAAACTTGGTATTTTCACGTAAAAAATATATTTTTTGTTTCATTTTTTTATTATAACTCCGAAACTACCGAGCCGATTGAAACGCAATATATAAAGGGATTAAAGTCTATGTAAATAGAAATTTGTCTAAATTTATTTCAATAATATCGGACTAAAAGTTTTGAAATCCTCTTTTTGGGACACTTTTTAAAAATTCGCAACGGTAACGCTGCAACCAACATAGATTCAGTGTCAGCTTTGGCACACACTCTATTGAAAATTATTGGTAATGAAAATAAAAATTTCTTCTGTGAATATTTTCTAATAAATAAAATTTTAAGAATAATTTATGACATTTAAATCATGAATGTTATCATATTTTCTATTTAATGTTTTCGGTAGATACACGTAGGTAAAAAAGCGTTGTAATTACCAATTAAATTATACCAGATAGTAACAAAGATGAATGTGTCTGAAGGATTTTCATCGAATGACCCAAAGATTATAGGGATATTAGTGACGAAGGCGATGCTGGTTAAGTTTATCCTTTAGTCCTTGAAACATTACGTATCTAAATGGCATTTGTGTTGAAATTTTTGGTCAGCTTCAGGGAAAGTAGAAAGGAAGTCTTAGTTAATTAGAGTTAAGTAGTCAAAATGCCACTTACCACTCTGAAAATTATAATGACTCAAATGGGTATACTAAATGGTGGATGTTCGATATATAAAATATGTTTCTAAATACCATAGTAGAACTAATATTAAATTTCTATCTCCTTAAGAAATTTGCCAATAAAAATCATTTTTTGAAGAATTGACTGATTTTCTTTTTACAAAAAAAAAAAAAAAAAAACTAGTGCCTGGTGTGCCCATATGGTCACTCTCCCTAGAATTGTTCTTTGGGTTGCAAAGACATACTGTGAAAAATATTAGTGAAATCGGGTATCGTTAATCCGTGTCGCATCGGACCTGAAGTTTTTAGAAAAATTTTGCTATTTAATACTTTGTTTTGCAGCTAAATGTTAAAAATAATATAAAAAATAAGAAAACTGATTAAAAAATGTTAAAGTTATTACGAATTCCCCAGACCATTAATGCGTTTCAATCACACAAATAATAAAAAGAAATGTATAAACTTCACTTTAAAAAATTATACGGTAAAATTTAAATAATTTATTTTTTTTTTTTAATTTAGGATAAAGGAAAAAATTTATTTTTTTTTTTTTATTAAATATTTCTTAAGAAACAAAAACTTCACTTTAAAAAATTATACGGTAAAATTTAAATAATTTAATTTTTTTTTTTTTTAATTTAGGTAAAGGAAAAAATTTATTATTTTTTTTTTATTAAATATTTCTTAAGAAACAAATTGAAGGATTTTTATTAAATTGATATTGTTTGTTATACAAATATAATATAAGTACTAATACATTTTAAGCCTTGTGTAGAGAATATGATGATGATGGCTTATGATACAGAAGAAATTTGGACTTACAAGTAGTTCAGAAAATTTTTTTATTCAAAATAATTCAGAATTTTGTTCGCATTAATAAATGTGCATTGATTATTGCATGTGATTATTGCAAATAAACATAACTTGCAAATAACTCACAGTTTATGCGCAAATTGTATAAAGGATGTAGCAACTTTGTACACTTTATTTTGAATTAGCTTCACAAATCACGATTTGTTTTCGTAAGTTACTGCTATAACTCGCAAATAAAATATTAACTCACCGTTTATGCGCCAAAATTTTCATATCACAATATTTTTAATTTCGAGTAAGAGGTGCGTATAAATGCTATATATCAAAGAATTTATAAAATATAAAGAAACAATGAATTTATGAAAAGAAAAGAGAAAAATGCCTAATTTTGTTTTTAATATATTTTTTTTAATATTTTAATCAAGAAAATAAAAAAAATATGACATCTAATAATATTTCCCATAATACATTTTTTGATTAATACAAATTCGATTTACTCATAAAAATTATTCAACAATTTATGTATGTTTTTAAACTCTTTTAAACTTTTGAAACATAAACACATTTTCAAATCTTTAATTTTATTTTTTATTTTTTTTTTTTGCATCCATATAATCTATGATCGTTCTAATGTAGTTAACTAAATAAACTAAAAATATTTCATATATGAAATATAGCGTGTTTATATAGTCAGTATTAATAATTTTAATAGAAACTGTGTTCAATTTACATACATAAAGCATGTAAACGAAAAAAATTTAAATATTTAAGTACCTATATAGGGTAGGTCAATAATTTTATAATTTTTTGAAACTAGAGACTCCAAAGAATACTAATATGCTTATTATTTTTGCTTAAAATTATCAGTCGCTGAATATATATAAAAATTGCAAAAATTCAGAAAAACATTTTTGAACTCGTTTTCCACACCATATCTTAAGAACTTTGGTAAAGGTTCAAAATTTGTTTACATTTTACACGTTTTTTTGACGCTATGTCAACGCTGGATGTAAAATTTGTTAACTGGTTTTGATCCTTGTTAATTTTTTATAACACCCATATTCAGTGTTTTTTACGGTTTTTTATTATAACCTTTTCCCGATTCACTTTTTGATGCCAAATATAGCCGCGGTGTTAATCAACACATTATTTAGTATTTCAATTGATAGATTATGACATTGTCTTTTCTTTGATGTATCATTTACAAAAATTATCATTGTTAAAGTAGGATTTTTTTTGACTTGAAGTTGGTTGATGAAATGTTCAAAAAATTTTGCTCAAAAATTATTTTGTGTTATTTTCCAATTTTTAAGAATATGAATTAACAGTTTGGATTTAATAAAAAAGTATTACATATTTTAAATCTTCAGACTTCGCAAATTCAGAAAAGTATTCGATCTATATCATATTGCTTATCGCGACTGAAATATTTACGTTTTAAAATGTAAAAAATTTTTCGTTTACACATTTTTTAAGAAATTTGTCCAAAAATTTTTTTCTGATTTTTTGCAATTTTTAAGATATTTCGTTGACTGATATCTCGAAACTCAAAAGGTAAATGTTTATATATTCTCAAGACTTTACAGAATCAGAAACCTTTTAGCATTTTCCCATACTATATACAGTGGCTTAAATATATGCAAATGAAAATGTAAAAAATTTTTCGTTTACATGCTTTAAATACATATACAGTTAAAAGTTTGTATGTTTATTTTACTCATAATTCGAATAATAATTACTATAGAAGTAATACAAGTAATCGTAACCATTCGATTAAATATATTTTATTTGATAGTATTTATCAAATGATATTATTACTAAATATTGGACGTTTTTAACATAAAAATTTATAAAATTCGCATGTATGTAGTTTAGCCAATGAAACATTTTTTTTTTATAATTATTTAGTTTTATTCTTAAATTTTTAACTCAAATAAATTTTTTCTTGAATCTCCAATGAAATAAAATTTTATTCGATTACTTTTCATAATCGTGTTGAATGATTTTATTAATGTTCCGTTGTCTACAAGAAGAAGACACTGTCATGTGTATGTGCAACAAACATTCTACGAAAACAATATGCCATCCACATAGACATCGTATTATTATGGCGACAAAAAAACATCTTGCCACTGTGCGCCAGCGAGTCAGTCGTTGAAATTCAGGAGTCAGGATGAATGGCGACCGGCAAAAAGACGCTGTATTTACTAAACATATCATATCGTTCGTATCGTAAAAAAAATCCTTTTGTAAATTTTATTCGTCCATATGACTACAAGTTTCCCGCGCATTCATTCAATAAAAACAAAAATTACACACAACCAACCACTAACATTCACTCAGATTCTACCATCCTCTATAAAAGAAGCATCAGAGCACGAGATCCTGTTTAGTACACATGCAAACATGATTAAGACAACCTCGTCGTTATTACATTTTATCTAACAAAATTATAATTATTATTATTCTTTAAAGGATAACTAACGTGTTATTTCTAAATAAAATCCAATAAAAAAAATAAAATAACTAATTGTTTGAATTAACTAATTCTAAAATAAAAAAAAAAAAAAATATATAAAATAAAAAAATAAAAATACATACTAACACATATTTTAAATAAAAATAAAAAGCAAAAAACTTAACTGTGACTTAAAGGATAAATTTAAAAATAACGACTAAGCCATTAAGTGTTTTGTGCAAATAAAAAAGGTAAATGAAATTATTCAATTTTAGTGTCCAGTAGGTAAGTCCAACTGAAAGTAGGATTTAATCAATAATAAAGACAAATGAATTTAATTGTTGCTCTAACGGATTTATTTAAAACATTAAAATACGGAGTAAAATTGCAACAAATCTGTTGACACAATGTATTTATGCTAAAAATATTTGACCATTAACATTGGATGTAAAATATAAGCTTTTATGAAAGTCGAACTTTTAGTTAAGTTATATTTTTTTCGATAACCATCCCACACACAATTACACAGCAAAAACTAACTTGAAAAGTGATGATTTTACCATATATGTGTTGTTATTGTGCTTAAAAAGAGATAATGTATGTATGTATGTATGTATGTATGTATGTACTTAAATAATTATTTGTTATTATATGTATAATTTTTTAATAAAAATATGATTTTAGATTTATTAAAAGATCATTAAAATACTTTTATTCAATTTTAATTTTTAACCTCTCTTTTCGAGCTAAAATTACGATTATAACTTTTTTAAAATAATTATTAATAACTTCCAAAAAAGTGCAAAATATGCACATAGTTCTAATTTTAAAGTTGTAATAATGTCCTTTTAGATGAATTTATTAGTTTTTTGTTGGCTAGTGTTTCCAAAATTTTAAAACCATGTTGCACCAGATTGTATTTTAAAAACTGCTAGAAACCGCCGACACTTTAAATAAAAACTTTAATAAAACTTTAATTACCGCTAAAATTGTTAACATATTAAATTTAATATTTTTTCATTCAAAATCTTTATATTAAGAGTTTGAATGCATTCCATTTATTACATGTTCAACATGTGTATACATACATAAACATACATTTAGAGCATTTTCCGGCAAAATCAGATGTAGATCTTTAAAAATTTAGTTTTCTGCTGTATTTTCATACTGCAACACATTAAATCAAAAAGTTTATTCTATGTTTCAATTGTATTTTAAAATCATTGATTTTAGAAAACGTTTTTCTTCGAATCGATTTACACAATAATCCTCCAGGGTTTTATATAATAAAGTTGAAGTTATTTAAAATGAAAACTTTTTTTAAGAAACACAGTTGATTTTATATCAAACTAGATTATCCCGATGAGTTTCACTACTCCTTTTGATGAGATCTATTACTCCGCTCTATTTAAAATTTTATATGAAAATTATTTATACAAATGTTTAAGACTTTCAGTAAATTACTTCTTCAGATATGTGAAAATTAATATTTTTTTAATATAGGAGCTACCCTTCCCGCTGGACCTATCCGTCCATTTCAACAAATATGCAATTTTTTTTTTCCTGGACAGTGAATGAAACCATCTATAAAATATTTATCCGTTTTACAAATAAAGCATTTTGGCATTTTATTTTTTGAATACACATTTTTAAATATTTTACCCTTAACGGAATATTTTTACATTTAGAGATTTTTCGTTCATATTTATAGCATATTTAGTTATTTTTGGAACATATTTAACCCTTTTGGAGAATATTTTTATATATTGAGGATAATTTATTTTTTACATCATTGAATGTTTCTCAAATTTAATTATTTAAAAAAATATAAAAACCAAAAATATTAAATACGATCTGAATGCCTCTGCCATAGAATAGAACTAGAAGTTTATGTGAGAGAATAGAACTAGAAGTTTATGTGTGATTTTGAAAAAATTTACTCATTTATTTTTTTTTTTTTTTTTTTTTGAAAAAACAAAATATATGTGACTACATGTATTTTGTTGTTGTATGAATTAGGTTTCTGACAATTGAATTGGGTTATTATTATTCTCTCACATAAATATCTAGTTGTTAATCTATGGCCTCTGCATTAAAAGTTAATAAATCATTGAATAACATTTGATCGATGAGGAGCTTGACTTGTAGCAACAATATTGAAAATTTAAGAAACAGATGAATTGATATTAATTAGACAATTTTTAATTGATCTTCAATAAAGCTATTTTTGAAATGTAAATAGGCTTTTAAAATCCTGAATTTTGTAAAAATAATATTTTTATTATTATTTTTTAATGAAAGCATATGATAATTTAAATAATTTCTGAACTAAGGATTGCGCACGAAAAAATCGGTGCATGCAAAATTGCTTATAAAAACTAAACCAATGGGTGAATTTTTTTAAAGTGATATTTTTATTAATGACTGTTATATTCAAGTTCTAAACATAAAATAATAAATTATTTCCTGTTGGTTTTTAAGGAAATATCTGATATTTTCCAGAATAACTCTAATTAAAGGTTTTATTGTGTTTCGATCACTTTTTTGCTCGAATAGGTCGTCTTATTTTTAAACACGGTTTAATCTTATGCTGTGCTTTTAATGTCCTTTAAACTATTTTTTACTAGCTTAATTGTTTTGTTACTATTGTTACCGCTTAATTGTTTTGTTGTTGTAATGAGAAGGAGCGGAAACAGGCCAGAAAACAGCGGTTACACTGTATTTTCTTAGGAAAGGAAGAAATATTTTTCAAAGGCACTCATTCACGTATATTTCTGTGTTAATGCAACCATTTTTTTTAAGAATGAAGTGCTTTTTTCCCGCACATGAATATGGTTTTCCAAATCAAAAACTTTTTTGGGAATTTTTATTTCTTTGATACACGACATTTTTCTGCATTAATCCCTCTAGCATCTGCAACATAGAATTCCTGGCCAGGAAGTTGAAAAACGTGAGCCTGTACGAATGCTTCATCGTCTATTATACACTAAATAAACATAATTATAAAAAAAATTCGCCTGAATTACGTTCACGTTATTTTTTTCCTCCAAATTCTTGCTTGCGTTTCTAATAGGATTTTTTTCTTACTTTATACGTATTCAGGCTAGATTTCCTTTTAAATTTTCTGATAAAGATTCAAAACAATTAACTTTTTATGACACTTTTCTTTCAAAGATTATAGGATTTTCTCTCAAAATCCTTTCTAGTTTGTCTGAGCCCTACAGACTGAAGATACCATTTTTCTTCCACTATCATGTTTCCATTCAGTGATCATGACTTCTTTGTATGATATTATGACCCAATAAACTGTATTTTGTGACACAACTGCCTTCCTAGCAATTGTTTTATATGACCGATATAAGATTTGAATTATGTGTTTAGATGTTTTTTGTTAAATTTCCATTTTAAGCAAAGCTATTACCATGAAATTTAGCACACTGCTAGTGAGCATAATGATAAATGTAAACCAGTTAACAGATCAATAACATTTGTATGTGATATAATAAAAAATGGTCTATCAAATTTCGATAAATTTTAGTTTTGCCTTATTTTATAACATTAAAATATTAAAAAAAACCTTATTAATAATAAAAATTTCAAATATTTTTTGTTTTTAAGTGCATATTTTCGCGTTTTAGAGCATATTTTTAGTTTTTACTATATATTTACACTTAAAATCCTTTTTATAGAATATATGGTTATAACTTTTGCAGTAATGCTTCCTAATAAATTTGATATTTAATATTTTCGTCCCATTTTCATTCTAAGTTTGGTAGCTGATGAGAAAGTTATTCCCGTAAAATTTTAAGAGTTTTGCTTTATAATTTGTATTTTCTTTGTATGGAAGCTACCGTACTCCCTGCTATCGAAAAATAGCATGGAAGAAAATAAAGATATTTAAATTTTCAGTCTCACCCCCTAGAAATGTTCAAATACCTCAAAAACCATATAATACAAAGTTTTAGATTCATTGGAACAAATTAGAGGTGGATTTAAGCGATTGAAATATTAAAAATTTTAGTTTTTTTATTCTGTCCAACCATAAATTATTCATTAGAACTTAAATTTTCCTCGGTTTCATCTTTTTGAATTCTTCAGTTTATTACCTTTCTAAAATGACCAAAATGAAGAAAATTGAACAACTACACCAAAAAAATCCATGCCTTATATAAACGAAAGCTAATGTACGAAATAATTCGTGATTTTGGGCCACGAAAGGATGGTGTAATATAAACGAATGCTTAGGAATATATTTCTTATTATTTACGAAATCTTTATATTGTTTCACGATACAACTTTGTATTTTTAACCCATTAATGCCCACTGTTACGTATATGAAACGCGACAATGTCTAAGTTTAAAACTATATTGTCAAAAAACGGAATAATATAAACTTAAATTTTGTTATGAATTGTGTAATTTAATATTCGTCCTGCATCCTCAGATGTTTTTTTCTTCACTTTCTCTCCTGTTATTGCGGTAAAAAGTGATTTAGTAAAGTTCATTATTTGAAAGCTTGCAAAAATTTGATTTTAACAGCAGGAGGTTTGCAAAAAGGCTTATTATTTACGTTAAACATATTTTAACGAAAAAATTTCTTTTTATACTAAAAGAAAACACATCAAATCTGTTTATTTGATTGTTTAAAAGTATATAAGGCATGTCCGATAAAAATTAGAAAGTGAAAAAAGAAAGTGTTACGCATATGTAACACTGGGTCATTCTCAGTACTTTTTGGCCCCTTCTATTTTCAATACAAAAAGGACTAAATGACAAAATTTTTTTCAATTAAATATACTATTTGAGCAGTAAACATAATAAATTGTTTAAACAAGTGTTTGTAGCACCGTTCTCGTTTAATTAATTAATTTAATTGTGAATTTTTTCAAAAAAATTTGCATTTTTTAGGTTTTGCTTATATAGCCGATGAGATTTATATAGAAAATATAAGGTCCAATAATTATTGAGTAATGCCCACTGTTACGTATATGTAACGGCTGATAACTTCCTTACTAAACCAAATATAAACAATTTTTCGCCGTCAATGTGTTTATTTGCCTCATTTGACATGATGTTCAAAATTTTAAATCTCTAAGTTAGCTAGATCGCCGTGGGCATTAATGGGTTAACGAATCTTCACTTTTTTTTGAAAATTAGCATTCAAGATATCAACCAAAATAATAAGTTTAAAGTGATTAATCGAAATTAAATTGGGATCTGTCTTATGTATAATACATAAGATTTTCGTAAATTTTATGTTCTATCTTGCATAAACTTTTAAATAAAATTTTGTTTAATACATATTCGAAATCCAATTAGCGGCTTGTTTTACGTAAAATATTTTTTTAAAGATTCCGTCGTTCATTAGTTTTCTAATATTAGATTTTTCAAATAAACCCATTTTAATTTTAGCCCTTTGGGGCTTTGAAAGTGTTCTTGATAAGATAAGGTTCTATGTGAATTTGTGAAAGGTTCTATGTTGAATTTGTTTAAAAAATCAACAATTTCTATGTAAATGTTAATTTTTTATCAACAATATCTCCAAAAATAGTCAAATTCAATGATTAAATAATATGAAAACTATCTTATATTAAAATAACACAGAAATATAGTAAAATACCTTAATTATTTAAATCATAATATTTTAAATTACAATATAATTCTATGTATTATTTAAAATAAAAAAATTTTTATGTGTACATATTTCTCAAATATAAAAAATAATATTACAAATTATATTTTTTTATAAAACGAAAATATTTAAATATTACGAAAGAAACCACTACGAAAGATTTCGTGAATTTCGTAAAATGTTAAAGGTTATGCTTGTCCAATTTTTTTAAAAACTTCAAAATGTATTTCTCGACAATTGTTTTACCTTATTACATAATAATTTTATTTAGTTTGAAAATTGTTTAACAAACTTTTTTAAAGTTTGAAAATTGAGTTTTGAAACGGTCTTAAAAAATGTAAAAATTTTTTTTTTGATACACACATTAATATTGTGCGAAATAGCCCTTATAGGCTATGAGAATATTTTTCCAACATAACTGCACTGTCGTCCAAAATTCCCGCACATTTCCCGGTTTCTTTTCAAAAACATTATCTCTGACATCTACCCAAAGATTTTCAATGGGAATCATATATAGTGACTGAGCCGGTCACTCCATAACATCGCTTTAATTTTCGGAAACTTTTTTTTTTGTCAATTTGTTCGTGAGCTTAGGAACATTTTCTTGCTAAAACTCTCATTTGAGTGGCATATTCTCATTTGAGTTAGATAGATAGTATTTCCACATGCATTGGGGTATCCATATTACCTTTTATCCAAAATATGGATCCTGAGCCATGATATGAATAGGATACCCAAACGTTAATTTTCCCACTACCGTGCTTGACGGACTTCAAAACTAATTTTAGGTAATATTATTTGTTATATGTTCTCCTCACATATATTCTTGACCCATGCATCACATATGTACCAAAAAGAACTACCTTGGACTCATCTGCGCAGAGAAAGTTTCGCCATTTGTATGAGGCCAGTCGAAGCTGAAGTATCCTGCCTGTAGTTAAGTAATGAGACTTTTCCTAGACATCTTTCTCCCAGATTTTGTTTTCGGAGATGTCGAGGAATAGTTGACGCATCAATTTTGAGCTCTAAGTCCTATTTTACTTTAGTGGATGTCACAAATGGGTTTGAGTTCACCATTCGCTTTGCGCGCGTACAGTCATTGCGAGAAATTGTTATGTTTTACCTTCTGAAAGTATTTTTACCATAAAGTTACGGATACTAGGAATTAGGGTATCCAATCGATTAACCGTCATTCGGTTATCCGGTTAATTTTTGTCGATTAACTGTCTGAATAATTTAAAACTGTCCATTTTCGAATAACGAATAAACCGAATAATTTGTATCAAATAACCGGTTATCCGAAATGTAGTTTTTTTGAGTTATAAATTGGAAAATATTTTATTTTCGTGATGAATTTATGTAAACTACATCTTTTTATGGGGTCTATTACATTCCAGTAAAAATAAATAAAAATTATAAAAGAGGATTCAATATATATATATATATATATATATATATATATATATATATATATATATATATATATATATATATATATATATATATATATATATATATTTAAATTTAAATTTAAATTTAAATTTAAATTTAAATTAAATGTTCGGCAATAAGATGTTGATGTTATCTTTACAAAAAAGAAAATAACTGAAACAAATGAAAAACAATGTTATTCATCATTTTCTTTATTAAAATAATAATAAAAATAACAACTAATTTCCTTGAGCCGTTAAAAAAAATTTGGATGTTCATTGCAATTTTGCACAAAATCGTAAACATGACATGACATTACGCAGGTATCAAAAAATTCAATTATAATTTTCAATGAACGAATTTGTTATATTTCTGGATCACAAGTTCAGTATATGACTTCTTGCATGCTATTTTTGTTGGGATATAATGTTTTATAAAAAACGACAAGAAAAGGTAGTAATATTATATCTTCATAAATAATTAAACTTATATCAATAGAAATTATTAAAACATTACTTTGAGTAAAATAAATTCAAAGTTACACAAGTCCTAATACTTTTAATTATCAGTACCCAAAAAATATTAATTTAGACTCGCTTAACAATGTATAATGTATCAGATAAAGCGGAATTAGGAGAATATTTTATAGTATTAGCTAAAAAAAATGAAAATTTTTCATACAAATAGGAGAAAATAATTACGAAATGATCCCCTTTTAAAATAATTTGATCTTATATTATGTTTCTAAGTAACTATTTCAATAAAATTAATGCTATAATTTGTGTAATTTAAGTATATGTTTTACATGTATTCGGTTAATCAAACAATTTGTCAACAATCGGTTATTAACCGATCAACTTTAAACCTCGAAGAAATATTCGTCGAATAAATCGATGAATATAAACACACGAATAATTGGATACCCTACAAGGAATATCGTGTTTGCCGCCACCTATTTTAAAATTTTTGGAAGCAAAATTTCACTGTAAGCACAATACACGACTGTATAACTTCCTTAGAAACCAAATGGAAAACAAAATAATAAAAAATAATTCTATTTTTTGATGTTTAACATTTTGCTAATATTATTTTGCATAGGCAAAATAACGGTAACTTAACAAGACGTAGAGAAAAAGACAAATATATTTTTTATAATTATTGTTCATGTGTAGGGCTTTCATATAAACAATTTTTTTAACTAAACATAGTAGTATTTTGAACTCAATTGGTTCTATTCCAAGTTCTATATATAAGATATCAAAAGAAACATATAATTATAAATATATAATGTCTTGTTAGTAAAATAAACAGCAAAAGATTTAATTCTACACACATTACTATTTAGTGAATATGACTCTTTTAAAAGAAGTCAAAAAATTTATGATCCATAAATTAGTAAACATGGTTTATAATAGTGGCGGTGACCGCCTATATTTTAATACATTAGTGCTAAACGTGTTGACATATTGACTACATACCCTAGAGTAAAGAGAACCGGTTCAAAACTAGTCACGTGACAGGTTCTCAGGGCTAGTGACCGGTCCCAGAACTTTATATGAGAGGAATCACTTTTACATGGGGTTGTCATTGGAGGTGGCAAATAGCCCCTTTTTCCACAATTATCAAGCGATACTTTTTTGTTTTTCCAATGAAGTATAGAATAAGATGGCGTATTAAAAAAAGTATGTTTTTTAAGAAAGTGTGGGTCAAAAATAGATATAAATCCACGACCCGCAAAATAGTGCACATGGGCATATTATCTCTTAATTTTGTCACATCTATATGCTCTTACATGTGAAGAGAGAATAATTATTTATTAATTTTATATATTTTTAATACTTTTTAAAGCTAATTGTTTTAATATTCAATTATAGTTTTTATTACAGACCATAAATTGTTTAAAAGCAAAAGATATTATTAAATTATAAGTTTCAAAATTGTTTCCGTGCAAAATATAAGAGCACGGAAACAAGAGCATATAGAATGTGAAATTTAAGAGCGCCGGTCCCTGATATAAATTCAAAAAAATAAAAGAAAAATTAAAAAACTGAAATTGTGTCTTAAATTTTCAACATAGTTTTGCTGTTAATTTAAATCCGTATATACTTTTTGAAAAGGATAATTTCTTGTCTTTCTAATACAGTTTAAGAAATTTAATTTGGTCAACTGGTATTCTAGATATAAAATTTTACTAAATTTTACTAGATATAAATTTTTACTGACTGACTGACTGACTGATTCATAATCCCAAAGCCCAAACGGCTGAAGCTAGAGAGACGAAATTTGGAACCATAAATCCACTAAGACGGGATTTTTGGATAATAAAACTAATAATGATACAAAAAAAGTTGAATAGTTATTCGTTATTAATTTAAAAAAAAATTGGACAGGTGTCTGGTACTTTTTTGGCATCATATGTGTCTTTGAAATCAATCAACATACAGATAAAATTTATGTCGTATTCATAACTTATCAAAAAATGAGAAATACAAATTTGGTACTTTTTAGAAATTCAAACGTTTAAGGGGTAAAAATCGTACCTATTTTCGGTACTTTTTTCATAAAACATTTTTTTATATTTATTGAAATACATATTTATAAGAGTATTTTAATATGGGATACAACTACAATTTATTGGAATAGAATTTTTTATACTTAGATGGGTGAAAAAAGTACCAAAAAAAAGGGGTAAAGGCGGGAAATTACATTTTATTCAAACTTAATAATGAATTTTCATTTACATTAAACATATAAACATGAAATTAAGAAAATGTAAATAAGAATTCACAAGAGTGGAATTTGTGGTACTTAAAAATACATGGTCCTGTGGGTAAGAATTCAAGAGGATGGACTTTGTGGTACTTTTTTCTTCTTCTATTGGTACTTTTTGCATTTTCTGTAATATTTAACCTAGAAACATGAAATTAAATACGCATGGTCCGATGTTGGATATGTGGTCCATAGTTAATGAGAATCCATAAGAGGGGACTTTGTGGTACTTTTTTGTTCTTCTAATGGTACTTTTTGAATTTTCTATAATTACGAACCTAGAAACATGAAATTAAAGACATGAGGTGCCAAGCGAATGAGAATCCATAAAAGGGGACTTCGTGTTACTTTTTTGTTCCTCAAATAGTACTTTTTGAATTTTCTATAATATTTAACCTAGAAACATAAAATTAAAGATGTTTGATCCTAATTGAATGGGAATTCATAAGAGGGTACTTTGTGGTACTTTTTCGTTCTTCAAATAGTACTTTTTGCATTTTCAATAATATTGAAAATGCAAATGAAATTAAAGATATGTGGTCCTAAATGAATAAAAATCCATAAGGGGATTTTGTGGTAACTTTTATATTCTTCTAATGGTACTTTTTGAATTTTCTATAATTATGAACCTAGAATCATGAAATTAAATATATATGGCCGTAAGCGACTGAGAATTCACAGGGGAATTTTGTGGTACCTTTTCGTTGTTCTAATGGTACTTTTTGAATTTTCTATAATATTTAAATTAGAAATATGAAATTAAAGATACGTGTTCCCAAGTAAATGAGAATCCATAAGAAGGTACTTTGTGGTTAATTTTTGTTCTTCTAATATTTCTATAATATTTGGCCTTCTTGAATTTTATATAATATTTGGCCTAGAAACATGAAATTAAAGCTATAATATCCTAAGTGAATGAGAATCTTTAAAAGAGATTTTGTGGTACTTTTTCGTTATTCTAATATTACTCTTTTAATTTTTTGTAATAATTAGCCTAGAAATATGAAATTATAGAATATGGTTATTTCAGATGAGAATTCTCAAGCCCTATTAGTCACATTCTTCTATATTAAAAAATAATAATAGAAATATTTTGGAAGTATTTGAATTTTGGAACTTTAAAGATGTAAAAAATTGGTACTTTATTGGCACCTTACAAACTTTCTAAACAAAAAACATAGAAATAAATTTAAAATATTATCTTTTTTTTATCAGAAATATAT
Organism: Protophormia terraenovae; assembly: GCA_951394005.1. NCBI lineage: Eukaryota > Metazoa > Arthropoda > Insecta > Diptera > Calliphoridae > Protophormia > Protophormia terraenovae. Next base: position 101,409,538 of record OX596073.1, read on the forward strand.
CAAACATTATTTTATTTACTTTATTTATTGTACTTTTTGGTACTTTTTTTAAGTAAGATTATAGTTTATTGTTGTTAATGCCGACATAGCACCATTATTAAAAATGTTCCCACGGGAGTTAGGAATCTTAGTTTAAATTTGTTATATAGTATGGTTGATTTGTTATAAAAGCTTGATGCTTTTATTTTATTTTATTTTTTTAATTATAAATTATTTTGTTAATTACTAAACATTAAGTAAATAAAAGAAAAAAAATTGGGATTTGTTTTATTATTTAAATTTTTATGCAATGACAACTGCACAAATTACAAACATGTACTCATTTGTGCTCCCCACTGTATCAAATATATACAATAGCTTAATTATACACAAAAAAAAAAAAAAAATATATATATATATATATATATATATATATATATATATATATATATATATATATATATATATATATATATATATATATATATATATATATATATATATATGGGTCAATTCTTTTTGTGGATAGGCGTATAGCAAAAACGTAATCTACAATAAATTCTAAAAAAACTTGTCTAAGAAACTATGGGTCTAAAATCAAAACTTAGCTCCCGCCGAGAGACATGGAAATTGGGGAAAATCGTTCAATTTAACAACAGTGTTTTAATATAGTTGCTGCAATCTCAAAAACTACTCAAGATACAGATCCGAATTAGGTTTTAAATAATACGCAATGAGAGCACCTTCAAAATGGCATTCCACATTTTTTTATAAATAAAGGTTTTTGAAAGGTCATTGGTTAAATCTTAAGTCTTGGAAAGCTATATCTCGAACGCTATTTTGAAAATTTTTCCAAATTCCGTATATTAATACAGATTTCTTATACTACTTAAGTTTTTAGAATGGAGAGTAGCTTGGATGCTGAGATATTTGAAAACATAGTGGCAGGTAAATAAAACATTGTATTTTCCTTGGAAAAAAATATTTGTTTTTTCTTTTGGAATTTTTTGTCAAAATACACTTTTCTAAATGTTTTTTGCTGATTTCGATTTTGGTATACGCCTGTCACGTTTTTTCTCACTCGAACAAATTGATAACATGTTATTTTCCATTAAATCTATGAAATGTTTTTGAAATACATTTCAAAAACATTCAAAATTCCTTAGAATTTTTTGTAGATTTCGATTTATGGCAATGTTAGTGTATTCAAAACCAGAAAACCAAAAATCAAAAAAACATAATTATATACAATAGGTTAATCATACACAAAAAGATTAAAGTCAGTATATTTTATAGAAAAAAAAAAACCAAAAAATTGGATTTTCAATCATTTAGTTTTGGACTCAGAAAACGTATTGACCTTTTTTTGCTTTGATAGATAATTTTCTTTCTTAAATAATGGAAAAAACATTTACAAAATCGGAAGAATAAATTTGGCTCAACTCCTCAGAGATCTGTAGACCCCCTTTCCAATATGAAAATTTATGTAAATTTAACCAGTCAATTAAAAGTTACAGATTTATTTCCAAACATTTTCTGTCCCACTGTCTTATATGAAGATATTTTAGAAATTCAATAAGAGTAATAAAATGTGGCGGATTATATGTCTTAAATATCTTTCAAGTAGAAGTAATAAGAAACATGACTTTTAGCAAAAATATATTTTTGATAATATTATATTTTAATTTAATATTAAATTGAAATTTTGAAAATATACCTATAATTAAACATGTAAATAACTATGTACATTTATGTATATATTTTGACATATTTAATCTGGTTCTTACTTGGAAATTTTCATTTAATTTTTGATCCTCACTACTTATATGATTTGAAGAATTTTGTACATTTCATTTGTAAATGGAATTATTTTACACGTCTAAATAGATCATCATGAACTTCCGTTAATTCAATGTTTGGAACATTTTAAAAATTATTTTTTTGAACTTGAATGGCTTTAGTTTTGGTTTTTAGTATCACCAAATAAATTTAGTTTTTAAGTTTCTTACAAATATTAACACCGATATGTTATTTAACACAATCAAATTGTGAATTTTGCCTTAAAATTATCACTTTTCTGCATTATGAACGTTAAGGGGATTTCCTGAATATCTCGTATTTGTAAAAAAAAAAAAAAAATAGTTTTATTTTCGACTGAAATTTCAATCAACAATTTTCTTCACAATTTAATACAGCATTTCTTAATTATTACCATGGTCATTTTTATATTTGTTAAAAAATTTTATGAACAAGTAAGAATATTTAATGAAAACATACATAAGTCGGTATTGTTATGTATTTTATTTTAATTTTTTTTTTTATTTATTTAATTTTTAATGTTGTTTTGAATCTTTTCAAATGTTAAGTTGAAATGAATTACTTCCTCTAGCTGGTTGAGTGATCTCCATTACCATAAACAGGGCAATGTAAGATCGCTAACACTGCGCCACTTAAATGGCCACAGTTGACTTGTGTTAAGTCACCCAAATGCAAACTGATGGCGCCGTCAATTGTCAAGACTTGTATTGTGGTATGTCGTATATGTAAGTATATGAGTATATTCAACCCAACAAACATAATCTTTACGTTTTGTAATAGAGTGTAAGTATGTATATTTTAAACATGTCACCAACATTTTAACTAAAGACATGTAAAATATATTCTTTGGTTATTAAACAATAATTTTCAAAAATTTTATTTTATGTATTTATTTATTTTTTGTTTGCTGGGATAAACTCGTATTTGAAGAAATGTATGAAATAAATAAGTTCAAAAGGTATAATGAGTATCTAAGAAGTGCACTAAGTACAGAAATATTAAAATGTTTCTTTTCTTCTGAAAGTAGCTTTTAGGAATCAATTAATCGCAAATATTTACCTATAAACTACTTACATATGTACATACATACATACATATATTTGCATGGATATAAATAATATAAAACATATAAATGTATTTCCTAATCTCACCTTAAAAAAAAAATGTACATTTAATTTTTGAGTAATTACTTTTTTTTTAATATATTATTTTACATATTTTAGAGAAATCAGCGTTATCCATTCCAAAACCATCAAGATTAATTTTTTAATAGTTATGATTAAATTCAGTAATGTTTCGACTTCTGGAACAATAAAATGTTAGTCTAAGCGCCATTTTCTTAATGTCTTATCGTCGTCCAAAAGCCTTACATGATAAATATGTTTATGTACACTATTAGTTATTATTTCTTTAAGATAGATAAGCAGACAGTTAGAAAATTAAATTTATTTCATTTTACTTTTTTCTTATGGAATCCTGAAAATCTTTTTGGGTTGCGTACTAGATTTCAAATATATTGCCAGAGAAATATCGACATCATCCGTGTAGTGTCATTAGTGTACCAACAACATATGAGTTAATATTGTTTGCTTAGCGGTCAAATTAAAAACGAACAATTGCATCGATATTAACTTCATATATCAGTCAAATCATTAGGGTGGCCCCCTTTTAATGGAGGTGTTCAGATTTTTGGTCTCACCCCAATTAGACTAATTGCAAAATATGTAGAGGTGGATCAAAGCGATCAAAATCTACAACTTGGACCGTGAATATTTCTCGTAGATCACACATGCTTATAGGTAAATTTTGGTATGATGTGTAAGACATTAAAATGAAACTATATGCTATATTTATATACCGATTGTCAAAAGAAACTTAACAATCGGTATATAAATATATGCAGTATTACATTTTTGCAATTGTTAAGAAAAATTACTACATCGTATAAACGAATGTGTTTTGGAAATTTTCAAATAAGTCTCGATAAGACAGTAGTCGATGTATAAAATTTCATAATCCTTTTGCCTTAAAAATATTTGTTTAAATTTAAAACAGTCCTCTTTTGCAAAATATTAGATATATAAATAATATTTATTAAATATTTTAAGATTATTTAAAATTCAGTTGCGTTTTACTTTCAGAGTGCAATAAAGCAACAGACATTTCATCCAGTAAAATATAAAAATATGCTTCGGGCTTATCACTAGCAAAAATAATACCCTTCATAACAAATTGTTTTCAACTTGACAAATTACATTTGAACTTGTAACTTGACAACTTCTAAAATATCTTTGACAATCAAGTTCATTCAATGCCGTCTTGCAGCTCTAATGCGGGGGTTTCTTTCTTTCCAACAACTCAGAATTGCAGCAGGAAAAATTGCTGTGTGTGATACCCGACTTAGATCAGGGGTTTTTACAAACTCTTGCTTCGTGCATTTTAATTTGATAATTTAAAGGTATTTCTGAAAATACGCAAATTGAATTTCAAGTTTGAATAAAAATTAATATTCATTTGAAAAAAAGTGATACTTTCTCAATTTCAATACAATTGTTATTCCTAAATAATTTTTAATCCAAAAATAAATTATTACTTAAAGATAAAAATTAATGGCATATTCTCAATTTGATACCAAATGCTTTTGTTAAATCAGGCTATATTTTAGAAAATTGTAAAAACATTTGATTTCAATTAATTATAAAGGCCTCATTTTGTAAAACGAAACGACAAACGTTTGAAAAAATTTGTACGGAATGAATTAAAATTTCACAGTATTCTTCATACGAATTTTGAACGTTTGAAAACGTTTCGTTTTACAAAATGAGGCCCTTAATTTAAGATAAAACCTTTGTATTTAAAATTGCTAATAAATATCTTATGCCAAGGACGAAATATCATTAAATGCTTTTTACAATTTGCAAAAATTACCAGAATGATAATAAAAATCATGCACAAACAATAGTTTTAGAATTTTTACTCTATATTTTTTGCAACTTTATTTTATAAGTATGGAGAAATTAATATAAATATGTGTGTTATCTGTTTAAAGAAATACTTTTAATTTTATATTCAAACAAAAGGTCTTAGCGACCACATAACAATCTTTATACCCCTTGTTGAGAACCGAAATTTTGGATAGAAAAAATACTAAAAATAGACGTTGGCTATAAGAAAACGTAACGATTTTACTATGCGAATACCTATTTAACAAAAATTTTAAAAATTAGTCAAATAAATCGCTACCTTGTTAAAAATCGCCAAAAAATTCATCATGTCGCAAAATGGAAAATTAAGTCACCAAGAGCAATTGTAAATCGCCACGTTTGGCGAAAAATCGCCATATCTGACAGCCCTGAATGGTTGAACAAAATATTAAAATGTTTTGGTTTTAATATTTCGAATTTTAACATTTTTAGAAAAAAGTTTTTAATCAAATATTTTTGACATTTAACGAAAAGATCAATAAAATTTTTGATTTGATCTGATCTCGATAACAAAAATCGTGAAATATATTAGTAAATTTAAAAATTTGTTAAAATGTGTTTTCCTCATATATGAACCAGATTAAAAATATATATGTATGTATATGTGAAAAATGAATCAATATTTATATGTATTTATATCTTTTTTTAATTAAGAAAAAAAAAAAACAAACTTATTCATATTTCAAGCTAATTTTTTTTTTTTTTACTGCCAACAATCTTCCGGTAAAGATTTCATGTGCGTTCTATAACAGCATTTCATTGGTCATACTATGCGCTTCTTTTTTTCTTAGAATTCGCCACAAAAACAAATAATAAATTCCTTAATGGGATACAGGCCACAGAAATTCCACAACAAACACTCACTCACTCACTCACTAATCGCAAACCAAACGAAATCAAACCACTAGCAAGATGGATGGATGGAGAGATCGATGTATTATTGTAGGACAGACATAACGAAACGTTCAGACAGACAGACATTAGGATGCATTATATCAGTGTGTTCCCCACAACAATCATATTTTTATAAACACAGCAACTTAAAATAAGCAACAACAACTACTTACTAAATGGTTGGTTGAGTCGTCAACGGCAAAGTCGATGATGAAGGCGAGCATGCGTTGAAAACAAAAGGAGAAATTAATTTTTCAACTAAAGGAGATCAAATACGATACGTTTGTCTGTTGAAAAAATTCCGAAGACTACATTTCGAAAACATCGTTTGTGGGAAAGATCTCTCCTTAATACGGGAGAAATATAGAAAATATATAGAAAAATATAATTTTAATAACTATGATATCTGTATTTCGTCACCGAAAATGAAATACAACGTAACATCACTTTTTATAACTTTATAGGAGGTACACAGATAAAAGTCACCAATTAACAAATATATATGAAAATAATTCATTCAATTATAAACTTGTTTAAATTTGCACCTCTCACCAAAATGATTATATCAATTACTAAAAACTATAAAAAATACAAAACAAAAAAAATCCCAATTAATAAATTAATTAAATCAATCAAGTAGATGATTGAATGAATTAAAAATGTTAAAATCATACCAAAATTTATTTTTATTTTATTTTTTCTTGAATATATTTATTAAATTTTGCTGCAAAAGTAAACATCTGAGTTAATTGAAAAAAGAAAACCGGTAATAATTTTTTTCTGTGTACAAAGAACTTTCTAAAATCAAAACAAATTTTTCTTCAAACAAGATTTTTGGGTTATTACATCCTTAAATATCGCCTTATATATTAGTGATGAGCAGGGAAACCACAATATACGCATTAAATATACAGTAAAAAACGAAAAATATGCTCTAAAAATCTCGAAAATATGAACTAAAAAACAAAGATTTTGTATAATTTTTTAACAAAATTATTAAAACATATGGTTTTATTAATATTTCAACGTTATAAAATAATGCAAAACTGAAATTTATCAACCGCGTCAAAATTAAATTCCCCATTTTTACTGTATCTCATAAAAATCTTATTGATCTTCTATTTTCTTACCCATCTTATTCTAGACACTATTATTATTTCGATATTCGTGTTTTGAAGAAAATCTATAATTTAGAACCATTTGGAACATTTGTCAAAATTTCATCGACGTTTCAGGTCATTTCAGATTTATAGCGAAAGTAATTGTATCGTAAGTGACATTTTTCATACATATAACAATGTGTGAACAATAACAAAAATGCTTCTCCTGTAAAGTTTTGTTTTCTGCACTTATAACTTTTTCGCGGTTAGGGCTCGATATGCTTTCATAAAAAAAAATATTGTTCTTACAACATAAACCTCAATAATAATATTCAATCTTGTTGCTACAAGACAAGCTTCTCAACGATAAAATGGTATCCATTAAAGTTAATTTTAATTTTTTTTTTTTTTTTTCATTTTTCATGAGGTATAAAAAAAATATCCTTAAAATGTCAAAACATGCTCTAAAAGAGTTAAATATGACCTAAAAATAACAAAATATGCTATAAATATGCACTAAAAATCGCCAAATGCAAAAATATGCCGTTAAGAGTAAAATATGCAAAAATATGCACTAACAAATCGATGCCAAAATGATTTATTTGTTCTCAGACGGATAAATATTTAATCGATGGCTTCATTCAACGTCCAGGAAAAAACATGAAATTGCATATTCTGGTTTCCCTGGTGATGAGTATTTTTATTTATTATTATTTATTATTTTTTTTAATAAATATTTTTTAATTTATGTGGTTTACGTTTTTCAAGATTTCTAAATTTTCTGAAGCCAAAAAGACATAACATCAATACAAATTTTGGAAAAATTATAATTAAAAAGATTTCTGATAACTTTTACTTACAAATTTTAATAGCTATTATATTTTTTATAATTTGCAATCTAAATTCGTAAAAAAAGGAAACATTTTTATTTTTTTTTTAACAAAAGTTATTTTGACATAAGAAAATCATTGCCTTCGTTAATATAATCGTTATTTTTTGAGCTTTAAATCTGAAATTTTGTGATCACACGTATTTTGGAAAAATAAAATATATTTCATTTGTAGTTATTTTGGTAATGGTAAATATTCAAAAATAACATAAATTTACATCTGATTTTATTAACAATATTATTATTAACAAATATTTGAATAATTTGCAGAAAAAAATAATAATAATAATACACTTTTATAAATCTTCCAACATTAATTTTAAAATAGAATTTATATATAAGTGCTCTTCAGTCGAATTTTTGGACCAAATTTAGTTAAAATATGAAAATTTCATCTACATCTAGCAGAGCTAGGGGCGTATACTTATTGTAATTGATTTCCCATACGCTTACATGGTTAAATTGAGTATTAAAAAACTTTAAAATATACATTTTTGATACCCAAATGACATATTATTGTTCTATTTAAGAAATAAAAAAAACATTAAATCATTTTACGAAAAAGATAACGACAAGAAGACTTTTTAAAATCAGCCTCTTAAAATGAAGTAACCTTCAATTTAAGTGGGGACAACAAGGCCTTATCTTTCATGCATAAAAACGGAGCGACCCTAATGTTCATAATTAAAAATAAAAATGTTAGAAATAATACTTAGTAGCATTAAAGAACGTCAAATTGACTTATAAAAGTACATTTTAAACGTCTATTCTAAAATGCTTTTGTACTTTGTTTTTATTAATAAAATTTCACAAAATTTCTTAATAAATAATAATAAATAAAGCAAAATACTATTAAAAACCAATTCTTCTGTTTATAAGTTTTATATTAATTACAGAAAATGCACAGAAAAATTCTATTAAATTAATTTATATCAAGGAGTAATAAAAACTTACTTCTTTATGCCGAAACAAATTTTTCGTTCGATATAGAGAAACAAGCAGTTAAGTATTTTGATATAAAATTTAAAATTTTTTATCCCAAAACAATATTAGATACAATATTTTCATCCCGATTGATGTGAAACAATAATTACACTGGTCTAGAAAAAAAATTGTCGACCTCCTTCAAAAAAAAAATAAAATAAAATAAATAATAATATATGTTGACTAGATGGAATTCGACATGCTAAACATGAATCTGCTTACATTTTTTTTCTCATCAGATCAAGATTTTTTTATGGGCGTGTCTAATATTTCGCTCTAAATACGCCGATTATTCGAATAAAATTGGCTTTAAGTCGTTCAAATATCAATAAATTTTTTTTACTAAAATTTTTGTTGAAAAGTGAAAACATCAATAATGTTTCAGTTTATCATCTTTATCTCAAAGCTGGTAAGACTACGAGTAAAATAAGACACATATCTTCAAAATTTATGTACAATTCTTGATTTCGTTCACAGTTTCGTGAAAATACCCATGTATACCTGCAATTAAGTGAAGAAAAAAATAATTGTTATTTTTTTTTTTTTGTCTTAAATAAAAAATAATTGGATTAGATGGAATAAACATGCTAAACAAGAAACTGATTTCACTTTTTTCTATAACTTATTGATTTTCTTTTATTGGGATAGTAGTACTATGACCTTTAGGAAATCAACTTGTATAACTCGAGAACGGTTTGTCCAATTTAGATAAATTAAACTCCAATAGATATCGATTCAAATTATCTTTGAGCTATATTCTATAACTCTGAAACATAACAACTTTAACATACCTTGAAGACTGTTTTCGTCTGCATCTTTTGGTGTATCACTTATCAAAATCGTGCAAACGGTTTAGTGTGACCGCTGAATAAGGTGATGGTAAAAAAACAGTACGTAATAGAAAAAAGCGAAAGCAGATTTTTGTTTAGCTAGTCAAATTCCATCTAGTAAACCTATTTTTGTTTAAAAAAGAAAGAAAAAAAAATTTTTTTTTTTTTTTTTTTTTTTGCCCACCACTGTATTTCTATTTAATTGTAGGTATACATGGGTATTTTTACTTAATTGTGAATAATATCAAGATGTATGCAAAAATTTTAATGAAGCATACATCTTAAAGCAGCATTACCAGCTTTAAGATAAAGATGATAATTTGAAAATTTTCTGATGTTTTCATGTATCAAAAGAAAAAAAATTTTAATTTTTTTTTCGAACACGAATTTCGAAATAACTCCGAAACTATGGAGCATATAAAAATGAAGTTTGGGAGGCTTGATATTTTTAGGGCGCATCTTTTGGTGTATCACTTATGTCAATCCTACATACCGTTCTTGAGTTATGGCTAAATATAGTAAAGTAATGGCCTTATTATGGACGAAATATTACGCCCATAAAAAAAAACCAGACCTAATGAAAAAAAAAAAAAATAAAAAAACTGAAAGCAGATCCGTGCTTAGCACATCAAAATCCATCAAGTCCAACTATTCGTCTTTGGAGGAGGATTATTTTTTTTTTTTTTTTGTCGACCAGTGTTATAAGTTTGTTATGGTATTTGGAATACATATTTACAAATATTGCTGAAAGTTGTAATCGCCACTATAATGTACATTGTACATATTTGTACATAGTATTAAGATTGAGTGTTGTTAACTTTCCAGAGTTTATAATATTAACAAAATTTAATTACAAATAAGGGATTATATATAGATATTATAATTATTTTCTTAGTTTTTGTTTTGTTTCTAAATTTTGCATCCGCAAATGAATTTATGATCTTACCAAATATAATAGGTTTTAAATGAGAGGGACAAAAGATTTTTTAATAATTTAATATCATTTCAGATAATATCCGCAGTGGGTATTTTTAAGAATTACCGTAATGGTATTTCATTGATAACCACAATTAAGAAAGTATGTATATCGATCAGTATTACTATGCGATAATTATTATTAATTTTTTCTTATAAAATTCAACAAATTGTTTATTAGTATTTTGGGTCTTAGGTAACTATCCCTTTTGAGAAAAACAAATGTTGCATTAAAAATACAATTCGCTAGTTGCAGGCAGTATATTAAGGCCTTTAGGAGTATGAATGTATGTATGATAGTGTATAGTGAATTTGTCTGCTCGATTATGGGCCGCCTGTCTGCATGGTAGGTACGAGACATGATTATTTTCAGAAAGAAAATAAAACATAAAGTGAGGAACACGGCGTCTTACTGTGATTGCTAGGAACGTAAATGATGCGGTCATGAATACTTGTAGCTACAACAACATAAATAAAACAAAAAACAAAGTCATTAATGCTACCAAAATGAAAGCAAATTATCTCATCTCATTTTTTGTTCGTAATTTTTATTTTTAGTTTTTGAGGTTTTTCTTTAAATTGGGAAGCTTATCAATCAGGTAATAAGCAAATTATGAATAACGAAAAAAAAATAAAATAAATAAATAAACTGAGTTAAGGTAAAATGAATAAATACATGGACTTGGAAAATATACATACACATATTATTTAACTAAACAAACAATTACAAAACATGTATTTTAAGAGCGACATGATTATTTTTAGAAAGAAATACATGCGTTTTCTGAACTTTTTCCTGTGAGCTATAAGAAAAAAAGTATGTATGTATGTATAGGTGTGTATGTATGTATGTATGTGTTTATCTAGTGTAAATATGGGTACCCAGCAAAAAAGGAATTGAAAAGACCTGAAAAAGTCATGATTTTAACATAGAGTTGTCATTGGAAGGAAGTACTTAGTGCTGAAAAAGAACTGCAGAAGTTCTTTTTTAATAAATGGTTGCCAATGGTAGTACTATTAAGGTACGTCTCTTAAAACTATGTTTAGAAAATTCTATTTTAGTCTTCAAAGAAAAAAGTTTTGTACATATACAGTGGCGGCCATGAGGTTAGCTACTGTCTATCTTTAAAAGCAAATACTTCCTGTATTTCTTTATTTTTTGTTAATATTTCTTTTATATACGTGTAACATGTCTTGCTAAGATCACGTCACAATATAATCATTGTCATTCCTATATATATCTTTGCTGTTTTTCTGTTCAGAATAGAATAACCGTCAAAAAACACTGGACAGTATTTTAGCACAAAATAAAAAAAATGTATTCACATTTAAAAAAAAGTAACAAAACAAAAATATCCATTATCTTTTATTACAGCTGCCAATCTCCTTGGCATACTTTCCACAAGTCCCATACAGCGCTCCACTGAAATAGCATACCAAGCTTTTTCTATTTCTGTCCATAAATCGGCCAAATTTTTAGGTTTTGCTCTCATTACGTGCTGCTCCACATCATTCCAAAGGTTCTCAATAAGATTGAGATCCGGAGATTGAGCTGGCCATTTTAAAACGTTAATATTGTTCTCTTCCAAGCAACTCCTCACTAAGCGTGAGGAGTGTTTTGGGTCATTGTCGTGCATAAAACTCCACCTAAGTGGCATGTTGTCCTCTGCATAAGGCATCATTGTATTTAGCATTATATTCTGGTATACATATTGGTCCATACGTGTATCAATCTTCCATATAGGACCAACGCCATGCCCAGAAAAAGCTGCCCACACCATCACATTTCCTCCACCGTGTTTTATTGTTTTAGAAGTGTACTTTGGATTGTGTTGCATGTTTCGAGGACGCCATACATACCTCTTACCATCCGATCCGAATCTACAAAACTTGGATTCATCACTCCAGAGGACATTTTTCCAAAAAACTAATGGCTTTTCCAAATGCTGACGAGCAAAGCATAACCGATCCGGTAGGATCTTATTTTAAACATATGGCTTATGCTGAGAAATGCATCCACGTAAATTTTTTTCATTAAGTCTTCTTCTTATTGTTCTGCAGGACACGTTGATACCATATTTTCTTGAAATTTCCCTCTGGATTACGGTGGAGCTTTTAAAAGGATCTTCGACAGAGGTTCTATATATTAAAGGATCCTCTTTACGTGACGTTTTTCTTGGCCTAGGAGCCTGTGTAACATTTTTAAATGTTTCATACTTCCGAATATGCTTTAGTGCATTATAAACCATCTTTCTGGAACATTCCAAAGTATTAGCAATCTCTCTTACGCTTATTCCTCTTGAGTACATCTGTTGAATAATCTTACGTTGTTCCTCTGTACACTACTTTTTTTAGACATGTCTTAAGTATTAAAACTTTTTTCTATATGAATCAAAAGTTAAGAACACTTAAACAACGAGGCGACATTTTTTTTTTTCTTTTTATTAATGAAAAATTCACCATTTTTGACCAATGCTATGTGTAGGGTTCATACCCTTATCAATTTAAAATTTCTTTAAATTTCATTTCTTTATTTAACATTTCTTGTCTTGAATACATATGTAAAAAAAAATGATTAATAAAATTTTAGAAAAAAAAAATGATAGTACCTACTATATTTTTGTATAAAAACAGAAATTTTTCATATTAATTTCAGAGTGTTAACTTTGGACTTTTTTTTAATTCGAAACGAATTGAGATGATCAAAAATTTGTTCAGCATATTATTTCGGAATATATTACAAATTACAGATTATTTTTAAAAAAGTCTCCTTCATTTACCTCATGACTTATTTCCCAAAATAACGAAATAAATCGAGGCAAAAAAACAAAAATTCAAGCGTAAATATATTTTTAACTGTAAGAGATAACTTAGGTGAGTAAGCTTAACATGTTACCACATGGTGCTTCCAAGATTTCTCCTCACAACTCTTCCATACATTTCAGTTCGATCCAACCAGTAGTTTAGGATATACAGATTTATTACCAACAATTTTGAGTTTAACCCCACTGTGTTACGGCCTTTTGTATTTTAGATGACAATATATTAACAATGTGTCCAAAAATTTTGCGTTTGCCTCACTGTGCGTAACCACACTTTTGAATTTGTTTACAATAGTAGCATAAAAACATTACGGAAATGCAAAAGGCCGCAACCAACATTTTTATTTTTTTTACTTTAAAAATAAGCAATTAAGTAATGCCGTTCAATCGTTCTCACATAAAACAAAAATAGATAAAGCATAAAACACTATTCAAAACAGATTTTTGTTAAATGCAACTATGTAATTTTACAGCTGAAAGTTGATGTCATGACATTACTAAAATAAAATCGATTTTATGATCGGATTTGAATATCGAAGATCAAAAGTAGTGTATTCAAAACCAGAATCCGGGAACTGGTTAACCGTTTTTTTAATGGATGGTACTTTTTAGGTTTTTGACTAAAACACCCAGTGATTTTTATTTATTATATTTTTATAGTGTACATTATTTAATTATAAGTAAATATTCACATTCACATAAATACAATTTATACCAAAAAGCAAATTAGAGAAGAAAATAAAGATATGGAAGATTCATCGGAAGATGAACAAGATTACGACGATATCCAAAATACAGAAGCAGATATCAATATTGATAATACTTTAAAAATCTGTTACGAGGTCGGAGTAGTAATTAGAAAATTACGTAAATATGTAAAACTCTTCAATAAATCGAGTAAAAAGCAACACGAACTGCAAAACTTTATACAAAATCAAGAAGGTAAAGAGCTACGATTAATTTGTGACTTAAAACACAGATGGAACTCTTTGTCAAAAATGAGTGAACAGTTTTTAAGAATCAACAAATGTGTTAATCATGCGTTGTTAGAGTTTGGTATAAGTCCCTTTACAAATCTTGAAATAGATGCACTAGATAATCTTTGAGAAACTTTACAACTATTACAAATAGCTACTAAAGAGCTTTCAAAAGATTCTGCAACTTTAATAGAGAGAGAAGCAACTCATAAGTTTTTGTAAAACAATTTGAAAAAATTAACACTCAATACGCACAAGAATTATGTAATCGACTTATGATAAGGCTTACTGTTTATTTAAGTTCAGGAAAATTCCAATATAATGATAATGTTTTGTTGAAATACTCTGCAAACTAAGGAATTCGCTGTTGATTTATATAATCGTCTATTTTTAAATGGTGTATATGAAAATACAGATTCTAATAATGATTCAAATTGGAATTCTGAAAATTCGAAGAGCTTAATTTGTGTTTTAAGTTACACCATAAACAGCATTCAAAACCCAAAAAAACCCTACAATCGCATTCTTCGTTATATGACGACTTTTTATACCTGGACAAATGCAACAAAAGAACAGAAAAACTGGAAAAGTTTTTTTTATTTCTTTTTGACAATTTGTCCAACCTCCACTAATATTAAACGTGTATTTTCGATTTCTAGTTTTATAAAAAATAAGCAACTTGTAAACTTAACTGTATATTATTTTTAAAATATTATTATTTCCAAAAAAAATAATAATAATAATAATAATAAAATTATTTTGTATTTTTAAAATGTAAAATGATTTCTTTCTTTATTTTAAAATGAAATTCGTTAGTAAATATTTTTTTAAATAAAAAATTAATTGAAATCAATACTAATTCTTAGTTACAAAAAGTATTGATTTAAAAAAATTTCTGCCTGTTTCTCTATGTCGAACGAAAAATGTATGGAAAACAACAAATAAATTTAAGATTTTGTTTTTGTTTTGTATACATTTATTAGAAACAAATTTGTTCGTTCGACATAGAGAAACAGGCAGTTTACATTACTTAATATTACTTTTTTATATAAGAATTCATGTTTTTTTTTAACAACAAATGTTAAAAAGAAAATAAATAAAAAATAATAAACTTTTCCTATAAATTTATAATTATTTAATAAAAACCGGTTAACCGGTTTTATCACATAAAACCGTACTCGAAACCGTTTTTTTTTTTTTTTTTTTTTTGAAAAGGCAATTTTTCAAATAACTAGTCAAAAGATCTCAGAAATGATCTTAAAAAAAGGAATAAAATTTAAATGAATTGTAAATACACTATCGGACAAAATTAAGTGCGGTTTTTTACTCTTGCTATTTAGTTCATAATTATTGTCTTCTGGGTGCATAATATTCTACATTTTTGGTGTCCAGGTATTTGTCGTATTATATTCTTTAAATTAATATGCAAAAAAAGTTTTTGAAAAATGTGTATTTCAAATATCGAACAAAGATGTTGTGTTGGTCATGCATTTTGTGCGACATAATAAAGTTTTTTATTCTATTCATTAAATTCTATTAAAATTATTATTGCATTTGAAAAATAAGGATAAATTCGGCCATATTATCGGTAGGCCTTCGACCACAATCCAGTAAGATTTCTTGATTCCAGATAGAGAAAACTAATTAACATTAATGTAATTGTCTTTAAAGTGCAATATTTTAGAATCTGAGGTATGGGTTATATTTTGTAGTTTACGAGATATTGGGTTTCAAAGAATAAAATTTTTACTATTGGACGTAGCTTAGTATTTGAAATTTGAAAAAAGTCGATTTACCTGAATTTAAAAATGAATTCATTTTGAATTAAATTCTGTCAAATCTGGCATCCGGCGGGCGTACAAAATAAACATTCGGTTTTTGACGATTTTTTCCTATTTATGCTTCAAGATGTGGACACTATTTTTGGAGAGAATGTTGTGCATCGCAGGATAATAATTTATAAGCATTTTCTAACTTAAATTAAATCAGACGCATGGGCTTAAATCCAGGTACATGTTGATGTATCCTTTTGTACAATTGTCAGTTATTAACAATTTTTATATCCTAAAGATACTTTATATGTCTAACTTCGTCTTTTCATTAGAATTTTATGAAGACTCATTGAACTATTTATTAATTCAACTCCATCCGTGTGACAATTGTAGTTCTTTATAATTTGAGGACACAGACTAATTTTAACGGTGTTATTGGGTCGTTAAGTAACTCTTGGTTGAGGAACAACTTTCGTATCTTAATTGCAGCCAGGCGGATGTTTTTTGTTTTGACCTTGCGTCAGACTTTCGCATTGACTAGGGTTTGTCGTCGAGTGAATATACATTCACAGCTTTCGAGGCTTTTCTTTTGTTATATCCATTCGAATTATATAAAACTCAGAATTGATATTGGTGAAGACCACAAAACTAAAAAACTGAATTCGGGAATTCTTACTTTCTATACGAAGGTATAGATTGGCGACAGTTTTCAAGGAGCGTTCTATTGTGTCATACACTGGCAATATATCATAATAGCTAGCATTTTAGTTTCAAAGCCTCCCAAAATAAAAACAGTTTTATTCATT
Source organism: Protophormia terraenovae (assembly GCA_951394005.1). NCBI lineage: Eukaryota > Metazoa > Arthropoda > Insecta > Diptera > Calliphoridae > Protophormia > Protophormia terraenovae. The sequence goes on from OX596073.1 coordinate 101,426,368, forward strand.
TTTTCAAACGTTTTCACAGTTTTTGATTGTTCTATCTTAATTTCAGCACCACAGAGTACATGTTTTGCTCCGATGTAAGTTAACACTAAATTCACCACTATATTTTTTTTTCCAAGACAGCGAAGTTTCATATATTCCTATTATATACGCAATATATTCTTAACTGGTCCCACGTTCGAATTTCAGCATACTCTACAAATGTAAAGTAGTTGTCCAAATAAAAAAAGTGGTTTTGACATTGGTTCGAATTGTGCTAAATATATTGAGATTCTGCATCAATTAAATCCCCCTCGTTTGTATCAATATTGAACATACAGATAGAATATGAACGGACACGTTTATGTCAATATCATTGTGATTCATATTTTCATCATTGTATGCTACTTATCACCTGCATTTGACCTGTCGTTTTATACCAATGAGCAAAATTTAGATCACCACTTTCATTATAGATATCCTAAATACTATCATCACCTTTAATTTCGGTATTACAAATTAGTTCACATACGTAATCATCAGACATAACAAACTAACTCGAATAAAAGTTAAAAGTTAAAATGTTATTAAACAATTTACAATCTAAAAAACTATATATACTTAGCCCCATACAAGTGAACTTGCTCTAGCAAAGGCAATATCATATACGAAAATGCCACTGATAATAAGCACAAATGCCATGTGTAACAGAAATCAAACTTTAGCTGTAAACGGCTAGTGTATCTTTGAAGATACAACCGGAAAATTATAATTTCTAGAGAATTGTCTACTTATATCAGAATAATATTTTTCAATATCTTTAAAGAACATAGTTCAAAGTACGGCAATTTAAGTACATTAGTATTGCAGGGTTAAAGTTTTTCAAAAATGTTTTATTTAACCCAAAAATACAAACCTTTTTGTATTCATTTTACTGAAGAAATTTTGGGTCAAATGCTTAACTGAAAATGACAGAATTCAATTATAATCAACTCTTACATCATAATTATCGGATTAGAGTATGTAATGAATTGAGAAATGCCGTCCGGATTACCGAATAATCCGGATTATCGAGTCTATACTGTATTCATAGGTTCTCAGATTTTACTTACACTTTGAAAAAGGTCGTTTATTTAATTTGAATAAAAAATATTTTGACTTCATTTTGAAATACTTCTAAAACGGCGTAATTTAGAAATAAAAAATATTTTTTTTACAAAGACATGTTATGTTTTAAACGATATAAAAATAATTTAAGAAAAATTTAACGAAAATTGTGGCTGTGGGAATTTTTTATACCCTACACCACCATAGGTGGTTGGAGTATAATGCGTTTGAGCTGATGTTTGTAACGCACAGAAAAAATTATCGGACCCCCACCTTAAAGTATACCGTTAGACTCAGAATCACTTTCTGAGTCGATTTAACGATGTCCGTCCGTCCGTCTGGTCGGCTGGCTGTCCGTCCATGTAAACCTTGTGAACAAAGTACAGGTCGCAATTTTAAAGATATCTTGATGAAATTTGGCACGGGTAATTATTTTGATACAAGGACGAAGCCTATTGAAATTGGTTATAATCGGTCCATTATTTCACCTAGCCCCCATACAAATGTCCTCTCGGAATAGGGGTTTAACGATCATAAATGCTTTAAGTATAGCAATATTTCAATGAAACTTGGTACAAAGAAGTTCTCTATAAGTGTTAATCTTTGTGCCAAATTTCATCAAGATCGGTTTATAATTGACCATAGCTCCCATATAAATCCCCTCTTCCGAAAATCACTTTAACGTGCATAAATCCGGGAATCGCCCTAAAGTGCATAAAATCATATAGATGTAGGGTGATCGATACGGTTTTCCAACCGGTTTTTAAACCGGTTTTTTCTGTCAATGTGCTGTCGGTTTTTTCAAAATGTTCATTTTTCGAATGTCGAATAGACCGGTTTTTTTAATCACAAAAATCCGGTTTTAAAAATAGCTTTTTATTTCAAAAAACATGTACTAAATACTGATATTTGAATCGAAATTTATGAATATTTTTTAGAGTATTATTTGTAATTTTTTAAGGTTAAAACGAAATTAATTATTGTAATATTAAATAAATAAATTAGTAATAATTATGTACTTCAATTGTAACACCTGTAATATTTTTACATTTAATTTGAATGTTTTCGTCTTTTTTTTTATTCAATATTTTCTTCATTTTTCAAAGATTTTGTTTTTAAAAAGTTTCTCCTACAGAATAGTTTCAGTAAAATTTATTCTGGCTCTTATCATATTAACCCATGGTTTCTGTTTTGTTTGTTTTGATAATTATTTTCTTAAACTTTTTATATTATATTATTCGTTCGTTCATATGCTTTGTAACATCCCAAAATATTGGTTTAAGACCCACCTTAATTTGTACCAATCGTCTTTAAGTCGATTTGATGATGTTCGTCCGTCCGTCTGTCTGTTCATAAAAAAATAATTAATTAATTAATTAAAATACAGGTCACAATTTTGAACATGTATTAAATTTGAAATTTGGCACACAGGTTTCTTATAGTCTAAGAACGAAGCGTGTTGAAATTGGTTATGATCGTTCCATTATTTAAACTAGCGCCATGCAAATATCCTCCCGGAAAAGGGGTTTAACGATCATAAATCCCTTAAACGTAGTAAGAATTTTTTTACATATGTAAGTTCCATATAAGTTAAAATCTGTGTTCCGAATTTCATGAAGATCGGTCCATAATTGAACATAGTATTGGCCCACAATTCCACAGGTTTAGAAAAGAAGACACTTCCCCGAATTTGGTGCACATAATTGAGTAGGGTATTGTCGGACTTGACCGACTATTTCTTTCTCGTTCTTATTGGATTAATAGTTATTTCCAAAAATAATTATGTGTAATATATTTTAACTTGAATATCATAATATTTATTGATTTTTCTTTAAGAAATGTAGTCTTTTGGTAGAAATAGTAACTTCTGCAAAAAAACCGGTTAACCGGTTTTTTCTGAATTTAAAAAAGTGCAACCGCTTTTTTAAAAATACCAACTATTCGAACTATTCGAAAACCGGTTTCTCCAAAAAGTCGAATAATCGATCACCCTATATAGATGTTAGAATCAATGCATTGTTCTGTATTTGTGTAATTTATTTTACATTGAGTAAAAGTGTTGGTCTACAATTAGCCACAGGTCTAAATTTTAGCTCATACAGAATGATGTAGGATATCATATGGTCGGCCTTGATCGACTAAAGTTTCTCTCTCGTTTAATGGTTGTATCTTTAAAGATACCAGGGGCATTTAAGGGTTAATAAAATCAAGACTGCAATAGCGAAAAAAAAAAACTTCACCAAGGTACGACAAAAAGTAAAAATTTTAGTCTTCGTAACCCAAAAGAGATAAGGAATTGGGATCTTATTAAATGTTTTTCATACCGGAAGTGTCTAACTGTGGCACAAGCCCCCAGTATGCCTACATAGTTTAATCTCAAAACTTGGGATCTTATTAAATGTTTTTCATACCGGAAGTGTCTAACTGTGGCACACGCCCCCAGTATGCCTACTTAGTTTAATTTCAAAACTTAAAATCGTCTATCACCATGTGAAATTTTATTAAAATCAGACCATTCGTTTGGAAACTTCAGATATACATAAATATTTCCGTTTAATTTTCTGAATCGCACACAGTGTGACGTTAAAAAATTCCCAAATTTTAGAACCGTCAAAATGTATGCTCTACTATCTGGTATCCTTGTTCGAATTGAGAGACAAAATTAATTTACGAGATTCTATGCTCGTATGTATATGCATTTTGTATAAGTGTGCACACGAATGTATCGCACAGATACATATTTATTATAAGAGAACTACAGCTGCTACAGATACTAAAGAGAGATACAGAGAATGTGAGAGAGAAAAGAATAACCATTAATAAATTTCTGTGAATTTACTGAATTTAGTTGGTGTTTAAAACTAGTCCGCACAACACGTTGGCGTATAGTGATAAAGTAAAGGCAAAATAAAATTTAGAAAAAAATACCATAGAATTTATTTATTTTTTATATTTTTATAAAAAAAAAAAAAATAAAAAAATCTGCTGACACACAACTAAACGGTATCAAAGTATGTGTGTAGTGTATAATAAATACTATATTATCAACAATAACCAGAAAGAAAAACAACCGAAAACGTCTAAAAAATGTGTAATAAAAAAAACGTGAAAATTTAATATTTCTTAAAAAATAAATATATTTTTAATTGAAAAAGAAATAAGTGAAAAATTTCAATATTTTATACATACATATCACAGTTTAAATACGAAACGAAAAATTTTGGTATTGAAAAAATTAATTGCTTAAATGAAATACAAAATATAAAATAAAATATAGCACATGTATATAAATATAATAAATTTTTATTTAAATTATTGATTATTGAAAAAAATTAAATAAATTAATAAATAAATAAATAAATAAATAAATAGAGTGCAAAACGAAACAAAAAAGATAAAAGATAATTTTTGTGAAATAATTTCCTGGCTGATTTGTTAACATATATACGTATATATTTCTTGATTTCGAAGAAATTTTAAATATACAAAAAAAAAAAAAAATAACATTACGATTTTGTTTTACATAGAACTGAAATACACACATTTCTACTAACGTTCGTACGAGTACATACCTACATTCTATACATACATTCTGCACGTAATCGCTGTTGTACGTGAATGTGTTTGTATCTTTATTTGTGTGTAGGAATTCTTAAACTCAACCACGACCACAATCCGAGCAGAAAAGAACCAAAAAGAATCATCATATTGGATACAACAATTTTGCTCTTTATTCTGCTCTGTATGTATTTTGTGTTGAATTGATTGTGCTGAGCTGTGCTGGGCTGTATGGTGGCCTGTCAGAGTCAGTGTATACGATATTCAAAACTTTTGCCTGTGACTGCTTGACTTGACTAGTTCGTGGTGCTTATTAGAGAGGGAGATTCATTGTATGTATTTGTAAGTTTGTACTTGTTCGCTTCTTATCATCGTCATTTGTGCTACGTGCGGTAACGCGACAATCCCCACTCCCCCGTTATACTCGGTCGGTCGGTCTGTGCTCCGCTTCGCTCTTACGAATATATATATATAAGTTAAAAAAAAAATCAAAAACAAAAATTAACTCAGCACCAGTCATTCATTTGATTTAATTTCTGTTTGTTTGTTGGTTTATTTGTCTTTTTTGCAGAATTTATACAAAAAGCAAACAAAAAATAACCAGACACACTGAAAAATAAAAAAAAAAATTATACGGCCACACAACCAGAAAAAACTTCATGTAATAATAAAAGAAGAAAACGGAGACAAATCGATTGATTGATACACACTCATTCTCTTAATAAAAAAAAAAAAACAAAAACAACAACAGCAACAGCAACATACAATTCAAACAATTAAACGAAAAATTGTTATTGTAATCAGAGAGCAAAAATATCTGTATAAGGAAAAACAAAAATATTCATCAATCAATCAAATCGTATCGAAATTCGAAACATAAAAATTGTGAAAATCTTAGAAACTTGTCGTCTGTTACTGTTTTTTCAAGGAATTCAGAAAGAGAAACAACACCAATTGCAAATTAGCGAATACTATATTTACAGTAATATTTAAAAATTTAAATTTACAGTAATATTTAAATCTTAGATCAATTGCAATAATAAATTAATACTGCAAAAAAGACAAGAAAAGAGAGAGAGAGAGAGAGAGAAGAAACAGATTACACGATTTATAAAATAAAATATAAAACCGGTGAAATTCACCCATTACACACTTGCTAAACAACAAAAACAACAGAGTGATTTATTTGCTTTCAAACATTCAAAACACGTAACATTTGTTTACTTGTTTGTTGCCTGAATGTTGTTGTACTTAAGAATTTATAATTAGCTTTATCAGCAACAACAACAACAAAATAAATAACATAAACTAGTTGTAATCTTCAAGAATTGTTATTTGAAAAAAAGATAAAAACAACAATAAATAAACAAACAAACCACAATTCAGTCGTAAATTTGTGAAATTACAATAGAAAGAAAACATAATAATAGAAATAAAGCAAAAACAACTTTAAAACGTGGTTAGACTAAAGAAAAAAAAATAAGAAACGTATGTACATAATAATACATCCATACATAATATATTATTTGTTCAATTTCTTCTGCTGTGAATTAAAAAAAAAATAATAATTAAATTGTTGCTTTTTCGCGTGTTTTTGTATGTGTAGCGTGCAAGTGTGTGAATGTATTTTCTTTTTTTTTATATAAGTAAATGTCATAAACATACACAAATAAACAGCAGTGTGCGCGTATTTTATGATTTGTTTTTTTTTTTTTTTTCGCATAAACCGCTCTAAACAAAATCTTTTTGTCTATTCTAAATAAGCAATAATCTAATGATCTATTTTTAAATAGTAGATACAATAAAAAGAAAATAAAACAAATCAATCCAAAATATATAAACAAAGAAAACATAGAGAAAAGAATCGAAAAAATAAATTAAAAATATCATAAAAATAACAACAACAATAACAATAAGATAAAATAAAATACAAATTTTAAATGTAGTTGAAAATAATTTAAACAATAAATTTTCACTAGCAACATATACATATCATTTATACATATAAATAAATAAATACATAATCAAACGTTCTTTAAGAACATCTTAAACAATTCCTCCATTTCGATTTAAGAAAATAATAATTATTGTAACAATTAAAAGATATTACATAAAAAATAATTATAATCATAACATCATTAATTTTAAAATAAATAAAAGAAAAAAACCAAACGTATCAATTTAATTGAATAACAAAAACAAATATACATATGAAATTTAATTAAATTAAATTAATTGAATAAAAAATAAATAAAAAATAATAAAATAACACACAGGAGATAAATAAAAAGCTGCATAATAAATAAATCATGTAAGTAGATACACTTTTTAATATGTACGTATGTTCTTAAAGTATTATATATAAATTAGAACCGCTAAACTGTGAGGCCGATCGCAAACATTTTAATAATAAATGTATCTCCTAAACTACTGGTCGGATTTTGTAGTCAGTTTACCAATTCATATATTTCATTATTTATTAGTTGTTTGTAAACAAAAATGTAACTAATTCCTATTGTTTTTACTATTGTTTTTACTAATAATGACTTTGAAGGTAATTAGTTCTTGTAATGACATAAGGTAAGTAGTTACCTCTAATGTCATCGCCGTGATTTTAACACGGGGTATTTAGCTAATGTATAAGTAGTGAAAAGTCAATATATTAGCTTTTTAACTCATGACATGGCAACCAAAGCTTATGCAGTGATGTTCCAGTACTTGTCAAATTCAGAGGCGCGGACAAAAAAGATAAAATGCTTTTTTCTTTTCACATTAAAAAAACAAGGCTTAATAAATGGTTAATAAATAATTTTTAATTTGATTTAAATTTGCAAAATATTTCATATTTATCGATATACAAAATAATTTTTTTAAATTTATTGATGGTGACACTAAATGCATATTCTGAATTGCACAAAAGGACGTACTTATTAGTAATATAATTTCACTATTAATTCTTATGTATAATATTAATCTTCCATTTATCCAAAAAATTTTTAAGTAACTTCAACCACTAATTTTTTTAATTTTTTTTTTTTAAATAAACAATGAAAACTCGTAAACCCTTGCAAACTGTGCAATGTGTGCAAGTTTGCACATTCGTAAACTAGCTGTCAATAATTATATGGAAAATTTATAAGCTTGCGCAACTATTTTGTCTCGCAAACTTGCGCTGTTCAAGTAAGCAAAAGTGAAAACTTTACTATTTTACTTTATTTATTAAATATTTTATTTAAACTTATTTTATTGATGGCAATGCCAGTAGTGAGATAATATAATTTGGTTTCTAATAAAAATAATGCATTATATGAACGAATTTAAAAAATTTAAAATTCAAAATTTCAACGAGTGTGGAAACTTTTTAACAATCATGAAAATTTAATGCCGCATTTCTTAAAATTTTTTCATAACCTATAACGCTATACCCTGTGAATATTGATATTCCCAAAAATTGCAAAAAGTTATACCTCTAATATATGTACATTAGGGCTGTAACCAAATGTTGGTCCTAGCACCACGCGGTGGTGAATGTTGCGTTAATTACGAAAACAAATTTCTGGTAATTTTGGAATAAAAGCCTCTCCTACAAAAACGATTATAAAAATATACTTATTTACCATTTTATCGATATATAAAATGGCCTCAAAACTTACAGCTCGTATCAAAATTTGCAAAATTAACTGTTTTATTAGAAAGGTATTATTCACCTGTAAAAATTGCAACTTTTCTAGACCCTTGCAAAGTAGAAAAATTGCATAGATTTCCATAAACACAACAACAACAACATAGAATAATATTTTATAAAACTGTTAACAATTGTCAGAGTAAAACCAATTGCAAAATTATCGGAGTAAAAAGTTGTAGTTTAATTAATTTTTAACATGTTGCCACTCTGTAAAAATGTGTAATACTAAAATATCAACTCTAAACCGGAAAACACTGAAAAATCAAATTCAATGAAAAAAAAAAAATAGTTTTTGAAATTTAACAACAACTACAAAACAAACGAGAGAAGAAGATAAAGTCGGTCAAGCCCGACTATATGATACCCTACACCATTTCAATCCACATAATTTTGTTTCTACTTATATACAACTTACTTGTGTTAAATATGAACATCTTACTAACATTTGTATGGTATTTATGTACGTTAAAATGATTTTCGGGAGAGGAGTTTATATAGGAGCTATGGTCAGTTATGGACCGATCTTCATGAAATTCGGCAAACGGATTTGAGCCTATATAAAACTTATTTGCGCAAAATTTCATTGAAATATTCATATTTTTAAGGCATCTATAAGTGTTAAAACACTATTCCGGGAGGACATTTTTATGGGGGCTAGGTGAAACAACCAATAACCAAATTCAATAGGCTTCGTCCTTGTGTTGAAGAAAGACAGCCAGCCAGCCGTCTAGCCAGCCAACCGACCAGACGGACGGACGGACATCGTTAAATTGACTCAGAAAGTGATTCTGAGTCGAACGGTATACTTTAAGGTGGGGGTTTGAAGATTTTTTCTCTGCGTTAAAATTTCTGCACAAACACATAATACCCGAACCACCTATGGTGGTGTAGCGTTATAAAAAACATATAAAAGAAAAATATCAACAAATAAACAGATTAATAAAGAATTATATCAATAAAAAAATATATATATCGTCCATTCCATGAAAGATTTATAAAAAATGCCAATTTGATACGCATATAATCTATGGAGCCATTTAAATATCTCAATTTTTATTTTTTTGAATTTTAAAAAATTCGCAAATTTATTCACGATTTTGATTTTCCGAAAAGTCAAAAAATCGGAAAAGTGTGTAACTTCAAACATCAATAACTCTAAAAGTTTAATATGTTAAAAAGCAATATCTTTACTATAAAATGCAAAAATAACTGTTCTGGGACAATAAAATCTACTATTTTTAATTTTTAAAAACAAAAATTTTTCATAAATTTTTTCATACAATTTAAATTTTTCAAAAAAATTTTATGTTTCTTATCTTTTAACGTTATTTAAATTATAAATATTTAAATATAAATTAAATTCCTTAAATTTAAATAATTTACTCTTAATTTAAGAAAAAAGAAAATATACTCAGCCATGTAATGAGTTAAGAAGCTGAATAACTCATTATTTTAACACGATGGTGACATTAGAGGCAACTACTTACCCTATACATTACTTAGATGTCATTACAATAACTAATTACTTCCAAGCTATTCAATTACGCATTGATTACTAAAGTCATGATTAGTAAAAACAGTAGAAACTAGTAACATTCTATCCAATTTTAGATGAAAAATTAATTCATACGCAAATTTCGCATTTCATATATTTATCACTTCTTTAAATACATGAATTGGTAAATGATTTAAAAAAGTATTACTTTCAAAAATTTGATCATAAATAATTAATTACATCCCAACAAACCAAATGATATAGTAATGATATCATAACGATATAATTCCAGTGATAAAGATGATATACATATGTAGGTTAAATTTAAGCAGCGCGATAATTTAGCAATATACTCCAGAATATAAACACACATATGTACCAAGATAGGATGAATTAATAATATTCTAAATATTTTAAAATTAAAACGATATAACAATAATAAAGTCTATCCTGATTCAAATCATTTTATATGCAAGCTCATACTGATTTCTTTATCTTGTCCTCTTTTATTTTTTGCGATTTGAGAAAATTTTGCTGTAAAAATATAATTTTAACACAAAATATTTTTTTCTACAAAAATGTTCAATTAATTTGTATTTTCTTAAAAATGTTTGAAGTTTTTTTTCTAAAGAAAACATTATTTCGATATTTTATCATATAGTTTTAAATTTTAAAATTATAATATCATTAATGATACTGTATGGTTTCTGAGTTTGTTGAGATACCGGATTTTAAATAAGTAGTTACCAAACAACTTCTATGTAATGCAGACAGTATGTTGTTGTCATTACAAAGTAAGTACATCCGAAACTACTACATGGCATTACCAAGTTTTTGCTGGGTATAAGATTTTTTTTTTTATTATACCCTACACCACCATAGGTGGGGAGGGTATTATGCGTTTGTGCTGATGTTTGTAACACCCAAAAATATTGGTAAGACCCACCTTAATTTATACCAATCGGCTTAGAATCACTTTCTGAGTCGATTTAACGATGTCCGTCCGTCCGTCCGTCCGTCTGTCCGTCCATGTAAACCTTGTAATCAAACTACAGGTCGCAATTTTGAATCAAAATTAATGAAATTTGGTAAACAGGTTTCTTTTAGTCCAGGGACGAAGCCTATTGAAATTGGTTATGATCGGTCCATTATTTCACCTAGCCCCCATACAAATGTCCTCCCGGAAAAAGGTTTAACGATCATAAATCCCTTAAATATAGCACTATTTTAATGAAATTTGGAACATATAAGTTTTATATAAGTCTAAATAAGTGTGCCGATTTTTAAAAAGATCGGTCCATAATTAACCATAGCTCCCATATAATCCCCTTTTCAGAAAATCACTTTAACGGGCATAAATCCCATTAAAATGTTAGTCTCAAGTTAATATTCGACACAAATAAGTTTTATATGAACATAAATGATAGTGCCAAATTTTACAAAGATCGGTCCATAATTTACCATAGCTCCCATATAAGGCCCTCTTTCGGGAATCACCCAAAAGTGAGTAAATTCATATAAATGTCAGCAACAGCGTAATATTCTGTATTCGTATGTTTTATTTTACACTTATGAGTATCGGTCCACATCTGACTCCAAGTCAAGACCCCTCCCCGAATTATAATGTACACAATGGTGTAGGGTATCATATGGTCGGGCTTGACCGACTATATCTTTTTCTCTCGTTTTGAAGTACAAAAGGGTCGTAATAATTATAAATGATACTGTAAAGTACTAGTGCACTATACATATATGTATGTACATTAAGGTGACTCACTCCCTATGGAAGGAAAAAAGTTTTTTTCTTATATTCTAAACAAGTTACCAGCTAAGTAACAACATCTAAATTTTATGTTTTGAAATTTAAATTTGGGGTACCAAATGTAGTCTTATTCACTGATGGTTGGACACATGTGGAACAATATTGGATGAATGCTATTGCACTTAATCTTTTATCTGTTATTTCATTTTATCTGTTACATATAAAAAACAAGTAAAAATCTTTTTTTCTACTCGAACGATTCTTATTGTCACTGGATTTCCAGTTTATAAGTCTATTGCCTAATAAGAAATCCATGCAAAACACATAGTTGAATCCCATTTGAAAAAATCCACCTAATATCAAAACTCTACAGTTTCCAAAATTGCAATTAAAATTAATTTCGAGGTTGCGAATTTTACAAGATCACTTAGTTAAAAAGCTGGTTGTTATGGTTGATAAAACTGTCAAAATCCATGTATAAAAAACTTAAAATTACTGGCTAAAATGTCAAACTCTATATATAAAAAAATAATAAATTCGCTTTGCAGAATTGCTGTCACCTTCTATAATTTCAAGAGTTTCCAATCGATTAACCGTCATTCGGTTATCCGGTTATTTTTGGTCGATTAACTGTCCGAATAATTTAAAACTGTCTATTTTCGAATAACGAATAAACCGAATAATTTGTGACGAATAACCGGTTAACCGAAATGTATTTTTCTGGAGATATAAATTAATTTTTTTATACCCACCATCAAAAAGAAGGGGGGTATATTGATTTTGTCATTCCGTGTATAACATGTCGAAGGAATCATCTAAGACCCCACAAAGTATATATTTTCTGGGTCCTGGTTCGATTCTGAGTCGATCTAGCTATGTCCGTCCGTCTGTCCGTCTGTCTGTCCGTCTGTTGAAAGCAGGATAGGGCTCGAACGGAGCAGCGTAGGGGGATGAAATTTGGCACAAATATTTGTCTTATATAACATATATATGTTTGGTATTGAAAATGGTCAAAATCGGTTAATAAATAAAAAAGTTATGAGCTAAAAACTAGAAGCACAGGGTGTCCGTTTTATACTTTTCTGCTGATATTTCTTCAACAAAAGCATGTACGACAACGAAATTTTGTACGTATAGTTCGGGGATTGATATAAACTCGGAAACCAAAAATGAGCGTGGTCCGCCCACTTTACCGCCCACCTCCCATATAAGGTGAAAATCAACGAAGTTGTGTTCAAATACTTCAAGGACCAATGTAAACTCGGAAACAAAAAATCCAAAAAAGTCTTACTGACTTCTTTGGATGCTATTTTTTATTGAGATAAAATGTTTTATAAAAAGCGACATGAAATTTTAAAAAATAGGTTTGAGTTAAGTATATTCAAAGTTACAGAAGACATAAAAATTTTAATTTTCAACTCCAAAATGAACGCAAAAAATATCAATATTAATTTGATTCTTTTAACAAAAAACCATTCTTACGTAGAAAATAGACTTACATGGAAAATTCATTAAATAAAGCGGAATTAGTATTAGCTAAAAATGCAATTTTTTTTTTCTTACAAATAGGTTGAAAAGTTTATTAAATGCGATAAAATGTGAAAGAATTTGATCTATATTATATTTCTAAGTATATATTTCAATAGATTAAATACTATAATTAGTGTAATTCATATGTTTTACATGTATAACTAAGATTATTCGATTAATCGAATAATTTGCCAATAATAGGTTATTAACCGATCAGTTTTTAACCGAATAATATGAAATTCCGAATAATTGGATACCCTAATAAATTCGCCATGTGTTTACTCTTGCATATCTGGATTCATATATACATATATACATAATAAGTATGTTTGTAGTACGTTAGTTGAATCTTTATTTGAACCAGCTTATTACAATTGTAGGATGATTTTTTTAATAGTAATAAAAAGGCACGATCCAATTAGATCGTTTAAGAGGAGTACTTACGGAGCGAAAGAGATTAAAACACTTTCAATGAACGGGAGATTCAGCAAAGAAAAATAACAACGAGATAATGAGAATTTCAGAGACTAAATAGAGAGTTTACGGAAATATTAAAAAATATTGATATAACAAAATAAAATATCGAGAGAACAAAAGAGAGCGATATTAAGAGAAGATTTTCGATTCGTTACAAACATTAAAACACATTAGTACGATAGTATTTGTATTTATAAGTACAACTTTCAGACGGAGACGTGCGTATTGTATCTGTGTGTAATTATCAATGACTGATTGCCTTTACTTAATGGTAAAGTATTGGTTTTGTCTCTTGTATCCGTGTGTTAGATAGTTGCTGTTCGTGTTCAAAGTGGGCATGTAAATGTGTTTCTGTCTGCTTGTGGCGCCATCCATGACGCCGCTGCCGTCGTTACTATTATTTTTTTATTACGTCAGTGGCGCCCACTGGCGCCTGATGTTTAAGCTGCTACCTTCAACTGATTTAATAATTTGTTGCTACTTCGTTCATATAACAGGGAGTAAACATTTAATAGTAACTAAAAAACTAACTGACTAGTAAGCTAGCTGGCTGTCTCGCTAACTAACTCACCTAACAGACTGTAAGACAGACAGCCAGGACAAATAGAATAATTTTGAATGTGTTTATTTTTTTATTTATTTATTATTTTTTTTTTTCATTTCATTCGTTATTTAGCCTGACTGACTGACTGACTGGCTGCACGCAAACAAGAAATAAACAAGTCTGCATAAAGAAAACTTTGGTTCCAGTGCCAGCTAGACGCCGCTTATGTAGTTGTGTATACTCTATTCTAACGACATTTTTAGTTTGATGGTTGGTGCCACAAACAAGGTGTGATAAGGAACACAATTTTCAAAATACATACATACATACATAATTAGATTTTTTCAATAAATTACTATCTTGTGAAAATTAATATTGAAAATGTTACCAAGTTATTATAAAACAAATAAAAAACAGACAAACCTTTTTCAAACCTAAATGGTGGCATTTGGGGAAAGAGAAGAAGGACTTGTAACTATTTCTTCTGTTGGTTGATTTGTTAGGCAAAAAAAAAAAATATATATATATATATATATATATATATATATATATATATATATATATATATATATATATATATATATATATATATATATATATATATATATATATGTATACATACATTCATACTTACTATGTATTAAATAAGTACATACATATTAACAAATTTAGATGGCCGTATGAGTAGATGGTTCATTAGCTGACTGACTGGGTGGATGTCTAGTTGGCAATCAGTCTTTCCAAATGCTTTGTTGACTCTTGAGTTGAGCTAACTGACTGTCAGGCATTAAATTTAATGACATAAAAACAAAAAAAAAGAACAACCAAAATAAAACTCAACATAAGAGACGAGACGGAACTCAATCAGCACACAACAATAACATAAAAAAGTCGGTTGGTGTCTACACTCCAAATCTGTCTGTCTGCTTGTCTCTTAACGTTAATGTTGTTGCCGTCATCGTAGCCATTGTCGATAATTTGATGTCGGCTGATAAAGGCAATTTAATAACGACTTTAAGTTTTCTTGAAGTCATTTCAAAAATTAAAAAAATTTACCTAATTGTTATGAGTTTTTGTTGGTTTCGATGTATGTTTTGTCTTTCCAGTAGACCCTCAGTGTTCATTATAACCAGGGCAAGTTTTTATATGCACAAAAAAAATTGAAATATGCGCTTGAAAAAGCATGAAAAAATGGTATAATATGCACAGAAATATGCAAAAATAGCATTCTTATATATTAATGTGTAGAAAATATGCACAAATATGCATTTTTTAACTTTCAATCTCTAATAGATTTCGATGTTTATAAAAATATATCTATTTTAATTTTAAGTATCATATTTGACGCTTCTGATTTTTTTTCTTTACAATTTTTACAATGTACTCAAACTACCCACAAAAAAAATTTAGAAATCATTTGATTGAACTCCAAAAAATCACAAAAAAGGGTGTTTTTGTTAAGAAAACTAACTTTTGTATCCATTATATGCAAATTTATGCAAAGATTTAAAATATAAGCATTTTTTGTGAAATTCTTTTGAAATATGCAAATGCTTACTTTCCAAGCGAAAAGCTTGAAAAACTTGCCCTGATTATAACATTTGGTACATTAAAAATTATTAGGGATATAAGAAAGCATTTACTGAGCAAAGCTCCAAAAGAAATTATTCTTTGTTAAGCACCTTAGTTTATCATACATGATATATATTTTTTTAACATTTAAATTTGGAATATTTCCTCAAATTTTGAAGATTACCGCATTATCTATAATAAAAAATAAAGAAAGTTAAATTTGAAATTTTAGATTTAAGTTTTACAAATGTTATAATATTAACTGATTAACCAAATGAGTCCTTTGTTTTGAAGTGTAGGGTATAAGGAAATTCGTTAATATCGAATACATTTTGTAAAATACTTACATACATACTTGCTTTATTTGATATTGGTTAAATTAATGATGATGATGTATTTATTTCTTTTTACCTGTTTTTTTTTTCTTGTTCTGCTATAGCAACAAATGTTCAAATTTTTTTGGTTTATTGTTATGTGCTGCAAAAAAAATAAATAAAAAAAAATATTTCAACCATGACATAAAGAAGAAGGAGAACACACATGCAATCATTTATCTGATAAATTTACCACAGGCGCCACATTAGCTGCAACATGTAGCAAAAACAAAAAAAGTAGGAAGTACAACTTAAGATTCCTTCATGTTTGTCTTTGTCTATCCCTTACATAGTGTCTACATTAGACATTTTTTTATAAAGACAAACGTCAAAATTAACGCGAATTTATGTAAGGTGGCAACAGTTCCACAAAAACAACAATATGGCGAATTCATTATGGTTTTTTATATATGTCGTTTGACAGCTGTAACAACCAAAAATAGTGCACTAAATTTGCAGTTTCCACTAATATTTAGTGATAGTACAAAATTTTTAACTACAATCTTTACTTTTTAGTGGTAGTGAAAAAAAATCCACTGAAATTAATTAGTGATAGTTAAAATTTTTGCAGCTCAAGCCTAATGCAACAGTTTTTTTTTTCTTCAGTAAATACTTCAGTGCAAAAACAATCATCCACTAATGTTAGTGAAACTTAAAAATTCTTTACTAAATTGGAAGATGACCTAATGTTTTTTAAACTTTATTCACTAAATACAAAATAAGGACTAACACCCTTTTCACAAACCAATTTTAAATTAAAAAAATAAAAAATATACTTTAAAACATATATTGTATAAAAATATAGTCTCTAAAATATTCAAATTTCCAAAAATCCCTTCATAGTGGATATATTTGTCGAGACATACGGTCCAAATTTCATCTGTCTAACTTTAGGCGTTCGTGCTATGGAATGATGAATTAGTCAGTAACGTTACTCGTTTATATATACATAGATGGCTCAATATACACAAATACGCTTATAAGATCTGCAAAACATACTAAAAGAAATTCTAAACTATGTAATGATATTGTGATTTATTGGAATAATTTGATGGCCACATATATTTTAACGTTTAGTGAAAAAAATTTAATAGCAGCTATTGAGTGTAGGGCAAATTTTTTCACTAACACTAGATTTAGTTATAGTAAAAAAATTGCACTATCACTAAAATTTGTTTGTGGTAGTGAAGAAATGTTTCACTATAACTGTAGTAGTGGCAAATAGTTAAAAATCAAATTCTTTTCACTATAGTGCGATTTAATGAACAGCTTACTCCACTCACAATTTGGTTTACTACCCCCAACTCTGGTACTAAGGAAATATTTCATGTAAATTTAATAAAATTTTATATAAAACTTCACTTTATTTTCGATCCATTAACAAAATATAGATATCGATAATTGTTATATTGTATTAGTTAGTTTTTTTTTTTTTTTTTAAGAATCCACACTTTTCTATGAATATAACATTATTTTTTTATCTTTTAATTTCAGATCTTTATTCTTCTTTGGAAAAATATTGTGGCTAAAAGTGAAAAGTGTAATAAAAAATAAAACATTTCCCAAATTATTTTTTGTGATAATTTGTATGAGTATTTGTGAAGAAAAGAGAAAAAGGAACGAAAAAGTAAAGTAAAGCGCTCAAAAACTGAGGTCGGAACACAAAGTGACCTTCTATGAAAAAAATCAGTTAAAGCGAATAATGCAAATAGGATAAGATCGATGTTACCACTACATTTAATGACTCTCCATGAAATTTCAAAGCGAGAAGAAAGAACTATGGCGTTATGCGTCAAAAAACCTAATAACACCTGTCCGTGGGACGACCAGACAGCAACCACTGCCGCATCGCCTTCCACATCAACGCCTCCCTCATCCACAAGAATATGCCATGACGACTACAAACACCCATCAGCCAACATTATTGGGTTGTTGCGACGTCTATGGGGAGAGTTCAATATCGTCAACAACTTCGATGAGCATGTTGAGGCAAGAAAATATCAGCACTCCACCACCGCCCTACAGTTCTGTTCCCGAGTTGGATTGTTCGTCGAATGCGACAATGTTGGATTATCGTCTGACATTTCGTCAGCATCAGACGTATCCAACAGACGGAGAAACAGAAACGTCTGTCTCGGCGACAGACTCCGATACGGGCTACAGTCAAAAGCAAACACCCAGCAGAGATGGTTGCAATTACGTAAATTCTGGCGACATAATGTTCGTCGAAGATTACGAAAAGTTGAACGAAACCAGCACGTCCAGCAGTTATCAGTTAACATCGGAGCTGCAGAAGAAAACTCGACGTATGTCTCCTCAACCAAAAATCCCAACAAATTCCCAAGTAGTTGCGACAACTACAACGACAACCACTTCCACGACATCATTTACCGCTACTGCTGCCAAGATTCTAAGGAATTGTTGTGGCGGTACTTTCGGCTCCTCGAATTCCGTTACAGCCGCTCCTTCCAACAGGAATGCCAACAACAACAACAATACTACCACCAACACCACGACAAATACCTGCAACAAACTAAACTACGAACACTCCAAGAGTGCAGTAGACCATTCGGCCAACAACAACAACTACTATCCACCCGAACAATATTTCAACACCCTAATGAAACAACTCAAGGCCAGTCAAATATCATCACTGCTCAAAGCAGTAAAATCTCGACACGACCAAGTCACCCCCATTATGCCAGCAAACTCCAGCACCTCTTCCACATCATCGTCTCAACGCTGTGTGGCCAACTATCAGACAAATTGTATACTTATACGACGTGCCGAAATTCTCGGCGAAGAACCATATGTGATAGCATGTCGCCTATTTCTTTGGCGAGATCTAAAAAACGCCTCCCAACTAAAACGTTTACCCGTATGTCCAAACGAACGCGACCCAGTGTATGTATGTTGCAATCCATTACACTGGTGTCGCATCCTCGAAACAGGTATGTGTTGCTCATTAATCGAATCAAAAAAAAAAAAAAAAATATTTGAACTCTTGCAAGCAACAAAAAAAATAAATAAATAAATTACTTTATTCAAAACAAAAACAAATGTATAGAAATTTTTTGCACTCGAATGCATTGAATACAACATACCAAAGGGTAACTATTTCAAATACTTTGAATGTGTCTATAAGCGTTTTTGGCGACATTTTGCCAACAAAAAATAATAATAAAAATAATAAAATAAAACAAAAATAAATAACAAAACTAGAAAACACAACCACGCGAACTCTATGGCAGCGGGTAGTATTTTTCCTGGCGCCACTTGCTAAATTTACGCAAATCGTTTGTAAAGAATTTAGCCGCCATCATTTGCACAGTACACACACACGCACTTACACACATACATTGCACATACATATATATGTGAATAAATACACATACACATGCACATATGCAATTACATTAAAATTTATAAAATTCAAAACATTTTTTCTTTCCTTCTTTTTCAATTACCGATCAATTCAATTTAAATTTTCCACTCTCTCACTCTCAGTTTTAAATTCATGCTATTCTCGTATTTAATTTGAAGAAATTTTCAAGTACTAATATATATATACGTATGTACATCATCGCATACATATAAATACTATGTATACGTGTGTGCAACATTGTGATATTCATAAATAGTTTAGAAAAAGTAAATATTAACTTAGAAAAAAGGAATTTGTGCATTAGAGTAACCCAAGAAAATTATCTTTCGCAATTCTGATATAAGAAAACCACTTAAGCGATGCATAATCATGATATGACTATAGAAATAATACTAAACTAAATTTAAATAAAAAGTGTGTCTTAAGTTCCATACTAGAAAATGACGTTACATTTAGTCCAAAATAATGTTCTTCTCGAAATTAGTGTAAATTTTTATCTAGTTATGGAAAAAATGTACATATGTACATATATATGTATGCATATTTATTATACAAATGTATTAAGTCAGTTCCACAAAAATCTCTTTCTTCAAGATTTTCAAAAAAATGCAAAATCATATCTTTTTTTTTCTGGGATTCAAATAAACCAAACTATTATTTATTTATCCGTTTCAGACAATTTTAAGTCATCAATTTTTAACAGCATATTTTGCATACATATTTGGTCTCAGCAGCATATTTTGTTATACAATCACCTTCACAACCCCTTTGATAATTTACAACTCGTGAACGACCCACTCAATTTTTAGTGGAATAATTTTAAAATACGATTTTAATACATATTTGATATCAAACACCTTTTGCAGGGACCAGGATTTTTAAATTCAAGTTTGAATTTTTATTAAGGTTCATTTAAGAAAAAAAAAAAAACATTCATTCTGAAATGTAAAAAAAATAAATGCATATATTTGTATGCAAAGAAGAATATTCAAAAATGGATTTATCTCAATTTAATATCAAAACTTATATTAAAACAAAAAATATATAAATAAATTAAAGTGAAAATATAAAAAAAAAAAAAAAAAAAAAAAAAACAGTGCTTGATGTCTCATATGATCTTAAAAAAAAAAATAAGTTGAGGGCTTAATTTTGTAAAACACTTCCCCTCAATTTGAAAAATTTTTCACGTAAATTATTTTTGTTTTTTAAAAATTTGTATGAAAATTTTATCATATTGATGAGAAAATAAAAAAGTTCTTGATAATATTCTTAAATCTATCTTACACTTAAAGAAAAAACTAAATTTAGGAAAATAATAAACTTTAAACTTATTGAAGGCTTACTCATAAAAAAATACATACTATATATGTATATAAACTTAGAACTAAGTAATATGAGCCCTATTAGACAGATTTAAATACTTTAATCAGAATTGTTTTGTATATTTTTTTTTTTTTTTTTTTTTTTTTTTTTTGTCAACTTAAAACTTATAAATATGTATAACTAATACTGGAATAGAGCCATAAACCTATATTATTAAGTTTGAAACTATTTTGATAATGAGTACATTTTTTAAATTTTTAAACTAAACAAAAAAAATTCTCTCAAACATTCCACCAAAGAATGAAGATAGATCCATAATTGAATTAATTTCTCAGTAATTCCAATTATATCAGTAATTCCAATTTTGCGTTAAATTTTGTTTTTAAATAAATGCTTTTCGCGAACCAACCAGAATTTTTGTACAGACAGCATTTGAGAACCGTTGTTATAGAGCATATTTTAGAAATTTTAATGATTTCAAATCCGATTTCCTAATAATTTTCATCTTATAAATTGATAGAGATTTTATAATTTCATAATATAAATTAGCTTTGAATATTTTTTAATGAAAAAGGAACATAGCAATTGCTAATAAAAATCAAGTTATTCTTATCATAGATAGTAGATAATTTAAACAGAAATATTTAAAGAGCACATTATTTTTATTTTAATGACATATTTTTTTATTTTAAGATAAGTTATTTATGCACAAAATACTTTTTTAGAGCATATTTTTGGTTGCCCTGTTTGTTAGAAATCCAGGTGTCTGAGTATAGGTCGCTGAAAGAAAACAATTATACATATTACAATTTAACAACTTATCAGACGACTGTCGTAGTAATATATATTAATAAACAAATAAAAAAAAAAAACCTTACATTCATACATTTTACAAACACACAAAATGAGAAGTACATATTTTGAATAAATAATTTTTGACCGTGAGATCATTATTAAGAATTTCTATTTTTATTTTTTAGTTACAAAAACAATAAAAGCAACAAAAACCAAAGGTAACGAAAAAAACAAGAATACTCGTACACTGTAAGTCAGACAAGTCAAGTAGAGTCGAATCATTTTATGGCCATTAGTTGATTCAGTTAAAATCTGGGAATATATTGTCTATAAAACAAACGTTATCTTTAGGCATGTTTTTTTCTGACTGTCTGTCTGTCTGTTCGCCCATATGTCCGTTCGATGCGAATGTGTGAGTGTGCTAATGTGCTGGTTTTATGGTTTAATATTCTTATTTGTTGTTGTTTTTATTAATGTTACTTCTACTACGAGTCAGTATGTATGTGTATCTGTGTATGTGCTTTTATATGTATTGAATTAAGTGATTCCATTCTATAAAAGAAATATTTTATACATACGTACGTATGTATGTACAAACATATTGACATATTCGCTCGTTTAGCCAACTTGTTCACTTGGTTTACAATAAAACTTAATAGCGAACAACACAATAATAATAATAACAGCAAGAACATAAAACAACAGCAACAATATCAATAGTAATAATAACGACTAACCAACCAGCCAACCAACCGGACAACCAACTTACCGACTGACGACTGCGGTAGTTAAAGGCAGAAATAAAAAAATGTACAAAAAATTTTCAATACACAAAAAATAAAAAGTTAAAGTCAAAAAAGCACATACATAAATACTTACATACATCCAAATGTATTAATATAAATACATACATACATATGTATGTATGTGTGTAAGTATTGTATATCTGTATGAGTGTATGTATATTTAAAATAGTGGTTTGTCGGTCGTTGGCGCCTGTATGCTTGGCGCCACTTTACGTGGATACTGCCATAAATATGACTGACTGAATGAATGAATGTATCTGTAAGCGCCAGAGAGTGTTTTTATATATTTATTATTTTTTTTCATGTTTATGTATGTGTGACCGAACAAACACACTTACTCACTCACTAACTCACTCATGGCAGCGAGTGAGTTCGTGAGTAAGCAAGTTGCTAAGTTAGTTTATTTCTTAGTTAGTTAGACTATAGAGTGATGATTAAAACTAACAGAACATACATACATATGTATGTATGTATGTATGTATGTATGTATGTATGTATGTATGTATGTATGTATGTATGTATGTATGTATGTATGAATGTGTTTGCATTTGCGTGCATTTCATGAATTACTTATTTTCTCTTATAGTTATTGTTGTTATTGTGTTTTATGTATGAGAGAAGAAATAATATTCAAGTGCGTCTATGTTTGTATTTGAGTTAGTGACTCACCAACTAAACAGACAGTCAAAATACCAGTCGGTCTTAATGTTGTCTGACCGTCCGATAGTCAGATGGTCAAAAAGACAGACAACAGTATGTTTATGTTTGATTGTTTGTTTGTTTGTTTGTTGTATTGCCTGTTAATGCGAATCAGCAGAGGTGGTCTAGCAAAATACGACTACATTATTGTTATTATTACAGAGTGTATTAACTTATGTTTGTATGTAGGTATGTAAAATATTTACTGGTAAAAGGCTTATTTCTTATCGTGTTGGAATTTATTCTTATACATACATATATAAGTGATGTGTCTTCGCATTATTAGAGTTCTTTAAATCTGATTTATATAAAAAAAATTAAAAGTTCTTGTTTTGATTTTAAATCAATGTAAGTCTACACCTCCAAATATACTTTGGAACTCCGATTTTAATAATATTATATGCCTACTGTTTAATACATCAAAACTTATATAAAAATATTATGAAACTTCAATTAAACTTAATAATGTTATTATTTCAGTTAATAATCTTAAATAATCTAGGGGAGTAATTACGACATTCGGTGTCGATCGATATTTTAATAGAATTTAAATGAGAATTTCGATCGATATCGAATGCCTTCATAAGACAATCTAAATTGTTTTAAAATATTAAAATCATTTTAAGGTTTAGCCAGGGAGTAAGATCAGTTCATATATTTATATCAGTATCACTTAAATATCTATAAATATGTACATACAAGATATGTATGTATGTATGTATGTATGTATGTATGTATGTAGATATTGAATATGTTTGTAACATATTAAATGTTAGTGTGTAATTTAATCACAAGTACGTACATAAGAATTTATCGTTTATCTTGGTTAAATGATTTTAACTTTTGTATTGTATATTTAGTTGTATTTTTTTAAGTTGTCGATAATCATGATCATGATGAGGATGTTGATGTTGTTTTTGTTATTACTGCTGTTATTAGTCTTATTCTCAAGTTTTGTTTTTATTTGTTGATATTGTTTTTTGGTTTTTAATTTATGTCAGTTTCGTGACGTCGTGTGTGCGCTTCAAGGATGGAAACCTTTATTTATCAAGCAAACCCTGCGCTCAAGTATCATGATTTGTCAGCATTCATTTTAGCCAGAAGCTAATAAAACATACAGACATATTTACATGGATACATACATATGTATACATTAGCCTGACCAATTTTTTTTAAACTTTAGTACCTAAAATCGATTGGATAATTGAAACCAACGCCGAAATCGATAAAATTAAAAATTGGGTAAAAAAATACTTTTTTTATTTTATTTTTCAAATCTGAAATAATGCTCGAACAGAATTAAACATTTTTCTAAAAAGGTACATTAACATAAACTAATAACACTGGTCGACAAAAACAATTTTTTCGTGCTCCTTTAAAAAAAATATGTGGACTAGATGGAATTCCGTATGCTAAACTTGAATCTGCTTTCAGTTTTTTCCCATCAGGTCGATATTTTTTTTATGGGCGTGTCTAATATTGCTCCCTAAATAAGCCTATTACTCGAGTATATTTCACTATAACTCGAGAACGGTATGCACGATTTATATAAATGATACACCAAATTATGCGGAATAAAATTGGCTTTAAGTCGTTCTGCTATAAAATTTTTATCCGCTCAACAGTTTAGGAGATATTTCGAATTAAGTGTCCAAAAAAAATTGTTCATACTAAATTCAAGATTTCTTTTTTTTTACTAAAACTTTTTTTTAAAGTGAAATCATCAAAAATGTTTCAGTTTATCATCTTTATCTCAAAACTGGTAAAACTACGAGTAAATAAAGCTACGTATTATATAAAACTGATGCACAAATTTTGATTGCATTCAAAGTTAAGTTAGGATACCCATGCATACCTACAGTTAAGTGAAGATACTCTAGTGGGCAAAAAAAAATTTTTTTTTTTCGTTCTTAATAAAAATAAAAAGGCAGTCACACTTGTATAACTCGGTTTGTCCTATTAAGATAAATGTTTGCCCCCACAATATTTCTACTCAATTGTATGCAACATGGGTATTTTTACTTAACTGTGAATAAAATCAAGATTTTCGCATCCATTTTGAAGATACAGCCTCATTTTATTCGCAGCATTGCCAGCTTTAAAATAAAGATGATAAACTGAAACGTTTTTGATGTTTTCATTTATTACAAAAAATTTTAGTAACAAAAAATATCTAAAATTTTTCAAGAAAAAGATTTTTTTTGGACACTTATTTCAAAATAACTTCGAAACTATTGAGCACATAAAAAAATAAAGTTTGGGTGATTTGAAGATATTTTTAGTACGTATCTTTTGGTTTATCACTTATGTCAATCGTACACACCGTTCTTGAGTTATGAGGAAATTTACTAGAGTAATGGCCTTACTATGGGAGAAATATTAGATACGCCCAAAAAAAAAAAATCCAGACCTGATGGAAAAAAACTGAAAGCAGATTCGTGCTTAGCACATCAAAATACATCAAGTTCAACTATTCGTCTTTGGGGAAGGATTTTTTTTGTCGACCAGTGTAATCAAAAACCTTTATATCGAAAAACAAAAAAAAAAAAAAAAAAACTGTATTAATTTTATTGTACAAGTATTTTTTACAATATTTATTTAAAACCAGTACTTAATCTAATTTAAAGAGATAGAGGGTTTCGCCTTCTAAAAAATATATTTAATTACCATTTACTATTTAGTTTATGCTTTTTAAAGTTTTCAAACTAGTTAGTAATTTAAAAAACCAACATAATTCAAATATGCTACTTTATTTTTTTAGGATCGAAGCACAAGGAATGATAAATACAAACAAAATAATAATTATTTTTGGAGTAAAAGTTACTTATCGCTTAAATGAAAAACTATTAGAGAAAATAATCGTAACTATTATTAAGAATTATAACTAATATGAAAATAGCACAAGGACAATTTTTAGTTCCCATACAAGATAAATTTGAATTACATTTAAATTGTCAAAAAAAAAAAAAAAAATGATTACACAGAGTGATAGAGGAAGATAGAAAAAGATAAATTTATATCACAGAAGAGCATTGTTATAGAGAATAAAATGGCATCAAAAAGTAATTTTCACGAAATCCTGATATAAGGGGTTTTGAATATAAGCCCTCGGTATATTAGGAATATCGTTTTTGTTGAATATATGTTCTAAAAATAGGATATAACTTTATTGTTTCTATATTAATGATTTATTTATGTTTTATTATTTTTAAAAAGAACATCTTTTTAAAAATAAATAAATCATTTTTCTAAAATAAAGTTAAGTTTTAACATTTAAATCGGTTCCCTAAATTCAATTGGTTTCAAATGTGGATCTATTATTTTTTAAATGCCTAAGAAATAAAATGCAATTTCGAAAAAAAATTATTTAACGAAGAGCAGGTTTAATGTTCATATATACATATGCATGTATGTGCATATATGAACATACAAAATGCATTTGCAACACAGACATACAATTATACAGAGAACATCTTTTTTGTATGTTGGCGTATTTCTCTTTGCACTGTAAATTCGTATTTTGTATGTTTTCAACAGAAGGCAGAAAGAACATATTATTGCATCAAATTTTCAATTAACAGATGCTAAAATAATTAACTCTATCAATTTTGGGTAGATGTAATATTATCATAAAATGTATGTATATTTTTATTATGATCACTACAAACATAATTTTTTTACAAAACTGTGTGTTGAAATACTAAAGCCACAATACGCTTGTGATAATCATTTTAACCATTACAGTGATCGTATTATACTTTAAATAATTCCTAAAAATATTTATATGTTCTCCGTAACTATGTTCAATTAAATTTTTCCTCCAAGTGGAAAATATATAATAATGCGCAAAAATAAAAAACTTAGAGTTAAATAATTGCAGCAACCAAATTGTAAATCTGTATTTTGATTAATCCAACCGAATTTTTAATGCTAAAGACTTCATATTCATACAAATTTCAAACCCATTTAAATTTAATAAATAAAACTCTAACGAAGAAACATTTATGATTGAAGCTCTGTTAAATTTATATACATGTTATAAAACATTGCACTCTTTAAATACTCTGTTATTGTGAAAAAAGAATATGTGCCGAAATAAAAGGTATGCAATAGAAGAAAGAGGAGCTTTATTATTTTTTATTTTTTATTTTATTTTTTTTTTTTTTTTTTTTTTGAGGATCAGACACACAAATCGTGGCAAATTAACTGTGCAAATGGATTCAGTTTGACTGGCTGCTACTAAGACTCTTGATTGCATTGTTGTTTTTATTTTTTGTCGGTGAAGTTGATTATGTTGATACTCGCAGTAGTTTAGTATTTGTTTATTTAATCTTTGATGTTTTTTTTTTTTCATCAACAGAGTAATCATCTGGCCAGGAATTTATACCTAAGTATTAACTAACACACATCCAGCTTATTTTTATTTCCCTTACTTTTTCTCTTTAACGATTCCCAGTAATTAATTTTAAAACTTAGAAAATTATATATTTTTTGGGACACAACAAAATATACATAAATACATATGTATATACCTACATAAACACAGTAGTAGTAGTAGTATGTATATTGAAAATTTTAAATTATTAGTTTGCCTTTTTATGTTTGTTTATAATTCTTTGAAAAGTATTGAAACATGTAGAAATTATAAATTTTTGTTTAAATATTTCTAGAATGAATGTCTCACCGGAAATGTTTAAACATATAAATATCTTTAAGATACCTGAATTGAAATTGGGAATGACATTGTTTAATAACTTTGTCATATATCTATAAAATATCACTATTAACTTTTCTCAGAAACGTACTAAAATAATAATTATAATAATAATTGACCTAAATATTTTAAATATTATAAAATGCTATTTAGTTGATACAGATAAATTTTGTTAACTCGAGAAACAACACTCAAATGTGGCGTATTGATGAACTATATCCCGGAAAAATATTAAAAACATTTTTAAAATTCATATTCAGTTCATGTTGGTTTGAATGGTACTGAAAATGAGGATTAGTTCAAAAATTTAAGTTTGTATTTTTTAAAAAAAAATGTATATCAATTAATAAAAGATACAATTCGTCACCAAAAACCGTAAGAA
This sequence comes from Protophormia terraenovae, assembly GCA_951394005.1. Taxonomy (NCBI): domain Eukaryota; kingdom Metazoa; phylum Arthropoda; class Insecta; order Diptera; family Calliphoridae; genus Protophormia; species Protophormia terraenovae. Next base: position 101,454,552 of record OX596073.1, read on the forward strand.
TTATTTACATATATTGTATACTTTATTTGCTACACTTTCTCAAAGTTCAAAATACTTTTTAAAATTTCCGTTCAGTAAAAAAATAAATCATGAAATTTCCAATAATTTTTTTGTCAGATTTTTAAACGAAAAATGTTTAAGAATACATATATTAAAATAAACCAGTTGAAACTATGAAAAAGTACAATACATCATCAGAGTAAACACAAAATTTTCAAAATGAAGATTTTTCTTACATTTACATTTTTATTTGACAAAAATATATCATAAATTATATAAACGATTTTTTTTACTTTTTTATTTTCTGCACTTTTTTTCTATTAATAAAACAAAATGAGTCATTCCATTTAAAACCAACACGAAAAATTACAATTTTTGACTTTACCTCTCCGAATTTAATGATATTTGGAACAATCATTATCCTTGTCCAAACTAAGACTTATTCAAAATTTCAGATAATTTCATCAAGTGGTTCGCGAAATATCGCGGTTTGAAAGTGCAAAATAGCTCAAAATATGTACAAAGTAGCATACACAAAATTACAAATATCTTTCGAAGTATTTAATATATAAGATTTATTGAGATGTCATATTAAAGGTATCAAAATTACCTTTAATATGATGTATAATATGATTTTTATCTCAACATCAAAATGGTCCATATCTTGCGATTTTTCATTCGCGGACAAATATCTCGAAAAGTGGTCTTTTTAAAAATACCACCGCGAAATTTAATTCGCGAATTTTCCGCCAAAAAATTCAACATGAAAACATGTTTCAGGTATCATTTTAAAGGTAGTTTCATTACTTTTAAATAATTGCCTTAATGAACGTTGTAACGTAAATATTTTGGAAGAAATTTGTATTTTTAAAAACACAATTTTCCTCATTTTTGAGATAATACAAATCGCATCATATTGCGGTTATCAAACTTATACTCGGCATTTACGTTACTAGCGTCAATATTAATATTCTTATCGAATTTCATTAAATTCGGATGATTTTTGGGAAAAATTTGCGATTTTTCAATTTTATTACAAACAAAACAATATCAGTTGCAACAAATATTTCGTATTTATTATGACATTTATTGTAATAACTCCTAAAATATTGCGAGTCCCAGAATGACAATTACCACGCTTATAGAAAACATTTTAACCATTAACATATATTTTTTTTTAAATTTTTAAAAAGACCACTTTTCGAGATATTTGCCCGCGAATGAAAAATCGCGAGATATGGACCATTTTGATGTTGAGATAAAAATCATATTAAAGGTAATTTTGATACCTTTAATATGACATCTCAATAAATCTTATGTATTAAATACTTCGAAAGATATTTGTAATTTTGTGTATGCAACTTTGTACATATTTTGAACTATTTTGCACTTTCAAACCGCGATATTTCGCGAACCACTTGATGAAATTATCTGAAATTTTGATTATTGTACCAAATATTATCAAATTCGGAAGAGGTAAGAAAATCAGCTGGTTGGTTTTAAATGGAATGACTCAAATACCTTAATTTTTAATTTCTTTATTATCATTTATTCTGATATAAAATGAATTTGTCTTTTCTTCTTTAAATTGTCTAATAAACCAATAAGTATACTAAACTTTCTAGTTCGATTTCTTAATTTATAGTTTTTGGTTCAAAATTTACAACCAAAAATCTAAATTAAGCCCGTTTTCCCCGAAAAACTAAAATAACCATAACAATTAGAAAACATTTTTTTCTAAAATATTTTTGTTTTAAATTATAGCATTTTACGTACTTATTTTTTTTAATTAAAGTTTGTACGAGTTAATCCTCATTTTCATTATCGTTCGTACATTTTAATTAAAAATAAATATTTCGAGTTTTATCTCAAACATGGCTATCAAAATTTTGGGAAACGGTTTCGCGGGATACTCTAATGTTCATTTCGTTAAAAGAAATTAAAAGGATGTACTTTTTATATAACTTTTGTTTTCTATTTTAGACAATCAAAATGTCAAAAGGCTATCATTCCTTTTCGTCATCATCGTCATTAGCAGTAACATTTCGAAACTAAAAATAAAAATTAATGATTTTTAAGGTTTAAAAAAAAAGGAAACTAAAAAAATTTAGACCTTTTTTGTTGCAGTTACTTTTCAAAGAATCCAAAAAAACTTGATTTGACTGACATTTACTTAAAAATGTGGAAAAGGCTATATGTACCTTAAATGCTGGTTAAAAATACATCTTGGATCTTTTCAGTATTGTGTTTATATTTGTGAGGTATTTTTTTTTTTTTTGCTAGATTCTCGTCTTCTTGTTTTAATTTTTGATATCGGCGGCGGCATAATAATATTCAATGATAAAGTAAAATAAAAAAAATCCAAAAGCAATGATCAATTCCAAGAATTGTAGCGTGTACCATTGATGCATCTTAAAATTGAACAAAAATAACAGAAGGTAAAACAAGAACATGAAGAAAACAAGGAACACAACATTTTCCAAACAAGACGGCGACGACGATGTTGTTGATGATGATGTGTATGACTGGCTTAAAAGCTCCGGCGCCATGTAGCCACAAACTTGTTGTTTTCTTTCTTGTTGTTGTAATTCTGATTACTTACTACCAATTATTAGGAAAATAAAAATAAAAAAAATAAAAATATTGCCTTATTTTAGTTTTAAAAAATGCACAAAAAAAAAATTAACAAAATCTGTTTAAATTTAAAGAAAAAGCTGTTATTTACAAACCCACATACATACATATATTCATTAATTTAATGAACATAAAACAAAACAGGAAATTTGTTGACTTAAGTTCCTGTCATTCTTTAATGGAATGAATCATAATTAACAAAATATGTATGTTTGCATGTAATTAAATTTAATTGAATTGTTATTAAGAATTTTAAAATTCATGGCATCTCAAATGGACTCTTGACAATAGCGTTTTGATTTCTTTCACATACATTCATGCATAAATGTATCTTATACTTATCAGTTATATACAAATCTGTTGCTACTTTTATTTAGACATCTCTATAAATTATTATGTACATAGTTGAAGAGTAAGAATGATTATTTTTATATATTAATTTATTTAAACTCTTTATAACAAAAGTACGTTATGTCAATAGTTAATAAACAATTCTATCAATACAAGTTCACTGAAAAAAAAAAAAAAAATAAATAAATAAAAACAAATACTGTTTTGACAAAATTTCTATAAATTTTTAAATACATACATGTGTACTTTTAAATTTTTGTTGTCGTTATTGTTTATCTTGTTCGTGTTTGTCAGTTATTTGTGTGATGTAGATTTGTTGGTGCAATTAAAAAAGCTTAATAGTGAGCCACTCCTTTTTCAATTCTTTGTTAGTTTTAATTTTTGATACGATTTTTTATTTTTATTTTTTTTAGCTTTTAACATTTTTGTGTTGATTTTTGTTAATGACTTATGGTGTGATTTTAGATTTCAATAAACACATACATACATACATACATTTCAAATATGGAGAAATATTATATAGAGATACAACATTTTAAATTATTTTTATTATTATTGTCTTTTTTTCATTCGTTTGTATTAGCAATATTTTAGTGAGACCCCAAAGTACAGCTGATTTGTTTTTTATTTATTTAAAACAAAAAATCTAGGGAGTATTGCGATATTGCTTAGTGCAGAGTTCGGAATATTTTGTATATGTCACCAAAAATACATTTTCAAGAAATTATTTTACTGTACAAAAATAAAATAAACAAGCGCGAATGTTATATTCGGCCCGGCCGAATCTAAGTATATACCCACCATCAACTTTTTCAAATTTTACGTTATATGGGAGGTAAAGTGGGCGGACCACGCCCATTTTTTATTTCCGAGTTTACATTGGTCCTTGAAATATTTGAACACAATTTCACCTTATATGGGAGGTGGGCGGTAAAGTAGGCGGACAACGCTCATTTTTGGTTTCCGAGTTTATATCAACCCCCATGCTTTCGTTTAAGAAATATCAGCAGAAATGTGTGAAAAGGACACCCTGTGTTTCTGTGTTTTTAGCCCATAACTTTTTTGTTTATTAACCGATTTTGCCCATTTTCAATCCCAAACAAACCTTATATAAGACAAATATTTGTTTTCCAAATTTCGTGCCCCTGCGTTCGAGCCCTATTCTTCTTTCAACAGACGGACGGACATAGCTAGATCGACTCAGAATCTAACCAGGGCCCTGAAAATATATACTTTGTGGGGTCTTAAATGATTCCTTCTACATGTTACACACGTAATGAAAAAATCAATATACCCCCATCTTTTTGATGGTGGGTATAAAAATTAATACACTAGGAATGTAACATAGTGTAGTTTGTAGATATGGGTGTGTATATTATTTCTCCATTTTTTAGAATTTTCAATATGTCTCAAAAAAAAAAAAAAAAACGATCCAAAACGACGTTAGAAAGAAAATATCTTACTCTTTTTAAGAAGTATATACAGATTTTGATTTATAGTAATACTGTGTAAGATGTTAAGCAAACAAACTAAATTTTATATCATTAATTCATATTTTTCGAATTAACAGCAATTTTTTCTCACTTTTCTCACCATGGTCATCTTAAGGACCTCATATAAGTTTTAGAAGTTCCGAAACAATTTCCAAAATTTCTATACATTCCGAAAATGTTTAGATTTAAAATAAGTTATTACTTTTTCTACAGTAATTTTTCATTTTATCTATACATATTAGGGTGTTCACTCGAATATTGTTTGTTCGATTAATCGACAAATTAAATTGAAATAATTGTACGAATAAATTAAAATCAAGATTTTTGAGTAAAAATTTAATAGAGAAAATAATGACGATTAATCGAATTAATAGATTTTAAAGATTTCCCAGCTCCTAGGCCTAGTGTAGAGAATATGATGATAAAGGCTTGGATGAAACTTGTGATATAGAAGAAATTTGGACTTAAAAGTAGTTCAAAATTGCTGAAATTCTTTATCCAAAATAATTCAAAATTTTGTTCGAGTTCATAAATGTGCATTATTAGATTTTTTAGATTCATTTACTTAATAAGAAAAGAATTTATAAAATGTAGAGGAAAAAATGAATTTATGAAAAAAAATAGAAAAATTTACATAAACTTTAATTTTATATTATTTTGAAAAGAATTTTTAGAAGGGTTATAAAATATTTCTTGTATTCACTTAATATGCCGGCATATCTTTACTTTCTTTTTTAATAAAAAAATTAAAATAATATAGAAAAAATTTTTTCTTAATAAACATAGAAATAACGAGTAAAATTTTAACGTATAATTTACTCAAATAACTCGAATAATTTAAAAAATCTACTCTATTAATCGATTAATTTAAAAACTGCACTTTCGAGTTATTAGACTAATCGAATAATGAAAAAGTCGAGTAAAATTAATACTCTAATACATATGTACATTAAAAAAAAATATATATATGGGCAATTATCAAAAATTTTTGATTTTAGCCGTTCAAAAAAATATTATTATGTTTTTTTTTTTAAAGACACATTAAAATCCTTTTGTATACATGTAAAGTGACTCGAATGCATGTAGATTCAGTTCGCGTTAGTCATTTCATGTGAGGGGCGCGAAAGCTATGGCGGTTTAAAGTTGAACATATAAAAATTTTTACAAACTAGAAGTTTATGTACAATTCTGGTTAAAATTACATATAATATCAAAACCTACTGAGTTATTCAAATAAAATTTATGATATTTTTAATGTTTGATGGTATTAGTGCAGCATATTTAGTTTCCTAGTAAAATTTTAAAAAATTTTCTTTTCAATAAAAATCTCAATTTTTAAAAATTTTGTCAAAAATTTGGATCGAATCAAGGTTATTTTTCCATACATTGAATGAAAATATATTTTGTTAGAATTTATTACATAGAAATGCTTTTTAATATTGTGATCGCTTTTTAACACAAGTAGATATTGTTTGGTCCATAAAATGTTTATCTCTCAACATTTTTTGATGCGTCTCCGATTTTTTATTAAGCATAACAAACACCTACTAATCATGTCAATTATAGTTAATTTCGTGCTGTCCACACGATGTGCCTAAGCGAAATGTGTTTTGACAAAAGTGTCCCGTTTTCAATTATCAACGACATTTGACTTAAATTTATGATCCCAATCAATTATATTCATCGCCACTCTTATATCTATATATCTAATATTTGTTTAAATTGCAATTTTCTATATAAAAACACAAAAACAAAAGGTGCAATTTTTACATAATTTTGAAAAAGTCCATAAAATTTTTGTATTAAATTTATTTTTAATGCTCTTCCGATTTTCTTATTTAAAATGACAAAAAACTAAGTTCACGCAGTAATCCAAGCAATTCAATATTAAAATATGAATGTTCCTCGCGAAAAACTGACTTTTTGAAAAATGTTCGCACTTGTTTCCCAAACTTTAAGACTATCTACTACGTTAACCATTTCGGGCACATCAACGAGATATAGCGCAAAATACGCACAATTACAACAAATATCAATCCCTATCCCAAATTTTGTATTCGGTGGAGGGGCACACAGACCGCGCGCAAAAAACTTAAAAATTTAAAAAACCAAAAAATGTTGTCATCAAAATTTTAGTACCCTGTATTTAGATGTTGAAAGTCTGCACAACATCAAAGATGATGTCAAATTTATGTAAAAAGTCCGATTAATTTACTTATGATAGAGTAAGATCAAAAAGTATAAAAGCGCAAACAAAAATTGTAGAAGAATGGTAAAAACTTAAGTAGTTTTTATAAGTTTTTCTATATTATTGAACTTTGAACAACAATTATGCTTATAAAAAGAAACCTATTATGCTAAGATTTTGCACTCTATTAGTTTCAAGTCTTGTGAGTTCAGATCTGTAACCAATTTGTTTAAGATATCATTACCTCAAAACTTATTAAGGATTTAAGTCAGTTTCAGACAGGTTAAAAATTTTTGATAATTGCCCATATATGAATTATTTCGTTAGGAACAAAATGATATAGATATAACGTTTAAAATTATATATTTTAAAACAAATTATTCAAAAAAAATAATTATTTATTATTTTTTGAAGCATACATTCTGGGGCAAAAATTAAAAAAAAAATCTATTCGATTCCTTTCAAATTGGGAAAAAATTAAATTTATTATATTTACAACAGAAATGTGTAAAAATTATTATCAAAATATAAGTTAAACTTGAAAAATTGTGGAAAATTTGCACTTTTTTTAAAGATATTAATATTAATTTTATATGGGAGAAAAGACTTTCGAAAATAGTTTAAAAAATAAGAAATCAAGAAAACATTAACAGAGTTTGAAATTAATCGTTTTATTCGAAAATTATGGATTATGAAAAATCCTGGGATTTAAAATTCTAAATTCTCATTTACCGGCATTTTAAAATCCAGACCCACTTGGCATCTCTAGTATGTATTTACAGATAGTCACACTTGAACCCGTTAAAACCAGAAACAGTTTTTATTCGACAGATAAGCGTATAACATATGCATAGATACACATACACATATAAATATATTGAACATTGAATGAAATAATCAAATTTTATTTGCTATGAATTTGACAAACTGACGGACGGACGGACGGACAGACAGATAGTCATTTAAAGCAAAACTTTAAAAGTCAATTTTTATTTTATGTCTCATTTAAGTTGCGCGCGTGTTTTTAGCCCAGTTTACATTGTTTGTATTAAACAAAAAAGAAATAGCGAAAAAAACAACAACAACTACGACTAAACATTTTGACGAATAGTTTATGAATGAGATATTCAATCATTTATTTCGATTTTGATAAAATATGTATTAATACAAAACAAAATCTATGAATGAATAAAACAAAAAAAAACACTTGTTTACTGATTTGATTTGTATTTAATCGAACGATTGAACAGACGGTTTAACTGATGATTATTGATCTAGTATAATGATATAATTTATTACTTAATATACATATATATACATAAATATTAACACATACAAACACACACGTTACAAACGATTCATAAATATGTACTTAAATATTCCAGCATATATGTAAAAGAATTGTATATTTCATATTGATAGACAAAAATCATATTGGAACAAACACAGAATATAAAAACTGTAATCGGTATATGTTTGGTCGATATAATTTACATATTGAAAAAATTTACTGCTTTGAAAAAATGCTTAAATGACTAGACCAGTTATTTAAACATTTCGATTAATAAATATGTAATTATTCTATAAACCATTTGTATTTGATTTTAATATAATATTTATTATTAAATTATGAAAAAATATTTCTTAAATATTTAATATTTTTATTGAAATAATACTTCCTACATTCCTAATCTATTTTACGTTTGTTTTTCTTTTAGAAACTGTTCCACCTCCATATCAAAGTCAAAGGATGAATCGAATCGAAGGTAAAAATAAATTTTAAATATATGAATTGTATTTTTTTTTTAAATTATAATATATAACGATATTTTCGATTATTAAGATATACCTACTATTTTTATACCCTACACCACCATAGGTGGTTGGGGTATTATGCGTTTGTGCTGATGTTATACCGTTCGACTCAGAATCACTTTCTGAGTCGATTCAACGATGTCCGTCCGTCCGTCCTTCCATCTGGTCGGCTGGTTGGCTGGCTGTCTGTCCATGTAAACTTTGTGAACAAAGTACAGGTCACAATTTTAAAGATATCTTAATGAAATTTGGCAGAAATACTATCATTCGTATGGGATTTATGCACGTCAAAGTGATTTTCGGAAGAGGGGATTTATATGGGAGCTATGGTCAATTATGAACCGATCTTGATGAAATTTGGCACAAAGATTGGCACTTATACAAAACTCCTTTGTTTCATTGAAATATTGTTATATTTAAGGCATTTATGATCGTTAAACCACTATTTCGGGAGGATATTTATATGGGGGCTCGGTGAAATAATGGACCGATCATAACTAATTTCAATAGGCTTCGTCCCTGTGTCAAAATAATTATTCGTGCCAAATTTCATTAATATATCTTTAAAATTGTGACCTGTACTTTGTTCACAAAGTTTACATGGACAGACAGCCAGCCAGCCGACCAGACGGACGAACGGACATCGTTGAATCGAATCAGAAAGTGATTCTGAGTCGAACGGTATACTTTAAGGTGGGGGTCCGATAATTTTTTCTTTGCGTTACAAACATCAGCACAAACGCATAATACCCCAACCACCTATGGTGGTGTAGGGTATAAATATCCTTTTTAAAATGTTACCTTTTGCTATTTATTTTCAAGTATATATGAGCAATCTCACATATGAAAAAATCGTTATATGGATAAAACTAGAGACCATCCATAACAAAACTTTGTGATCAGTTTTGCTCTAGGATGTCAAATTTCCTTTCGAAAGATGCATAATTTTTATTAATATTATAAAAAAAAATTACGAATATTATATATTAACCCAATACGGTTGTCAAATGAAAGCTACGAATCCCTGCAATATATCAAAAGTTTTTATTTAAATGTTCTGGTACAAAAATTTAAGAAAATATCTTTCTGAAAATTTAATCTTGTAATATTGTATTTATTACTTTTATATTTATAATATGTGATTTTTTGTTAACATTTTGTTCTGAAACATTCAAATAAAAACTTTATTTATATTGCAGTGATTCATAGCATTTATTTGACATCCATATTGGGTTTATATAATTTTGGTTAGTGTTTATAAACCGGTTAACCGGTTAACCGAAAAACCGGTTTTTTCTTCAAATTTCGGTTATTTGCGAACCGGTTAATTTGAAATATTCAATTTCGGTTAACCGGTTAACCCGGTTTTTTTGTGTCGGTTAACCGGTTTCAAAATTTGCTAAAAATATCACTAAATTTCGTCTTTTTTTATATTTTTCTGAATTTAAAATATAAGAAAATATTTTGAAACTTCCAAAAAAGCTTGCTATTTGAGTTAACAAGTAGTCAGTTGATAGATATACTTCTGTGAAGTTAAATATATTTTAAAACTGTATGTATAATAAATCAGATAGATAATTAAACATTCCATTTACAAAAACTTTAATTTCATGCGAATGAAATTTTCCAAAAGAAGAAAATAACTTTACACCTAATGTATAGCTTAAGAGAAAATAAGATTTTATATAGGATAATAGGATAAAATAAAGACTTCAAAAGTAGAACTAAATAAGTGCAGAAAATTTACTTTTAAATAATCAATAATTCTTCTAAAAATTAAAAACAAATCCGTTTTTAGCAGAAAAAATATTAATTATTTTTCCAATTTTATGCAGGTATTTTTATCACATTTTTTTATAAGAATTATATAAACTTTTCCTTGAGAGAAAAACTTTAAAAGAGGTGAATATAAATCATAATATAAAGTACATTATCCTAGGTCTAAAGCTTCCTTTTTATAAAATTTCGATAATTTAATTTTATTTTTAAGCTAGAAAAATTAAAAAAAAATCTTTATAGAATAATTTTAGATCATTATAAAGCTTCAAAAGCCAAAAAAAAAAAATGTTTTTATAAATTATATTAAAACTAGTCTAAAGGCTGAAAAAAAAAATATACATTTTCTATCTATGTAAATCAATCGCAATTTATAAAGAACACTGCAGTGCACTGTTTATTATATGGTGCATGGTTAAACCAATAAGTTGAAAAACACTTTTTTTTAACCAAAAATAGTTTTATTAAGCTTCAAATTAGAGCAATTATTAAAATGTCGGTTAACCGGTTTAACCGGTTTTTAAGTAGACGGTTAACCGAAAACCCGGTTTTTTAATTTTACCCAATTTTCGGTTAACCGTCAAACCGGTTTTTTGAAAAGTCGGTTTTTTATAAACACTAATTTTGGTAAATATTTTATATATTTTTTTTTTAAGTTGCGTATTTTTCGAAACTTTGAAGTAATTTGTTACATACATATATCTATTTTATCATGTGTGAAAATTTTTTTTGGGAAATTGTTACACAGTGTTATATTTCTACATATTTGAATTTTGCGAAATTGAAACAATAAATATAATTAACGAGCGAATAAGCCTACCAATGCCAGAAAATATAATATTCTAATAATAAAAATGTTAACTACATTTTGACGCTTTCCTTTCCCTAATCAAAGTTTAAGATTTGAATCTGTAAGAATCCGATGGGATATATGTGATTAAAGTATTAAATTATTAAACTTTTTAAAACCAAAAAAAGAAAAAAAATGGAAGTAAATGCCCTCCCTGGCCGTAATGTAAAATCTTTTTCCGATATGGTTTGTAAAGCAAACAACTTATTGCAAATAAAAATTTCCTAAAGTCAAAACAGACCAAAGAAAAATCGCATATATCCGCTCCCTGATCGAAAAATCTGGATTTGTAGGATGAATAGATTTATAAATAAGCCGGTTATTAGTTTTTTTACCACAAAAAATACTTTAAAAAAACACATAAATCCGATTGTCTCCGCTCCCTGTTAAAAATTTCAAAATCTGGCTCCATTAGAGTTTGTAGGAAGTGAGCCAAATTTCAATTTTCTACGTTGTCTGGAAGCTTTAGAAAGCTCTAGATTGAGAAAAATGCTTATAAAATTATATACGTATATAAATAGATAGATATTACTCCGAAGTATTATTTGAATTTCTAACTATATTTCAATATTTTTGAAAATATTCAAAATTCCGTTAAAAAAGGCAGATATTTACAAAACATTTATCAAAAGTATAAAAAATTTAATAAAATCTCCATAACAAAAAATCCAATAACAATATGTATAAAAAACGAATCAGACATACTTGAATATGCTACATACATATTAACACAATTGACTCTTATTACTTATTTACCTTTAGACGAGCGTGTAAATACATTTCTTGTGTGAACATTTTTGCGGCTTGTATAAATATTTGCAAAATAAAGAAAAACAAAATTAAATCAAATAAAATATCATTATTATTAATTTGGGAAAAAGAAAAACGATGGCGCCTATATTTTCTAAAACAAATATAAAATAAAAAAACGTCTACTCCCACCTCTTGCCCTGCTCCTCATTTAGTTAATCCTGGTACTGGCGCTACTGTAGATAAATGTTTTTCGGTTTCTGTTTTTTTTTTCTCTCTCTTTTTGATATTATTGTTGCTGGTATTTTTGCTGTTTGTTGCCCTAATTCTTTTCACACAACACCAACAACCATCATGTTATATTAGGGTGGCCCTCTTTTTTGTAAAGGTGTTAAAATTCTCTGTATCACCCCAAGAAATCAGCGAATAGGCTAAAAACAAAGAAATACAAGTTTTAGACTGAATGAAAACAATTTAGAGGCAGCACAAAACGGTCGAAATATTAAAAAAATAACATTTTTTTTACTTTGTTCAAATTACTTGTCTTGGTTTATATCCTTTCGAATTTCACAGAGATATTTACTATCAAAGATCACAAAAATCATTTTTTTTGTTTGCAGATTTTGATCGCTTTGCCATCTTTAATTATTTTTCAATTAGTCTAAAACTTGATATTCCTTAGTTTTTACGCTATTCTTAAATTTTTAAGGGGGTGAGACCGAGAATCTGAACACATCCAGAAAAAGAGGGCCGCCCTATTACAAATGTAGGTATTTATATATATGTATATAAATGTAGTGATGGAGCAAATATGTAGAAATTTTGGTGGCGCCGCATTTATTATTTACACAAAAGAAAAAAACGAATTAAATAAAAACAAACAAACTACAGAGTATATTTTTACTGCAAAAAAGCACAAAAAATGTTGTGTACACTTGTTTTCTTCTTCTTTTTTTTTTTTTTTTTTTTGCATTTCCACGTCCTTCACACACAACATTTTGTTATTTGTTTGTTGTAGTATGTTTTTGTTTAGGTGAGTAACTTGTACTTTACAAAATCGAAACAAGAAAAAAAAATCAAGAAATCGTTACAAAAAATTGACCGCAGACAAACACATGAACACATACATATATATTTATGTCATGTAATTATTACATTTATGATCACAGAATTATTAGTTTAAAATAAATATTTTTTGGCACGCCAAGTGAACATTTTCCAAATGATAGTGATGAAATCAATTATTATATAAAATAATTAAATTTTCTAATTCTGACATTGAAAGTAATTTTTTTTCTAAATTTAAATTTTATTACACATTTACTTGTGTGATTTCAAATACATACATATTAGTTGCCTAAAATGCTGCTACATTTTCTTACATATATGTAAATTTAAATTGATGCTCATACCGGAAAAAGGAGGTATCAACATATTTCCCGCATTTAATTGTTTCACGCATCTATTTAGTGGTATTATTTTTTTCAAGCAATTGTATTAATGGGATCAATCGTAAACTAAACTAGAACTTCTAAACTGGTCCAACACATTTTATACGAGAGGACCAGAAGGGTTTCAGATTTTCATTTTAAAAAAAAATTAAAGATTTAACACAGTATCTCTTCAGAAAGTCAAAATTTACTACAACGGATGTAAAAATAAAAGTTTTTGTTTAAGATTAACGTTAGTTTACTAACAAAACTCCAAAAGATTTTTTCAAATTTAGTTCGAATTTCGGTTTTAAGGCGCTTAAATATTGTTGAGCATTTTTTTAATATTACCAGAAATAAAAACATTTAAATTATTTCATCCAAATTATCCCAGCAAAAATAAATGGAAGTCATTTTTGGGAAAATACTTTTCCATTACTTCCAAAGTATCAAATAGTGTATGTTTTCTTATTCTTAAGTTATTTAAACAGTATCCGAAATTCTTATTAAAAAGCGATTCAAATGAAGTTTACTGTTGCAACACATTTATGAACGGTTTCTGTTATCGCAAATGACCATTACAAAAATATGTCTATTTTCAATAAAAATTACTTTAAAAAATACATTAGTTTCTATTCGAAGGAAATAACTCCATAGAATCAATTTAAATTGCATTCCTTGGGCTGATTTAAAACAACACCACAAAAATACATTTTTCATGACATTGGGAACTAAGTGAATAGGCGTCAAAAAAGTGAACATCCTCCAATGACAAGCCTATGTTAAATTCATTGGAAATAATCCGAATTTGCACTGCTTCTAGATCACAAGTTCAGGATCTTATTGACTTTTTTGGAAGTTCTTTTTTTGCTGGGATATTATTAGAAAATATTTCCATCATTTTATTAAATTTATAACTTTTTACAGCCATTTTTGTCATAATATTGTTTGCTATATTTGACATGACATTTTATTAAAATTTTGTATATCCTCGAAGGAAGTACTGACTGTATTCCATACTCCAGTTAGAATTAATTTGCTTCTTAGTGAACAAATTTAAATGAGTATAAGAATACTCTTATGAAATGAAAGAGGTTAGTAATTACAAAAATAAGATCTATAATTTTTAGTTGGTCTTTCAAAATAAGAATTTATAAAGTTTATATTCTATATTTTCTTTTAGAAGATGTACGATATACATATGAATATGTGTAATATATAAATTAAATAGGTTGAAAAATTTAATCGCTTAGCTATTACAAACAATCTAATTATGAAAAGTGGGCGTAAAATGGGGGGGGAGAATTCAAGAAAAAACATGAAAGATGTCTAAGAGTAGTTTATGTAACCTAAAATGTAGTTATAATTTAAATTCTCTCTAAACCGCATTAGTCCAAATAGTCCAAATAGTAAGACTCCGTTATCAGATGAGTGTGGGTCAAATTTTTCGGATAATGTACAATATATTAAAAATAAATTTTCTAACGCTCGAAACATGTATCATTATTACTGTTGTTTTTTGTTTTTTTTTTTTCCTTTTAGGCGAAAATTCACAAAATGGAATAAACTCAACCTCTTTCGGAAGCACAGATCCAGACAACATTCGACAAAACTGTTGCGATCTGCGAGTACGTGTTGCCGAATCAGTAACCACTGATGGTCAAGGTAATTACAATTTATTTTTTATTCAAATCAATTAAAATTTTCAAAATGTTATTCGAAAAAACAAAGGCATTATTTTCGACTCAGTGTTGTGGTTAGGAGCCTGCACCCTAATTAGAACTGATATATGATTTTTATACATTTTTTTTTTTATATATTTATATCTTTAATGCATTCTTTTCTTGGAATGCATTTATAGTATAAACAAAAGTATTTAGAATTCGTGAATGGAATAGAAATCAAATTAATGTTTCGAATCAATTCAGCTGCTTGTCTAATTGATCTGTATCGGTTTCTCTTTCCGTAAAGTCGGTTTACTTGTTGCCTGTATCTGTCAAATATATGTAAATAGTTGTTGTATTTGTTACAGCTTAAGCGCCGCATACAAATGAACTAAATGCTATTTGTTCGTTTGGTTGGTTGAAAGAATGTCAAGATTAAGATTTGTTGTTTTTTTTTATTATTGATGTATGGATGGATGGTTTGTTGGTTGGATCGATAGATGGTTTGTAGTGTTGTTGCTATTACTTGAAATATAAATATCGTCCCTATTTAAGTCGAAATAACTAATTACACTAAAAAACATTGTTGCATTCGTTGGCTTGTGTATTTGACAGCAACATCATTAAAAGCACCAAAGTACTTGACTTGACTTCCAATCAATTGAAATTTCTATACGAGTTTAAATGTATCGTTGTAGCTTATATATTTTTTATTATTTATTTTTTCTTTTTTTTAATTTCTTTTTTATTAATTCACATACCAAACTCGTTTTTTTTAGCCAGAATTTTAAAATGTTTTCATAATATAAATGGAATGAGAGTGGAAGAAAGACTTGCTAAAGATACTGAGATACTAAATAGTTAAGAGAGACAAAAATCAATCTATTTGTCTCCGGGTTGCCAAAACTTCAAAACTTATTTACACGTATAGATAGCTTTAAATGATTAAAAAAAAAAAAATAGTAGAAAATTGCAAAGAATTATACATACATTGTACATACTTAAGTACAGTCGAACACGGTTATAACGAACACCGGTTATAACGAACTATGGCTATAGCGAACACTTTTCTTCGGTCCCATTGATTTTGCACAAAATTTCCATACAAATAACTACGTTTATAACAAACTAAATTTGTCGGTCCCTTCGAGTTCGTTATAACCGTGTTCGACTGTATATAGGCGTAATTTTAATTTGGACATTTTCTTTTAATCGTCTTCTCTTCAGTATTAAATTGGCAGTATAGTTTTGTGAACTTTGATAAATTAAGATAAATACTTTAAGAATAAACTAAAATTATAATTTTTCTAGAAAACCACTTGCTGATTTTTTTTTTTTTTAATTTCTCAATGGTAACCCTAATTCTCTCTAGTATCTTCGAACACACACTCACCCAACTATCTATAAAATTTAAGGCCCAGAGAAAAAAAAACATGAAAACAAAACTCAACCAGCAAGAACAACAATTTCAAATATCTGTGTGTGTGTGTATGTATGAATGTATGTGCCTACTTGGAATGGATGTTTGTATGTATGTATAGAAGACAAAGCGCCGCGACGGCAGCAATGAGTTTCGGCTCACTTGTTTATTTGTTTATTTATTCAATGTTGTCGTCGTTTATCTTACGAATTTGTCGGCGTCAGCCCCACACAATAAACTTTGATGGCGGGGTTTCAAAGGGGAAACTTGGGGGCTAGTAGTCATGTTTTCTTAGGCGCCAGGTTGCCGCGTCAAGTCGTCACTTTCTACAATATATTGATGATATTTTAACTTTTCAGCGATTGTGAGTGCGCGATTTTTTTATTTTATTTTAGTGTGTTTTTTTTTAATGTTTTTAATCATTTTTTTATTTTTTCTTTTAATTTCAACCGAATATTAAGTACAACAAAAATATACCATACAGCCCTGTTGTATATGTTTGTATGTAGATACATACATATGTATATGTATATTTGTATCTAAGTATCTGTATCTGTGAATATTTGTATCTTCTACTACCACTTATGTCAGTACATGCAATTAACATCAAGGCAATATGTCAGTTAACAATAACAACAATAACAATAGTCAACAACAACACTATTTAAATAATAATGTTATTTTGTTCTTCTTGCTTTTTGCTGCTGCTGTTGAAGATGCTAATCATTGAAGGGAGAGCATGAAAAAAAAAAAATATTGTTGTAGAAATTAAATTGTTGCTACTGCAAGTATGTACGCATTTTTGCAAAACATTTATTATTATTTTTTTTAATCGTTTAATAGGCTGTTTATTTAAACCGCATTTGATACCGGTTCTTAAAAATAATGATTTATTGATGACAAATTTTTATTATTGATGTAATTTGAATTTAATTTGTATTTTATTTTATTTTATTTCGTATTACTTGTTTATGATGAAAGTTTTTGTACGTCTGCTTATCATTTTAAATGATCTTTTATTTAGTTCAATTTGTTTCTAATTCAAAAATGATCTCAACGGTTTGATCATGTTTTAAAAAATAGATTTCATGCGATTATCAAATTTTACTTTACTACCAATTACATGCAGAAAAAACAACGAACAAATTATATTCGTTTAAACCGGGAAATTATAATTTACAAAATTTGAACTTTTATATGTTATAAGAATTATAAGAGTTGACATTGGGTTGGTCTTTTCATGATTTGCTAGAAGTAAAAGTGTATCCAAAATAATAAAAATAGTAAATCTTTTTTTCTTTTTTTTTTTTTTTTTTGTGAAAAATTAATATTATTTCAAAGGTAAAGGTACAATGTATTTTATTCAAAGTATTGTCCTTTGAATGTTACGACATTTTACATCATTCTTATATACCAAAACCACACCAGAAATGGGCCAAGCCAATTTGTATATCTTGTAGTGAAGTATAGGACGAAACAAATTGTGGTGGCATATTTTCACAGTTTTTGCTCTCTTCAATGGATCAATTGTGTACGGTACACGACTCCCGTGAACGTTTCACCAGGTTTTAACAATTCATAATAGATGCCACCTTTATGATCCTTCCAAATACAGAGCATAATCTCGACGATAGGTAAGGCTTAACATACGATTTTTTTGCGCTTTAGATTATCGTAATGAATCTACTTGTCATAGTTTAGGTTTCGGTCTTTTAAAAAACCGATTTTTTTTTTTTAATTTTATTAAACAAAAAATAAATTATTAAAAAAATAGGTTTGATTTTAAAATAATTTTGGGCGAAATTTTCAAAGATCATTTCGTTAAAATACAAAAAATTATATCAAAAATAATAGGAATTTTAAATTAATAAAAATGGAATAATTTTATTAAATTGCAAAAAAAAAAAAAAAAAAAAAAATATATATATATATATATATATATATATATATATATATATATATATATATATATATATATATATATATATATATATATATATATATATATATATATATATATATATATATATATATATATATATATATATATATATATATATATATATATATATATATATATATATATATATATATATATATATATATATATATATATACAATATATGGGCAATTCCCTTTTTACGTTTGCCTTTATGAAACCGATCTTCAACCTCAAATATTTTTTTAAATTCAGACTTTTTTAAAAAACTTTTGATGCAATTATATTAACAACACTTTTTGCTGTACCAGAAAAAAATTCAAGGTGGTGCCGACAAGCACCCAAAGTCAAAAATTCCAAAAAAGTGTTTGAAACTAACAAGTTTTTTTTTTTATTGCTGTAGTCGCGGATTTAAACATAAGAGTTTAATTCTTCTAATGTAGACTCTAAACACTTGTAGGAAAGGACCAGCATAGCTTTTATTCATCAGCGGTTTTCATGTGCTAAGACAGCGATGTTTTTAATTTAACATTAATCGTCGAGGCACACCCAAGGCGCTAATCAAAATTGGCGATGATGTATGTCAATCTGTAGCTGGTTTAATACCCTATATCAAAATCAATATGGCGTTCGAAAAAAAGTACGATTTTGCATTTAATGCAACTTTAGAGATTCGAGTAAGTGCAATTAAAAAATGCATATAAATGACATTGTTTTATGACTTATTTAAAAAAAAAAAAATAATAATGAATTTTGCAATAAATGGATGAATATGAACAAGACTACATCACTAAAAACTGAATTTTGCAAATTTTATAAGAATACTTAACATATCGCGATATTTTAAATTTGTATTTTAGATACAGTACTGTAGAGTACATAAATGCAATAATTTTTGATTTAGGACTATAAATAGAATTTTGCCAATTTTTTTAAAAAAATTTATCTTAAACCGCCATAAAATTGATGCGAACAGATTTGTGTTTCACTAGAGCCAAGGAATATTGGTACTAAATATCGTTGATGTGCCATTAAAAAATTTTCGAAATTTTTTTGAACATCAAAAGTAAACGAGTTTGAAGAATTGCGCATATGTATATATCTTTTGTCAAAATTTTTTAATTAGAAACTCAAAAACTCTCTTTAATTTATTGTATCTCTGTCCTTTGATTGCATTTTTCAATTTATAAATATGATGTCATCATATAATGATAAAAGTTCTATTAAATAGAATAGTTCCTTAAAAAAAATTAACAAAAATAGTTCCTTTATTCCTTAGACCTTATTTTAGAAAATTAGATAAAATATTTAAAATAATAAATCAAAACAGACCGTGTTCTCAAAAAACCGGTTTTCATTTTCAGTTTTGGATATTCTACATCCACCAAAATACAATGGATTTCTGCAACGGTTTTCTTCAAAAAAATAGTATTAAGTAGTAAAACTTTCCGCGAATATTTCTTCTTTGCTACGAAACGCTCCATATTCAAAAGATAAAAAAACTGTGTTATTTACGTTTTAACAGAAATACATATACCAAAAAACAAAAATACTAATGACAGTACTTCCTTCCATAAGGCATAGTTTGTAACGCGATGGAAATTAACGCATACACCCAATATTTTTCGTATTTTTCCGTAATTGTCAGCAAAATTGTGTTTAATTTTAATTATTTAAGACCTAAAGCTCATTGCTAATTTTGTAGTTTTTAAAAATAAAATTTCAGAATACATACATAGTTCTTTAATGACAACAATAATTCTAAATATCTACCTTCAATAAATAATGATAAAAATGAATTTATTTTGAATATATAATTTTATTATTATTATTATTATTTTTTTTTTTTTTTTTTTTAATAATTGTGATTTTTTGTTGACGCCTAAGTATTTTTTTACTTTTTTTTTTCATTGTTTATTTATTAGTTTGCATTTATGTATGTGTGTTTATTAAATAATGAATAAATATATTTTGTTTTTGCAAATAATTTGTTTAAATTAAACTGGCGCCAGACATATTTATAACTATACTAGTGGCTAAACACACAAAATAAATAAAATAAAATAAAAAATTTATAAAAACGTCCAAATAAGCAAAATAACATAATTTACAAAAGAGAAAAAAATCTTTTATTATTTTAGAGGAAAATTTTATGGTTTAATTTATTTTTCGAGATGTTTAATTTTGATATTTTATTAAAATTAAACATTTGTTGATCTTTTATAAAGCAAATATTTTTATATTTATTGTCTAAAAATGCAAACATTTACCTTTTCTATCCCCATTTTGAATGAACAAAATTAAAATTATTTTAAGAAAAAAAAAAAAAAAAAAACATTATAAATACAAATTGTGTCCAGTAAAAAATATTTTTTTTAATTTTTTTTTTTTTTTTTTTTGTTTCGGACTGACGACAGTTGAATCTCAAGTGATAAGTAATTTAATGTTTATTTTTGAAATTTGTATTTTGGTATATATTTTGGCTTTTCGTTGGTTTTTTTTTGCTATTTTAAGGTGTGCCACAGCAGTCTTGAAATATTTTATATTTTTTAATTTCATTATTGCTGTTGTTAATGCACTTTGTGTGTGTCATTGTACAATTAAGAATAAAAACAATATAAATTATATACATACATGCATACATATACATACATAAATAAATATGTATGAAATATTTTTAAATTGACGACAGTTGATTTTTAATTTTTTTTATTAAATTACTAAACTTTATAATAATTTGGTTTTAGAGAAAGAGACAGATAAAAATAATAAATTACTTTAAAAATTGTTTTAGTTTCTAGAGATTGTTTTGCAATAAACTAGTTTTGTTTGCCATCTTTGGAAGAAATTCTAATAAATTCTTTAAATAATTACACTATGTTACAGTGAATATCATGATGATATTAAGAGTATTTCCAAGCACTATACAATTTTTAAGTTAAGCAAAAAAAAAAACTTTTTTCGGGTAGGTTCCTGTATTGAAGTATAAACAACGATTCAATAATTACAAAAAAATATGTAAATAATTCAGGAAGAATTTTTTATGTTTATACCCAATTGAAATTTGTTAGTGGTTGTTTTGATCCAATATTTTTTTAATTTTTTAGAGATGTATTAAAAAAATGTCACCTGCAGAATCGTTTTAATAAAATTGAGACAGGCCTTTTCCATATGAAGTCATGGTTTCAGTTTATGCTAAGTAAAAGTTAATCTAATTTTTGATGATTATTTTCTTACAATTTCATAGTTATTTACAAAAATAATTGTATTTAATAAATTTTAACCTGAATATTATAAGATTTATTAATTTATTATTTTTTTTTTTTTTTTTTTTTTTTAAGAAATGTAGTCTTTTGATAAAAATATTAACGATTAACCGATGAAGAATTTTTTGTTAAAGTTTAGAAAATCTTTAATAATTTTTGAGTTTTTAAACGATTTTAATGATTGATATCTGGTTTTATTCTAAACAAAATAGCATATAAAAACGTACATAAACATTTCTATATTTTAAAAGAAATAAATTTTGAAAAATTACTTTAAAATCGAAATTTTGAAAAGAAAAATAAATTTAAAAAATCACTTATTTTATTACTATGAATTACTATGAATTAATTTGAAAATCTAAAATTGAATAAAATTTAAGAGAGCTAGGCAGACCTTTAGTGCAGGAACTAACCTCAAACATTTTTTTCGGAATATCTTAGAATGTCTAAGGTGTTTCTGAATTTTTGAAAATTGTTATGTAATTTCCTCAAGAAGATCTACAATCCACATTAAGTTGATTTCAAATGAAAATAAAAAGAGTAATTTTGTAGCATAACGTATTTCTTTTAATTTGGGAATACTTTCTGAATTTGTAAAATTCGTATTAAGCGTAAGAAATTATAATAAAGATATGTTCTGGTGTTGTAAATTTTTTTTTTTTTTTTTATTGAGTCAAAATTTTACAAATCTTAGATAAAATCTGTTCAAATTTGTTTATGATAATTTAAGTGCACTTTGTGTGTGTCATTGTACAATGGTCTGGCAAAAATCATTGCAGAAAAAAATAAAACTTTCAGTAGTAACCAATTGCACATTAAAGACTGTGTTTTTGTTCCAATCTCCAGATTTTTTAATTTGTTTTTTTTTTACCTTTCAAAAGGACTGAAACATCAGGTTGTCAATTGAATAATGGTAGCAGTAACATCAGGTCTCAATTTAAGTAGTTTAGATACAATAATCATAAGTTGATTTTTTTTTTCTATAAATTAAAATCCTTATAGTGTTACATTATCATTAAAATTTCTCACAGTGTACAAATAGTTTTGATATTACAGCATTTTCTATTTTTAGAATTTAGTGGTGTTGGTGTTTTTTTTCTACTTATTTATTTGTTTTAGTTTCTCGGTGTTTATTTATTCCATTTAAAGAATAAACGAAAAAAAACTCCAAAATAAACACTGATAAGAAATTTAAGGTCGGTCCATCGTGTTAAAATTTAAAATGTTTTTATTTTTTATAATTCGGTTTGCAAAAACACGCGTACATAGAATTTTAATTTGGTTGTGCGAAAATGAGGCAAAGAAAAATAAACAGATCAAGAATATAAATTATTAAAATACATTTGACACATGTATGTAAATTTGTATGTATGTATACGTACAGACATACATACATACATATGTACTTTGTAAATATAATATAATCGTAAATACTGTAAATATTGTCTTCATTCGCCTTCTTATGAGTTAAAGTATCTTTTGTGTTGCATTTTACAGTGTACCCACCCGGTGTTTTTGTTTGTTTATTTGTAAGTTTGTACGAATTGTGTTGTATTTCCAATTGCATTTTTTTTCCTTTTGTATTGTATTCTTTATAAACATGTATGTATGTATGTACGTACGTAATTTTTTATTATTTTATACACACATTCACGTAATACTTAAGTATCGTGAGTTATTTGCATTAAGTATGATGTTGATTGAAAAATGAAATAATGATGAAACTGCAAATGACTATGGCTGCTTTTAGTTGTGGCGACACAAGTTCCGGCGCTAACTAATATGGCGCCTAATATTATTATTATTATTTTTATTGTACATGTGTGTATATATGTTTGTTTTGTTGTTGCTGTTAATATTTATGTTAATGCATTAAATAAAATTGTAATAGAAGTGTATATTAGAAGTAGAGTCGATCCGGCTTAATTGGGTCGTACATACAATAATAAGTTTTTTTTCTCTCGAATTCTTATAAACGAAAGAGTATAACAAGAAAACAAAATAAAAAACACCTAATTTTATTTGGAATTGGATTAATCCGAAAATACACACAGAACATACACACTTACATATGTACATATGTATGTATAAAGAAATATTTTGCAAAAACCGCAAAGGTACATTTATGCGAACATTTATACGTACATAAGTGTATGTTAGTTCCAACAGTTCTGTTATTTGTCATCGAACTGCCTCAATATTTGAAAAAAATATATATATATTTTACATGTCAATTTACTCACCTTAATTTATAAAGAGATAGTCTTGTAGTGGGCAAAAATTTTAAGCTGATAATAAAATAGCCAATTGATATTATTTTGCTTTACAAGGATTAATAAGTATCACATGTTCCAAATAAGTCACAACTAATAAGTATTGCTAAAACTGTAGGGTACAACATACATATTTATATACATATATTCTCAAAATATACATATGTATGTATGAATTAAAATTAATATTTTTATGGTGCCGGCACTATTATAAACAAACACCATAAAAACACCACGCGTTTCTAATTTATTGGTTGCTCTCAATTGTAGCAAATAGAAATGAAAAAAAAATAAATAAATAAATAAATAAATAAATAAATAATAAAATTAATTAAATAACCAACAAATTCCATGCTTTTTTTGTTTAAAATATTTTAAATTTAAACCTGTAAGCACGTTTACGTGTCGAAAAGAAAAAGTGTTAAATTGTAAAATTTAGTAGATTTTTTCGGAATGAATTTTTCCGATAATAACCAATGGATATTTTCTATATAATCGAATAAAAATAATACTGTCATTAAAAATGCATTAACATCACAAGCTTTCCAAAAGTATATAAGTAACACTTTACACAATAATTGAGAAAAAAAAGTAAAAATATAAAGTTAAATAAAATACATATGTATGTATGTACAAAATTGTGTGTAAAAACTACTGTTTTGTATTATTTAGAATCAATCTATAGAGAGTTATATACCAACGGAAAACTTATGGAAATACGATATTGCAAAAGTTAATTATATACAATATATCACATGCGATAAAAAAAAATTGTTTTGAAAAATTCTAATAAAATTTGTAGTTCAAATATTTTTTTTTATATATATGTACATTAGGGCTATAACTTTTTCCCATTTTTTGCAAATATCAAAATGGCCCTAGCATAGTCGAACAGGCTATTGAAAATTATTTAGAAAAATGGTATTACTTTTTCGCGGCTGTCAAACAAAGTTCACCTATAAAACGCGGTAAAGTTTGGAAATCAATAATTCCAATGTAACGCCGAAGCAAATGCACACAACGTGGTATTAAAGTAGTACAGAACATTTATCCATTATGCAAAACAATGTCCACATTAAATTTGAAGTTTATCAGCCGTATTCACAAAAAAATAATGTATGCTTGATAACGGCTGTATGTCTTTTAATAATTAAAAACAAAATTTTTCACTTTGCTATTTTACTTTATTAATAAAATATTTAAAATTTTTTATTTAAAATGTATGTACTTTTTTATGGGAGATTTTAAAAAATCGTTTTTGTGGGTGAGGTTTTTATTCCAAAATGACCCGAAAAAATTGTTTTCGTAAATAACACAACGTTCGCCATCGCATGGTGCTAGGAACAAAATTTGGTTATATCCCTAATGTACATACATATGTAATCGAAACTTTAAGATAAACCGTTTCCAAATTATTGAATTTTATATATGTTAAGATTTTTTCGATCGCACTCCCTACATACATATGTAAGTGTAATAATTCAAAAAATAAAATAAAAAAATAATGTTACAATTTATTTTCAATTTGATAGAAGAAAACAGTTTGCAATTTATTTTATTAAAAAAAAGTAAATAAATGAAAATATAGAATTTTACTTTTTAGACACTAAAGGAAAAATATAATACAAGAAATAAAAAGATTTTTTTTACTCACTACGAGTCTGCAGAATGTTCAGAGACGTTAACAGCAACCGACAACGATGATGGTGGCTGAGCTACATCATCGTTAAATTTAGAATTATTTTTATCTGTGTATCTCCTCGACGATGTCGTATTAATAATTATTGCTCTTGGGATTGTTGTTGCTATAATTTTGTTATAGTCATGTTATGTTTTATTGTTGTTGTGTTCTTTTGACCACTTTATCAACATGTAATTTAGACACAAACAACAACAACAACAACAATAATAATAATAAAATTTCATTTACATTAAACAGGGTGTAATCTGTTAATGTGTTAAATGTTATAATAGATATTACAATTACTTTATGAATATGGGTTTGAGTGTGTGTTAAATTAATTTTTTAAATTTAAATTTTGCACATTAAAACTAAACGAAATGTTTAAATTTTATATCTACATTTTTAATTCATCCCATTAAAAATTAACATTAATACAATCGGTATTTTCAAAGATAACAATAAATCTTAAACTACTTAGGTTATACATATATGTTATTGTTGTTTTTGTTTCTCTTAACATTTCATTCCTTTTTTTTCTCTTTTACACAATACAACTACATAAAGACGTACCTATACATACATGAATTTAAACATACAATACGAATATAGTACGAAAAAAAAAAAAAAAGAATAGTGAAAAATACATCAAACAAAATTCATATTATACACCTAACAACGAAGCAATTTATTTACACAGAAAAAAATGTTATTATAATGAACATATAGTTTGCGTTAAAAAATATTTTTTGGTTGATGTAAATAAGCTGCTAACGAAAGCGCTTCATACATATTACATATTTCAAATTTCGCTTACAAAATTTTCGAATTGCCCTGCTGATTTAAAAATTTTTAAATTAAAAAAATATATGTATGTATGTATAACAGGGTGGTCAGCACTCTTTTTGTGGAGGTGTTCAGATTCTCGGTCTCACCCTCTAGAAATTTAATAATAGTTTAAAAACTAAGGAATTTCATGTTTTAAACTAATTTGGAAATATTTAGAGGTGGCTCAAAGTGATCAAAATGTGTAATCTTTGACCGTAAATATCTCGCGTAGATCACACATGATTCTGATGAATTATTGTATAAGATACCAAAATTAAATTCTATATGTTGAGTTTCGTTTATTTGCCTCTTTTGGTTGGTCTCTTATTTTCCTAGGTACATTTGGTTAAAAATTATGTATTTTTTTACTTTAAATCTATTTTACAGCTACTTCATTACTCGTAGGTCTAATTTTTGGATTTTCTGAAAGGTAACAAAATATGGAATTCAAAAAGAGATAAACCAAGACAACATCAGTTGTAATAATATTTTAGTGGTTTAACAAAGTAAAATATTTCAAAAAATTTAAAATTTTAATATTTTGATCCCTTTGAGCCACCTCAATCAGCCTAAAACTTTGTATTTCATAGTTTTTAGACTATTCACAAATTTCTAGGTCCAACGATACTTAAAAGATGTAGATGTACCTTTAATGATTATACCCTACACCACCATAGGTGGTTGGGATATTATGTGTTTGTGCTGATGTTTGTAACGCACAGAAAAAATTATCGGACCCCCACCTTAAAGTATACCGTTCGACTCAGAATCACTTTCTGAGTCGATTTAACGATGTCCGTCCGTCTGGCTGGCTGTCTGTCCATGTAAACTTTGTGAACAAAGTACAACGATCATAAATGCCTTAAATTTTAAAGATATCCTGATGAAATTTGGCATGAATAATTATTTTGATACAAGGACGAAGCTTATTGAAATTGGTTATGATCGGTCCATTATTTCGCATAGACCCCATAAAAATGTCCTCCCGGAATAGCGGTTTAACGATCATAAATAGCTTAAATATAGCAATATTTTAATGAAATTCAGTTCAAAGAAGTTTTGTGTCAATCTTTGTGCCAAATTTTATCAAGGTAGGTCCATAATTAGTGTTTATAAAAAACCGACTTTTGAAAAAACCGGTTTGACGGTTAACCGAAAATTGGATAAAATTAAAAAACCGGTTTTTCGGTTAACCGTCTACTAAAAAACCGGTTAAACCGGTTAACCGACATTTAAATAATTGCTCTAATTTGTGTGTTTAAGTTAGATTTGTTGTTAGCTCCTTTTTTTATAACAATCAAATATACTATTTTTAACAACGTTAGAATTTATTCTTGCTTCCCTTTTTTGCAACTTTGTTGGAAGTATTTTGACATTTATACTAACGAGTAAACCGCTAACGGTGACTTAAATATTGTTTGCCACCAAACTAATAGCTTTTAATTTCACTTCTTATATTAATATATTTATAAATTACCAATATATTTATAAATTTGCTTATTCCTTCTACGAGGTAACATTTATTTGAAATAAACAGAGATCTACGTCTCAATTAAAATTGAATTTGGTTTGTTTTATTTCATGTCGACATATTTTGGATTGTGCCTAAACAATGTGTTTAGGCACAATCCAATATATAATATAATGTGCTTTATATAATAATTTATATTCATCGCATTCAAAGTTTTTCTCTCAAGGAAAAGTTTATCTAATTTTTATAAAAAAAATTTAATAAATATATCTGCATAAAATTGGAAAAATAAATTACATTTTTTCTGCTAAAAAGAGATTTGTTTTTAATTTTTAGATGATTGTTAATCATTTAGAAGATTATTAATCAAGTACATTTTCTGCACTTATTTAGTTATACTTTTGAAGTCTTTATTCTTGTTATCCTATATAAAATCTTATTTTTTTCTTAAGCTATACATTAGTAGGTTTAATGTTACATAAGTATTTTCTTCTTTTGGAAAATTTCATTCGCATGAAATTAAAGTTTTTGTAAATGGAATGCTTAATTATCTATCTGAGTTATTATACATACATTTGTAAAATATATTTAACTTCAAACAAGTAAATATATTTCACCTGGCTACTTGTTAACTCAAACAGCAAACATTTTTAATAGTTTAAAAATATTTTCTTATATTTTAAATTCAGAAAAAAGCAACTAAAGGACGAAATTTTATGATATTTTTAGCAAATTTTTGAAACCGGTTAACCGACACAGAAAAACCGGGTAAACCGGTTAACCGAAATTGAATATTTCAAATTAACCGGTTCGCAAATAACCGAAATTTTAAGAAAAAACCGGTTTTTCGATTAACCGGTTAACCGGTTTATAAACACTATCCATAATTGACCATAGCTCCCATATAAATTTCTCTTCTGAAAATAGTTTTAACGTGCACAGATTTATGCACGTTAAAACCAGTATCAAGTTAATATTTGACACAAATGAGTTTTATATAAATAGAAATTACAGTGCCAAATTGAGGTTCGGTCCATTATTTATAATAGGTCCCATATAAACCCATATAAAAACTTTCGGGAATCACCGAAAAGAGCATAAATTCATATAAATGTTAGTATTAACGTAATATTCTGTATTTGTATATTTTATTTTACATTTTGTAAAAGTATCGATCCACAATTGGTCACAGGCCTAATATAAGACCCTTCCCCGAATTTTGATTTTGTAGGGTATCATATGGTCGGGCTTGATCGATTATAACTTTCTCTCTTTTTTTATTTTTAAAATGTACTTTAAGGGTCAAGATATGATATAAAATTATCAAATATATTAAGGATCGGTCCATATTTGTAGAGGCCTATATCAGAAAAAATTTCGACTCCATTATTAATTTGTAAAGTTTATAGAACATATTTAAAGTTAATCTTATTTTAACATTTTATAAGAAAGAAGTATTGATTTTTAAAATATTTACCGAGATTTTGACATTGGCATGTTTTGAGATCTTTACTCTTTGAGGAATAACAATTGTCTAATATTTTAATTTTTTAATGTGTATGCGTAATGTTAAACAAATTTAAAAATAAAATTCTTCTTTCATTTGTCGGATAATTTAAATTGAAATAAATAAAAGTTATTTCTTATAGTTTTTACATTTTTTAAATATTTTGAAATGTGCAATTTTATTTATCGAAAATTTGTATTTTTAGGAATTCGTTATAAACGTAGTGTTTTGTATGAAATATTGTTCTTGGGACCATAAAAATGTGTTATAAACGTAGTTATTTATATGTAAATGTTGTGTAAAATCAATGGGACCGAAGAAAAGTGTTCGCTATAGCCATAGTTCGTTATAATTGGTGTTCGTTATAACCGTATTCGACTGTATAATACAATAAAGTACATAGCCTCAATGTAGTCTATGGTCACAATATTTTATTATTATTTGTTTTAACACTTTAAATATTAATTAACAAATTGAATACCTTACTATTTTAAATTGGATATAAACATAATTAGTATTTGAAGTTTTTAAATGCTTGGATGGATGTTTTTTTGTTGTTGACGGTATATATTTTCTAGTAGTTAGAAGCAAAAACGAACAAAATCAATGATTGACTGACCGGTTGTACAAGTTTTATTTATTATTATTACTTTTATATTTATTTAATATTAAAAAGAACAATTTGCGGTTAAAACATCAACATTAACTCCCCATACACCGCCTCATATTCACTCCCATATTTAAAATACAACTAATTGAAAATGGATGGTGATTTGTTCTCTACTATGAATACAAATAATACATATTAAATTATGAGATGATATTCAATCAATTTAATTTAGTTTTAAATGCTTGAATACAGACTTAAACGCGAGTACTTATCTATCTAAGCCAACAAAATTTTAAATTGCATGTAATAGTAAAAAATTTTTACATTACATGGTTTTCGGTAGACATTTTGATATAAGTTCGAAAGTAATTTTCATGCCTTTAAATTTTGAAAATAAGTCTTTAAATCTTTAAATATATGCAAATATTTATATTCAATATTTTTTTTATTTATTTTTTTTTTTTTTACTGTTTTATTCTTTAAAAAGGGGCTGGTTGGCAAATTCAAATGAAACTTTAGTTTAAAAGAAAAATTCTTATTTCTCTTTTTTTTTTTTAATTAGAACAAGATATTATAGGGTAGACTCACTTCTTAGGTAAAATTATACAAAATATAAAAAGAAGAGAAAAAATTATTTAATCAAAACAAAATTCAATTCAAATTTAAATTAATTAACACTTTCGTTCTCTGACTCTATTATTCCATGTCTCTTTTAACACTATAATTCTCAGAAATAGATACACATACATATAAATACAATAATCTATGTACTTATGTGTGTATGTATGTATGCATGTATGTATGTATGTATGTATGAATTAAATTAAAATAATATTTTTGCACTTGTTTTCCGATTTCATTTCGTTGTTTACGTAATATGGTGGCGCCAAAATTATTATCTTTTGAAAAACGATTAAAAAACAAAGTAATAATATTTATTTTATTCAGCTGAGTTGCATCTTAAAAACTTTTTTATGAAAATTACATTAGAGTGTCCCGTAAAAAAGAAAATTGAAGGATTACAAATGATGCTTATTAATGAGCTGAATATGCATCTTTAGTTCCCTACCAGCGGTTGAAAGTCACGGATCTAGAACAATTTTTCAAAAAAAAAAATTTCTATTCTGAGATTATTTTATGAGGTCTACCACGAGTTTCTATCTTTTATATTTAGATAAGGCATTGTGGAAAAAACGTCGAAATCTTCCTAAAACCCTATTAGGTACTATTCTCTTATTAGAATCATTTTTCTCTTCTATTTCGTGCAAGGATTGTTTTATTACCCTATTATACAAAAGCAATTACAACAAGCGCGAATGTTATATTCGTCCCGGCCGAATCTATATACCCACCATCAACTCTTTCAAATTTTACGTTATATGGGAGGTGGGCGGTAAAGTAGGCGGACCACGCTCATTTTTGGTTTCGGAGTTTATATCGATCCCCGAACTAAACGTACAAAATTTCGTTGTCGTACATGCTTTTGTTGAAGAAATATCAGCAGAAAAGTATGAAACATACACCCTGTGTGTTTTTAACCCATAACTTTTTTGTTTATTAACCGATTTTCAATCCCAAACAAACTTTATATAAGACAAATATTTGTGCCAAATTTCGTCCCCCTACGTTGTACCGTTCTAGCCCTATCCTGCTTTCAACAGACGGAAATAGCTAGATCGACTCAGAATCTAACCAAGACCCAGAAAAGGACAATAGAATTCGATTTACACCTTTCCACTTCCGACGACAGTGTTTTTTAAAAGGATTCATATTTATAAAATAAAATTAATATAATTGGACTTGTTTTCTCATCAAATGCATTAGACATGCAAGGGTTATCAGGATTTTTTAATATGTATGAAAAAATAAAAAGTTAATTGATATTAAATCTGTCCAATATATATAAAAATATTTGTTTTTATTAATGGTTATTTAATTCCACGTATTTTCATTACCTATTTTCAGATCGTCGTTATTCACCAAATTGGTGTGAGGTTGCCTATTGGGAGATGGCACAACGGGTGGGTGAACGATTTCCAGCTGAAAAACCTACAATAAATATATTTTCTGATAAGTCATACACAACTACTGGCGATCATAAGGATGGAATGTGTCTCAAGGAATTAATTGAAAAACGTATAACACCTTCGCCTGACGATGTACAATACACTAGACAAAAAATCGGTTTAGGTATGATCAAAAATCATTAAAAAAAGAAATATCTTGTTGTATGCAATTTTTCTATAATCTAATTACAATTTCAATAGGTGTAACTCTTAGTCAAGAATCGGATGGTGTGTGGCTGTATAATCGTTCGACTGTGCCCGTATTTGTGTACTCACCCACTTTGACTGAAAGCTGGCATCGTGTTTGTCGCGTTGAACCCGGAGACTGTCTGAGAGCCTTTGACAAGTACAGGTATTTTATGAGCAAGTATGAATGTTAGTTTGAGCAATTTATTAATGTTGTTGTTTTTCATTATTTTAGGGCTCAATCTTTGGTACACCCTGGTCAATTTCCAGGCGTACAAACCGGACCTATCGATAAATATAGTATGCGCATCAGCTTTGGCAAAGGTTGGGGTTATTACTACAAACGTCCCGATATAACACTCTGCCCCTGTTGGTTGGAGGTACTTTTCAAACCTCAACGGTGACAGGCCTTGCAACTGGCAAACGGTGTAAAATCTATTCAATTGGAACAAACAGCAAGCGCGGATGATAAAAACCGTCAAGCAGTGACTTCCAATAGTAAATCGGCAATAATGATCGAAATATTAAAAAAAGCTAAATTGCAACAACGACAACGAGTTGAAAGAGATGATGACAACGGTTTCTGTTTCCGCAGTACCGAAACCATCGAAACTAAGGCTCGTAACAAGAAATGGTCGTCGTCTTCAATTTTTATTGGCCACAAGCATACAATGCATCAGTGTCAGCTTTTTAAGCTTAAATTACAAACCACCCTAGTCAGATTGATTAAATGTGTCTATTGCTGGAAAATGGATCAATTTCAAGAAACAGCATCAACAATAATAACAACTACAGCAATAAAATGGCCATCTGAATTCCATTAAAGAGGAGAACAAATCAAGGATAACAACAGATATTTTGGGTTTTAAAAATTTTACAATTATGATAAATATAAATAACAACAAGAACAACTCAAGGACTGGCATAACAATTTACATAAAAAGGTTTTTGTTTTCACTTTTTTTCCAAATTTACATCAACTCTGATACAATAAGATACAAACAGATATACGAGTACGAATAAGGGTATAAAAATAAAAATATTGTATGTACATTAATTAATTCGATTAAACAATTAATTAATTAATAATTTAGTTGTAGATTTTTCTGCAACAAAACGGTTAAACTGTTTTAAATGGAAATCCTGTGATCCAAATAACAAAATAATTAACAAAAAAAATAATAATAATAATAATTAAAAAAAATTAATTTATATATTAAGTACAACTTTACTAATGATTCTGCTAAAATAAAAAATAAAAAAATCATACATTTTATTTATTGATCTATGTATTTGCACTTACAAAACAAACAACCAAACGAAGAAATTCGAAACACTTTTATTTTTAATTATTTCATTTCAATATAAATATTTTATTTTTTTCTAATGTCCGTATTTATCTATGTATGTATGTTTATATGTATGTATGTATGTGTTTATATTTATGTATTGATATTCTGCTGGCCAGATATCAAATTCATTATCTGTTGCTATATACATATATACTTAATATTATTATAATTATTTAACTTCAACAACTTATACATAAGTAACTACATATGTACATTGTACAATATACTTATTTACATTTGAAAATTCTCAAAGATTTACAACAAATTGTGCAACAAGAATTTAGCCAAAAAGAAAATCTAAATCTTATCGTAAACACAATTCAATTACACGGAAATATCTACCAATCGAATGATAGAAACATATGTACATACATGTTTAAGTATTCACTTTTTTTTATTTTGCTACGAAAGTGATATTGTAGATAAAAAGTTCAAATTTGTTTACACCATATAATTTGAAAAATGCAAAAACATACAGACGAATGAAAACTTATTAGCCAAACACCTCCCACGTTTAACCTTAAGATCGTACAAACATAAATACAATATTTAATTGAATTTACAAACAATTTATTGCATTTAAAATAAAACTTAATTAGATGGAGTTTATTGTTGTTGCATTATTTGAATTTCGTATTCGTTTATTTCTTTTAAACAAAATATTTTACCAATATGTATGTATGTATGTATGTATGTATGTATGTATGTATATGAATCTAACCATAGATTAAAAACTAGATATTTATGTGAGAGAAAAAAAACCTAATTCAATTGTCAAAAACCTAATTCATAAAACAACAAAATACATGTAGTCACATATATTTTGTTTTTGTATTTTCAAAAAAATGAGTAAATTTTTTGAAAATTTAGTATAGGGTGGCTCTCACATAAACTTCTAGTTCTATTCTATGAATCTAATTTTCAAAGATTTATTTCCAAAATATTAAAATTTCTAAATTTATCACAATATACATACATATATTTTTGAAAATTGTATTTAAATTTTAATTATTTCAATTTTAATTTTTAAATGAAACACTGGAAATAATGGAATTTGCTTTTCGGACAAAATTATAAAATGATTGTGGTGGTGTTACTTACATAAAAGAAAATATTTTAAAATTTTAATTATTTCTTTTTTATTATTAGATATTATTTGTATAATTCATAATCTAAATTGTGTTGTTTTATCGTTGAAGAAAAATGGAAAAGTTTGCTATTAATATATCAAAATACAACACAAGTTATGAATTGAACAATTGTTTTCATTTAATTTAAAAAATGATCATATACGAACATTCTGTTATTTTATGTTGATATGCATCATTTTCAGTTCTTTACGTTAAATTCTATTTTAATTTGAAAAAACTTTTATTTCCTTTTTCTTATATTTTATATAGATATTTTTTTTTTTTTTTTTTATAATCTAATTTCATATTTATATTTATTCTAGTCATTTACTTCGGTTTCTTGTAAAACGTATAAAAAAATGCAATCATTAAAAAAGCAATACATACTTTAAAAATATTCAATGTCGAACAAAAGTTTGCATAGAAATCATTCGAAAATAATTTTTTTAAACTACATATTCCTCGATATCGAAAGAAACTGAGTAAAAAATTCGTTTTGGATAAATTTATAATTTACCTTTTTTTTCAACACAAATTGTTAAAACGAATTTTCAACTCAGTTTCGTTCGACATAGAGGAACAGATAATAAATGTTTTACACAAACATTCAGTTAAAATCATATTTACTCATTAACTTCTACAAATATGTTGTCGTTGAGACACATTAACATTAACGTCAATGTCATGATCATGATCATTGCTATACGAATCATAATTGCCATAATATACGATTCGAAATTTCTGCAAGTCTTTGCTATGAGACTCACTTGCATTTCACTGAAAGCGGAAATGCAAAAATGAGATACTTTCATACATCTGTATTAGTAGTAGTAAACTGAAATAATATACATTTGTATTAGAACACCGATCATCCACAAATCAGTCAATATCAATAGATACCCACATATAGTCACCTAAAATGCAAAAGGCCGTAACCACTGAAAAATCAAATATTGGGTTTTTATTGGATTATAATGTACTGTTCCAAACTACACCTACACAAAAAATTTCATATTCTTATCTTCAAAAATTACATCAATACTATCAAATGTCAATGTCAAAGGGCGTAACATTAACTTCATAAACGAAATAGTCATAAAATTTGTTCCATCCACAAATCAGTCAATATCAATAGATACCCACATATAGTCACCTAAAATGCAAAAGGCCGTAACCACTGAAAAATCAAATATTGGGTTTTTATTGGATTATAATGTACTGTTCCAAACTACACCTACACAAAAAATTTCATATTCTTATCTTCAAAAATTACATCAATACTATCAAATGTCAATGTCAAAGGGCGTAACATTAACTTCATAAACGAAATAGTCATAAAATTTGTTCCATTTAAGAAAAACTTAGTTTGAAAAGTGTTTAATGCTTTAGCTATTTTTGCTTTAAATGAACGATTAAAAACTTTTTCTTAATTGCTTAATTTTAAAGCAAAAAATTAAAAGTTGTGGTTACGGCCTTTTGCATTTTATGTGACGATATGTACGTTGAAAAGAAATTATTGAATATTTTTGTGTTTCATTAAAAGTTACACATACATATACATATATGTATACTGTAATACATTATGAAATAAAAATGAAATCATTGTGAATTATGTACTTATTTACAAAATTATTGTTATTTCTATGTATAATTTTGTTGTCTAAATCAATGTTTTCTAAAAATTAAATTTAATTTTCATTTAACATAAATGTCGAAACGTTGAATTTGGATTTGAAAAAGCTGATTTTAATTTATTTGAAATTAGTCTTATTTAATCGAATATTTCAGAGAATAGTGTAAACAGTAGTAAATGTTTTTCGAGAATCTTTCCTTTAAAATTATATTTTATTTTGCGTTATGATACTAAGTAGTATCGTATACTAATAACAGTACCGCATTAAAATTAATAGATATCAATTTGGGAACTACATATTAATTAAGAAATAAACGAATACGGTAACACTGATAAAAAAAATTCCATTCCTTCTAAATAAATATGTATAAAATCATAGAAAACAACTAGAAGTCCAACTCTTTTCATTCGCTCAGAAACAAAAATTACTCTCTTCACACGTATACATTTGTTCTGTAGAAAATTTTACTAACACATACAAATAGTTAGGTTTTTTTGACAATTGAGTTAGGTTTTTTGTGAGCAAGTTAGAGTTCTAGTTGTTTTCTATGTATAAAACGTCCTAATGAATATAATTTACATATGTAGTTTTTTAAAGAATTTTGCTTAACAAAATCCAAAAATTAAGTTTTGAATTAAATGTAAATATATTTGAAATTTATAATTCACTCATATACATTAAAGAGCCTCACGAAAAAAAAGTTGAAAATGTACCCCTCTAGAAACGAAGATTAGTATGTTCTTATATGATTCCCAGAATATTACATCTCAATGTTAAAATTTACGTGAACTGGACCATTTTCAAAACACCTCTAAAATTACGCATTTCTTTCAATATCATTATAAAAAATTTAGTTATAAGAAAATTAACTTCAAATTATAATAGAGGCATACTAAGACCTTCAATATTCATTTAAATAATTAATATGTCTCTTTTTAGTTGTAGAATATTAAGATTTTACTAATATTTTTTATCACATTTTCTTTGTTCAAACGTGTGAATTTAAATATTTCGAACATTTTTCAAAATATATTAGGTTTTAATCTACCATAGGAATGGTCTATCCTGCTACTATTGACGATAACACGTAATTAAATCTTTAAGAGCTAGAGGGTCAATTTTATGCATTTAGTTCCCAAAAGGTTAAATTAGCAATTTTTGCAAATAAGTCGCATGGAAGTACTTGTTACACTTAAATATTGACAAATTTATGAAAAACATAAAATGTTCATTTAAAACCGCGATAATAAAATATAAGATGTTTTTGAAATTAAGCCGCTATTTTACACGAATTTACTGCCTTTTTGATCAATTTATGTTTTCGGGGATATTTATATCCTTAACTTACCATTTATTTGCCGTTAAAATTAACTTAACCAATTACGGACCGGAAAATTGTGCAACTAAAGGGTTAAATGAATGCACATAGTATTTAATGGGACCTTTCCATTGATGCCCTAAAATATAATTTATGATTGAAAATGTCCAAAATATTCATAATTTCAAATTTTACAAAAGTTTTAATTTCGCGAGAATTAAAACAAATTTTAAAATATTTTTTGATCAGTATGTATTAGACGTCGTTTTTCTATCACATGTTGTAATTTTTTTGTCAATTATTTAAAAACTGTGTACACTTTTGATCGAAAACCATATTTTTGGAGGAATTTTAAAAATGGTCCAGCTCACGTAAATAAAATAATTGAACCGAAATATAAAACATATCAATCTTTAATTTTAGGGGGTTACATTTGCAACTTTTTTTGTCCCAATACAAATCAAGGCACTTTAATATACATATGTATATTTACATACCAACATACATATATTATTTAATATTAAAACAATTCATATTTATACATATGTACATATATATGTATGTATGTATGTATGTATATTTATGAATTTCTTCTCTCATACAAATTTCATAAACATAATTGAATTAAATTTAAGTATCTTTTTCTTATTATTCTGAAACTAAATTAATGAAATCGCCGATTCCTGATATTATTTTTTATTATAATAAATATTTTAATTTATATTTAATTTTTTGTATTATTTTTATTTATTGAGAGAACAAGTATAAAACTAAATACCATTGAAAATGTAATATAAAATTAAAAAAGTAAATTAGTTAAATAAAATAAAAACGATCCATTTCATAGCAGTTTGTTAAATTAACGCATTTAATCGAACAATAATTAATTGTCTTTTATATTTTGTAATTTTCTTCAAAACTTTTTAAAAATATTTTCGTATACATTTTGAATAAATATATATAAACCATATCCATATCCCAGTGAAGTGTATTTAGGCACAAAAAAAAAAAATTACAACTTTTAGCAGTCAAATCTGTTGAATGTTCAAACCATAGATTATAACATAGATATGAAGTTCAGTTTTCAAAAACCTAAGTCGGTTGTCAAAAAAAACCTAAGTCTAAGAATGTATTAGTAAAATTTTTCATTTAAAATAAAAACAATTGTAGTACGTGTGCCTTTTTGAGTAATTTTTTCAATTGAGTTTTTTTTGAGCTTCATATCTATGTTATAATCTATGGTTCAAACCGTTGTCAAAAACCTAAGTCGGTTGTCAAAAAAACCTTACTCTAAGAATATGTTAGTGAAAAATATCATTTAAAACAAAAACAATTGTAGTATGTGTTTTTATACCCTTCACCACAGGTGTAAAGGGTATATATAAGTTTGTCATTCCGTTTGTAATTCCCACAATTTTCGTCGGAGAGCAAAAAAGTTTACATTTTCGGGATCCTTGTAAGAAATGATGACGATAGGACCATGTCCGTCCGTCCGTCCGTCCGTCCGTCCGTCCGACCGTCCGTCCGTCCGTGTGTCGGTTGAAATGGCGTTTATGAAGCCCACCGATAACTGACACATATAATATATATATCAAACGATCGGAAATGCTTTCGAGAATTTTGCTATTGGAATTCAGCAATATCGGTTCATACAATGCCGAGATATGTTAAGAAAACCGGTTTTTAGAATCGGTTTTCCAGTTTCTGAAGCCTCTGTATATACTAGAGACTTCGTTTTTACAAAGATGTCTCGGACATTTTTTTCTGAATTTTTGTTCTGAAAAAATGAAATAAATCGGTTCAATAATAACTGAGATATCGGACAAAACGCATTTTTTATTTTTTAAAGCCCTAGTTTAAGCTATAGATTTTTATTCTTATACAGATCGGTCACAAATATTTTTATAAAATTTCGGTTTTTTGAATCAGCAGGATCGGTTTATAAATGGCGGAGATATGCTTTAAAAACCGGTTTTTGAAACCGGTTTTTCAGTTTCTGAAGCCTCTGCATATACCAGGGACTTCGAATTTTCAAAGGAGGCTCGGAAATTATTTTCTGAATTTTTGTTCTGAAAAAATTAAATAAATCGGTTCAGTAATAACTGAGATATCGGGGAAAACGAATTTTTTATTTTTGAAGCCCTTGTTCAAGCTACAGATTTTTATTTTTATATAGATCAGTCATAAATGTTTTTATAAAATTTCGTTTTTTTTTAATAAACCAAATTCGTTTATAATCAACAGAGTTATGGCCCAAAAACAAATCTGTTAAGAATATACATACACACACAAACATGTATATTAAGCATTGTAATGACTATTAGTGACGTTTTTTGTTTTTTGTATAGACAAGTAGTTTAGTTAGAAACAGCAGTAATATAATGAATAACAGTGTTGTTGTTGTTCTTTGTATATGCAGTCTGTACAAAAATAAATAGATATGGAATTGTTGTTGTTTATTTTTAAAAACTAAAACATATCTGTTTAGAATATACATAAATACATACACAAACATGTATATTAAGCATTGTAATGACTATTAGTGACGTTTTTGCCTATAAGACAAGTAGTTTAGTTAGCAACAGAAGTAATATAATGAATAACAGTGTTGTTGTTGTTCTTTGTATATGCAGCCAGTTTGTATATACACACATAAAAAAATATATAAATATGGAATTGTTGTTGTTTATTTTTTAAAAGCAAAGCCTGCTATGATTGTTTTTTTTTTATATATTCAAATTTTCGTAGTTTGAAAAAAATTTAGATTTATATATGTGAAAATATGAAAGCATACGTTAAGGCGAAAATTTTATTATTTGTCGGTAATATGGTAATATGATGTCGATAAGATAGTAAGATGGTATTATGGTAATATGGTGAAGGGTATCAAAGATTCGGCACAGCCGAATCTTTTTTCAATTTCATTTTTTTTCAATTGAGTTTTTTTTTATCTTCATATCTATGTTAATCTGGTTAAAACGCTAACCAGCCAACCAGTAAGAACAACAAATTTATATGAAACGGATCGTTAAATAAAATTCCAAATTGTATTTTAATTGTAATAGATAAACAAATACCTACATATATAGATATAAAACTAAAGCAAAATTAAAAGAAATTTCTTATGAAATAAAGAAAAAGTAGAAAAACCAATGCGAGTGTAAATTAAAGAAAAATAAAATAAATGTATGGCTATTGTTAAGTTTTAAGAAATTTTGTACAATAAATGAAATTGAAAACAAACAAATATTTACCATTAAAATGACATAAATACATACAAAGTTGTTTTATTTAAAAAGTCTGGAAATATAATCGATAATATTTATATAACAGATATGGGCATCTTTAACCCAGGAATCCATTTGAATCCTCGAAACGGGTTTTAAATTAGAAAATAATTATGTAAGAAATTATATAAAAATTATTATTTTGAAAAAAAAAAAAAAAACTTTCATATAAACTTTCATATGGGAGCAGTGTTGCCAGAAAACTTCGATAAGTTTTAAATTTTGTAGATAATTGCGATGAATTTAATATTTAAACACAAAGGTTCGAAAGAATTAATTCTTTAATTCACTCTTTAAAAATGAAATTAAATTATAAAGAATTATTAATTCTTTCAAATAAATTCATTGTAATTAATTCTTAAGCTTAATTCCTAAAGCTTTTGTTAAAATGGAATTAATTCATTTGTGAATTAATTCTTTGAGAATGCTTAATTCTTTTGATTTCATTCAAATTTGTTTAAATTCAAACTATTACAAATTGAATTATAAAAATTTTCAACCATTCAATTTGTACTAGATTGAATGAAAGTTTTATTTTTTAATTCTTTATATTTTGAACAAGTTTATATAATTGCAAAAACGATGTATGGTAAGCCATACTTACGTACACACATGTTTCGTGGCGTGCACTTCTTTTAATATCAGATATCGAGTACTTTTATTAGCTCTGTATTGAACGTATATTAAATTTCATCTGTTATTTTTACTTAGGTTATTATGAATGATGGATTTATAACTAGATTTCACGGAGAACGTATTACGAGTATTATTTTTCTTTTAAACTGTAAAGTTCAGCATCTTTGTACAGAATCATCTTCCATTCTTTGTAGAGTTTAGCTGGATAGTAACATGTTGATTTTATATTGATTTTAGCAAAATACCAATGATTTTCAACTATTTTAATACTTATTTTCAAAGGTATATAAAAATAGAATTAAAGAAAAATATTGTCAATGAAAGAAAAAAATATATCATTCAATTGAATTTTATTTTATTTTTTTAAGGAATTAATTCTACATTTTTTTCATTCATTTTGTAAAAGAATGGAATGAAAGAAAAATTGAATCATTCAAATTGAATTGTAATTCTTCAGGGAGTTAATTCTCTAGGGAATTAATTCAATACAAAGTTAAGCCTAAAGAATTAAGTCTAGGAATTATTTTCTGAGGAATGATTTTAAAGAATGCTAAACTAAATTTTTATAAGCTGAATTAAGATTATACGTGAATTAATTCTAAATTGAATTCATTCTTTCGAAGCCCTGTGTATTACATAAATAAGTACTCAATATTATAATATCACAATAATATTGGAATCACGTGGATCAGAGCGCTGGATTAACAAGAAGGTTGTTGGTTCAAACCCATTCTGATGCTGTTATTATTATTTCTTTTATTTTTTTTTTTTTAACAAAAAATTTTAACAAGCTAAGTACCCCACTGTTAGAGCTAATTCGAGTAGGGTAAATTCAATAGTGGCAGCCATTTTTCGAAGTTAGCACTCGTATAGAACTAATAATGGAAAATTATAAATAAAAATTACATATTTATGTAACTTAAATTATAAATCGATTAAATATCTTCTTTAATTATAAATTTAATCAATTTCAGACCGATTTTTTATGTATTTAAATATCAGTTTGAAAAGTTGCTCATTGGTAACAACTACTTAGCCTATTTATGGAAATGTAGTTATATTTTTTGTTAGTTTAAAGTAATAAAAATACATGACCTTTTACTTTAATAGATTTATTTTGTTTGTTTAAATTCAACGACTAAATTATTAAATTTAAGCAAAAAAAAAAATATTTTCCTAACCACGCTTTTAGCCAATCAAATTGAAATATCTCGAAAATGATAGCTAACTTTTATTAATGGTTAACACCATTAAATTCAGCGTAGTCTATTTAGTTTAACCTAAACCTTTCTTTTTTTTGGCTTCATTCGATTTTTGAATGAAAAACTACATTAATTTCATTGGTTTTGAAAATAATGGATTGATTTCTATGTATAGAAAATATTTATTTTTATTAAATATTTTTTAAATTGTGTGGTTTACGTTCTTCAAGATTTCAATTTTCGGAAGCCAAAACAACGTAACATCAATACAAATTTTAGAAAAATTGTAATTAAAACGATTTCTGATAACTTTTACTCCAAAAATTTTATAGCCATTATATTTGTAATCATTTACAATCTAAATTCGTAAAAAAAAGAATTTTTTTTTTTTTTACAAATGTGATGTTACTTTATTTTGACTTAAGAAAATTATTGCTTTAGTTAATATAATCGTAATTTTTGAGCTACAAGTC
The DNA here is from genome assembly GCA_951394005.1 of Protophormia terraenovae. NCBI lineage: Eukaryota > Metazoa > Arthropoda > Insecta > Diptera > Calliphoridae > Protophormia > Protophormia terraenovae. Next base: position 101,497,782 of record OX596073.1, read on the forward strand.
TGAAAATTTGTAATCACACGTATTTTGGAATAATAAACTATATTTCATCAAAAACACAAATTTGAAAATTTTGATGTTACGTTGTTTTGCATTTTCGGTGACGATATGAGTCATTCCATTTAAAATCAACCAGCAGATTTCCTCACCTCTTTCGAATTTGATAATATTTGGTACAGACATTTGTTTTGCTTGCCAAAACTAAGACTAATTCAAAATAATTCAAGATAATTTCACCAAGTGATTCGCGAAATATCGCGATTTGAAAATTTAAAATAGCTAAAGCCATTGAGATTCCCATCACGATACTTACATCCTCTACATTAGAGTATCCGAAACAAGCGCTGTCGGTTTCGTTTTTTTTTTTTTTTTTTTGTAATTTTCGATTTTTTATATATTTTTTTAATAACCCAGCAAAAACTTTGATTGCCATGTAATGAGTTAAAAAGCTAATATAATGGCTCTTCATTACTTTCACATTAGATGAATAACTCATTATTTTAACACGGTGATGTCATTAGAGGCAACTACTTACTCTATATTATTACAGGTAGGCATTTCAGAAAGTCATTACTTAGATATCATTACAAGAAGTAATTACTTTAAAGCTAATCAATAACTCATTAATTTCAAAGTATTTCAGAAGTCATTATTATCAAAATGAATAGTAACTAGTTACATTATCGGTTACAAATGAGTACTGAAATATGGAAAAATAAAAAGCTGATATTTTTGAAATTTATTTACTTAAAACGTAAAGAAATTAATATTTAAAAATTACAGAGTGCAACAACTTAACTGTATACAGGAATTTTAAAATTTAAAAAGCTTTTAGATTAAAAATAAATTTACAAGTCATCTATATATATAAAAATTAATGTGTGTTTGTTTGTATGTATGTATGTTTGTTTGAAGTCTATAGCCGATTTTCTTGAATTTTTCACAGAGTGTTCCTATATGCCTGGAAGGAAAAAATAGGATACTTTTTATTTTGAAATTCCATGTGGGCGAGATGCCACTCCCACTTACCAAATAACTATTAAAAGTAGTATATCTCGGAAATTGGTAATACTAGAGTCTTCAAATTTTGCACGAACAACTTTGACACCTATATGAACATTCTGGAAAAATATAGGCGAACTAGCAATAGGGGGTGTGGCACATCCCACGCCTTATATTGCTTGCCAATACCAAATGCCGTAAATTTAGGAAACTATAATAGTTACATTTCCCAAATTTTGTACAATAAACTTAAGTGCCAATGTGAACATTTTGTGCAAAAATGGGCGGAAAAGAAATAGTGGGCGTGTCATCTCTCATATAAAGTTAATACCAAAATTTTTATATCTGGGAAACTATAAAAGTTAGAGAGCTCAAATTTTGTACGACTAGCATTAGCTTCAATATGAATATTTTGGACAAAAATTGGTACACTAGCAATAGTGGGCGTGGCACCTCCCATATAAAGAAAATATTAAATTATCATATCTGAGAAAATATAACAGTTAGAGTTCTAAAATTTTGTCGGAGCCACTTTGGTATCAATATTAATATTTAAGAAAAATATGGGCGAACTAAAAGTAGGGGCATGGTACCTCCCATATGAATTAGATGCAAAAATTGGTATATCTGGGAAACTATTGGAGTTGGAATGCTCAAATTTTGCACAAAGAATTTTGACATCCATGAAAACATTTGTCTAATAAATTAGCGTATTATAAGGGTATGGTCCCTCCCATAAAAATTAAATACAGAAATTAGTATATTTTGTTAATCCTTTAATTACTATGTATTTCATTTCGGGGGGTTGCGAAGCACACCGGGTATTAGCTAGTTTTTTAATAAAATAATTTGCAAAATTAAATATATATTAAAAAAAATAATAATAATTCACAAATGTTTTATTTATAGTTATGGACTATGTCCTACATTTCATTTTCCTGTGAAAATTACAGTTTTCACTTAGTTTGTGTTACGAATTTGGAAAATTTTGTTTCATACAATTTTCAAGAATATGATTCCAATTCAAAAACCTTAGACTAAGTGAAATTTATAACATTTATTATTGAAAAAATATAGAATTTAAGGACTAATGTATGCAATGTGATAAATTTACTTTAAAATGGTTATTGGATGTAGAGTCTACATTGTTAATTAAATACCGATCTTCATTAAATTGTCACTTAGAAGTAGTTTATATAAAATTTAATGTATCTATTCATAGAGAACATTTGTATGCTAAGTGAAATAATGAACCGATCATAATCAATTTGAATGGTGTTCATCCCTATATTAAAATAATAATTGATGCAAAGTTTCATCAAAATATCTTTAAAATTCACTAGACTTACATCGACTGATAGCCAGCCATCCAGTTAACCAACGGACGGACCTCTTCTTTAAATCAAGTGAGAGTGATTCTAATTCGAACGGTTATTTTATAACAAATTACAAGGACAAATGTAAGGAAATAATTTCGGCCAGTTGCGATAGTTAAAATAGTGGGTTTTGCGAAAAGTATTACTTGAATAGCCAGGCTGCCAAAAGGAGGGACGAACATCCTTAAATCGATTCACAAAGTGATCCTAAGTCAAATGGTAAAAATATGTAAATATATTGGTGAAGAAAAACGTTAAAACAAGAAATTATGTTTTACTTACATAAAAGTTTCCAAATTTATTAAGGTTTTCGCAGATTGCAAAAAAGACACCGCAGAAAAGAAACAAGCTTTCAACAAAATGGAAATAAATATTTTTAATATTTTTTATTTTTATTATAATATTTCTGACAGTAAACAGTTCAGTGGAACAAAACTAAAATGAAATCGATGAAAAATGAAATCAAATATAATTTCGTTACATTTACTTTTAAATTAAAAACGAAAGAATGATTTCATTTCCATTTTCGATTTAAAGTCTATTTTTTAAATACAGAATATGGCCCTATAATATGAAACTTATTGTCGAAATGCAATTTTCGTATAACACAGAAAAACTAGTAATTAATGTATTTTTATGTTTTGCCCTACTCTTAAATATATTTATATATATTTTTATAATTTAAATGAAAAGATTGATTAAAAGACATTTTCAAAATCTGATCTCTGAGATTACATATCGGCTTAAAAGTAAGTAGTTACTAATCTGCTTTCATGTAATACAGACAGTATGTTGCTATCATTGAAAAGTAACTACATCTGTAACTACATGCCATTACCAAGTTTTTGCTGGGAATATCTGAAACTATACATTTTTTCCAAAATGAAATTTTAAAATATAATAGGGGTTTTCATTCAATCACATAAATGCCTCGTAAAGCTCATATATATCGAGGGTCTATATTCAAAACGGGCCTCATGCAAAACAGTAATTTTCAGGAGAACATAAAAACTGTTTATTTCCCTCATTTTTCAACATTTTGCAATCCGTTCTTCTACGATTTATTAATATTACGTCTACTAAATCTCACACTGAAAAATAAATCTTTTAACTCCATTATTCGCGAAGTTAAGGTAGTTAGCCCGTTTTGTCTTAATTATTTTTAATGTTTGTTATAAAATGTTCATATAGCGTTTTGTTTATTGGAAATTAAAGAAGTAAAACATAATATTTTTGGAAAAAAAATTGACCATATGTTAAATTTATGATATCATACTAATCAGGAGATTTTATCGTTTGAAATTTCAAATAACAGGAATGTTTACTAAAAGGACGAAAATGTGTTCAAAATTAAAATTATAAATTAAATTTTGAAAAAAATAGCATGCGAAATAAATTAAATTTGCAAAAAAATTTTAAACCAATTAAAATTTTATTAAATTGAATATCAACAACTCAAAAATTATTAAAACCTTTAAAGACGATGTTTATTGCACTTTTTATTTAATTATCCATTTTTTAAGAAACTGATTTTTTTATTTTTTATTATAATTCAAAATATTTAAGAAAAGTTCAAACCGCGAAGAAAATGCTCATTATTTATCAATTTTTATTTTAACATTTCTTTGAAAATCGAACAAAAACTTGCACATGGCCCGTTTTGCCTTAAAAAAAAATATACACCCATAGAAATATCAATCACATACGTATTGAAAACGATACCATTCTGTGTCAATAGTGAATCTACACCGTATGTGTTTAAATTAAACACTGCGTGCTCAATTCTTATTGAAAATCGATACCTAATTGGCACCAAGTTGAAACCATTTCGGTATCAAATTGTTAAATTACATATGTTTTCTATTAAATTTGTTAACGAAAGGTATTAAAAATCTGTTACCGTAAATTACCAATGTGAGCACAACCGTTGTTAATTTTGAATCGAATTTTTTTCCTTAGTGTACTGTTTGTAGATAGCCCAAAAACAAAAAGTGAAAAACATAGTGTTAGAATTAAGTTTTGACTCCAAAATTAACACCATATATAAAAAGTAGAAAACTGAAGAGTCTGACACAAAAAAAATGTTTCTAAATCTGCATGAGGCCCGATTTGAATATAAGCCCTCGATATGATAAATATACAAGCTCGTAAAAAATTTGTCAAACTTTATTTGAAAAATTATTTACACAACTTATAAATGTTTACGCTTCAATTTCAATGTGTAAACAAATTCGTAAACTATTATATTTGAAAAGTCAGATTTGAAAAAAGAAAATTTTATTAATTAAAAATTTCAAATGGATAAAAAAAAAAAAAAAAACAAAGCATAAAAATAAAAAAGGTTGGAAACTTATTTTATTTGCTAAAACTTCCGAAAAATTAATAAGAGAATACCAATTATTTACAAGGGGCGTTCATGCAACATGTAAGTAATACGTATAAATTTACGAGTTGTGTAGATTTATCGGGTTGAATGAAAACCCTTAATATGAATATGTTGAGTTATGTATTTATTCCATTTCAAAAATATTCAAAAAATAAAATTTATGTCTTAAAAAAGTACATATTTTAAATAAGTATGTTAAATTCAATCAATAGGAAATATGGAAAAAAAAGCATATCGTCTACGCAGCGCTTACTAAATTACCTATGTAATTTTTAATAACTTTTCAGGAAAGCTGAAAAACTGTTTAGTTTTGCAGTTTCTTCGTTACTTCGCAAATTTTTTACAAATTTTCTTCGTTTATGAATAGGCTTAGTAACACAAATTATGTGATTTATGAAAAATAATGAAATTTTTGTCGCGTTTTGGAGAAAATCAACGAAAACATATGTAAGTAATTTTGTGGAGCAATTTTTTGTTAAGATATGACTGTGCTTTTCTTTTTGCAGGTTCTTAAGTTCATTTAAATATAAGTTTGAACTATGTAAGGAGGTATTATTAGTAATATCTTGGTCAAATTTCAACTTCCTAAGATAATTGGAACATGCTATTAAACGGTCATTTGTTTATGATCCCAGAAAAATCTTCAAAAAAAAAAATAATAATAAAAAAGAAAATTCACCAATATTAATGTTACATGTATCAAACGATAGCTAAAGAAAAATTAATGAACCCGTATTTCATGATTTTCAGAAAAAAGATTTTAAATAAGATAAAATTACTTCTTTCTTTATGTATTTAAATGATGAAACTCATTCTCTTTTGGCGGGAATATTGATGTCGTTACGATTTTACTTCGTAGTCTTAGGTTTTCTGCCCTCTCAATTTCATATTATTTTGATTCTAAATTGTAATTTTCTATAATGAAATGGGTTTTGGCGTCAGATTATAAAATGTTGCACTTTGAAGACAATTACATTAATGTTAATTAGTTTTCTCTATCTGGAATCAAGAAATCTTACTGGATTGTGGTCGAAGACTTACTGGTAATATGGCCGAATTTTACAAATGCTTGTTTTATGGCACCAAAGCATTTATTCCTAAACTCGACTTCTTAAAGTCAAATTGGTATAATTTTTTGCAGTAAAAATTTGGGCAAAATTTGTATTTATCACAGATTTTAATAAAGACAAAAATCGTTCCATGCATTTTGCAAAAATTTTTTGCACAAAAAAGCTAATTTTATTATAAAAATTGCAAAATGTACAATTATGCGAAAGATCTGTGGAGTAGCACAAAAAACAGAATACCGCGAAAAAGAATTTCGGACGAGAGATTTTGTAGAGGAGAAATAGTGCTCTAGCAAGAAAGTACTAATTATGTTCAATTTACTCACTAGAATTTTTAAAGTTGCAGGGGATTAAAACGACGTGCCATAACCATGATTGAATGAAAGTAAGAAATTCAAATGTAATTCAAACTCTGAAAACGCTCAGGAGAAATTTCCCGGACTTTTTGATCTCCCCGGTATCGCGGATTAAATACTTTAATTATATCTTAAATCATTAGTTTAATAACTGAAACCAAATAAGAGATGAATCCTTCCAATATCTGGTTTAAACACATTTGTAAATATACAGAGAAAAATAAATCTAAACAATTGTTATTGTACTGATTTTTGAAATTAAATGAGTTTTGACTTGGATATCCGCACAATCGTTATTCATACATATATCAGACATGTTTCAAAAAATGTCGTATTTGAGCCAGAAAACGAAAGACATTTCATATACTTTTTTTTAAACATTTTTACACAAGCTTCGAAAGTCTCTTTGAAAATGAATTTATTAAAAATTCAATTAAAAATTTAGAGTTTAATAATTTTTAAAGTAGTGACTGATGAACGTCTTACCCAAAACCGTTTGAGGTAATTTAAGTGTTAGTAAAAATGATATAAAATTGTCTGTAGATTCAATAGGGTGTTCCATCAACATTGTTGAAAGTAATTAAAGTGTACACAGAAAAAAGTCACCAATTAACAAACATATATATGAAAATAATTCATTCAATAATAAACTTGTTTAAATTTGCACCTCTCACCGAAATGATTATATCAATTACTAAAAACTGTAAAAAATACAAAACAGAAAAAATACCCAATTAATAAATTAATTAAATCAATCAAGTAGTTGATTGGATAAATTAAAAATTTATATATGATATAAAAGTATAGTTAAATTTTATTTTTATTTCATTTTTGCTTAAATAAATTTATTAAATTTTGATGCCAAATCACATATTGACCCGTACCTACCTAAATTGTGAAAGTGATCGAATAAAATATTTTTGAAAAATGTCAACTTTTTATAATAATTGGAACATAATGCTATAATCTACTTTTTTTTTTGTCCAAATTTCTAGAGATTAATTCCGGATGTTGTCCATACCAATAAAAAATGTATATCATATATTTAAGATGCCTACAAGATCCTTTCAATAAGTTTTAGTTTTTTCTTGATGCTTCTTAGTGCTGACATGATGTTTATTTGAATCCGTACTTAAGATTCATCCTATACAAGCAATTCAAAGAATAATGAAATTATATGTATACATAGTTCCCAGCTAGATTTATCATATTCTATTATATTCGTTAAACAAATTTCGAAAATATATAACCTATTGTTGAAATTCATGCAGTTTTTTTTTCACTTAAGTGCTTTTAAAGTATTCATTCTTCAAAGATAGCCCAAGTTGTAAACTTCTGAAGAACATTTGTCGGTCTTTTGGAGACACAAAAATTAAAGAAAGAATCTTCATAGAAGCAAATATCAAGAACCTATCAATAATTTCAACAGTATGTTCAAATGATAAATAATTGAGATCATCTTCTATATAATTAATAGGCAAACACAATTCCTGTAATCCCTTTTACGCTCACATTAAACATGCGACTTTTATAGAAAATATACCATTAAAAAGATATTTTCTCATAGATATGCAGAATATAAAAAAGAACTAAAATCCGTTCAGTATTTAAGAAGTTATAAGCGGTAAAAGTAACTACTCATACGTATATCAAAAAACTACTTGTATATTTTTTTAGTTCAATGCTATAGGGATAGCGAAGCATTCCAGGTGTACTCTCGTATTAATAAATAACAATAATTTACGCAGTAAAACTTTTTATCAAATAGAATTCGCATTAGTTTTAAGGCATTGAAACCTCTTTAAAAATATATTTATTGCAATCCATATAACAAAGAAGTGAACATTAAATGTCCTCTTTCAAACAAAAATCTATATTATATTAAATGAACTCTTATTATTATTATGTTGAAAATTTACATTTTTAAAATACCGAAACTAAAATACCGGTATATACCTGTACAGGGGAAGACGGTATTTGCATACCGGTATTTTTAACAAAATAATAATTTCGGTATCGGTATCAGTTACGGAAACCAACTTTAAACGGTATTTAATCGGTATCGGTATTCATAACGGTCTCGGTTTCCAACCTTGGTGTCACTTTATTATGTCGCACAAAATGCATGACCTACACCACACTTTTGCCCCAAACTCGAAATACACATATTTCAAAAACTTCTTTTGCATATTAATTTAAATAATATAATACGACAAATACCTGGACACCAAAAATGTAGACCATTATGAACCTAGAAGACAATAATTATGCACTAAATAGCAAGAGTAAAAAACCGCACTTCTAGGGAAAATGTAGCAAAATACACAATAAAACTTTTGCAAAAAAAGCTTATAAGTTTTATTAAAACCCAATATGAAATCATTATCTGAAATTTAGAACTTTCTTTCATAAAAGAAATAAAAGCATATATTGGTTTAATTTTTATAACTAGAATTTTATGTATTAGATTTTTTGTTCTCTCTTTTTAGTATTTCAATCACAAAATAAATTTTATTTTTTTCGAGAAGACATACTGTGAGCGTCAAAAAAAAGTAAACAGCAAGTATCCTTTAAAATAAAGTTATTTTATATTGAGATTAAAAACGCTATATAGAAAAAATTAATGCACATTTGTTTGGTAACTAACTAAATATAGAATTCATAAGAAAAAAAAAAACTAAAAACAGCAGCACATTAAAAAATAATGCACTTTTTGTGAATAAATATCTTTTTTTAGGCGTCAAAAAAAAGTAAACATTTTTATAATTAAATGCAAAAAAATGTATTTAATACTTTGTATGTTTTCCATTTTACTTTATTACATCCTTTAATATCCTAGGTAACTAGTCGACAAGTTTTTTGGCAAAATTTGGTGATATTTTGGCTTACTCTTTCTATAATGCCAGCTAGAGATGATAACTGCAAGTAATAGTACTTTTTCTAATTTTTTGCCAATATGATCCAACAAATGGCCGATTGGATTAAAGTCTGAGGACTTCAGAGCATTACAAATAGGTTTGGGAGTACGATAAAGCAACCATTCCCTCACAATTTTGGAAAAATGCTTGAGATCTTTGTCATTTTGGAATAAGCAGTTGTGCAATAAGCTAAATTTTCGCACACAAGGATCCATATTATGTTTAAAACTATTTATATGATCTTCCATTTCATTGTCGATTTTATAAATATGAAATTGATGATTCCTGAAGCCTCCAGACGTTCTCAGACCATTACCGAGTCTCGATCATGTTCAACTATCTCAACCACACATGTGACATTGGCGTCTTCATTACATCTTTGCAATATTATTCGTGTTTTTTTTTGGCGCCAAATATTTAAATTTACTTTCGTCATTGAGTAAAACGGTTTCCTAGATTTTATCTGGAGATTTAACACTAATTTTTATACTTTTGTCTGAGATTCAAGCATTTAGTTTGGCAGGCTTACGATATGTAGTGCTCCTACGTGATGTTCTTCTATGGAAGTCTTTTTTGTGTAGTGTTCCTAAAATGGTACTATCCCTAAAATAATAACAGAAAATTAACGTTATATTTTCAGCTTTTTTAAGGTACTAGAAGAAGGACTTTCTTTGACTTCGCAAACTATAGATTTTTTCTCTGTGTCTGTAAATAATTTGCCCATCTTGCCCGAGGAAAATAATTTGCAGTATAATGTTTGGTATATTTATATATTATTCCGCAATAATTCCTTGAAACAATGTTTGCAATTTCACGCGAGGATTTTTCCTTTTTCATATAAATCTGATATTATTTTCGAGTTTGAATTGGAGTTTGCTTTTCTATTGTTAAAAAATCAACTTTTTACTTCGTTTTAAAGCAAAAAACACATTTAAGATTGTAATTTGGTCCTTCCCTGAAACCTAAACTAAAAAAAATATAAGGTCTTCTCTCACTTTTACAATTTGCTGACCTTTTTACAAAAGAAAGGTGCAAGTGTTTACTTTCTTTTGACGCGTAAAAATTGGTATATTTTTTTAAAAATTCAGTTAAATCGTTATTCCGACTTATTTCCGCAAATTGTTTTTATGAGTTCAATTCCTAACTAATTACCAAATAATTTTGGCATATCACTTTTTTTATATCATTATTTATCTACTTGTCACAAGGCTTCCTTTAAAAGGGAATGAGCTGTTTACTTTTTTTGACGCTCAGAGTATTTTCAAATACCAGGGTTAGGAATAAAGTATTAAAGAAAGGTAATGAATTAAAACATTTTAAAAAACAAAGTCTATTTTAAACTCAACAAGTTAGAACGCTATATTCGGCTATACCGAATCTTATATACTAGGGTGATCGATTATTCGACTTTTTTGAAAAACCGGTTTTCCAATAGTTCGAATAGTTGGTATTTTAAAAAAAACCGGTTGCACTTTTTCAAATTCAGAAAAAACCGGTTAACCGGTTTTTTGCAGAAGTTAATATTTATATCAAAAGACTACATTTCTTATAGAAATCAATTCTTATAATTAAGTTAAAATTTATTAAATACAAGCGTAAAAGCCTAAAAATGTCAGGAAAAATAATATAATAATGAAAATATGCACAAACAAATCCGAAAATTAAAAGTAGAAAATATGAACGACCTTTAGACACCTTCCTCTCCCTAATCGAAGTCAATTATTTGAAGCCGTTCAAATTTATTGGAATTATATTGATTAAAGTTTTAAATTCGTAAACCTTTCAAAATAAAAAAATCGTCGTAAATGCGCTGCCGTAAATGCATGGCCGAAATACAGTATCAGTTTTTTATAGGATTTGGAGAGCAAACAATAAGTATAGCAACTCAAAAGTTCTTAATACCAAAACAGACTTTTTGGTCCCTAATAGAAACATCTGGCACTGTTAGAATTTGTTGAACGAATAGTTTTATAAGTATGCCGATTTTTAGTTTCTTACGTCATCTGGGAACTTCAGAATGCTCTAGGAAACATTGCTTAGGAAAGATATATTTAAATCCATATATATAGATCCACGTATTTTCGCTCCCTGATAGAGATTTCAAAATCTGGCTCCGTTAGGATTTGTAGGACGAATAGGGTTATAATTAAGCTGAATTTTAATTTTCTATGTCTTCTGGGAGCTTTAGAAAGATCTGGAAAGAGAAAAAATTCTTAGAAAAGAGACATAAATCCTCTTATATCCGCTCCCCGAGTAAAAATTTCAAAATATGGCTGCATTAGGATTTGTTGGACAAAAAGTTTTATAATTAAGCCAAATTTTAATTTTCTACGTCGTTTGGTTGCTTCAGAAAGCTCTGGAAAGAGAAAAAATGCTAAGCAAATTATATACCTAGATGACTAGAAGATAATTATGTTTCAAAATTGTAGAAAAAATCATCTAAGTTTTAGTTAGCATAAACAGAAACCATGGCTTAATATGGAGATAGTATATTAATTAAGTCTCAATTAAAACGATTCTGCAGGTGAAACTTTTTTAACACAACACCTTTAAAAAATAAAGGAAATATTGGATCAAAAATATTAAATTGGGTCACACAGGATAATTATTAATTATTTATTTGTTTAATATTACAGAATAAATTCCAATTTAGACTTGAACTATATTTTAAAAAATTATTCCTAAATTTTCAAATATCACTATCACTATTTAGTACATGTTTTCTGAAATAAAATGCTATTTTTAAAACCGGTTTTTTGTGTTTAAAAAAACCGGTCTATTCGACATTCGAAAAATGAACATTTTGAAAAAACCGACAGCACATTGACTGGAACAACCGGTTTTAAAACCGCGTCGATCACCCTATTATATACCCTCCACCACTGAGACAATGTTTTCGTCAGTTTTTATATAGGAAAAATTCTTTGGAAAGTGATGCTTTTATGACTTACTTATTAATTTTTGACGTCCATAATAGGGTGATGGTTTAAATTTGTTCAAATAAAGGTTTTGTATTGTATATAAGATATTTTAACCAATTGTTAGGCAAATGAATTGTAGAAAGTAAAAAGTGTAAAATAAAATATACAAATGCAGAATATTACATTAATACTAACATTTATATGAATTAATACGCTTTACGATTATTACCGAAAGTGCGTTCATATGAGAGCTATTATAAATTGACCGAACCTCATAAAATTTGGCACTGTGATTTCTACTTAAAAATATATCATTTGTGTCGAATGTTTACTTGATATTGACATCTGTATGGGATTTATGCACCTTAAAGTGATTTTCGGAAGAGGGATTTGTATGGGATCTATGGTCAAGTATGGACTGATCTTGATGAAATTTGGCACAAAAATATAAAACTTCTTTGCACCGAATGTCTTTAAAATATTGCCTTCATGATCGTTAAACCTCTATTCCGGGAAGATATACAAAGTATGGGGACTTGGTCAAATAATGGACCGATCATAACCGTTTAGAATATGCTTTGTCTTTTTCCCAAAATAATTATTCATGCCAAATTTAATGACGATATCTTTAAAAGACAATCAGCCAGACGGAAGGACAGACATCGTTAACTCGACTCACACAGTGATTTTGAATCAAACGGAGTACTATAAGGGGTCTGATAATTTTTTATATTTCTGTGCAAAGTCGATTTAAAGAATAAAAAACTGAAATCTTATATTGCGTTCAAATCGGAGCTCGATTGTGCGCTCAGCACAACGTAGAATCATTTTTCAGCAACGTAAGAACAACTGGATAGTAAGACTGTAAAGTTCTGTACAGTTGATTTACAAAGTTGTTTGGTTTTTGTTTATACATTTAAGAAGGAAAATGAAATTGATTATTTTAAATGAAAACAAATAGAAAACGGTGCAATAAAATACTACGAATTGTATTAAAGATATTTATATGTAGATTTATTAATTTTAATTAAAAAAAACAAACATTTTTTATATAATATATTTATTTACAATTTATTTAAGATAATAGAACTTTTATAAAAATATTAGATAATATTTAATACTAGTAGATGAAAAAATATTAACTAAATATTAAATGTTGTTTAAATTAAAGAAAAAATTAAAAACATTTTTGTTATTTGCAATAAGAAGAAAATTTTGTTATTTTGTATAACTTTCTTTGTTTTGGTCTATTACACAAAGTTGTTTGGTTTTTGTTTTTAAATTTTAGAAGTTTTTCATTTAACAAATATAGAAATTTTGTAAAGATAAATAAAAAAAGACATTATATTTATATGTATGTATTAAAGGGCTGCGCAAACACATTCATTTTCTTGCCGGCGTAAAACATTCACTTCAATGAACTCTGTTATAGTGAAAAATTATGTGTATAGATAAGTATACCATTCATTCATTATAATAAAGTGTGAGTAGATAAAACGAAAATAAAAAAACAATTCTGTGTATGTTTTGGCAAAGATCGTAGGCTAACAGTTACTTCGTTGTGAGTTTTTTTTCGCTGTTCGTATCAACTTCACTCAGTGTACGACCATTTTCATGAATAATTCGAATTATCAGTAGATACTATGAATGTTTATGCTTTATCTGATGGATATTATGTTTTGCTTGTTTGGTGGTTGCTTTATAACGTAGTAAAAAAGAAAAAACAGAAGTTTATGGTAACATTCTAAAGATTTTACATATTGATATAGTTACAAAATGAAATATTGGGATATTTTAATTGTATTTTTATTTATAATACATCAATTAAATTTGTTATAATTTTCTATTTTATTAAAAAAAAAAAAAATAATTAAAGAACATATTTAATTTAATCAAAATTAAAACAAATATTTTTTTCTTAAGAAGATATTCATACGTTTTTATATGATTATTGTAATCTTAAATAATTTTCATATATATTTTATTTAAATGAAAAAAATTCAACAAATTTTTATGATTTTGATTGCAAAACAATATATTTAAATAGAAAAAAAAATAATTTTATTAAGCAAAAATTCCAAAGAAATAAAAATATTCAGCCACAGAAGGTTTGAAAAAAAAGTTACATAGTTTTTTTCAAATATTTAAGTATAAAAATGAAAATATTACTTATTTTTATTATTCCAGTCAAATTTAAAAATATTACAAAATATTAATGATGATCAAAAATATTCAAATATTTTCTAAGAATAGAAAAATTTAAATGTTTTGAAAAAGATTTTTTAAAATTGAATATAAAATATAGATTAATTGTATTCAACCTAAGGAAATAAGTTCAATTTAGTTGAAGACTTAGGAATTTGATTTAAAATTTTTATTTTATATGACAAATAGAAAAATATTTAAAAAATTTTATTTCAAATTATTTTGAAGCTATTGAAGAATATTTTACATTTTTTTATTTTACATCTAAAATATAAATAAACTACATAAAATAATTTATTTTTAACAAATATTTTAGATGAAAATATTCACAAACATTCAAAACTTATTATATTATATATAAAAGCCTGAAATAATAATTATTAGTTTAACAGAAATAAAACTTATTTTCATCAGAGAAATACAAAACAAAATAATGGAAAATTTTACTTTCAATAAAAATCAAATAATAATTTCTTAAACAATTATCAAATTTTCATATAACATTTAAATTAAATTTATAAAGTTTAAGATATAAATTGACCTTTTTAAAGTAGATATGTCACTGAGAAAGGTATAATCAACTCGGTGCGGATCAACGTATTACAACTTGTAAAACAACAAAACACGTATGCTATACCCTACAGTAACAAAAAGGTCACAACTCGTCCATTAGTAAACAAACAACCAAAACTTCAAATTAAAGAACGTTATAAAAAGAACACACATGTATAAACTAATGTATTGCTCTGTATTTTTTGTATTTCTTTATGGGTAGTACATACATGTACGAACTCATATATGGCTTTTGATCTTTTTTTTGTGCTTCTTTGGTGGTGGATTTTGTCTTTGCTTTTGCCACGCACTTTTTATATACAAATCAAAACAAAAGCGAAAAAGAAAATACAATGAATTATCTATTTCATTGCACAATGAAATCGTATACAACATATCCACACAACTCACATAGGTTCTGTACTATATGATTTTGCATTCTCTACTCATATGTTTTGAGTTTTCGTGGTCAGTTATTGTGGATAATACTCATTCATTCATTTCACAATGAAAAAGCACACAACATGAACTAATTGTTTTTACGATGAATGTATTCAGCATTCATTTTTCGGCATTCATGCAGCCCTTTAGTATGTATGTATGTTACCGAAATAATAAAGATTTGTTGTGATTTTTATTTATTTATTTATTTATTTATTTATTTATTTATTTATTTATTTATTTATTTACTTATTTATTTATTTATTTATTTATTTATTTATTTATTTATTTATTTATTTATTTATTTATTTATTTATTTATTTATTTATTTATTTATTTATTTATTTATTTATTTATTTATTTATTTATTTATTTATTTATTTATTTATTTATTTATTTATTTATTTATTTATTTATTTATTTATTTATTTATTTATTTATTTATTTATTTATTTATTTATTTATTTATTTATTTATTTATTTATTTATTTATTTATTTATTTATTTATTTATTTATTTATTTGTTTATTTATTTATTTATTTATTTATTTATTTATTTATTTATTTATTTATTTATGATTGATTGATTTATTGATTGATTGATTGATGATGGGCTTTAATGTCTTAATTAACTTTTTACTTTTATTAATACCTCAGCCGAACAATAAGACATTTGATTATACAAAAATAATTATAATAACAATGCAATTCTCGACAGAGTGACAAAAAAAAATTATTGTAATAGTAAAAAAACATGACAATAAATTTTTTTTATTCTGGCTTTGAAAAAAAAAATTGTTTATATATTTTTGGTGATATTTGTCACACTCATAAAAGCATATAATAAGTAATTATTAATTAATGATAATTGTCATGAATTAGAGAATAGCACTGTAAGTAACATTTATATAATAATTAAGATTTACGTAAATTATAATAAATTATCCGCTTTATAAAATATAACCAACTGCTGGAAATTATATACATATGTAACTCTCTTTTAGTAAAATTATGTCACTATTTACAAATTGGAGTTGAAGGGTTGTTGAGTAATGAAATATTTTTAATAATAACAAACGAATCAAAATTAAGCAGATCATCTGCTAATAAATAAAAGTTGAATGCGGTTTTAAATGGAAAAATATAGTCAATTAAACAATTTATCAAGGAAATATTCTATTTATTTCAAAATTTAAATATTCTAAAACATTAACAAATCAAATTATAATGCGCTAACTTTTATTTAAAAAGTCCCAGCAAAAAAAAAAACGATCAGGAGCTTCCAAAAAAAGAACATTTTCATCTCTTCAAAAGTACAACAAAGTGTATATATACTTTTTTGTTACAACTACTTTGTTTCAACTTCTTTAAAATTTAATAATAATTACTTCCAAAAAAATTAAAATTAATGAATTTCTAGCGGGAAAAAAGGTTAATAATTTCTAAGAAAATTTAAATTTTATAAATTTTAAATCATATTCATTATATTTTGATAGCTCTAAAACAGACTTTTTGTTATAAAATTTTATAAACATTGTTTTAAAGGAAGTACTTCAAAAGAAATGAACTAGAAATATAGAAGAAGAACATCTTACCAATAACAATAATGGGTTAGAAAAAGAACTTCTGCAGCTCTTTTTCACCACTAAGTACTTCCTTCAGCTCTTTATTAGTTCCTTTTTTGTTGGGGTGCTACATACCATGTTATATCTTTTGGAATAGAAGGTCCATATGTTAGGAACAATTTTTAAATTTCATATAGTTTTTTTGTTTTTTTTACTCACACGGATCTACTCTAAAATTAAAATTTTTATTTTTTCTACTAAATATGATCCTTAATCAATTTAATAAAAGTTAAGATATTTTCAATTCTGTGATTATTAATATTTAATAATATATATTTTGAGACTTGAAATTCCCTAAATAATAAAAAAAAAACTTGGGCCATTATGCTCAGAATATTGTGTAATTCGATTCGAAAGAAAACACTTTCGAATTTCAATGTATAAAGTATACAAATTCGAAAGATTTTCCTTTCGAATTCAGTTACAAAATAACCCCCAGGTTTTATAGTACTTTGTAATTTTTTGATTAATTTTGTTCAATATTTAAAAAAAGCGACAATTTATTTACAAATATAAACAATATTTGAGATAATTTACTCTTATTTGTATTAATGATCTAGTGATTATTATTTCGCAAATTCTAACTTACTAACAATATCGATGAAAAAATACAGAAAATTCAACATAAATTTTACATACTTGTATAATCAATGAGTCAAATATACAATTGTTAGAACTACTTTTTTCCATTTAATAGTCATATGTATTGCAAATCTAAAATATATAATTTTTCTTCCAAATGTACGCCTCCATCTTCAACTAAGCCATAATTTTTACCGAAAGTGTCCAAATTTTTTTCTTTTATTATTTCGTTATAATATACGATTCTGACCAGTATAATATTGTATACATAAACATATTATTAGTACTTATATCAGGTTATGAAAATATATTTATTAGTTTCTCAGTTATTGCATTTTAAAAATGACAAAAAGCTCTTTGAACCACGCTTTATTTAAAAAACTGAGAAACTAATAAATATATTTTCATAACCTGATATAAGTACTAATAATATGTTTATGTATACAATATTATACTGGTCAGAATCGTATATTATAACGAAATAATAAAAGAAAAAAATTTGGACACTTATATATATATATATATACCGTTTCCTATTTGTTTTCATTTAAAAACGAGAGAAGAAGATATAGTCGGTCAAGCCCGACTATATGATACCCTACACCATTACGATCCACATAATTTTGTTTTTACTTATATACAACTTACTTGTGCTAAATATGAACATAATACTAGCATTTGTATGGGATTTACGCACGTTAATGATTTTCGGGAGATGAATTTATATGGGAGCTATGGTCAGTTATGGACCGATCTTCATAAAATTTGGCAGACGGATTTTTGTTGATATAGAACTTATTTGTACTAAATTTCATTAAAATATTCATATTTTTAAGGCATCTTTATGTGTTAAAACTCTATTCCGGGAGGACATTTGTATGGGGGCTAGGTGAAATAATGGGCCGATCATAACCAAATTCAATCCTTGTGTTGAGAAAAGCATATGTACCAAATTTCATCAAATTATCTTCAAAATTGCGACCTGTACTTTGCGCACAAGCTTTACATGGACAGCCAGCCAGCCAGCCGTCCAGCCAGCCGACCAGACGGACGGACATGGTTAAATCGACTCAGAAAGTGATTCTGAGTCGAACGGTATACTTTAAGGTGGGGGTCCGAAGATTTTTTCTTCTGCACAAACACATAATACCCCAACCACCTTTGGTGGTGTAGGGTATAACTATACCACTTCATTTTCCTTCTTAAATGTAAAAACCATAACCAAACAACTTTGTATATTGACTGCGCAGAACTGTACAGTCGTACTATCCAATTGTTTTTACGTTGCTGAAAAAGGTTTCTACGTTGTGCTGAGCGCACACGATTAAGACGTAAAATCAACTTGGCTGAGTAAAAAACTGAGTGTGTGCGCTGCTTATTTAATTTGACTGCTGAACAAAATAAAAAT
Organism: Protophormia terraenovae; assembly: GCA_951394005.1. NCBI lineage: Eukaryota > Metazoa > Arthropoda > Insecta > Diptera > Calliphoridae > Protophormia > Protophormia terraenovae. The sequence continues at coordinate 101,516,618 of OX596073.1, forward strand.
CAGTTTTGTGTGTGAGCAGCAAAATGTGTTTAGTTAGTATGTGGTGGATAACTAAATCAAGTAAACTTGTTTCAGCAAGATGCTGTAAAAAAAGCAACTGTTTAGAAAATTACGACTGCTTTAAGCAGCCATTCGAAACACTGGTTTTTATAATCTTTTAATAGGGCTAAAACAGAATCTTTGTTAAAAAAAATTTTTGTAAATATAATTAAAAGGAAAGAACTTCAAAAGCAATGAACAGGAAAAATAAAAGAAGAAGATTCCTCCAATGACAACCATGGGTTAAAAAAGAACTTCTGCTGCTCTTGTTCACCACTAAGTACTTTCTTTCAATGACAACACAATGTTAAATTTATATAAATTAGTGCTACTTTTCATAGAATTTCATTAAAATATTACAATTATGAACGTTAAACACCGATCATAACGAATTTCAATAGGCTTCGTTTATATGCCAAAATAATTATTCGTGCCAAATTTCATTACGATATCTTTAAAATTACAACTTGTAATTAGTTCACAGGGTTAACATAGAAAGACAGACAGCCAGACGAATGGACAGACATTAGAGGAGATTAGAGAGTCGTTTCTCTGATGATGTTGGAAAAACTAAATGAGTTAACTAAAGCAAAGTATAATCTTCCAACTACAGTCGAACACGGTTATAACGAACACCGGATATAACGAACTATGGTTATAGCGAACACTTTTCTTCGGTCCCATTGATTTTACCTACATTTTCCATACAAATAACTACGCTTATAACGAACACGGTTATAGCGAACTTTTTTTATAACGAACACATTTTTATGGTCCCAACAAGAATTTTTCATACAAAAAACTACGTTTATAACGAACTCCCACAAATACTTGTTTTAGATCAATGGTTCTCAAATGGGGGTCCGCGACCCATAAGGGGTCCGTAAGGACATACGTGGGGGGTCGCGAAAAGATCCTGAAAAATATTCTTGAACCCACAACTTTTTAATGTAAATATTATGTAGAAGTTTAAATAAAAATTTCAATAAAAGCATGAAACTATTTAATATGGAAAGATATCTTTATACAGTACATCCTTAAATTAATGACAAAAGTAAATCATTTTTATTTTTTTAATGAGTTTTTTTAAGAATCAACTAGCATTATCAGCAAGAAAACCAATGAAGGAACCCGTGCTTCGATTGAAAACATTATGTTGGATAAAGGCAATAATGATCAAATAAAAAAAGTGATACTGTCGAATGACACAATATAAAGAAAACTACGATGTGGCAGGAAAAACGTTTAATTAAAAAGATAAATAGTTTACTTTAATTTTAAGAAACTATACATTTTTTAATTGAATGTATTATGACAACAACTTTTCTTATAAAGTTTCAATGCTCTTTTGGAATTTTAGAATAACATCCTGTGGAATACGATTGTTATAATTTGCACGATTGGTGCGACATCTCAATGCAAAGTACACAAAACTTTTATTTCGCAGAATAGTTTCTTTTCAATATGAATATCGATAAAATACCAGACTCATTTCAAAAAGAGTTAAAATGTAATTCATCTCCTAAATTTTTATTTGAATCAGCAGATTTAAAAGCATTTTAGTTTCTCTGTCCTAAAAGTATTAGAACAATTTTCTTCAACATACATTTTTTTTTGTGTATGGATCTTTTGTGTTCACAGAAAATGATACTACCCAGCAAAAATATATATGTTATTTTAAAGGAAGTACATGTTCACTACTTCCAAAGTATCAATAGGTATACGTTTTCATGATCTTAAAAAGTAATACAAACAACATCCAAAGATGTATTTAAAAATTGATTCAAAATATCTTTTTTTCAAATATGCATAACATGCATAACATCGTGGACATGACTTCCTATTCAGTGAATAGGTATCAAAAAAGGGAACATCTTCATATAACAAGCCTATGATAAATTCATTGGAAACGATCCGAATTTGCACTTTTTCTTCTGTTCTTTTTTTGCTTATTAATATTGTTTTCAAATTATTTTATCTAAATTTTAAACTAGTCAAATTTGTAGTGGGTCGCGCTTACATTACAATGTCAAAAGGGGGTCGCGAAGAAAGATCTTGTGAGAACCCCTGTTTTAGATAAATAAAATTACACATTTCAAAAAAGTCCCAGAAATTTAAAAACTAACAGAAATAAGTTTTATTTATTTCTATTTAAATTACTGGATAAATGGAAATAATATTCATTAATTTCAATTTAAATTAAAGATGAATTTTACATTTATATAACTTTGCTTTTTAACATAACATACATTTATCGAAAATAGCTAATAATAAAACAGAAATTATTTGAGGATTAAACACTAAATATTAGAAAATCGCTATTCCTCAAAAAGTAAGTATCTCAAAACATCGGGTACAAAAGAATACATTGAATTATAAAAAAATATAATTATATCAATTTGAATGATGAATGTAAAAAATATTTTTCCTGATATATTAATTATAAATATTTAAATATTGAAAAATATTTAAAATTATATAATTTAAAAATCATAATATCGCCCATTTTTAAAGGAAAGAAACATGCTTTAATTCTAAATATTAGTATTGTAATGAAATACTTGTATTTTTTTAGCAAATATTTTTTTGGGGGATTTTAAGGATATAACGAACTACGTTTATAACGAACTAAATCTGTCGGTCCCTTCGAGTTCGTTATAACCGTGTTCGACTGTATAAGAGTTTCCCTCTGCATAATTTAAGATGATTTATTTAAAAGAAATAAGCATTTACCATTAAATTATATTATTTCTGCTCAAAGGTGCTCTTAAAAATTTTAAAAATTATATTTGAAGACTTTTATAAATACTAATCTAAGAAAATTCTAAGAATTAGCTATGCTTTTTAAAATGCATTAAAAAGTTATAAATAAAATTCTAACATAACTAAGTTTTATTTTTACAATAAAAATTAAATTAAGTTATTAATTATAAACGCACTATAATAAATTATAAATACATTTGTATCAATTCTATTTCTTCAATGTACTAAACAAAACTTATAAATAATTTCATATTTATGCCAGCAACATTATACTTATTTACATCTACATGTTAGCAGACAAACTTTTAAAAAATATATTTACATATCCTTCTCTATCGATGTGTACATTTCGAAACACATCGAACTACTACCAGGGTTGTCAGATTTTTTTGAGCCTCTGTCGCCAAATTCTTAATCAGAAATCGCAAAAATTAAATTTTATATATATTTTTTTTAAGGAAAACTAAAAAAACTAAAATATTTAGTGCTTCAAATCTTATATAATTTTAAAATGTAAATTCAGCATTAACAAAGTCAATAATAATTTCATTAGCTAATAATAATTGAATAAAAAAATATTAATTTCAATACACTTTTCTGACATACATAGCTGAATTTAGGTCAACAATTTTAAAAATTTATTATATTTTTTACAGAATAATTCTAAAATTATATAATGAAAATTTGTCCTATTAAACTTATAAATTGTTTTGAAGAATTAATTTACTCATGAACGTTTTCTTTTCATTATTGCCCATAAAATCTTAATATTCATATATGAAAGATGATGGAAAACAAATCGTCAAAGATTTATTGAAGATATTTATAAATTAAGGATCTTTATTTTGTTAGTCGGGGTTCATAAACAGAAATTTTTCTTACTGCAATTCTGAGCTCGTAGACGAGAGAGGTTAAGTGAATGTAAATGTTTAGTATTCCCTTCTCTACTCTCTCCTACGAAATCAGAATTGCAGCAGGAAAACTTGCTGTGTGTGATCCCCGACTTAGATCAGGGGTTTTCATAAACTCTTTCTTCGTGCCTTTAAATTTGATAATTTAAAGGTATTTCTGAAAATTCGTAAGTTAAATTTCAAGTTTAAATAAAAATGAATATTCATTTGAAAAAAGGTGATACTTTTTCAATTTCGGGCCTGTGTGAAACGGTAAGAAAGTTCTATGGTAAAAAATATTTTTACTGTGGTGAGAAAAATTTTTATTTCTGCTGTGTGAAATGAAAGCTTTGTAAAATATTGACAAATTAAATTTTTATTATTAAAAAAATAAAAAAAAAAATAAATGTACAAACAGAAAACAAAAAATAAAACACAATTGCAAAACAAAATGATTCATTTCCATTTCAAATCCTTTTTGAAAGCAGAACTCCTATTTGGGGTCATTTTATGTCTATTTAATATATAATGTATATATGAATAAATGTGTTTGAAAACTTAAAATAAAATTTTTTTTAAATATTTTACATTTTTTAAATATTTTCTATAACATTTAAAACTTCAAAAATTTAAATACATTTGTCAAAACTTTTACTAGCCCCATGAGCTAGTAAAATTTTATTCACCTCATTACAGTAAAAAATTTACTAACATGCATACTTTTCTATCGTTTCACACAAGCCCTTCATAATAAATGTTATTCCTAAATAATTCTCAATATCCAAAAATAAATTAATACTTAAAGATACAAATTATTGACATATTCTCAATTTGATACTAAATGCTTTTGTTAAATCAGGCTATTTTTAAGAAAATAGTAAAAACATTTGATTTTAATTAATTATAAGATAAAACCTTTGTACTTAAAAATGTATTTTAAAATTGCTAATAAATGTCATTTGCCAAGGACGAAATATCATTAAATGTTTTTTACAATTTGCAAAAATTACTAGAACGATAATAAAAATCATGCACAAGTAAAGTTTTAGAATTTTTACTATATATTTTTGGCAATTTTATAAGTATGGAGAAATTAATATACATATGTGTGTTATCTGTTTAAAGAAATACTTTTAATTTTATGTTCAAGCAAAAGGTCTTAGCGACCACCTAACAATTTTTATACGGACCCCCATTTGAGAACCGACGTTTTGGATAGAAAAATACTAAAAATAGACGTTGGCTAGTAAAACGTACTAGTTTTTCTATGCGAATACCTATTAAATAAAATTTTAAAAATTAGCCAAATATATCGCCACCTTGTTATAAATCGCCAAAAAATTCGCCATGTCGCAAAACGGAAAATTCAGTCGCCAAGAGCAATTAAAAATCGCCATGTTTGGCGAAAAATCGCCACATCTGACAGCCCTGACTACTACTTATCTACTAGGGTATCCAATCGATTAACCGTCATTCGGTTATCCGGTTAATTTTTGTCGATTAACTGTCCGAATAATTTAAAACTGTATATTTTCGAATAACGAATAAACCGAATAATTTGTGTCGAATAACCGGTTAATCGAAATGTAGTTTTCTTGAGTTATAAATTAGAAAATATTTTATTTTTATGATATATTTATATAAACTACATTTTTTAAAGAAGTCTGTTACATTCAGTAAAAATAAATAACAATAAATTTCAGTGAGGTACAGAAGTAATAAAAAAGGATCCAGTATATATAGAAAGATTTATATTAATTGCTATAAGACGTTTATATTCACATGTTATCTTTACAAAAAATATAAAGAAAAACTGAAACAAATGGAAAACAATGTTATGTATAATTTTCTTTATTAAAATAGTAATAAAAATGAAACCTAATTTCCTTGAGCCGTTAAAAAAAAAAAATTATAATGTTCATTGCAATTCTGCACAAAATCGTGAACATGACATTACATAACACAGATATAAAAAAATGGAATTCATTGAAAATAATACGAATTTGTACTATTTGTGGATCACAAGTTTAGTATCATATTGACTTCTTTGGATGCTTTTTTTGTTGGGATATAATGTTTTATAAAAAGCGACAAGAAAAGCTATTAATATTATATCTTCATAAATAATTAAACTTCTGTCAATAGAAATCCTTAAAAGATTACTTTAAGTAAAGTAAATTCAAAGTTACACAAGTAATAATACTTTCAATTATCATCTAAATGAAAACCAAAAATATAATTTAGACTATTTAAATAAAATATAATTCTTATACGGAAAAATATCTACACTTACATGAAAAAATTATTAAATAAAGCGGAATTAAGAGAATATTTTATAGTGTTAGCTAAAAAATTAAAGTTTTTCATACAATAGTTACGAAATGATTCTCTTGTAAAAGAATTTGATCTTATATTATGTTTCTAAGTAACTATTTTAATATATTAAATGTTATAATTTGTGTAATTTACATGTTTTACATAATATAAAAACCTTATTCGGTTAATCGAATGATTTGTCAATAATCGGTTATTAACCGATCAACTTTTAACCCCGAATAATTATTTGTCGAATAAACCGATTAATATGAACACCCGAATAATTGGATACCCTATTATCTACTTAGTTTAGTAAATTTATCAACATATGTTGCTAATAAGTAGCGAACACACCTTGTCGTGGTGTGTTCGATGGTGACCACCAGTGTTGCCAGTTTATACTTTCTAAGGCTAAATCTAGCCTTTTTATTTTGCTTTTAGCCTCAAAATTTTCGTTTTAGCTTCTAGCTTTTTTCTAGCCTTATTAACATAGCCTTAAAAAAGCTAAAAATTTACTAATATTATATTTACAAAATCATAAAATTTAAGTAGGAGTCGCAAAGCAGCTCTGGGTGGATAAACATCTACCGCGTCATCGTCATTATCGCTTAAGGGCGATCAGGCTGTACTTCGTTTTTTTGCCTTCGAGAGTTTTGCGTCTCACTCTCGCATTTGGCTAATGTTATACGCGTCGTATAACTGTACCGCGTTACGGTTCTTCGAGGCTTTGCATTAACCATATGCAATTATTTTGAATTCTGGAAATTTCTATGGTTTATCGTGGTGGAGTACCAAACAAAACTCAATTTTGAATACGAATAGGAGTTGAATTCGAGGACTCCGGCTTCCTGCGCGAAGGTGTGGGTCGAAGGCAGTTTTTTCGGAGGAGGCTCCTCAGGCGTTTGCCGTAATTAGTGATGGCGTTATGGATAATTCCGAGGCCAAATAATTCCTCTTCAATGGTATAATTCTGTTGAAGGGGTAACTTAAAGAACAAACAAACAAACAAAATTTAAGTATTTTTGTGTACTAATTCGCACAAAACATCGAAACTATCTACATTTAATGAAAATTTTCGCCTGCGGCGCTTCATTCTACAAAAACATTAAAATTATTTTTTAACAAAATGTATGACCCATAGAAACTATTTATGTTATATTTATAAATTCGCTAATATATATTAAAGAAATACCAAAAACTAATGAGAACAAAAAAGCAAGTGCGTTTTAAATAAAACAATATACTAGATTTTTTTCTGGCTTTATTTTTTAGGACATTTAGTCTTTTCTGACCTTTTTTAAAGCCTAATTTAGCTTCTTTTTTTCTGGAGTCCTGGCAACACTGGTGACCACAATCAAACTCAACATAGTTGCATACCATTGTCAACCTTTATCAACATTCATATTGAGGCGAACACACACACATGCATTCCATATACAAATTAAGATATGATGTTTCAGAAAAACTTACGGAATAGTAGTCATAAAAACTGTTCATATTATTGTCTATAACTTTTTTCCTACTGAACCGATTTAGCTTTTTTAGGAATTTTTGATTTTGATTTTTTTTTATATGAACCAATTTTCTTTTTATAGGAAATATTAATTAAAATTTAATTTTATACGAAATTTATTTTAAAAATAATGTTTGTTAAATTTCTCTTTATTAAACATTTTTAATGATTATTAGCTCTTTATAGAAAACTTTCAATACATTTTCTATTTAGAAAAAAAAAAAAAATTATAAAAAACATAAACTATATAATTATAATAATTTTAATAATAATAATTTTTTAATATTAAAACATTTTGGGGACAATATTGGGGATTTACATTTTAAAATGGAGATTTCTTAACATCATAAAACTGTGTTTCTTAACATCATATTAGGGTGATCGACGCGGTTTTCCAACCGGTTTTAAAACCGGTTTTTTCAGTCAATGTGCTGTCGGTTTTTTCAAAATGTTCATTTTTCGAATGTCGAATAGACCGGTTTTTTTAAACACAAAAAAACGGTTTTAAAAATATCATTTTATTTCAGAAAACTTGTACTAAATAGTGATAGTGATATTTGAAAATTTAGGAATAATTTTTTAAATATTCATAAAGATTTCTGATTTCTTATGTTTTTAAAATATAGTTTAAGTCTAAATTGGAATTTATTCTGTAATATTAAACAAATAAATAATTAATAATTATCCTGTATGACCCCATTTAATTTTTTTGATCCAATACTTCCTTTATTTTTTAAAGGTGTTGTGTTAAAAAAGTTTCACTTGTAGAATCGTTTCAATTGAGACAGGCTTCCATATTAAGCCATGGTTTCTGTTTATGCTAACTAAAATTTAGATGATTTTTTCTACAATTTTGAAACATAATTATCTTCTAGTCATCTAGATATACAATTTTCTTAGCATTTTTTCTCTTTCCAGAGCTTTCTGAAGCTACCAAACGACGTAGAAAATTAAAATTTGGCTTAATTATAAAACTTTTAGTCCAACAAATCCTAATGGAGCCATATTTTGAAATTTTTATCAGGGAGCGGATATAAGAGGATTTATGTGTCTTTTTCTAAGAATTTTTTCTCTTTCCAGATCTTTCTAAAGCTCCCAGAAGACATAGAAAATTAAAATTCAGCTTAATTATAACCCTATTCGTCCTACAAATCCTAACGGAGCCAGATTTTGAAATCTCTATCAGGGAGCGAAAATACGTGGATCTATATATATGGATTTAAATATATCTTTCCTAAGAATGTTTCCTTTCCAGAGCTTTCTGAAGCTCACAGACAACGTAAGAAACTACAAAACGGCATACTTATAAAACTATTCGTTCAACAAATTCTAACAGTGCCAGATGTTTCTATCAGGGACCAAAAAGTCTGTTTTGATATTAAGAACTTTTGAGTTGCTATACTTATTGTTTGCTCTCCAAATCCTATATCAGTTTTTTATAGGATTTGGAGAGCAAATTGTTAGGCTTTTACGCTTGTATTTAATAAATTTTAACTTAATTATAAGAATTGATTTCTATAAGAAATGTAGTCTTTTGATATAAATATTAACTTCTGCAAAAAACTGGTTAACCGGTTTTTTCTGAATTTCAAAAAGTGCAACCGGTTTTTTTAAAATACCAACTATTCGAACTATTCGAAAACCGGTTTCTCAAAAAAGTCGAATAATCGATCACCCTACATCATATCAACGAACATCTATGAGTTTTATAATTCAGAGAAATAATTCAGTAACTAAAGAACCGTTAGAGGTAACTCAATAAACCCCCTAGCGGGTCAGGGGGAAGTGAGTGGCCCTCCAAAGTTGCCCATCTCGGGTATGTCATTTTTTAAAAAAATCGCCAAAAATTCAAGTTGCAAACAATTATTTAAAAAATCATGTTGAAACTATTATGCTCTTATGTATATAGAATGCTGCAGCACACATTTACTATGGAAATAAAGGAAAATGTGCACATTTCGCTGAAGGGTGGTCAAGTTTCAGTAAGTATTACTTAAAAAATAATAATATGCAAATAATAAAGTATTTGACCTTTGTCCCTAACTCCGCCGGATTTACTTTACACGCATTAACATTAAGATTTCTTTTGAAAGCATTAAAAAAATGATAAAGCTCAGAACAAAAAACTAATTTTATCACTGAATAAATATTGCCACCTTTTTGGAAAAAAACACAAAAAATTTAAAATTTTTTTAAAGTTCCAAATTTAGATTAATATAACTTTTTAACGGATTCATATAATTATATGATTCTTGCAGTAGTATTATTTAGAATTTTATAGGAAATCTGGCAAACATTTTAAAAAAAATCTAGGGGAAAAATTAGGCCCGCCATGTTTAAAAAACTAGAAAAAGACGAGGCTAAAAATGAGGTAAAAATTTATTTCGACCCGAATATCTCTTAAACTAAAAGAGATAACCTACACATGTAAGCGTACTTTTTGTAGAGATTTACAATGACTATCTATATATAAAATTTCTTTTCTGTCATATCATAAATGAATTTTTGGCGATTTTTTAAAAAAATGACATACCCGAGATGGGCAACTTTTGAGGGCCACCCACTTCCCCCCTGACCAGCTAGGGGTCTGTACTCCTCCAAATCAACTCGAAAACACCTCGGCTCTGACCATGTGAAATTTTATTGAGTTACCTCTAACGGTTCTTTAGTTACTGAATTATTTCCAAAAAAAAGCGTTTTGGAACCACTGTGGAGCATTACTTTCTTCGTTTGATCATTATTGTCTTTATCAAGCATAATATTTTCAATTAAAGGTTGATTTCTTAGAATTTTCTTAAAAGAAATCATTTTAGAAATAAAAAAACTTTACGCTTGTCTTTAACGTGGGTATATTTTGTAAAAAGATGTATTTCTATTTTTAAAAAGTTTCATGCTTTTATTGGAATTTTCATTTAAACTTCAAAATAATATTTACGTTAAAAAATTATGCGTTCAAGATTAATTTTCAGAAACTCTTCGCGACCCCCATGAATGACCTTACGGACCCCCATTTGAGAACCGTTGGTTTATATGGACCAATCTTTACGAAATTTCGTTTTACATATTTATAATAATATAAAACTTCTCTGTGCCAAATTTCATTAAATTATTTTCTATATTAAAGGTATCGATTTAGGAAGTGATTCTCAGTCGAACGGTATACTTTAAGGGGGGGGTAAGATGATTTTTTTCTGTGCGTTACAAACATCTGCACAAACTCATAATACACCAACCACCTATGGTGGTGTAGGGTATAATTATATAAGTAGCCCGGAACAAAAAACAAAATTTATAAGTTCCCACCTTTTTGAAAAAAATATATGAAATTTTTTTAAAATTCCAAATTCAGATTATTATAACTTTTTATCAAATTCATATATTTATATGATTCTTGCAGCAATATTATTTAGAATTTGGTAAGAAATCTGGTGAATATTTAAAAAAATGGGGTCAACATTAAGCCCGTAAAGTTAAAAAACGAGGCTAAAAATGAGAAAGAAATTTATTTCGACCTGAATGTCCCTTAAACTAAAAGAGATAACATACACATGTAAGTGTATTTTTTGTAGAGATTTACAAGGACTATCTATATATAAAATTTCTTTTCAATCATATCATAAATACATTTTTGCGATTTTTTAAAAATTGGCCAACTTTGGATGGCCACAAACAGGGGATTTTTTTTTTTAAATTACATATCCGAGGTGACCAATTGTGGAGGCCTACCCTCTACCCCCGTGAACCGCTATAGGCCTGTACTCCTACGTATCAATCCGAAAGCTCCTCAACTCTGACCATGTTTTATTTAGATATCTCCAACGGTTCACAAGTTACAGAATATTTCCAAAAAAAATCGATTTAGGACCACTTTGGCCTGTAATTGGTATCGTGACTCCTTAAAATAATTTTACATCTAAAATGCATGCTTGATGTATGAGAATTTTGATTTCTTCATAAAGCATTTAACATAGTTGTCACAGTTGTCCACAAATTTGAATCAAACGATATTAATCTTCTATCTGATACTCTAATATGCAAATTTTGTATGAAACTTGCTAAATTTTCAATTTTAAAAATCCAATACATATGAGGCTTAACAAATATGAATGTAGATTAGTGAGTCGAGGGAAATTGTTATCATTTTCCGTTTTAATGAGCTGAACACAGGCACAACATTAAACAGTTTTTAAAATAAAAAAAATAAAAAAAAACCTTAAAAAGGGTATTTTTTATTAAATCTGGTAAATTTTTTAAATACTAAAAACAAAAAAAAGTTAATAACTAATCATAAGTGTGTTTTATAACATGTTTGCTAAAAAATTCAAAAATTTGTATCTATGATGTATTAAAAGTACTTTTACGAACTGAAATTTATGCTAAAAAACTATATGAATATTTTTTATAATAAGAACTGATATACTGATAATTTTAAATATCATTAAATTTTCTTTTAAAGGGACTTTCGTACTTTAAAGAGATAATGTAAAAGAATTCTTTAAAAAGTTGAGATATTATTTGTTTGCAATTCAATTTATTATTGGGAATAACAATTAAACATAATCACCCAAAATAATAGAAACAGACGACAATCGAACAAAATAACGACTTTATGGAGCTCCTCAATAAAATGTCGATAGCTTTTTTTCGAGAATTTTTATATTTAAACCAAGCACTCGAAAACATTTTATTTTTCAATCAATATAAATAAATATCTTTACTGTTCAAAATGTTTTTTCATCTGTTGAAAAAAAATTTGAAGGTTTTTTTAATATAAATATCAATCATGATAAAAAAAAAATAAATATGTATCTTTAAAAATAAATATCAGTATGGAAAAAATTTTAAATGATTGTTTTTATACCCTTCACCACAGGTGAAAAGGATATACACATCTGCTCAAAATACTAGGTGTGATGATATTGAAGTGGCGATAACTTTGGAAAATACTCACATTATTTTTCTTTTAGTAAACAACTTGATCCATTCAAATTGATTACGTATACATTTTCGATTTAGATACCAAAAATTGTTGCTCATAATAATAGATACAGTTAATTAATTTGTAATTTTATTCATATTAAATCAAATTCTTTTCTACTTTTCTGATTGTTTCTATGTAGGTGGAAAATATAATAAAACGAGAGAAAAAGTTATAGTTGGTCAAGCCCGACCATATGATACCCTACACCATTGTGTACATTATAATTCGGGGAGGGGTCTTGACTTGGAGTCAGATGTGGACTGATACTAAGTGTAAAATAAAACATACGAATACAGAATATTACGTTGATGCTGACATTTATATGAATTTATTCACTTTTGGGTGATTCTCGAAAGAGGGCCTTATATGGGAGCTATGGTAAATTTTGGACCGATCTATGTAAAATTTGGCACTATCATTTATGTTCATATAAAACTTATTTGTGTCGAATATTAACTTGATACTAACATTTTAATGGGATTTATGCCCGTTAAAGTGATTTTCTGAAAAGGGGTTTATATGGGAGCTATGGTTAATTATGGACCGATCTTTTTAAAAATTGGCACACTTATTTAGACTTATATAGAACTTATATGTTCCAAAACTGCCAAGTAATTGCTTGAAATGTCAAATAGGGGCTCAGGAAGACATCTAAATCCTTATCTAAAAAGCTACTCGTATTAGACCTTTTAAAACAAACCCAGAAACAGAAAGGAGGATTATTGTATTGCCAAAAAAGGACCCTTTATTTTCATTGAAGGCTATTTCCGCCATAATTTTTAATGAAGTAGGTCCGCAAACAGTGTGGCTTTGTCTTTTACAAAACAAATTTCCGGAAAAAATTGCCAGAAAAGTTCCATCAATGCATATACAAAACTTTAAGATACTGTTAAAACTTCTTAAAATACATTTACTTTAGTCCGAATGTATACGCGGAAAAAATGGAGAGACATAATATTTTCTGTCGAAATGAAAACTAATTTGTTAGGAAATAACTTCCGAAGAAGTATTCGTCACCCTGTAAAAAAAATTCCACTTTAAATTCAAAAATACAGTGGGACCTCGATTATCCGTGATTCGATTAACCGACAAAGTCGATTATCCGGGAAAGAAAATTTGTAATTGTTTTATTTTTTCCATCCATTTAATTTTTTTTGCATCGATTAACCGTGATTACTTCTATTATCAGGGATTCTAAGCATAATTTTTTTTCGATTGCTTTTGAACAATCAAACACAATGTGAATAAAACAAAAAAAGGGAATTCCCTCGTTTGAATAAAATGAATCAGAGCAAGATTAAATCCAAGTTTACTGCATTCATGAAAAGCTAGTTAACGAAAATATGAATTTGAAAAAGAAGAAACAAACCATTATGTATTGTTCACTGTTTTTTTCCAAAATTATTATTTTTTCCTTGTATTATTTAAACATTTACATATATTAAATCCTTGAATAATTGAATAAATAAAAAAAAATAAAAATACTACTCAAAATTTTTACTCAATTAACAGGAAAAATTGATTATCCAGAATGCTTCCGGTTCCGACCATTACGGATAATCGAGGTCTTACTGTATTACTGTTTCATAGTGAGGTGAAAATATAAAAGTTTGGGAATGCTTTTAATTTAATTCAAATGGTCCTATTTATCATATTCACCCCTATCGTGAATAACAAGTGGAATTTTTGTTCCCATGAAATTTTTATTCCCCTCGAAGGGAAAAATGCTATCGTGAATCTCCCGTGAAAAATTTGTCACGCTATCAGTTCTCAGTGAATGTAAAAAGGAAGAAAATTAAAATCAAAGTAAAGTTTTTTTCAAAAATATACACGTACATACTAATATTTTAAAGAAAAGTGAAAAAAAAACAAAGCAAAATATTTAGTGTAGGAGTGATAGTTTTATTGCAACATTAGTTTATTGTACTATTTAACTTTTATGTAGAAAATAATTCGGCTAATTTTTGGAAACCTAACAAAAAAATAAAAAATAATAAAAAATAATTATATAATAATTATATAATTATAATAATTATAATTATAATTAAAGTGTACAATATGTTCAGAATTGGAATAATAATTTTATTTTATGATGAGCAATATATCAGTTTGTGTCTTATTAACTGATCGTGCCCTTAAAATAACTTTAATATCCGAATTATAAGAAGATCTACTTACATTTTCTGTTGTTCCCCAGTAAAAATAAAATGAACAAATTGAAGGGAAAAGTGAAAAACTCGGGGGGAAAAAAATCATTCACGATTAGGGGAATTTAATTTTTAATATGAAATTATTCACGGGGAATTTTTTCACGATTGCAAATTTAGGGAAAACATTTCGAGGGAAAATGTATTCATGATAGGGGTGATTGATAATTGGGTACTGGGATGTATTGAGATATTGCACAAAACGAAAACGAACTCTTTGCGGACCTGTTCCATCAAAAATTTCAGCTGAAATAACCTTTAGAGAACTGAAGGTTTCCCTTTTTGCCTATGAAATAATCCTTCTATCCGGTTTTGGGATTATTTTATGAGGTCTATTACACGCTTCAATCGTTCGGTTTTATGTAAAGCATTATGTAGAAAACATAGATAATTTCCTAAACCCCTACTTGCAACTTCAAGTAACAACTTTTTATTATACCCTACACCACCATAGGTGGGAAGGGTATTATGCGTTTGTTTGCTGATGTTTGTAACACCCAAAAATATTGGTCTAAGACCCACCTTAATTTATACCAATCGGCTTAGAATCACTTTCTGAGTCGATTTAACGATGTCCGTCCGTCTGACCGTCTGTCCGTCCATGTAAACCTTGTAATCAAACTACAGGTCGTCATTTTGGTTATGATCGGTTCATTATTTCACCTAGCCCCCATACAAATGTCCTCCCGGAAAAGGGTTTAACAATCATAAATCCCTTAAATATAGCAATATTTTAATGAAATTTGGCACATATAAGTTTTATATAAGTCTAAATTAGTGTGCCGATTTTTAAAAAGATCGGTCCATAATTAACCATAGCTCCCATATAAACCCCCATTAAAATTTTAGTATCAAGTTAATATTCGACACAAATAAGTTTTATATAAACATAAATGATAGTGCCAAATTTTACAAAGATCAGTCTATAATTTTCCATAGCTCCCATATAAGGCCCTCTTTCAGGAATCACCCAAAATTGAATAAATTCATATAAATTTGAATTTATCAACGTAATATTCTGTATTCGTATGTTTTATTTTACACTTATGAGTATCTATATCTTTTTCTCTCGTTTTTCTATTGGTTTGAACAATTTTTCTCTCCTATTTGGTACAATGGTTGTTTTATCCAATTTCTATGTAAGAATGCTATTTCATAATAATATTTTCAATCTAAATGCAACTGTCCTTATTCTATTATGTAAAAATAATCAAAAAAGGACAATAGAATTCGGCTCAATATAAAAAATTTTAAATAAATTAACTGTATCTATTATTATGAGCAACAACTTTTGGTATTTAAATCGAAAACGTATGTGTAAATCAGTGATGCGTACACACACTACTTTACACTTGTGTGTTTTTGCTGCTTCCTTCCTTCCGACTTCGCTTCTCTTGGAAGGACCATAAGAAGTTGTATTTTTTTTTTTTTTTTTTAATATATTTTGTTTTAAACAACAACAAATCTATTTATAAAAAGTACATTATTTTAATTCCCTTCTCATAGAAGGAAAGAAAGACTACAGTATTTGAAAAAGCAAAACCATGCAGAAACCGTTACAAAAACAATATCAAAATTCAAAGCAGAAATTCCAAAAAAAAGAATGATAAATCATTTAGTTGTCTCCAATTCTTTGTTTGAATAGGATGTGATTTTCTAAGTTAATTATATTTTTTATTTATGGTTTTTATTATAAGTATTTTATTTAAAACTTAATCGTTTATATTATATCTTTATATTTTTGACAAAATAATTTAACAAAAATTTTAAGTTTATTCAGGAATATTAAATAAAAAATAAAAAATTTCTATACAAATGTCATTTTCAAATAATTTGTCTTATATCGACTTAAGATGTTTTGTCAAAAGTTAACAGAAAGGTTTTTTTAGTATTGAATTTTGTTTTTTTAAGTTTTAAACATTTTACAATAATTTAAAATAAAAATGAAATTGAAAAAAGATTCGGCTGTGCCGAATCTTTGATACCCTTCACCATATTACCATCTTACCATCTTATCGACATCATATTACCATATTACCGACAATTAATAAAATTTTCGCCTTAACGTATGCTTGCATATTTTCTAAATCTAAATTTTTTTCAAACTACGAAAATTTGAATATGAAAAAAAAAAAACAATCATAACAGGCTTTGCTTTTAAAAAAGAAACAACAACAATTCCATATATATTTATTTTTGTATGTACAAACTGACTGAATACACAAAGAACAACAACAACACTGTTATTCATTATATTACTGCTGTTGCTAACTAAACTACTTGTCTATACAAAAAACAAAAACGTCACTAATAGTCATTACAATGCTTAATATACATGTTTGTGTATGTATTTATGTATATTCTTAACAGATATGTTTTAGTTTTTAAAAATAAACAACTACAATTCCATATCTATTTATTTTTGTACAGACTGCATATACAACGAACAACAACAACAACACTGTTATTCATCATATTACTGCTGTTGATAACTAAACTACCTGTCTATACAAAAAACAAAAAACGTCACTAATAGTCATTACAATGCTTAATATACATGTTTGTTGGTGTATTTATATTCTTAACAGATTTGTTTTTGGGCCATAACTCTGTTGATTATGAACGAATTTGGTTTATTAAAAAAACCGAAATTTTATAAAAATATTTATGACTGATCTATATAAAAATAAAAATCTATAGCTTGAACAAGGGCTTCAAAAATAAAAAATTCGTTTTCCCCGATATCTCAGTTATTACTGAACCGATTTATTTAATTTTTTCAGAACAAAAATTCAGAAAATAATTTTCGAGCCCCCTTTAAAAATTCGAAGTCCCTGGTGTATGCAAAGGCTTCAGAAACTAAAAAACCGGTTCTAAAAACCGGTTTTTAAAGCATATCTCCACTATTTATAAACCGATCTTCCTGATTCAAAAAACCAAAATTTTATAAAAATATTTGTGACCGATCTGTATAAAAATAAAAATCTATAGCTTAAACCAAGGCTTCAAAAAATAAAAAATGCGTTTTGTCCGATATCTCAGTTATTACTGAACCGATTTATTTCATTTTTTCAGAACAAAAATTCAGAAAAAAATTTCCGAGAATTCTTTGTAAAAACGAAGTCCGTAGTGTATACAGAGGCTTCAGAAACTGGAAAACCGGTTCAAAAAACCGGTTTTTTAAACATATCTCCGCATTGTATGAACCTATCTTGCTGAATTCCAATAGCAAAGTTCTCGAAAGCATTTCCGATCGTTTGACATACATATTATATATGTCAGTTATCGTTGGGCTTCATAAACGCCATTTCAACCGACACACGGACGGACGGACGGACATGGTCCAATCGTCATCGCTTCTTACAAGGATTCCGAAAATATAAACTTTTTTGCTCTCCGACGAAAATTGTGGAAATTACAAACGGAATGACAAACTTATATATACCCTTTACACCTGTGGTGAAGGGTATAATAATATATATTTTATATAAATAGAAAAATATTTTATTAATAGTGTAGAAGGCTTTCTGTAGAAGGACTCTTTTTAGTACTTCTACAGAAGGCCTGCTTGCAGTTTTCAATAAAAAGGTATTTTAGAAGTTCTGTATCGGGTCGCGAATGTGTAAGGCCTACCTCCCAATGACATCGCGTGTAAAAATGAAATGAACATGGAATGCAGGGAGAAGGTCTTCTGGACATAAAAAAGGCCTTCTAGTAGGGCTCTTTACCCCTTCTTTTTACCACTGGGCGAGATTGAATGAACGCAGCTCAAGTTTACACTGAAAAAAGTCTTTATTTGTAGAAAGTAAACACCCAAATAACGAAACATATGTTAACCTTAATTTTTGTTATTGACGACTTTAAGTTTTCTTAAGAAAATTGTTTTTTTGTTATTTCTGTTTAAATACACCTCCCGTAAATAAAAAATTAGATATGATGGCAATATTAAATGTATAAAAAAGAAATTAGTTTCCCATTTTTCATCAAACATTTTGCTTAGTGTATTTTTTTTGAAGTTGTGAGCGAAATTCTGCGTAAGCAGAATTCCTTCCCTGGAATTTTGTCCGGGATTCCCGTGAATTTTAAAAGCACTTAAATGGAAGACAGCTGCTTGAATTTTAGCAAAAATTTATACATTTTAGTAATTTTTAAACAAAATTAAACTAAAAATTCAGCTAGGAATTAAATCTTAACGGTTATTCCATTAGTATGTTTTTGTGTACAATATATAAAACGGTTTATTTGGGATGACTTTATGGCATTCATTCAATTAAGCATCTTAATAAAATGTCAGCACTAAAAAACAGCTAGTGAAAACTGATTAATATAATATTTTAGACATTTTAAATGTGTAACTATTTGTTATAAGTTGTCAGTAGTATAGACAACATGCGAAATTTGTCTCATAGAAATTTGACAAAACATTAACATTAAATCATTAAATCCTTAATTATTCATATATTTTTTAACTGGAAAGCTACATATAATATTCTCTGTTATGTATGAGATCGTCTGGTCTGATCTACAATATGAAATCGAATGTTTTATTAGGAATATTAATAAACAATAAATTAAAACTTACAGGTCCAAAGTTAATTTTTTCAAGCTAAATTTAAACCTACCTTAAAATATGAATAAGGTCATCATTTGTAACACTTTAGTCAAAATATAAGCTAAGTTTAAATTGGATTACGATATTGAAGCTACAAACAATTAAATAGCGTTTGAACTCACGTTTGAATCGAAAAAGTGACCACAGCCACTTCTTTAAGAATTAATAAATTCTTTTAAGTGGACTTTAAATAAATTTAAATTTTATAATGATTTACGAAATTAGCTAAAAATTTGATTGAATGATATCATTGCCTGAGTAAATATTTTTTTAGTAAATTTCTGACATTTCTATTTTCTGTCCTTAATACATTTTTTTATGGTTCATATCATAGAATAGAACTAGAAGTTTATGTGAGAGCTACCCTATACTAAATTTTCAAAAAATTTACTCATTTTTTTGAAAATACAAAAACAAAATATATGTGACTACATGTATTTTGTTTTTGTATGAATTAGGTTTCTGACAATTGAATTAGGTTTTTTTCTGTCACATAAATATCTAGTTGTTAATCTATGGTTCATATCTTTTAAATAAAAATAATTATTATTATTTTTTTTGCTTAATATTGGGGGGATTCACAAAGTGTGCTATCATGTCGTATTGTCATAATGTCATAACATTTTACAAAGGAAAAGCAATAACAACATTTTTTAGACATTGAAATATTTTAGGACATATGTCCATACGACATGATAGCAATAATAATTATATTTTTTAGTCCGGGATCCCGGGAATCCCGGGAAGTCAAAAAATTTTTCCCGCTTTCCCGGGAAATCAAAAAGTCCGGGAAATTGCGATCCCTCTAAGTGTATCTATTATTTTGAGCAGATGTGTATATAAGTTTGTCGTTCTATTCGTAATTTCCACAATTTTGGTCGGAGATGAAAATTTTTATATTTTCTTCATCCTTATAAGAAATTATGTCTATAGGACGTTGTTTTTCAACCCGGTTTTCGATTTTCTGAAAAGCTTATAGAAGCTAAAAACTTCGTTTTTATAAAACAAAATCGAAATTTTTTTTCTGAATTTTTATACAATCTCAATCGGTCCATTAGATATCAGTCAAAACACATTTTTGACCAATGTTCAATCCTTATTTAATGCGCGCTTCTCTTATAGTTGTTGTTTTTTTAATGGGTACTGAAAAACAACAACAATAAGCTAAGGCATATATGGTTTTGTCAACTTTTTGAAGAACCTATGTAAGTTAGAGACTTTGTTCTTTAACTGAAAATTCGAAAATTTTTTTTTAGATTTTTGTGAATTAAGTCGGTCCAGTATTAACCGAATTACAGGCCAAAACTCGTTTTTACGATTTTTGCAGCTACTATTAAAGCTATAGACTGCATAAATTTATCATAAATATTTTTTACGAATTTCGGTTTTTTTAAATCAGCCAAATCGGTCCATAAATTTTCCACCATACCCTTTTTTTAATTTAATATTGTTTTACATGTAAAAAATATTTGTTCATCAAGGAAGTGGTTATACATACAGTGCATTTCAACTGAATATGCTCAAGATTTTCGTTACATTAAAACTCGTATTATTTTTAATATAATGAAGATAGTTCCATTTTTTTAAATTGATTTCTAAAGTCTTGAGTGCACGCAAAGAAAAAACATGGTTGGTCAAATCATAATCGGTAACTATCATTAATGTTTAGGTTTATGATTCCCTCAATCATATCAGTTATTATACCCTTTTGTGAACATAATATTGTCCTATCCAATATTAATATAATATGGACCTCACAATCATAACATTTATATGTGATAGTCCTCACAACCATACTGCATAAATATAACATGATCCCTATATTAAATATTATAATACCCCCAATCATAATACTATGCATACGGTTAAAATGTATTTTTATTTATTATTATTTTTTTAATTTAAATTTTGCGAATAGAAAATAATTAAAAAACAAATACCACAGCCTTCACTGGACGATTTCGTTCAAGAAAATTCATCTTCACATTCACACACCTAAAAGAAAATTGTAGAAATACATTTTTTTTATTATTATTTTTATATTTGACCGCACTGAATTATTGATATTTATTGTACTTACCGAAAAATATTTCCAATTTGAAATGTGGCCATTGATGATTTGCTCCGTCAGCACTCCGTGGATCTCGTTATTAAAAAATAATAAAGTTTTTTAATAAAAATTTTGTGAACTTTTTTAAACGTTTTTATTTACTTTACGTCCGTCACATTTAAGATTTCATTACTGAATGAGTAAATTATTTCGAAAGAGAGATAACAATAAAGACGAGCATATTATTGTCACCCCTCGCATTAAAATATTACATACAAATATTTCATTGAAATAATATGTTACTATGAAACATATTATTCTTTTAGTACACCGACTTTATATTATTACAAAGTATCATATGTTAAAATGATCAGAACAAAAAATAATTGATTCAGCTTAGTCTAAAACACAATAATTTGATTGTGTTAGCCATATAAACTACTTAGGAACATCACTTGATTTCCGCGAGCATTTCGGAATCATGTTTTTTCTTTGCGTGTGCTAAGATGTTTAATAGCAAAAAATAATTAATAACGAACTTAGTACAATTTTTAACGGATTTTCTTCCAACAAATGTATTTCTTAAGGCAATTTTTTGGTTTCATCTGAATAGGTTCATTAAGAATAAAATCAATTTGCGTCAAGTATTTGTTGAATTCGCCCATAATTTAAAACTGGTCGCGTAAAAAAATTTTCATTAAAGAAAAGAACAAAATTATAGCATGTGCACAATTCAGGCTTAATCTATGAAATATGGCGAAAAAAAAATTAGCGAAGTTAAAATATTTTCAACAACTTTTTAGGAAATCACTCCCGCTATGGAAAAAACATGAAAATAGGTACTTATAAAGCAACAACGAACGCTGACAGAAGATTCACCATTCGAGTTGCCTCCAATTCTCAAATCAAATTCAAGTCAAAAATTAAACAAAAATCAGGTATTTTAGCAAGTGTTTTACCGTAAAACGTGTTATTCGAAATCCAGTGCACCTAAAAAGACTAAAAATTATAAAGAACCCATCTAAACACCATTCGTGAAGTAAATCTAATCCCGTTTACCCGGGAGTAGATTTACATTATTTTTAACATTTTATACACTATTTTAATTCATTTCATGGACATTCCAGTTCGACAATGCCCCTATTCACACCGCAGGAACGTGAAAACATAGAATTCGAAGTCAAAATTTTACCACTTAGCAGTGATTATCATACTCTCTCGACCTTAATACTATAGAAAATGTTTGCAAATTGCTCTCACGTAATGTTTATGAGTCGGACAGATAATACGAGCACAAAAATTCATTATCTGAAGAGATTAAAAAAAAGAGGCAAACATTCTTTGTTAAAAGTTGAAAATCTTTACAAGTTCTTTTCAAATATAATTCTTTAGGTTAAATTAAATAATAAAGGCTATTCTTATTACACTGCACAGAGGGCCAGGGCTATAGATTTTTGGCCAAAAACCTTTATCGTTGTCGGATATGGCAAAAAATTCATATTTCAAGGTTATTGGAAAATTTCTGATTTGTGTATAGGCAGTTTTAGGCCCGTTATTATAACTATCCAATAACTAAAGTTAGGATGTTATCGTTCACTTTAACTGCTTTTGGTTGTTAAGCCCAAATTACAATTACGTGTAGTCAGCAACAGTATCAGCAAAAATTATCAGCTGTTCACTGTCAGTACAACATGATGCTGCCGTTATAATTACAATTAAGCGTAGGCAGCCACAATTTACAACTACCACCTAGCTTTATTCTACTTGTCGCTCTCAATCTGAATGCAGCGCAGTGAATTTAGAAACAGGGCTAAATGAAACAGCACTGCAAACTGCTGCTGACCAAATGTAATCAACACCATAACAAACAGTACTTTCTAAATTATCAGCTGATTATGTCAGCACAAGCTGAATTGTAATTTGGGCTTTATAAGTATAAAGCCCCAACCGCTCAACAAAAATCCAGCTTTATGTGTGTATGTAGCTATTGACACAAAAATTCTAGGTAGCGTATCGCAGAAATCTGCAGAAAATAGATTTTTACGTAGCTGCGTAAGTTTTAAACAACTCTGTAATTTATTTTGTTCACAAAATAACTGAAAAACAGAGTTGTTTACACAATGAATGTTCAAAAACATATGATACGTTTACTTTTGTTGACTGGTTGTACAAAATGTTTCACGCTACTATTCTTCATTCTGCGTTGCGTTGCAAAGTTGACTGGTTGGGGCTTAAGTTAAGCCAAAAGTGACCAATAAGCTAAAAGAAATAAATAAAATCATATTTATTCCGCTGTAGTTTTTAATCATTTTTCTGTCTATATTTATATTTGCTCTGGCGTTGTCTTTTAGTTAGCTTAAACTAATTTATTTTAAAAATTTCTTTGTTTTTTATTTGTTTATATTTCCGTTAGTGGCAGTTACATTCAAATAGTACATGTTGCCACTACGTTAAGTTGCCAAAAGTAATCGGTTTTTGCTTTGATATTGCCGTATTATAAAAATTATAAAATTTACCTTAAAACCAAGTTGTAATAACCAAAAGTAGATAAAGTTCACTTTATCGTTCACTTTAGTTTATCTTACCTTTAACTATCTGATACCTTATAGGTAAGTTATAATAACGGCCCTTAGAGTTACTAATTTGAAACTGAAATCAGAATTTGAAAAAACAAAATGGCGGACTCAACATTTTTCTTTAAGTTATGTTAATTTCTTCAAAAATATATATTTTTTTATAATCGATAAATGTGTCAAAAACCAAATACAAGAAAACTGAAATCTGTATTCTATAAAATTATCGAAAATATTAAAAAAATTTAAAATGGCGGAAACAATATGGCGTAGAAAATTTTTTGTTGCTGTATCTTTCTAAAATTAAGTCTGTTTGTTTTTGATGTTACTGAATACAAGAACAAACATTAAAAAATCAAGTAAGAACGTTATAGTCGGTCTATTCCGACAATATAACACCCTACACCATTGCGTTTGTACATTAAAATGATTTCCGAAATTTTCGAAAATGGACCTAATATGAAATTAGTTTATATGATTTTTACTGATTTTAAAGTTAATTGTTTCAAATATTGCCATTACACTGTAATTTATGTTCGATTTTGGGAGATAAAGTGATTTTCGGAAGTGGGCTTTATATGGGAGCTATGCCTAATTGTGAACCTCATAACGGTGTGTACGATTGATTAAAGTGATACACCAAAAGATGCGTATTAAAAATATCTTCAAATTCCCCAAATGTACTCAATAGTTTCGGAGTTATTTTGAAATAAGTGTCCGAAAAAAATAATTTTCATGCAAAATTTTTGATTTTCTTGTTATTAAAACTTCTTTTAATAAATTGAAAACATTTATGAAAATGTTACAGTTTATCATCTTTATCTTAAAGCTGGTAATGTTGCGAATAAAATAAGGTATGTATCTTCAAAATTGATGCATAAATATTGATTTTATTCACAGTTAAGTAAAAATACCAATGTTACATAGAAATACAGTGGTGAAACAAAAAAAGATGCACTAGGTGGATTCTGACGAGTTAAACAAGAATCTGCATTCACATTTTTTCTATCGGGTACTGATTTCTTTTTATGTGCATGACATCACCTTATTCAACGGATACTAGGGTGATCGATATGGTTTTCCAACCGGTTTTTAAACCGGTTTTTTTCTGTCAATGTGCTGTCGGTTTTTTCAAAATGTTAATTTTTCGAATGTCGAATAGACCGGTTTTTTAAACAAAAAAAAACCGGTTTTAAAAATATAGTTTAAGGTTAAAACGAAATTAAATATTGTAATATTAAATTAATAAATTAGTAATAATTACTTCAATTGTAACACCTGTAATATTTTTACATTTAATTTGAATGTTTTAGTCTTTTTTTTATTCAATATTTTCTTCATATTTCAAAGACACAGGTTTCTTATAGTCTAAGAACAAAGCGTGTTGAAATTGGTTATGATCGTTCCATTATTTAAACTAGCGCCATGCAAATATCCTCCCGGAAAAGGGGTTTAACGATCATAAATCCCTTAAACGTAGTAAGAATTTTTTTACACATGTAAGTTCCATATAAGTTAAAATCTGTGTTCCGAATTTCATGAAGATCGGTCCATAATTTAATATAGTATTGGCCCATAATTCCACAGGTTTAGAAAAGAAGACACTTCCCCGAATTTAGTGCACATAATTGAGTAGGGTATTGTCGGACTATTTCTTTCTCGTTCTTATTGGATTAATAGTTATTTCCAAAAATAATTATGTGTAATATATTTTAACTTGAACATCATAATATTTATTGATTTTTCTTTAAGAAATATAGTCTTTTGGTAGAAATATTAACTTCTGCAAAAAAAACCGGTTAACCGGTTTTTTCTGAATTTAAAAAAGTGCAACCGGTTTTTTCAAAATACCAACTATTCGAACTATTCGAAAACCGGTTTCTCCAAAAAGTCGAATAATCGATCACCCTAACGGATACACTATAAAATTCGAGAATGGTTTGTACAATTTAGGCTATAAATCAAGAGCCCTTTACACGATTTTGATAAGTGATATATCTAGATTCATGCGAAAATTGTCTTCAAGGTATGTCAACAATATCTTTCATTCGCTCAAGAATTTCAGAGTTATGGATCAAAATTTTCACCACTCTTATAAATATAATAAAATAAATTTTAAAATTTTCGGTACTAATTACCGAATAACAAAGGAAATATTAACTGGACAAAAAATTATATAAATTCAGCTCGAAGACAATTTAGGTCGCTATATACTAAAGTTCAATTTATCTTAATTGGACAAACTGTACTCGAGTTATACAAGTGTGACTGCCTAAAGGCGTGGTCATAGTAGTCATGCCCATAAAAAAAATCAATGCGTGATAGAAAAAAAGTAAAAGCTGATTCGTATTTAGCGCGTTGAATTCCATCTAATAGCTTTTTTTTATTTAAGACGAAAAAATTTTTTTTATTTTTTTGCCCACTAGAGTATCTCCACTTAGCTATAGGTATGCACGGGTATCCAAACTTAACTGTGAATCCAATCAAAATTTGTGCATCAATTTTTACAATATTTGGCTTTATTTACTCGCAGTTTTGCCAGCTTTGAGATAAAGGTGATAAACTTAAATATTTTTGATGTTTTCACTTTAAAAAAATTTTAGTAAAAAAAATGAAATCTTTTTTGAAGGAGCTCAAACAAAATTTTTTTGTCGACCAGTGTTATTAACAATTTCCGAATAATATAACAAAACAAAAAAGAACCTTATTAATCAATACATCTTGTTGTTTTATTGAATAAATTATGTTGAACCTATTCAGATAAAACAAAAAAAAAAAAAAAAACCTAAAAAATCCTCTTATTGGGAAAAAAAAATCATTAAAAATCGTAATTAGTTATTAATTAAATTTATTTTGCTTGTAGATATCTTAGAAATGAGGACTTTTAAACTTATTATGAAAAAAATATTAATTTTCATTATTATTTCAAAAATAACAAGAGGTTTAATGTAACGAAAATCTTGAACCTATTCAGTTGAAATGCACTGTAAGCCCTCGATATAAATCTCCATTAAAGCAAGATTTGATGAATATAAAATGTAATATTTTTAAAAATTATGCAGAAATATATGTACCAAATAGAAGAGTAAACGAATACAAATTACATATAATTAAAAAAGTAGTTAGAATTGTACGAAAAATTCTGCTAAATTACGAGTGTCGTAGTCGTGACGAAAACCTGTCGTTTTCTCTAATTTCGTTTTACGATTGTCGAAAACAACACAAAAATACATGGTTTAAATATGCAGTTCTAGCTAAAAAAATTTCACTTACGACTGTGCATAAATATACAAATGTTTCATTTATACAATACACAACAACTAGAAATATAAACATTATAACATCGTTATACTACTAAATTTGTGACTCGTCTCTGCAATTTGCAGCAGCAAACCATTGAACACGAAATAAAATATATTTCTGTAGAGTTGTGCATGCACAATTTTGTTGAACCCATATTGCGCAGTATTATTACTGCTATAGTACAATGTATAGCAGCTAGAGTATCCAAAACCGAAACCGAAAACCGGTTAACCGATTTCCGGTTTTTTACAAGCGCTGTCGGTTTCGGTTTTTTTTTGTAGTTTTCGGTTTTTTTTTCGAAACCGTTTTATTTATAGGCGGTTAACCGGTTTTTTAAAAACCCCATTTTATTTAACATTTTACTTAATTTTACTCAGAAAAACAGTAAATAAAATAAAAATGAAATACATTTATCATTATTTACCCTGATATAGATCCAGCAAAAAAAGAACCGAAAAAGTCATGATTTTAACATTGTGTTGTCATTGGAAGGAAGTATTTAGTGGTAAAAAAGAGCTGCAGAAGTTCTTTTTTTAACCCATGGTTGTCATTGGTAGGATATTATTCTTTTATACTTCTTGTTCATCGTTTTTGAAGCACTTTTCTTAAAACTATGTTTATAAAATTTGTTAATAAAAATTCTGTTTTTGTCCTATTAAATAATAATAAAAATGCTTTAAAATTTGTACAATTTAAATTTTGTTAGAAATTATTACCATTCTTTCCCGATAAAAATTAATTTATTTTCACTTTTTTTGGAAGTAAATAATAAGAACTTCCAAAAAAGTTTCAAATATGCACTTTGTTCCACTTTCTTTGGGAGAACATTATCGTTTTTTGCTAGGTATGTATGGTATACCAAAGTGCCAAATGCCCCAAAATCCTATAATTTAAAAAGTTTTGGGCCTTATTCAATAAATTGTTAAAGAATACTGAATACTTAAAATTACACACATTATAGGAAAAAATGTAGCCAAATAAACAGTAAATAGTATAAACCAGTAAGAAATCATTATCTCAAATTTAAAACTTTCTTTCATCAAAGAAATAAAACCATATATTGGTTTAATTTTTATAAATAGAATTTTAATCACAAAATTTTTTTTTTTTTTTTTTTTGAGAAGACGTATTTTCAAATACCAGGGTTAGGAATAATGTATTAAAAGAAAGTTAATGAATTAAAACATATTTAAAAACAAAGTCTACTTTAAATTCAAAAAAATATATATACCTATGTATATAGATTCTCAAAAGTTGAATGTGAAATAAAACATTTTGAAATTATTCACACCAAAATTTATTATTTTTTCAGAGTAAAACTTACATGCGTATAAATTTCGGCTTTTGTTAAAATAATCACAAAAACACAATATTTTTTTCATAAGAAATTTAAATAACTGAAAACCGGTTAACCGGTTTTTTCAAAAGTCCAAAACCGATCAACCGATTTTTTCTAAAATGTGATTTTTCCGAAAACCGGTTTTCAAAAAAAGTCGGTTTTTTGGATACTCTACTAGCAGCCTTTTTGTTGACAATTTCGTTGCTGCTAGACATTCTTGTGTGAAAGATAAAAAACATAAACATACTTACGAACATACACACTACATACATACAAACGTACATACCGATATACATATATACATTATGTTACATTTCAACCCTTATGTGTTTTATTTTACACACAAAGCATCGAAATTGCAAAAACAAGACTGCTAGATTACCTACTAATGCAGAAAAATCAAAGCACAAATTTTCAAACAGAGAAAAATATGCAGCATAACAAAGAAAACAATGACTGGTGTGTAACAGGGTTTGATTTTAATACTATACGAGCTGTTAACCCGCTACTTCGTTAGCGGAAATTTTTTATAAAAACCATACAATAAAATAAATTTAAAATAGGATTTCCGAAAAGTACAAAAGGCATGTTTGATAGGGTGCCAGTAAAGTACCAATTTTTAACATCTTTAACATTCGAAAGTTAAAAAACTACCAAAGTATTCCTATTATTATTCTTTAGTATAGAGGAATGTGACTAATAGAGCTTGAGAATTCTCATTCATAAATAACAATATCTCTTTAATATTAGATTTCTAATATTAAAATAACGAAAAATAAATATTAGAATAACGAAAAAGTATTTTAGAATAAGGAAAAAGAACCACAAAATCTCTTTTAAGGATTCTGATTAACTTAGGACCTTATATCTTCAATTTTATGTTCCTAGGATGTATATTACAGAACATTCAAAAAGTATTGTTAGAAGAACGAAAAAGTACCGAAAAATCCCTTCTTATGAATACTCACTCACAAATTGAAAAAAAAAAAAAAAAAAAAAAAAAAAAAAAAAGTCCTTAATTTCATGTTTCTAGGTTCATAATTATAGAAAATTCAAAAAGTACCATTAGAAGAACAAAAAAGTACCACAAAGTCCACTGTTATGGATTCTCATTCATTTAGCATCACATGTCCTTAATTTCATGTTTCTAGATTCATAATTATAGAAAATTCAAAAAGTACCATTAGAAGAACAAAAAAGTATCACAAAGTCCCCTTTTATGGAATTTCATTCATTAAGGACCACATATCTTTAATTTCATGTTCTTAGTTTAAATATTATAGAAAATTCAAAAAGTACCATTAGAAGAACAAAAAAAGTACCACAAAATTTCCTATTGTAGATTCTCATTCATTTAGGACCATATATCTTTAATTTCATGTTTCTAGGTTAAATATTACAGAAAATTCAAAAAGTACCATTGGAATAACAAAAAAGTCCCCTCATGTTTCTAGGTAGAATATTACAGGAAATTAAAAAAGTACCATTAGAAAAACAAAAAAGTACCACAAAGTCCCCTCCTATGGATTTTCATTCACTTAGCACCACATGTCCTTAATTTCATGTTTCTAGGTTCATAATTATAGAAAATTCAAAAACATTAGAAGAACGAAAAAGTACCACAAAATCTCTTCTTATTAATTCTCACTCACTTAGGGCCACATATTTTTAATTCCGTGTTCCTAGTTTAAATATTATAGAAAATTCAAAAAATACCATTAGGAGAACAAAAAAGTACCACAAAAACCCCTCTTATGGATTCTTTCCCACATCCTACCATGCATATTTATTTTCATGTTTATAGGTTAAATACTACAGAAAATGCAAAAAGTTCCATTAGAAGAAAAAAGTATCACAAAGTTCATCCTCTTGAATTCTTACCCACAGGATGTTTCTATGTTTAATGTAATGGAAAATTCATTATTAAGTTTGAATAAAATGTAATTTCTCGCTTTTACCCCCTTTTTGGTACTTTTTTTTCACCCATCGAAGTATCAGAAATTGTATTCCAATGACTTTCTAAATAATAGTGAGATCCCATATTAAAATACGCATATGGTTGTGTCAAAAAATAAAAAAAAAAATGTTTTATGAAAAAAGTACCAAAATTAGGTACGATTTTTACCCCTTAAACGTTCGAATTTCGAAAAAGTACCAAATTTATATTTCTAGTTTTTTGATAAGTTATGAATACGGCATAAATTTTATTTGTGTTGATTGGTTTCAAAGATACATATGATGACAAAAAAGTACCAAAATACAGTTTTTACCCATTTTCTCCCTAAAAGGGCCGATTTTCAAAAAAGTACCAGACACCTGTCCGATTATTTTTTAAATGAATAACGACAACTATCCATCTTTTTGTGTATCTTTATTAGTTTGGGAGCTATAGTGTTACCGATTTAACCCTTTTTTACCCTCTAAACATTCGAATTTCCAAAAATCCCGTCTTAGTGGATCTATACAGAGGGAGACCTACCTACTTTCCAAATTTCGTCTCTCTAGCTTCAGCCGTTTGGGCTGTGGGATGATGAATCAGTCAGTCAGTCACGTTACTCTTTTATATATATAGATTTATCACATTTTGCAATAAATATCTGCTGCTAGCAAAAAAATACTAAAAATATTTTTACCGTTTCATTCCTGTTTATAATTGCAACTAAAATTATTTTTCTATTTTGTACTATTGTCCATAAAAATTGCAACGTTTATTTACAATTTCTTGTAGCATAAACAAAAAATATTCAAATCGTACATAAATTAACATGGAAAAATAATACTTCGTGTTTTTTTACATAATTTTTTGGACACATATAGCACACGAACAATTTTTCTTCGTGTGCTGCAAAAAATTTTTAGCAAATTTTCTTTGTTTTGATTTTGCAAGTATAGTTTTTTTAGTATTTTTATTTAAGCAATTTTGTTGCTACCAAGGTAGATTAAAAAGGTAACGACATTAAAACAGCTGAGATTTTTTATTTTGGAAATCAATATGGCTGCCTGTGTTTTGTAATTTTAAGTGTCAAATTTTTGTTTATGTTAATATTTTTTTGCTTACTTTTGTGTTATTGCGTCTTTCTCCTCTCTTTTTACTACATGAATTGTTTTTGTTTTTTGTAAAGAAACATGTGAAATGACAAAATTAAAGTTAACATAAGAAATGTCAATGCAAAAACAAAATACATGGGGTTTTTTTGGTGTTGTAGTTGTTGTAGAGTTGTCGTTACCCAGCAGTTCAAAAGGTGCCAATTTGACCATTATCACTAGATATATAACTACTTAGACGATTCCCTAGTTACCTTTGGTAGTGTAAGTGGTTGATAAACGATCAAATTCTGCATTACATTTCACTAGTAAAATAACTACTAAATAATGTTTATTGTTTTAACTAGAAAATATAATATCTAAAAGTAAACTGCCGCTTCTATGTTTACATGTAATGCATAGAGTTGCCGTTGAGAGCTTTAAAAGCGTAAATTGAGAAATTTGCTCTCGTATTATATATGAATATACTGCAAAATTTCTTTTAGTGAATTCACTATTGAAATGTAGTGCAGATAGTGGCATTTCGCTTTCAAAAATTTACATTAATGTATGCCAATTCACTACAACTATTAATTTAGTGAATTCACTATTGAAATGTAATGCAGTTAGTGGCCAATCGGTAAAAAATCTTAAATTTGTCTCTAGAATTAAACTTGATTATATAGGAATTCCTTATAACTATTACATTAGTAAATACCCTATTGAATTGTAGTGAAATTGTTGGCTCTTCGTTTTCAGAAATTCACAAAGTGTACGATTTCGTTACAACTATTAATTTATTAAATTCACTATTGAAATATAATATAATAAGTGACCAAGTAGCCAAAAAGTATTGCATTTATCTCTAGAAATTCCCTACATTGTAAACAAATTCGATACAACTATTTTGTTAGTGAATACACAATTCATTTTTACAATTATTGATTTATTTTACTACTCAAATGTAAATATATTTAAGGAATGGTAGTCTGTTTTTATCATATTTTTAAAACTATTTTCCTATAAGTGCTTCTATATACAATATAAGTTCTCAAATACTTTGGTCGGTATATACAAAATTTATAAGAGATATACACAGAAAAATCAAAAAATAAAATCAATCAACAAATATGTTAGTAAATAATTCATTCAATCAACAACTTGTTTAAATTTGCTTCTCTCACCAAAATGATTTTTACAGTTTTTAGTAATTGATATACTAAAAACTGTAAAAAATACAAAACAGAAAAAAATTCCCAATTAATAAATTAATTATGTCAATTAAGTGGGTGATTGAATGAATTAATAAAAAAATATTACTAAAATTTGATTCTTATTTGAATATATTTATTAAGTTTTGAAGCAAAATTATCCTACTTTGTTAATTAAAAAATATATTGTAATAATTTTTTCTGTGTATAAACTAAAAAAAGTCAATAAATTATAAAACTTTTTTATGTATGTAATTTATTAACAAAAATATTTAATACTAGCTTTTTCCAGTGCGCTTCGCTACCCCATTTAACGCCACCACTAATATTTACTTTATATGTGGGCTACTACTCCCCTCGCACCTATTCGAATTTTAATATGAAAATTACAACAAAAATTTTTAAGACTTTTACTATAATACTCATTTAGATATGCGAAAATTAATATATTTTTTTATATCCATTTTCATTTTATCAAAGCGATATAATAAGAAGATTGATGGTTTTCACCATAATAGTTCTTCAGATTATCACTCCCCTGCTACGATAAAAAAAGATATATCATATTTGAAGTTAGTGACAATTTATTTATATGAAACTATTTTTTATTTAATTATTAAATAAATTATAACAAAAATAGTAAAAAAATTGTTCCGTTGAATATTGAGATTAGGACCCTAATAAATTTAAAGTAAAAAATAAAAAACATATAATCGGCCTAACCCGATAATACCCCAATCACCTATGGTAGTGTAGAGTTTAACTATCGAGACAAAAGTTGCAGGAACAACATAATAAAATACCTAATCATAGCTTTTATTTATTTATTTTTTAAAAATTTAGTGAAATCATTAAAATATAAAGTCTTTTTTCTTTAAAAACTGTAAAAAAAAGTAAAAAAAAAAAATCTTTCATAGGACAACATTACACGTAATACATTATTATATATAATACCTTATATTATTTACTTTTAATAATTTAACTGTTTGTTAAATGTTCACATTTTGTCTAAATAAATAATATAAAAATAAAAAAAGTATACACTTAAATTACCAATTCACTAACTACATGTAATGCCTAAAATCGCCGTTAGCATTTTGTTAAATAAGACATTTTATGTAAATTCATAATCAGACCCATATATAAATTGTAGGGTGATCGACTCGGTTTTCCAACCGGTTTTTTCTGTCAATGTGCTGTCGGTTTTTTCAAAACGTTAATTTTTCGAATGTCGAATAGACCGGTTTTTTTAAACACAATAAACCGGTTTTAAAAATGGCTTTTTATTTCAAAAAACATGTACTAAATACTGATATTTAAATCGAAATTTATGAGTTTTTTTAATTCATAAAGTGTTATTTGTAATGTTTTGAAAATATTTTTAAATATATTCAAAGATTTTGTTTTACAAAAAGTTTCACATGCAGAATCTTTTTAAATAAAATTGATTCTGGCTTCTTCATATTAACCCATGGTTGTTTATGCTAAGTAAAAGCTAATTATCAGTTTTGATGATTATTTTCTTACAACATTTATACCCTACACCACCATAGGTTGTGCTGATGTTTGTAAAAATATTGGTCTAACACCCACCTTAGTTTATATCAATCGGCTTTAAGTCGATTTAACGATGTACGTCCGTCCGTCTGATCGTCTGTCCGTCCATGTAAACCTTGAAATCAAAATACAGGTCGCAATTTTGAACATAAATTAGTAAAATTTTCTTATAGACCAAGGACGAACTGTGTTGAAATTGGTTGTGATCAGTCCATCATTTCACCAAGCCTCCATAAAAATATCCTCCTGGAAAAGGTGGTTTAACGATCATAAATCCCATTAATGTAGCAAGAATTTATGCACATGTAAGTTCCATACAAGTTTAAATCTATGTGCGGAATTTCATGAAGATCGGTCCATAATTAACCATAGTATTGGTCCGCAATCCCACAGGTCTAAAAAAAAAAGACTCCTTCCCGAATTTTGATGCACACAACGGTGTAGATATTGTCGGGCTTGGCCGACTATATCTTTCTTTCTCGTTCTTAATGGGTTAATAGTTATTTCCAAAAATAATTATGATAAATAAATTTTAACTTGAACAATAAAAAATTTATTGATTTTTCTTTAAGAAATGTAGTCTTTTGATAGAAATATTAACTTCTACAAAAAAAAACGGTTAACCGGTTTTTTCTGAATTTAAAAAAGTGTAACCGGTTTTTTCAAAATACCAACTATTCGAACTATTCGAAAACCGGTTTCTCCAAAAAGCCGAATAATCGATCACCCTAATAAATTGCCAATTCACTAACTACATGTAATGCACAAATTCCCCATTATTGTTTTCATAATACGTTTACTCTTAATTCATAAACAAAACCATATATAAATAGCCAATTCACTAACTACATGTAATGCAGAAATTCGCCGTTAGTATTTTAGTATAATTTTCTTGGCACAAATGATGCATACATTACAACAAATATTCTCTTGAATTTGAAAACAGCACATAGCAGAATATTAAATAAAGAGATCAATAGCCCAGTGGTTAATATGCGTGCCTACAAACCAGAAGGTTAGAAGTTCAAGCCCACCTGAAGACATCGATGAATAAAAATATAAAATAAAAACATCAGAAAATTCTTAAAAAAACTAAATTAATAAAATAAAAAACAATAATTACTTATCAGGGAAATTAAAACTTTAAAAATACAAAATAAAAGTACAATTTTATTTTTTAAACTTTTTCGTCCCAAATACTAGAGTTTTTGTACTACTGAAAATACTAGTGACTTGTTATGCTGATAGTGCTAGTTTCTTACGAACAGTTCAATGTGTAGTATTATGTTTCATTCGAATTAACTAGAAAAATGGTACCATCCAAATTACTAGTGAATAGTAATGCAAAGGGTGGCCAATTGGTTACCTCCAATGACATCCCCAGGTTAGTTTTGAGAATGAACTCGTAGAGTTCACCTGTCGTTCAGTTTGTGGCAGCAAATCGATCGATATCGAAGGTTCGTTTATGATATCTATATCGAATAATAAGTGCAATCGTTAGCAAAACGAGAAAACGTTCGTTAGAGATCAGTTTTCGATATAGAAAATTGTTGGATATTGATATTAGTAATGAATCGTTGGCAATAGTTCTATTCTGTTTCATTTTATTTCCCATTTAAAGTAATTTTTTTTTTTTTTTTATTATAAACTTAAGTAGGTCTCAATAATATTAGTTTTTTTTTGCCCAAATACACATTTTTCTTAGGTCCATGTTTACTGAATTAATCTGCAAGAAAAAAATGTATCATTTAGATATATATGTAATTTTGCGAACGTCTTTTGACATGTTGCTATGTTACCATGATGCAACGAGTAACAAGATGTCATTGTAAGCTCAGCTGATAATTTTTTGCTTCTTTTTTTGGTGTAAGACTGAAATGTCAAATTTGCATGTATTGGTATGTTTACAAACAAAGGTAAATATTTTTAGTGGTGAAATTTGTACTTTTAGTAAAGAAAAAGTTGCTTTATGGAAATATTTAATTTATTTAAATTTATAAAAGCATTAAAAATAAATTTCTTACAATTTCTTTTTATTATTTTTCGATTTCAACAATTATTGTTTACGATTTGCACGTGCTTTTCTTTTTTTCTTGTTCTCTTTTGTTTGACGTTTCGGTCTCATTTATGGCGAGGTATATGCATAAAGGCATTGTTGTATTTGTTGCCTTTATGCATATACCTTGTTAAATTGTTGTACCATGCAATGTTACTTACCATTTTTATAATTATTTTCTAGAAAAGGGTTTTAAAGATAAACTTACATCATAAAATTAAGTCCAAATTACAACCTATCAATATGAACTATGACTTAAGTGTGACATGTACAAACAAGAAAATACGTAGTCTTTTAAAGTAACAAAATATCGAAAAATTGAGAAAAAATAGATAATTTCTCGAATCATTTACTATCGAGATTTTATCGAAAAAAATTAATATAGTGATAATCCAATATTTTAAGAATTATCGAAAATTTTTCGAACATTAACTATCGAGAAATTATCGAGTAAGTTGCGATGCTGCGAACATTCACTTTTTATTTAATTTTCTATAATTTCACGAATATATTTGTTTCGAAAATACCTCGTTTTTGCGAACATTCACTAATTTCTTGTTCCAGGTCAAGCGGGAGTATGGAACACAAAATGTTAAACAGTGAATATATTTTTTAGTATGGCGTTTGTTAGTAGTTGATATTCATAATAAATGAGAGCTACTATAGTAGAAAAATTAAACCTTGCAATTAACATTGATTTTGTCGTTTTAAACGACTACAACTACGACTGCGACTACGACAACGAATGAATTTATAAAATTAAATCATTACTTAATGATAATGATTTTATTATTATTTTTTTTATAATTATTAATGAAAAGATATCATTCAAAAACATTACATTATTAAAAATAATGGTAATGAAAAAAATTATAAGTACCATTATTCAATTTAATGGTAATGAAATCGGCAATTTATTAGTCGATTTAATGAATTACTCCCATGTATGCCGTAAACCAAATACAGAATTGGAAGAAAGGAATATGATACCAACAGTAGAACACGGTGGTGGTGTTATGGTCTAGGGGTGTATGGCGACGTCAGGTGTGGGCAATTTAGCATTTATTGATGGGATTATGGATCATCAAAAGTACATTGACCTTCTCAAGCTAAATTTACGTCCAAGTGCAGAAAAATTAGGATTTGCAAACAAGTTTCTGTTCTATCAAGACAATGATCATAAGCATTCTGCTATTAATACAAAGCTTTGGCCGTTATATAATAAAAACGCCGCCACTATCTCCAGATCTTAACCCAATCGAGCATCTTTGGAATTATTTGGTGAAAAAATATAGATCTCGGGAGTTTTCAAATAAAAATCAAATGAAAGCAATCCTTCAAGAAGAATGGAACAAAATCGTTGCCGAATATACAAAAACATTGGTAAAATCTATGCCAGAACTTTTAAAAGAGGTTATACGCCGTAAAGGAAAAACATAAAAATATATGTATATTTTATATTTTAAGAATATCAACCATAGATTAAAACTAGATATTTATGTGAGAGAAAAAAACCTAATTCAATTGTCAAAAACCTAATTCATACAACAATAAAATACATGTAGTCACATATATTTTGTTTTTAAAAAAAATGAGTAAATTTTTAAAAAATTTATAGCCTTATTCTGTAACTTTTTGTTCGTTCTGTTAATGTACATAAACGCAAACGCTAACAGCAATTTTTTGTATTCTGTATCATTCGTTACGTTTAACATTCATAAAATATGTTTTTTTATAATTGCCAATGTAAAATTTTCAAGTTTTCATTTTATGTAAACTCTGTTCCAAAAAATCTCGATTTCAAAATCTGGCACCAAATGAACAAATATTTCTATTGAATGGCAGTAACAATTATTGTCAAAAGAAAAACAAAAAAAATTAAAAATAATTTAAACAAAATATAAAATTGTTTATTACTTAAAAAAAATAAATTCCAACGGCTATTGTAAATATTTAAAATAACCGGTTCGATAAGGTTGACCTAGGATATTGAGGAAGAATTAATCAGAGATAACGTGTGGGTATGGCAGGACAACTTCACAAACGATTTTGAGGTGTGAAGTCGTTTTTTTTTTTTTTATTCCAATAAGTCGCAATTTGTTGCTCCCAATAAATTCAAAACAATCCTGACAATCCCACAATTCAGAAGGGTCTTTGTAAAGTGCAATAGAAGCCCTTAAATATACGAATTGTTCGAATTCCAATAAATTTTTTTATTAACAATGTCTTATTGCAAATTACATAAATAAATGGATATTTGAAATAAAAACAGGCTATTTTATTTCATTCTCGACCTTGTGTTCCATCAAATTAGTGAACAATATTTTTAATACAAGATTAACAAAAATTGAACGACAAGACCTCCAACTAAAACGAGAACTGTACGACAATATCAATGCAGAAAACGACCGATTACTTTATTGAAATGAATGCGTGGTTCTATGTAAACTTTGTACACAAAGATAGTTGAATATAAATCATCACGTTATGTTTTTGAGAGGGTGAAGCATATTAAAATTGGCAAAAGGTCACAAATATAGTACCTATTACCTGAAAAAAATTCAACAAAATACATCTTTATAACCTAAGTTATGCTAACAAATTACTTGGGAATTATTTAGCTTATAATTAACCATAGCGTCCTTATAACACTTTGACTTCCAATTTTTAAGTGCATTACGTTATTTTCCATGCAAATTTGTTCATAAATGAAAACATTTTAAGTAAAAATTCGTTTATCACTTCCAAAATAGCTATCGTTGAAATTGACAACTAGATTCGTTATAATATTGCTTTTAAATTATGAAATTCTGTAATGGTAACGTCTTTATGGTAATAACAGACTTTCGTTCTGTTAAACAAAATTATGTGTTTATGGAATACAAATTTCATGTTATTAACGTTAACAGAACGAACGTTTGAGTTATAGAATTAGGCTATTAGTATAGGGCATGATACAACAACTAAAGGTAAAATCACTAGAAAGTTTGTTCTCAATTTCATTTACCCTGAAAAGTCAAACACATATAAAGCAAAAGAAAATGTAAAAAATTAAACAAAACTTCAAATAGGAAAAAAAAAAATATTTTCAATTTGAAACAAAAAATTTTTTTAATTTTTTTCAATAAAATTTTATCAAAAACAAACAAATATGCTCAAATATATTGTGTCCGGTTCGCCAAATGTGTGCTCTAAACATTCATACAGTCTTCCCAAGATGGAATTCCTCATTTCAAGAAGTAATTCAAATAATATAAGTACACACATGTAAACCAAATATTTTATATTTTTTCATTCTTGATTTTTATTTTTTCTTTCCATTTTCAGTTTTTTTGACTTAACAAGAATTCAAATTGAAGTCTCTCTCTAGTGATTCTACCTTCTATCATTATATTATGGTATAGGGTGGCTCTCACATAAACTTCTAGTTCTATTCTATGATATCAACTAGAGCCCTGCAAACTGTGTCTTATAAGGCTGTACAAGCCACTTGATATTTTTCAAGTGTTGTTATCAGTGTGTGTGCGGAGTAATAAATACTGTTCTGCAGGCACTTAAAACCAT
This sequence comes from Protophormia terraenovae, assembly GCA_951394005.1. NCBI lineage: Eukaryota > Metazoa > Arthropoda > Insecta > Diptera > Calliphoridae > Protophormia > Protophormia terraenovae. The sequence goes on from OX596073.1 coordinate 101,556,616, forward strand.
ACAAATACTGCGTGTGTGCTTCAACTTTATGAACAAATCATGAGTGTGCTATGATAGCGACCAAACAAGCCTCTCAAAGGCTTGTATAAAAAAATACAAGCCTTTTGACCACTTGTTTGCTTCAATAAGGAAAAAAAATTGTGTTTTCTTTTTTATTAAAATTATATGTGTGTGTGTGCGTTCATGACTGTATAAAGTAATTTCGTAAGTAAAACAGTCGTTTAAAAGTATTGTTTATAAACTTATTGTTATTTACGATCAAACTTCATTTATAGCATATATGAAATATATTAGGTAATAATATTATAATTTTATTTATAAACTCATTTTTACATTAGGTAATAATATGTATAAGCCTTTTCTAAAAATAACTTTAGTCCAATAAAAACAGGTATATTTCTTAGTGTAAAAAATGTATTTAAAACAGCAAGAATTTGGCAATAAAATCTGTAGAAGCAGCTAAATAGATCAATAAGAAACAGGTACATATGTTCTGCACTGTAAAAAATGTAAATTTATTTTTTATAAAACCACGAATTGAGTTCGCTTACAATCAGGTAAAACAGCATCCTTTACTTGATTATATATTGAACATGTACATATGACGGGACACACAATTTAGGTAAACGTCTTAAAATATTTCATTTATAATTTTATTACAGTGCAGATGTTCCATCGTATTCTTAACATTTGGGAAAATTTATTAGTCAAGTAGTAAACGTATATGGAAACGAATTTGAAAAATGAAAAGACATTGTTCTATATTATTTCCTTTTAGTTTTAAAATAGAATGATTACTTAGTAAATATAAATTAAATGCAATAAAATCTATCATAATATAAATAAGTACAATTTTAAAATTTTTTATAAACATACAATTAATAATAAGACTAACTTTATTTAAAATATAAATAAATACTAAAGATAAAAATTTTCTAACTTACATATGTAACTGACAGTTTCAAATGTCAACTTTAATTTCTTTACTTTTTTAACTCTTAATAAAGAGTATTTTTTAATAACTTTATGAATTCACTCTTTTACATTTATTTAGAAAAGAAGAACCAACAATAAAATATAGACATACTGTATATATGTGTGTGTATGCAAGAATATTTATAAACAACCACTTTTTACACATTATGAAGATTTTTTGCCACACACAGCAACTACGTATTACAAAAAACAAACAAATCATTAAGCCCACTTGAAATCTTTAAATCATTTCTCAACGTCTTGTATGATTTGCTTTTTTTTGCCACACCACTTGCACCACTTGTTTACGATAAATGATTTGAACGCACGGATTTGCAGTCGCTCATACACAGTACACACTTGCTTTGCTTCGGGCAGCGAACAGTACGAACAGTATTTATTGTTGTTTTTGCACATGTTGGCTATGAAACACACACTTGAAATTCAAGTGTGTTTGCTTTTCAAATCATCTTGCGCAGGAGACTAATATCAACTATGTCGAATATTTTTTTTTTTTTGCTTATATTTTTGTATTAATGTTTTAAACTGTGAATTTTTTGTATTAGTTTCTTTTAAAATCTCATTTTATGTACTGAATATGATTATTTCAATAACATTATTTTTATGTTCCTTTCATATATATATGTACGATATATATGTACTCTATATCGTGTTTTATTAGTAATTAAATAGATATTTGTATGAATGTCGAATAGTTTTTTTTTTTTTTTGCCAGTGTATATACCCTTCATTTTTTGTGAAGGATATAAAAACAAAATATTCACAAGCTTTCAAAACAATCAAAATCAAATAGCTGTTGTTATTAAAATTTATATGTTTTTCATAGCGGGCTGAAAGTTACGAATATTTTGAGACCTTTTTCCGTGATTTTCAATCAGTAATACACTCATCACACGTATAGTTTCAGTGGTCTTTTTAAATTTTTTTATACGGGACACTTTAACGTAGTTGTTTTATACTCCCCGAACTTTCGCATTTTTTAAAGATAATATAAAGGAATTTAACAGTATTTAAAAAAATATAGTTATGTGCAATAAATTTTATTATTTAAACAAATCACCCAAGATTTTAGAAATGAACAAAAACAAAAAATATCAAAGAATCTACTATTTCCTCCCAAAGTTATTAAAATAACTTTTGTCAATCAAATTTATGACATATTTTAATATCATCTATTTTGTGTTCATCATCAAATCAAAAAATAATAAATAGTTCATCGATCTTTAGTTAAATTTTAACAGCCGTATTCAAAAAAATTAATGTAGGTTTGATAACGAGTTACTAACTTTTTCTTATGGAAATTTACATACAAAAAGTTAGTAACTCGTTATCAAGCATACATTATTTTTTTGTGAATACGGCTGTAAAAGTTTAACTATTGTAGCACAATTTATTTTAAATAATAAAACAAAAATTATGTAAGTTTTGTTTTAGTTGTTTATGAATAATGTTTATTTAACTCTGAAATAATAAATTTTTTTAATGATATATTGATTGGTATTTAGTTTTTTTTTTTTTTTTTTTCATTATAATTTTTATTACAGTTGCTACAAAGTATTTAATATTTTATTTTATTATACTTCTATTTTTTAATTATAATTTGTGTAATAAAAATATATACTATATACGATATACATACACATCTGTTTTTATAAATAAAACTTTTTGTATGTCTTCTTGCTGTGATTAAGAACAAATTTATTTTGTTAAAATTTTATTTTATAAATTACAATATATGATTTTTTTACGTAATGAAATAGAAAGAAACAAACGAACGAACGAGCAAAATTAAATACATAGAATTTAATTAAAGAAAGAAATTAATTTTAATTATTTAAACAAAAGGAGCATTATTTATTATGTTGATACATATTATTTTTATTATTATTATTATTTGTTATTTGTATGTTCTATATAATGTTATATAATTAAATGTTAATTATTTATTACTTTTAAGATTTCTTTTTATGTGTAAAACAAATACTTGACTTTTAAAAAATATATATGAAAGCATTTGTTTTAATTTATGTATATATTATTACATAATTATTATTTTACTTATTTCTTTTATTTTCCTTTTAATAATTTGTATAATGAAAGCTCAAAGGAAGTGCGCAGCAGTATTATTGCAAAAATGTATACTCTTTCACACACATACACGAAATGAACATTTTTATATTTAATTTGAAGAAAAATCTTTAATAATTTTTTGTTTTTTTATTTTTATGAAAATAAAAGACGAGAAATAAATTATATCAAATATAATGTATATTTTTAAATGTTTCGTTATAAAAAGTGCGCAGCAGTATTATTGCAAAAATGTATACTCTTTCACACACATACACGAAATGAACATTTTTATATTTAATTTGAAGAAAAATCTTTAATCATTTTTTGTTTTTTATTTTTATGAAAATAAAAGACGAGAAATAAATTATATCAAATATAATGTATATTTTTAAATGTTTCGTTATAAAAATTAGTTTAAATAGTTTAAAATAAAAAATAAAATATTAACAAAATAAAAACATCAAACATAAATTATTTATTAAAATAGCAGTTTCTGGATTTTTTAAACAGATATTGATCCTTTACCGCAATGTTAATATAGTTATTATATCATAGTGAGTGTTGTTAATATAAATTTTATTACTGAAATAAATATATTTTTTTTAAGCCTTGGGCCTTTATTTATATATATATATATATATATATATATATATTTCAAAATTTAAATAAAAAATGTTGACTACTAAATATATTTTTAATAAAATTAAAAAAAAAATCTAATTCACAATGGGTATGAAAGGATTCGGTCATATAGACAGACATTATCCTTTTTTAAAATACATGCAGTTCTTTCAATCTTTATAATTTAAAAAAAGGTGCATCAAACTTAAATAACTTATAGACATTCATTTATTATTAATATTTTTAAATTGTCTATATAAAATATGCGTTTTCAATTTTACACAATATTATTTTATCTTATTTTAAATTCAAATTATTTTTATTTTTCGTACTACTTTCAAACGTGATTAAAAAAAATTCCTAATTCTTGTACATTGCTGTTAAAATTGTCTACCCATTGTGTTGCCCAAAATAATAATTTATAATAAAAATTTGAACAAATTTGTATTTTTTATGTATTACATATATGCAGTTTTTAGAAACCAATTAAAATCATTTTACACTACAACACATATGCAAGTTTTAATTGTTTATTTTTAAAAGTCAACAGCGGCGTCGCCATGACAAATGAATTTTTATCAATTAATTTTGACTATTTTATTTGACCAAATGTATGCATTGTAATGTTTTAAAATAAATTTAAATTTTTATATATTTGTTTAGTATTGTTTTAACATTAAAATTGTTTGAATAAAAAACTTGCCTATTCTGAACTTTTAATTCATTTTGTATTTTTATTAGATAAAATTTTTCATGTATTTATTTAATCTAGAAAGAATGCATAACATTTTGTTTCTTTCATCAATATTTATCTTTTATCTTTTAATTTTTTTTTTAATTTTTAAAGTTTTTTTTTTTTTTTTTTTAATTTTTTTATTTTAAATAAAATTTATATCCTAAATACTAAGGTTTTGCTTTTACAAATATTTACAAAACACCAATAAAAAATAAAATTAAATGAAAAAAGATAGTAATGCATAAATATTACATTTGTTTAAATAAAAATTAAAAGAAAATTATTTTAAAATATGTGTATGTATAAAATTTTCTGTAAGTATGTATGTATGTTATTAAAATAATTATTTTTCCTTTTAATAAAATAAAAATGTATACAAACTAAACTATTTTGCTGATGCCATTTGCAAAAAAGCACCAAATAATAATTAAATAAAAAAATAGTATAAAAAAGAAATAAAACAACTTAACTAATAAAAAAAATAAAAAACACGTTAAAGGTAAATCCATTTATGCATTTATCAATTTAGAAAATTTTGTATTATAAACATTAAAAAAAAAAAAAATTATGTAAAAAATTTAATAAATATTTTTTTTTTTTGTTTTCTTTCTTTAAGTTTTGTTAACTAATTGTTTCATACACAAAATTTTTTTAATATATTATTGAAATCATATGCAAATGAGTACATATTTGTATGTTTTTGGACTTTTTATAAACGTTTATTTTTATTTTTTTCAACTGATTGGACTAAAGAGAAGAATAAGCTTTCTTTAGAAGATAAAGAACCGAAAGATGTTTGTATAATAAATTAACCAAATATTAATTTTAATATAGTGTATGTGCTTTTTTTCAGTTTGTTCACGTTTAAATGTAAGTTTACATTTTGCCCATTTATATCTCTTTTATCGTTTTTAAGAGTAAATAATTTATTTACTATTTTCCTTTTTCATTAGTTCCTTTAGTTCCACGACTAATTGCTCGTACTGTTTGTAATTCAATCGTTTTCAATTGATTTGTTGTTTGGCTTCAGTAATCAACGCTAACAAGGAGTCTAGTTTTAAATCTTTAAAACGTGCAAAATGATTCATTATCGGTTGTATGGAATCCGATTCGATAGCGGCACAAATTGTTTGATTTTGGATTGTTCGATTTAAGGATGAAGCAACTTGATCCAAAAACTGACGCCAGCTGTCTTTATTGTTCGCTGTCAGGGTTGCATCGTCATTAGCTTCATAAATATTTTCAGCTTGTAATATTAAGCAAACCAACGATGATATGCCGAACTGAAAATTTAAAATAAAAATAAATAAAACAATTATATAAATCAGTAATCTTATGGTAAAACAACTTTAGTTACTTATTCAAAATAATGATCGCGATTATTAGCACAATATTAAAATTATTAATATTTCGTTTATCGCAGCTAAATTATTATGAACTAAAGTTTAATTTTTAAATTTTCAGGAGCTAAACAAAATTTTTAAATAACACTTTTGTTAACGCCTTAACTATCCACTGAAACACAACGTTAAATCATAGTTTTGTTGAAATTATTAGCAAAATTACTGATATACATAATTTATAATTTTACTTTTATGAATAAATGGTCAGACTGAACTATATAATTTAGAATATTTATCCCGATAAACTTAAGTTTTAATCGACTTTTATGTATGTCACTATTTACAACCAGACTAGAAATGACCCATTATTATGAGAGATATGATATAATTATTCTACTTATCTGAAACTACTTTGGTTTAAAAAGAAAGTTTTGAAAGGTCTGTTCCAGGATAATTTCGCCCCATACAATTATCCATGATTTGTTGTATAATATATCTAATTAACATATACTAAGGAAAAGTTAATCTACAAAGTGTCCTGAAATTTATTTGGCATTAATTTTCGTTTTGTAGATAAAAGTTTTCAAATTTTTATTTGAAAAAAAAAAAAAAAAAAAAAAAAAAGATTTAAAATATACTTATAAAATTTAGAAGACATCACTTAATAAAATATATTAAAGCTATTTACCTCAAAATTTTGCAACCCTTGCAATTTCGCACTGTTTTAACTTAACCAATTTAAAAAAAACAAGCGCGAATGTTATATTCGTCCCGGCCGAATCTATATACCCATCATCGACTTTTTCAAATTTTACGCCTATTTTTTGTTTACATTGGTCCTTGAGCTATTTGAACACAATTTCACCTTATATGGGAAGTGGGCGATAAAGTGGGCGGATCACGCCCATTTTAGGTTTCCGAGTTTATATCGATCCCCAAACTATACGTACAAAATTTCGTTGTTGTACATGCTTTTGTACATAACTTTTGTTTATTAACCGATTTAGCCCATTTTCAATCCCAAACAAATCTTATATAAGACAAATATTTGTGCTAAATTTCGTCCCCCTACGTTGTCCCGTTCGAGCCCTATCCTGCTTTCAACAGACGGACGGACATAGCTAGATCGACTCAGAATCTAACCAGGACGCAGAAAATATATACTTTGTGGGGTCTTAAATGATTACTTCGACATGTTACGGAATGACAAAATCAATATACCCCCCATCTTTTTGATGGTGGGTATAAAAAATAGATAATGTTAGTAAAAAGGTAAAAACATTTTTTTCAAGACACTGAAAAAAGTGATAATTCATTTCAAATATATATTTTTTTATATAATTCTTATTAATTAGTATATTTATTAGCATTTTTCTTTTTATATTATTTAGTTTTTTACTTTTTTGTTTTATTGTTGTTGTTGAATTCCAAACACATTTTTTTTACGTTGAATTTAATTTTTCAGTGGTGCTTTTCAGATTACTATTTGCACATTTTTACAGAATGGCAACATTGTAAAAATTGTTGCAACTTTATTAATTTTTACTCTGAGAATTTTGCAATTGGTTCTACTCTGACAATTTAGCAAAAGTTGTGCAAAATATTATTCTATGTGGTTGTTGTGTTTACAGAAATCTATGCAACATTTCTCTTTGCAAGGGTCTAGCAAAGTTGCAATTTCTTTATTACAAAAAAAAAAAAAGTTATCTTTGAAAAAAAGACATTTTTTATTTAAATTTATTACTACATCTCAATTAAATGAAGATAGTTTCTATGAGAACATTTTATGTAAAAATTCGATAGTATTACAACAATTCCATATTTATTTATTTTTTTATGTGTGTATATACAAACTGACTGCATATACAAAGAACAACAACAACACTGTTATTCATTATATTACTGCTGTTGCTAACTAAACTACTTGTCTTATAGGCAAAAACGTCACTAATAGTCATTACAATACATGTTTGTGTGTGTATTTATATTCTTAACAAATTTGTTTTTGGGCCATAACTCTGTTGATTATGAACGAATTTGGTTTATTAAAAAAAAAAACAGAAATTTTATAAAAATATTTATGACTGATCTATATAAAAATAAAAATCTGTAGCTTGAACAAGGGCTTCAAAAATAAAAAATTCGTTTTCCCCGATATCTCAGTTATTACTGAACCGATTTATTTCATTTTTTCAGAACAAAAATTCAGAAAATAATTTCCGAGCCCCCTTTCAAAATTCGAAGTCCCTGGTATATGCAGATTCTTCAGGAACTGAAAAACCGGTTCTAAATCCGGTTTTTAAAGCATATCTCCGCCATTTATAAACCGATCCTGCTGATTCAAAAAACCGAAATTTTATAAAAATATTTGTATAAAAATAAAAATCTATAGCTTAAACTAGGGCTTCAAAAAAAAAAATGCGTTTGGTCCGATATCTCAGTTATTATTGAACCGATTTATTTCATTTTTTCAGAACAAAAATTCAGAAAAAAATTTCCGAGACTTCTTTGTAAAAACGAAGTCCCTAGTATATACAGAGGCTTCAGAAACTGGAAAATCGGTTCTAAAAAGCGGATTTTTGAACATATCTCCGCATTGTATGAACCGATCTTGCTGAATTCCAATAGCAAAATTCTCGAAAGGATTTCCGATCGTTTGATATATATATTATATATGTCAGTTATCGGTGGGCTTCATAAACGCCATTTCAACCGACACACGGACGGACGGACATGGTCCTATCGTCATCATTTCTTACAAGGATCCCGAAAATGTAAACTTTTTTGCTCTCCGACGAAAATTGTGTGAATTACAAACGGAGTGACAAACTTATATATACCCTTTACACCTGTGGTGAAGGGTATAAAAATTGATGCACAAATTTTGATTGCATTCACAGTTAAGTTAGGATACGCATGCATACCTACAGATAAGTGGAGATACTCTAGTGGGCAAAACAAAAATAGCTGGATTAGATGGAATTTAACGCGCTAAATAAGAATCAACTTTTACTTCTTTTCTATCACGTAGTGAATTTTTTATGGGCATGACCACTGTAGCGTCTTGCTACATACTATATAATTACTTGTTATGTACCTTTTTGTTATTAATATAAAATTTTTATTTTAATCAACTTTGATATTCAAATGTTTTCAAATAATATGTCTTAGAATTTTTTCATTATAAAATAAAATTTTATATAAGAAAGTTATTGTTGTTTTATTTAAATACAATAACTTCAACCACTATGACCCCGAGTCACACTTGTATAACCCTAGAACGTTTCGTCCTATTAAGATAAATTAAACTACAATATATAGCGACTTAAATTGTCGTTGAGCTGAATTTACATAATTTTTTGTTCAGTTTATATTTCCGTAGTTATTCGGTAATTAATAGCGAAAAAATTATTATTATTATTTTTTTTTTTTTTTTTTTTTGAAAAATGGTGCAAATTTTGATCCATAACTCTGAAATTCTTGAACGAATAAAAAATATTGTTGGCATACCTTGAAGACATCTTTTGGTGTATCATTTATCAAAATCGAGTTAACGGTTCTTGAGTTATAGTCTAAATTTGACAAACCATAAGGAATTAGTGATATTAGTCATGCCCATAAAAAAAAATCAGTAAATGCAGATCATAAAAAAAGTAAATGCAGATTCTTCTTTAACTTGTCAAAATCCACCTAGTCAAGAAAAAAAATATATATATATATATTTTTTTTTTTTTGCCCACCACTGTATTTCTACTCAATTGTATGCAGAGCTTTGAAAGAATGAATTCTATTTAGAATTAATTCACGTATAAACTTAATTCAGCTTATAAAAATTTAATTCAGCATTCTTTAAAATCATTCCTCAGAAAATAATTCCTAGACTTAATTCTTTAGGCTTAACTTTGTATTGAATTAATTCCCTTGAGAATTAATTCCTTGAAGAATTACAATTCAATTTGAATGTTTCAATTTTTTTTCATTCCATTCTTTTGCAAAATGAATGAAAAATATGTAGAATCAATTCCCTAAAAAATTAAATTCAATTGAATGATATATTTTTTTCTTTCATTCCCTTCTACTACAAATTGAATGACAATATTTTTCTTTAATTCTATTTTTATATATATTTTGAAAATAAGTATTAAAAGTGTTGAAAATAATTGGTATTTTTCTAAAATCAATACAAAATTAACATGTTACTATCCAGCTATACTCTACAAAGAATAGAAGATGATTTTGTACAAATAAACTTTGTAAAGATGCTGAACTTCACAGTTAAAAAGAAAAATAATACTCGTAATACGTTCTCTGTAAGATCTAGGGATAAATCCTATGATTCAGAATAACCTAAGTACATATAACAGATGAAATTTAATATACGTTTAATACAGAACTAATAAAAGTACTCGATATCTGATATTAAAAGAAGCGCACGCCACGAAACATATGTGTACATAAATATGGCTTACCATACACCGTTTTGCAATTATATAAAATTGTTCGAAATATAAAGAATTAAAAAATAAAACTTTCATTCAATCTAGTACAAATTGAATGGTTGAAAATTTTTATAATTCAATTTGTAATAGTTTGAATTTAAATGAAATCAAAAGAATTAAGGATTTTCAAAGAATTAATTCACAAATGAATTAATTCCATTTTATCAAAAGCTTTAGGAATTAAGCTTCAGAATTAATTACAATGAATTTATTAGAAATAATTGACAATTCTATATAATTTAATTCAATTTTAAAAAGTGAATTAAAGAATTAATTCATGTAACATGGGTATTTTTACTTAACTGTGAATAAAATCAATTTTTGCATACATTTTGATGATACATGTCATAGTATAATTATAAAGTATACTCGTAAGAACGGCTGTTTTACAATTTTTTCATTGGCAAACCTCACGGTACTGTCAAATTGTTTTTGTATTCATATGTAAAATTTTTTTCGAGTTTTTCTACTTTTGCTCTCCCTCATTCTCTCATTTTTCCGTTCAAAGCATTTTGACATTGTGGGCAGTAGTTTTACACTAACAAAATACAAGCAATTGTTGTTTTTGTAGATGTGCGAGTACTTTATTATTATACTATGATACATGTCATAGTATAATAATAAAGTATACTCGTAAGACCAGCTGTTTTACAATTTTTTCATTGGTAAACCTCGCGGTACTGTCAAATTGTTTTTGTATTCATATGTAAAATTTTTTTCGATTTTTTTGCTCTTGCTCTCCTACATTCTCTCATTTTTCCGTTCAAAGCATTTTGACATTGTGGGCAGTAGTTTTACACTAACAAAATACAAGCAATTGTTGTTTTTGTAGATGTGCGAGTACTTTATTATTATACTATGATACATGTCATAGTATAATAATAAAGTATACTCGTAAGACCAGCTGTTTTACAATTTTTTCATTGGTAAACCTCGCGGTACTGTCAAATTGTTTTTGTATTCATATGTAAAATTTTTTTCGATTTTTTTGCTCTTGCTCTCCTACATTCTCTCATTTTTCCGTTCAAAGCATTTTGACATTGTGGGCAGTAGTTTTACACTAACAAAATACAAGCAATTGTTGTTTTTGTAGATGTGCGAGTACTTTATTATTTTACTATGATACATGTCTTATTTTACTCGCAGCATTGCCAGCTTTAAAATAAAGATGATAAACTGAAACATTTTTGATGTTTTCATTTATTAAACAAAATTTAAAATTTTTCATGAAAAAGATTATAAGGAAATATATTAGAGTAATGGCCTTACTATGGGCGAAATATTAGACACGCCCATAAAAAAAATCCAGAACTGATGGATAAAATCAAAATGCATCAAGTTCAACCATTCGTCTTTGGGGGAGGATTTTTTGTCGACCATTGTAATTTTATAATTTTATAAATAACATTCGCACGACAGCCGGTTCTACGCACCGGAATGACCCGAGATATTTCGGCCAAGGGTTGTAAACTCTGCAACAACATCTTTACATTTTTGTTATAATTATTGTCCCTGTTTAAGACTTTCATATAAACAAATTGTTTTTGAATTCTTTGTGTAGACATTGAGCAGCATCAGAGACTACAAAGTATGTTGTAGTGCTACTATTTTTTTAAGCAAAGCTTGCTATGATTGTTTTATTTTTGTTTTTTTTTTTTTTTTTTCATATTCAAATTTTCGTAATTTGAAAAAAATTTAGATTTATAAATGTGAAAGTATGAAAGCATACGTTAAGGCGAAAATTTAATTATTTGTCGGTAAGATGGTGAAGGGTATCAAAGATTCGGTCCAGCCGAATCATTTTTTAATTCAATTTATTTGTTAAAAACATATGTACATTACAGTGCCTTGATTTGCATGGGGACAAAAAAAGTTGCAAATGTACCCCCCTAAAATTAAAGTTTGATATGTTTTAAACTCATTCTTAAAATATTTCGCTTCAATTATTTAATTTACGTGAGCTGGATCATTTTTAAAATACCTCCAAAAATATGGTTTTCGATAGACAGTATACATAGTTTTTAACTTTTTGTCAAAAAACATTACAACATATGATAGAAAAACGATGTCTACTACATATTGAAACAAAAATAATTTAAAATTTGTTTTCATTCTCGCGAAATTAAAATTTTAGTAAAATTTTCAACGATTAGTATGCCTCTATTATAATTTGAAGATAATTTTCTTATAACTAAAATTTTGATAATAATATTGAAAGGTATTTTAAAAATGGTCCAGCTCACGTAAATATTAACATTGAGATGTAATATTTTGGGAATCATTTAAGAACATACTAATCTTCATTTCTAGAGGGGTACATTTGCAACTTTTTTTCGCATGTAATACAAATATTTGTAATTAAAGCGTATTTCTTTCCTATAAAAATGGGCAGTATTTTGTTGATATTGAAATATTAATGATTAATATTTCAGGAATAATATTTTTTGCATTCATCATTTCACAAATGTCAAATTAAGACTAATTGTATTTTTTATACTAATTAAATGTTTTATTTTATTACAGATGTTTTGAGATATTTACTTTTTGAGGAATAGCGTTAGTTTAATATTTAGTGTTTAATCCTCAAATAATTTAAGTTTTATTAAAGGTATTCACCACAGAAATTACAACTTTGCAAGACCCTTGCAAAGTAAGTTGTGTAAAATGTGGTTGTTGTTGTGTTTATTTGCAAGGGTCTTGCAAAGTTGCAAATTTCTGAAGTGAATACCTTTATTATTAGGTATTTTGGATGTTGTGTTAAAAAGGTCAGCAACTATAAATGTAAAATTCATCTTTTATTTGCCGATAATGTAAATTAATTTTAATGAAAATTATTTCCATTTGTCCAATAATTTAAATGGAAATAAATAAAAGTTATTTCTGTTAGTTTGTAAATTTTTGGAACTTTTTTGAAATGTTTAATTTTATTTATATAAAACAATTATTTGTTAGAGTTCGTTATAAACGTAGTTATTTGTATGGAAAATGTTGGCAAAATCAATGGGACCGAAGAAAAGTGTTCGCTATAGCCATAGTTCGTTATAACCGTGTTCGACTGTATTTGTTTGTATTTTTTTAATCATTATTTCTAGAGTTAAAAAAATATAATTGCATATAATTTTTCTGAAAATTTTTATTTTTTATATTATCTAAATTTGCAATGTCATTATTTTAAGTCGCAATTACTTACAAAGTTTTAATAATTAGCGAAATCTTAGCGTACTTCTTTTTTAATAAATTTCAAATAACTTATTCGACCTTGAAAGTGAAAAAGTATATTTTGGCCTCTTAGAAACTATATGCATTTGATGCGCCGTTTGCCTCTTTTTGCCCCACGGAAGGATACAGCTGTTTTTCTAATACTCTGTTTAACAATATGATTTTTTTTTTTTAATTTTTTAATTTTTTATGAATTTTTTAAATTTATATGCATAATATTATCATTATAGTAGCATTTATTTAGCTTTTTAGAGTATCCCGAGGAAAGCCTTTTGAGATTTCGATGTAGGAAGACCCCTCAAACGATGCGTAAAAAGTTGATTATTACGAAAAAATTATTTAAAAATTTTTTAACATTGGTCTTCAGTTCCCTACCAGCGATTGAAAAAATCATGGGTCCCATATAGGGTTGCCCGACGGCCTTAAATGAACTTGATTGTCAAGATATTTTTGAAGTTGTCAAGTTACAAGTTCAAATGTAATTTGTCAAGTTAAAAACAATTTGTAGTTACTAGGGATGCCAAACGGGACTGGTTTTTGCAAATCCCGGGATTCGGGATTGATATTTCATATGAAAACACATTTTAAATATAAGAAAAAAATAAATTCTGTATACATGTTTCAATTAAAGAAATTCTTTCCTATTCTTAAAAACAAAACATAAGGTTTGTTCGTTTGAAATTCTAGTAAAACTAGTAAAGAAGAGAAATTTAAAAAATTTAAGAAACAAGCTTTTACTTGAAAAAGTAAGAAAATGGAAAATACCCAGCAAAAACTTGGTAATTACATGTAGTAACGGATGTAGTTACTTTGTAATGACAACAACATAATGTCTGCATTACATAGAAGTTGTTTAAGAACTAATTATTTATAAACAATTATTTATGATCAGATTTTTAAAAATATAAATTTTTGTAAATGATGAATTTTTATTGATTTTTATTATGCAGTTACCAATTCATATATTTGAAGTAGGGATACATAAATGAAAGGCAAAATTTGAGTATGAATTAATTTGTAATATAAAATAGTTTATTTTTATTACATTTATATTAATTACATTTGGGGTTGTTGTTAGGTTTTTTAAATTAAAATTTAAGAAATATTTTTACATTTTATATCCTGACATTTCATTACTTATTTATAAAATATAACTAGTTCCTATTGTTATTACTAATCATGACTTCAGTAATGCTTTAAAATCATGCGCTGTTTAACTGCTTGGAAGTAATTAGTTATTGTAATGACATCTAAGTATTATATAGGGTAAGTATTAAATAATGAGTTATTCAGCTAATGTGTAAGTAGTGGAGAGCTATTATATTAGCTGCTTAACTCATTACATGGCAATCAAAGTTTTTGCTGGGTAGTGAAATAAATTTAAGTGTCAATAAAAAATAAAATGTTTATTTCATTTTTTACTTATATTAAATGGATTCCTGGAAACATCGCAAAAATACGGGAATATGAATCTTTGCAGATAATTTTTCACATAAAATTTCCTTTATCTAAGGATATGTATGATTTAAAGCCTTGTTGAATATCATCAATAGTTAATATGTAAACTATAGGTTGATTTCGAAGATGTCTTTCCATAATAGAATTTGACCCTATGTGGTAGAATTCAACACAAATAAAATCGTTTGTAACCTTAAACTACCAAATACAATTTTTTAACATTGGACTATAATTAACCATAAGCCACATACATGGACCTCTCCCAATTTACTTAAACGAGCATTAATCAGACAAAAATATAAATGTGTAGACGAATTAGCATAAATCAATTTTGAAAATGATCAATCAATAATTGACCAAAGCTCCCATAAAAGGCCCTTTCCAAACATCATAAAGGTGCAAAATTAGTATTGCAATACATTTATGAATACGTAAGATTTATAAAAGTAAATCATAAATTCAAAATTTGCAAGGCTTTGTTTGCTCAAAATAAAATATTCAAGTAAAAAATAGCAAAAGAGAAAATTATTTTTTCTTGAAATGTTTACTACTTTTACTATTTTTATGTGCACAGAAACGCTTTTTGGGCAAAATACTTGCAAAAATAGTAAAACTAGTAAGAAGAGCATACAAACGAACAGACCTATAATGTTCTTATTTTCGTAATTTATTTTTAAAATATTTTTGAAAATTTTCTGTTAATATTTTAATTTTCTGTCTTGCCTTTAGTTAATTTTTGGATTGAATTTATGCAAAGAATATACATATATAGAAGGCGCATCATGTAGAAACAAAATTTCTTATGGCGGGTTCTAATCATAGAACCTGCTCTCATGTAATTCTCGCTCTCAACATTTTGCATTGATGAGGGGGATAAGTAGCAAGGGAAAACTAAATCCACCACCAAAACAGAGAGAAAGAAAGAGTTTAAATATATGTGTTTGGACATGTGTGTATTCCTTATAAAGAATTGCAAATAAAAACACGCACACATATATATAAGATTGTAGATGTATAAAGATCTTTATTTCAAATTGAAAGAAACAATTTGTTTCTTGTATTTTGAAAAAAGTTCCAACAGAATTTTTAGTTGTTTATTTACTAATGGAAAAGATATGAACGTTAATATTACAGTAGGGCATAGCATACATGTTTTGTTGTTTTACAAGTAGAAATACTTTGATCTGCACCGACGTGCTTATACCTTTCTTAGTGACGTGACAAATTTTTGTATGATTTCGAAGTTGTCAATTTATATTTTATAGTTATATTTTTGATAAACTAATAATTGTTATATTTTACTTTTATATATTATATTTTTATATATTTCATAAAATGTGCATATAATTTGTTTTTGATGTTTTTTTTTTATTATTAATAAAAAAAAGTTTTTATAGAGAATTTTTAGTTTTTGAAATTATTATTTAAAAAAATATTTAAATTTTTTCATTTTTAAAAGTATATATTTTTCCATTTTTTGGATTTTTTAGAAAGAAAAATAAAAATAAAGTAAATAGTAAACAAAAGTTTTTCCTTTTTTTCGGAAAAAAAATTATTTTGTGATTTTTTCCATGTTTTTGAGTTGTATTTTATTTGAAACAAGAAATTGTTATTAAAATACAGTTAGGGACAAAACTATTTGTACACCTCATATATTTCGTATACCTTCACGCACATTTTCAACAGATCCGCTGTTTTTATACTTGCTTACAATGTATTGTACTGTGGAATGTTGCAAATTTACTAAATTACTTATATTCCGGAGAGATTTTCCTTTTTTATGTTCATCAATAATTAAATTTTTAATATCCAAACTCAACTCTTTTCGCTTTCCCATTTTTGATGTGCTTATTATTCAAAACGTTAAAACCAACTTCTTATTTTGTAAAATAAAACTCGATTAACGAAGAAAATATAACGGTATTTAAAAAAATCATCATACAGGAGTCCAACGTACAAATAATTGTACAAAGTACTGATGTACAAATACTTTTGTCCCAAAGATTTTTACTTAAATTGTACTTTTTTTTAACAATGTGTTATATATTAATTTATTTTTCATCAAATAATTCAATAAAAATGGACCTGAATTAAAACTACATATAATAATTTTTTATTCTTTATAAATTATTGAAGATATACGAAATGCATGGGTGTACAAATAGTTTTGTCCCTAACTGTATACATTTTTTATAGAAATAAATAATATTAATATTTTCAATTTTAAAACTTATTTTTAAATTATATATATTTTATTTAGTAAAAAAAATAGTTTTGAATAAAAAAAGAATTTCATTTCTTTTATTTTTGGGCAGAAATAACATTTATTTTGAAAAATAAAGAAGTTTTTTTGATTTCCTTTTTCTAAGCAAAAAGATATTAGTTTTTTATACAAAAAGAAATAAATATTCATACAGCAAAGTTCCAATTAATAGACCTAAATTTTTTATAAAGAAAAATACTGACTTTTTTTAATATATACAGTGACTCCATCGAATAATCGGACAAGCATTAGTCTGATATGTATGTGCTTAAAACTTAAAAAGAAAATATTAAATATATGTTTTTTTTTTGCTTTTATTTACACTCTACATTACAGTCTTTCAGATTAATAAAAAAAATAACAGCATTTTTCATGATAACGGTAATTTTATAAAGAAAAAGAAAATTAACTCAATTTTTTGTACTCAACGCATAATCGGACATAGTAAAACATCAATAATAAAAATACCGTTAGTTTACAAATATGCACTTCAAAGCTTAGTTTTTTTTTTTGTCACATTTAGTCATAACTTGCGTTTATTGGCAGACATTTCTAGTTCTAACAATAAGTAAAAATCTATTAGAAATGGCCCCGAAGGGAAAGCAATCTACTGTCGAAATAAGACAATTAATAGTGAAATTGAATCTTGAGGGTAAAACAGTGAGAGAAATTGCTGAATTAGTTGGAAGAAGCAAGTCCACTGTCCACGACGTTATTAAGAGATTCCGTGATGAGTTTAGGTTAGCTAATAAAAGTAGAGAAGGTCAAGGAAAAATATTAACTGATCGTGAAGAGCGTTCTTTGTTGAAGGAAATCAAACAAGATCCTTTTAAAACTGCAAAAGAACTAAAAATATCTTTAAAAAACAGCAGTGGAAAAGATGTTTGCTTAAATACTATTCGTAATATATTGCACAAATATAACTACCATGGTAGAGTTGCCAGAAAAAAGCCATTTATAAAAAACAAGAGAGTAAAATTTGCTAAAGAGTATTTGCTTAAAACAGAAGATTTTTGGAATAAGGTAATTTGGTGTAAAGATATCTTAAAATACATTTTTGCTGATAGTTTTTATTCATTACAAGGTTCTGTTCACTGACGAGAGCAAATTCAATTTGCATGGTTCAGATGGCAAGATGTTTGTGTGGCGTAAACCAAATGCAGAATTTAATCCTCAAAATACAAAAGCTACTGTTAAGCATGGAGGAGGCTCTGTTATGGTTTGGGGCTGCATGTCGAGTGCTGGGGTGGGCAATTTGCATTTTATTGATGGTAAAATGGACAAATTTGGCTACCTCAACATTTTGAAGGAAAATGTAAAGCAAAGTGCCGAGAAATTAGGCATTGCGAATGATTTTGCTTTTTACCAGGACAATGATCCCAAGCACACTTCGGGTGTGGCAAAGCTTTGGTTGATCCATAATTGCCCCAAACTTATAGAAACCCCGGCACAGAGCCCAGATCTCAACGTAATTGAACATCTTTGGGAAGAATTAGCTAGAAGAGTATACCAACAACAATTTAACACTTTGAATCAGCTTAAGGCGGCTTTACTGGAAGCGTGGAACTCCATAGAACCTGAGGTATGCCAGAATTTGGTAAAATCAATTCCAACACGTTTACAGGCCGTTCTTGAGAACAAAGGATATGCTACAAAGTATTAATTGTTATCTTTCGTCATTTTTAGCAATGGTGCTCTTCTTTGTACGATTATGCGTTGAGCGCAAAAAATTTAGTTAATTTTCTTTTTCTTTATAAAATTACCGTTATCATGAAAAATGTTGTTATTTTTTTTTATTAATCTGAAAGACTGTAATGTAGAGTGTAAATAAAAGCAAAAAAAAAAACATATATTTAATATTTTCTTTTTAAGTTTTAAGCACATACATATCAGACTAATGCTTGTCCGATTATGCGATGGAGTCACTGTAAGTTATTTTTTTGGCCGGAAATAAGTTATTTTTTATTTATTTATTTATTTTTGTCATAATATTTTTTTTATATAGAAGGTATATACAAATTAAATATTTTTTCAAAAGATCTTTTTTTAATATAATTCCACCTTCTTTACAGAATAAAACAAAATTATTAAAGAAAAATCTAATTTTTTTGGTGACAAATTTGTTATGAATAAAAAAAATAAAAATATTTTTTTATATTTTTTTCAAGTGGATATAATTTTATATTTTTGTTTTTATTTATTTAATTAATTAATATACTTAACTTTAACATCTGTTACTTTGAATACATAAGTAACAAAACTACACAAATCAAATTTTAAAATACAAATTTGATATTCTGAAAGTATATTTACATAAGCTCATATGACGTTGAAAAAGGTTAAGTAGTTCGGTGATGATTAAAGTATTTCTACTTTTAAAACAACAAAACACATATGCTATGCCCTACACTAACATACACGATCGTATTTTATCTCCTTTAGTAAATAAACGACCAATTCCTTGTTTCTACTTTTTTATAGGCACTACACCAGCGATCGCCACACTCATACATTCACAATTAAGTTTGTGTATGTTTTGTTTTTCCCATTATGAAATTATACACCAAAAAAATAACATCATTTTTATAGTAATTTTATTTTGAAAGTTTCTTCGTCAATTCAAGACTTGTAAGTGGAAATACACGTTACTAGTGTAGAATTTGAATAGTAATAACCAGGGATCGCAACGATTACCATAGTAATCATAAAAATTACGATTTAATGTTTATTTTTTTTACTCTTTGATTAAAAAAAAATAACGACATATAAATAATTAATGATTTTAATTTCTTATTAAAAAATATCAAATAATACTAAATTTAATTCAGCACGAACGATTATTTCAAATTTGTATTTTATAATAAAAAATGAAAATTAATTGTATTAAATTATTATTTCTTAATTAAAAAAAAAAAAAGATAGTTGTTTAATTAAGAGATAAAAAATCATATTAATATTTTTCATGAGTGTATCTCAAGCAACAAGCAGTAACACAACATTCTTGCTTAAATGCTCGTTCGAGACTGACTTCTTTGTAGCGTTGCCAATTTAGCGCTTTTCGCGCTAGATTCAGCGCTTTTCAGCATACCAAAAGTCGCATTTTTTTACATCAGCGCTTTTTCTTGAAAAGGCGCTAAATTGGCGCGTTTTTTATTCAGTTAGTTTTAGTTGCAGATTTTAGTCATGTTTTCAAAATTTTTCTGAATATGAAATGTAGAAACTTTATTTTTTTATGCAAAATATAAACAATACAAAGAAAAATAAGGTTTTAAAAATTTTTAAATTTTGTTGTTCAAATGTATAATTAATATTAATATCAAAGGTTCGAAAGACTTAATTCCTTAATTCATTTTCTTAAATCGAATTAAATTTATTATCCTAGTCATTCTTTTAAAGCATTAAAATTAATTTAATACATTGAATTAAATTCTTTGTACTTCATATAAATTGAATTAATTCTATTATGAATTAATTCCTTAAAGAATTCATTCATCAATTATACAATTCAAGCTTAAAAAAATATACTGAATCATTCAAATCTATTACGAATTAGCTTAAGAAAATATTTTTTAATTAATTTTGTAAAAGATTAAAAAACAAAATATTACAAATTTAATGGAAGAAAAATACTTTCATTCAATTTGAAAAAGATTTGAATTAACAAAAATTGAATGAATTCATTATAAATTTATTCAATAAGGAATTAATTCTATTCAAACAAAAGTCTTTGAATTAAACTAATGAATTATATTTTTGAGAATGGTATTATGGAATTCCTTTAAATCTTAATTCAGAATTAAGATTTAAGGGAATTAAGCTAACATTTAATTAATTCTTTCGAAGCTCTGATTATTATATATACTTAATATATAATTTTCAATGAAAATAATGTTTGTGAAACATACTCATATCATATTGTGTTGGAATTTCTTATTTTAAATTGTGACTCAAATGTTCCAAAGATGAATGGAATGAAAATGGAAATAAAAAATAGCAATATCTGAGAATTTCTAAAAGTGCTCTTTGTAACAAGTCTTCCAAATCAATCTGAAATATCAGAAGAGTCGATTTCCAATATTTAAAAACAATCCTGCCTCCAGATGAAGAACTTAAAAAAAAAAGAAAAGTCCAGAAATAAAAGTTAGAATTAGTTTCGGTACTTGGTTTGAATTAAAAGTTTCTAAAGTTTCTTAGGTTTTATTCAGTATTTTCCTTGTCCTGTAAAATTACGAAAAGGGCAGACATAGATTTAAAAGCTTTAAACTGAAAGTTATTATATTGTTTTTATAAAACGTTAATGTTCAATATTGCATATAACTACTAAATATTTGCACATGAACTTAAAATAACAAATATATATGTAATAAGTTGTTTTGCTCTTAATAAAAAATACATATTTAACTAAAAGATAAAAACAAATTTTATTCAAATAGAATTTAGCGCTTTTTAGCGCGTTTTTAAATGATGACCGGCGCGTTTTGGTTCAAAAAAGTTGACAACGCTGCTTCTTTGTGTGTTTTTTATTAATTTCAAGAGCATAACAAAAGAGATAAAAAACACGCAAGCTTCTTTTCCTTTTGTCTTCCCTCCCGCATCATGAAATACTTTTAAAAAATATTTCAGTTTTCATTGACATGCGCTTTCTATATGTTGTATATTCTTTGATTTATGTCAATAAATCCCGAAAATTAAATCCCGGGACTTTGTTATCCAGAAAAATCCCGAGATTTTCGGGATTTCGGGATTGGCATCCCTAGTAGTTACCTAGTGTCTATATTAGACAAATTTTCATCAAGACAAATGTAAAAATCAGTGCCAATGTATACAAGGTAACATCAGTCAAACAGACAGATTTTGGTTGTTACAACTGTCAAAATGCATATAAAAAACGTTAATTAAAAAAGATACAATGTCTCTTGCTTTATTACTCCCTGTAAGTAAAACTTCCAAGGACACAACATACACAACATAATCACTGCATTTTAAATAATCTTAAAAACAAGTACAGTAAAAGCTCCCTTAGCGGACAGCTCCCATAGGTGGACATCTCCGGTAGGCAGAAAATTTTTTAGGTCCCATGGTTTAGGTGGCATTTTTAGAATAAACTAGTCTCCGCTAGGCGGACGCGGACACCTGTTTTTAGAGAAAACATCTCTCGTATGCGGACAAAAATCATAAACCGTAAAAGAAATGTACCGAATATTTTATAATAAGATGCTACTTATTATCATATTTCATATTTATGTACTTACAGTTTTTGAAGTTAAATAGTTTACTATTCGTTGTTTACTTAATTTTTTGCTGGTTTTGAGCAAAAACTAGTTTTCTAAATTAATTTTGACTTTTACACTTCATTAAAAAATTTTCATACTAGAAAAAAGAAAATGAAAACAGATCGCCATCATGTCAGCGACTAGGCTCGGTACTATAGGTGCGTGGACCGGTAAAGGATACCGTTTTAGGGTTACTTGATGACATCCCCAGCAATATTGACTATTGCACTCTTATACCCTTTCTTGACAGAGGATTCTCGGTGTCGACTTCGGCTGATCCTGTACTAAGGGACAGCTCTGTGGAGGTCTACACTGATGGATCCAAATCTGTTGATGGGGTTGGGGGGTGCCTTTATTCCCGAATATAGGAAAAGTATTTCCTTTAAATTGCCGGATCACTGCAGCATTCTTCAAGCAGAGATTTCGGCCATAAAAAGAGCGGTAAACTGGTTGATGTACTATAGGGTATTCGGTGTGGATATCCAAATCTGTACGGACGGTCAGGCTGCGATTAAATCGCTCTCGGGTGTCTTTTCGACATCCAGGCTGGTACATGAATGCCGGACATTTCTAAACGAGATGGCGAGACATTCAAACCTGGAGCTAGTCTGGGTTAGGGGTCACTCAAATACCCCGGGTAATATTACTGCGGACGAACTGGCCAAAATTAAAAAAGTAGATCAATTGGTCGGCGTTCCGCTCTCCTCTTGCAGATCCATGATACTGCGGAATCTATCGAGGATTGCACAAGACAGGTGGTCGAGCCTGTCAACATGCTCAACCTCGAGACAAATATGGCCCCATTATGATGGACTTCGGTCAAGCCTCATCTTGGGACTACCAAGACATCGGTTACGTATTCTGATATCCGTTGTCACAGGGCACTGGATTGCTGGTGCGCATGCTAGGAGATTAGGGCTCCCTTTTAATGACTTCTGTCGAAGTTGCTTTGATGAGGAAGAGGAGGAGACAGTGGAACACTTCCTATGTCACTGTCCGACCCTCAATGAAATAAGGACCGCCAAGTTCGGCAGTCCGAATATGCATGTATTGTCGGATCTCTCGGATATTGACATCAGAGCGATCAATTCCTTCATACATGCGTCTGACCCACGTGAGCTGTCTTGTGACTGTTCTGACAGCTGCCCAATCAACCTAACCTAACTTAAACATATAAAAAAATAATTGGTTGCTGCTTGAGATCGAGGCCAGGCCTCGTTAAGTTAATCCTGTTCTTTTTAAATGCCAACATATGTAGATGACTTTATTGTTAAACTTCTCCTCAACATGCTTTTAATTTTTAAATTTTTGTGGAAAAATCGTTAGTAAAAATGCTATTGAAAGAAGTCTTACCCTTAGCCAATTAAGAGATGATTTTCTTCACGTATGAAAAATGAAAACAGAGAGAAGCGAACTGTAGCCATAAACTTAATAAAATAAATTTTATGAAATCATATAAATTTTTTTTTAACGTTTTATTTGTATATTGAATCTGTCTTATTTTAGACCTCACAATATTCTAAATATTAAATACTATTCGATTTCTATCAAGATCATTGGTTATTCCATGGTCCTGGTATTAACGGCGTGGAAAGTCGGCTCTGTGAAGTCTTGTAACAAACTGAACTTCAGCAAGAAATCTTGCGAGTGGGTTGGGGTGAGTCTCTAGTTTAAGAATGTATTTTTCTCTGAGCTTCCTAAACTCATCTCTTACAAATGGTACCTTTAAGTCCCTATGGATATTCACATTTCACTCAGAAAGAGAGTATATTTACATGCCAAGTTTTGAACTGATTGAAATTGAATTTAGAGGTGGCTCAAAGCGATAAAATTCTTGAAAATGATTACTTTTTAAAATGTTTTTTCTTTCATCGATCATACAAAATTAATTTTAAATGGGTTTATATCTTGTTGAATTCCACACATTAGGAGCTTTCTAAAATTCCTAAAATCAACATAAAGTTATTAAAATAAAATTACTAAAAAAACATGTAATTTTCGGCAAATATGTAGATCCCGAAAAAATAAACTTCAACCTAAAATTGAAGGATACAAACGAAAATTGGCATATAGTTCCCTACTGACATTCTATATACACTGTAAATAATTTTATTATCCAAAATTGATGTAATAGTGAAAAAGACGTAGGTCAGTTAGATGCAAAACAAGAGATTTTTGTAAAATTTGACCATGAATATCTTACGCAGATCACACGTGATTACCGAAAAATGCCGAAAATGCCGATTTTCATTACTCTCCCTAAAATTTTAGATGAAATATAATTTTACTGGGGTATATTTGTTCGAAAATTACTTGTTTTACGTAATTATATTTTAATAACTATGATGTTATAAGTTGATCAATTTTGTTCTTTTTGATCATTTTAGAAAGGTGATAAATTGTGGAATTTTATGAAAACTAGGAAAATTTAAAGGGCAATGAATTAGATATTGTTGAGCAGAATAAAAAAAACTATTTTTTTTAATATTTCAATCTCTGAGCCAATTCTAAATTTGTTTCAATCAATCTAAAACTTTGTATTTTATAGTTTTTGGGCTATTCGAACATTTCTAGGGGGTGAAACAGAAAATTTAAAAACCTTTATTTTCCTCCATATTATAGGGGGCCAACCTAATGTACATACCTATATAATTTCTCAAAAGTTATAATGTGAAATAAAAAATTTTCAATATTTTTTCGGAGTAAAGCTTACATGCGGTATAAATTTCGGCTTTTGTTAAAAAAAAAAAAAAAATATTTTCTTCATAAGAAATTTAAATGACTGAAAACCGGTTAACCGGTTTTATCAAAAGTCCAAAACCGATCAACCGGTTTTTTCTAAAATGTGATTTTTCGGCTAAACCGAAAACCGGTTTTCAAAAAAAGTCGGTTTTTTGGATACTCTAATCCAGGGGTTCTCACAAGATCTGGCTTCGCGACCCCCTTTTGACATTGGAATGAAAGGGCGACCCCCTACAACTTTGAATAGTATAAAAATCAGATAAAATTGTATATAAAGATAAAATATTTTAAAAATAATATTAATAATTGTGACATTGTTTTTGATTTATGTGATCTTTCATATTATGATTCTTTTTCGCAATATGCATATCTAATATCATTCTCTTCGAACACAAAACGTAGATTCTTTGTTTTGATGGACGATGTTTTGATGGATGGGAAAGTTCCACATAAAAATTTATGTTAAACAAAATTGTTCTAATACCTTTAGAACTTCGGAGCCAACAAGCGGATAAACTTTGCTATATTTAAACTAAAATGCTTTTGAAATCTGTTGATTCAGAATAAAAATTTAAGACAATAGTTACAATTTAACTCTTTTTTAAATGAATCTGGTATTTTATCTATAGTCATATTGAAAGGATTTCTCCGTCTTTTAATTGTAAAAATTTCATTTTATAGCCCGCAAATTTTTCTGCGAAAAAAAAAAGTTTTTAACAATCTTATTCCACAGGATGTAATTTAATGGTTAAAATTCGGAAAGAACATTAAAACGACTTTTAAAGAAGTTCTTGGGATAATAAATTTATAAAAAATAAAAGTAGGGTTTCATGTTAATAATTGATAGTATCATGAAATTAAAGTGAACTATTTATCTTTTTAATTCGGTTTTCCCTGCCACGTCAGAGTTTTTTTATATTGTTCTCCATCACTTTCTTTATTTGATCATTGTTGTCTTTATCAAACATAATATTTTCAAAATTAAAAAAAAAAAAAAAAAAATCTTTACTTTTTTGTCTTTAATTTAGGGATGTTTTGTATAAAGATTCTTTCCATTTTTAATAGCTTCATGTTTTCATTGGAATTTTTATTTAAACTTCTACATAGTATTTATATTAAAAAAAAAAAAAAAAATTTTAAAGAATATTTTTCAGGATCTCTTCGCGACCCCCCATGAAAGTCCTTACGGACCCCTTGTGGGTCGCGGACCCCCATTTGAGAACCGTTGCTCTAATCAATACTCGTATTACTGGCTGTTCCCCATAGTTGGATGCCGTATGTCCAGATTGGCTTTAAAACGGTTTTATATATAGTGTAGGTCCAAGGACACTTCCCTGTGGAACACCGGCTTTTATTTCAAATTCTTCTGTCACAAAGTCATTATACCCTAAATATACGTCAGATAGATAAAACTTCAGCAATTTGTGGGTACATGGTGGTAGTAAGCATTTAATTTTATAGATTAGGCCCTTGTGCCAAACTTTGTCGAATGCTTGTGCGACATCTAAGAAAATAGCTGAACAATACTTCTTTAATTCGAAACATTTCCTTATCTCTCCAGTTAGACGATTCACTTGTTCTATAGTTCCGTTTTTTCACGAAAACCAAACTGGTGAACTGGGACGATATTTCCATCGTTCAAGAATGGTATAATTTTCTTTTGAAATACTTTTTCGAACAGCTTTGACAAGCAAGAAAGTAAGCTAATGAGTCTATATATGAAGTATAATCCTTTCCTAGCTTTATTATCATTTTAATCAGAGAAGTCTTCCAAATTTTTGGAAAGACTCCTTTAAGTTCTTTAAGTTCGCGTTGAAAATAATTGGTAGCACAATTATTGTCACATTCGGTAGTTTTTTAACCATTGATGGTGTTATTGAATCATATCCAGGTTATTTTCTAACATTTATATTTTCTTTAATGATTGAATCAATCAACAACAATTATGTCATCATAATTTAGTGTAGTGTCAAATGTCTCTCCCAATACAAAATCATTTGTTTGGGGATTGGGTTGAAAGACTGTGCTTAAGTAGCGTGCAAATAAATTGGCCTTATCTTCTGTACTACGGGCCCAGGTACCGTCAGCCTTCCTTAAAGCTGACGGTACCTGCAAATAATGTCTAAATGAAAATGCAAAACGTCGTTTGTCGCAGAAGCAAAAGAAAAAAATAAAATTTTTATTTATTTATTTATTATTATTTTATTTATTTATTATTATTTTATTTATTTATTTATTTATTATTTTTTTTTTTTTTTGAGCTATTGAGAAAAATTTTTCAAAGGTTAACTTGATGCAATAATAGATAAATCATAAAACAGTTTTCAAATAAATTTTTTCTTAAATGGAACAAATTTTACGAATGCTTCGTTTATGAAGTGAATGGTACGATCTTTTGACTTTTGTCAATAATGATGTAATTTTTTAAGATATGAACATGAAATTTTTTGTATAAATGTAGTGTGTGCCAGTACATTATAATTCAGTAAATAAAACCAACATTTGATTTTTAAGTAGTTACGGCCTTCTGCATTTTAGTAGACGATACATATGTAAAAATAAGAGTATGTATATCTATAAGTTAATTCATTACAATCAATCTCGGATGTTGAAATAAAAAGATATAGTACTGATAACGGACAAAATCAGCTCCGCCTATGGGAGCTTTCACTGTATATATAAGATATAGAATCAGTTTACAAAAGAGGACTGTTTTATATTTAAACAAATATTTTTAAATCAATTGATTACGATATTTTATACCTCGACTACTGTTATATTAATACTTATTAGAAAACTTCTAAAATACATTCGTTTATACCATTTAGTATTTTTTTTTCTTTTAACAATTGCAAAAATCCAAAACCGTATTTATATTTTTTCATGGCCTAAACGGATATGCTACTACTATTTTCGAAAAAACGCTATATAAAAGCTATATTCCTATTGTTCCGACATATTTATATACCTATATACTTTTATAAAGATTTCATACAAAAGAAAGGCTGTGCTTCAAGTTTCTTTTGGAAATCAAACTCGTTTTACAGGTATGTCAAGTTAGATCACAATTCGAATCTGGCAAACCCTAGTCCTATACATTTTGGTAAAGGAAGTTTCGATATTTTAATCGAAATGGGTGTCAAAAAATCGTAATTTTAAGCAGGTTATGGAAAAAAATATTTGAAAAATTTATCCCATGGGATTTTGTTTCGCTAGAAAACTTTTTAAGGCATTTTAATGAATAATTTTGTGGTCAATTATCTATTATCAACAGCACCAGCTACAATGCAATTTTTTAGTATTTTAGCCATAAAGGGAACAAAATTATAAAATTTCTATCTATTTTCAAGAAAAGTATCGAAATTTTTTTTGGCATGATGTACTAAAACGACGGTTTATGGTCCAAATATTTTGTAAACATTTTTTAAAATATTTTCTTTTTCATATTTAGCTAAAAATTACGAATTTTTTGATACACATTTCAAGACAAAACTCAATAATAGTTCAACAATGGGACTCTTTTCGTTCTCTTTATATCTCTATTATATTTATTGAAACCATCCTTATAGCTGTACCAACATTCTTTTCTGCATGCCCGTTTGTCCCTATTAACAATTGGACCTTGATCCATTAGTTCCTTGTAAAAAATGTCATATCATTGCCAAAAATTAATCCAACTTTAATTAATGTACACACACACGTGAGAATATGTTAACAAATTACGTAAAGTAATTGGCTAAAGTGTCCCCTAAAATATTTATACGGACCCCCATTTGAAACAAATTAAAAAGTAGATTCATTTTATAATACGGGAATACATTTTTGATCTGTGGTACTACATAAATCTAAGTAATATAAAGTAAGTATAACAATTTTCGTTTTTAGCTCAGTTTAAATAGACCTTTCTGTAAGTATCTTTTTGACTTTTTAGTAATATTAAATATACATATACAGAAAATTTCGATGCAACATATTTGTAACATAATTTTTTTATTTCATTAAATGATTTTCTTAAGCTTACCTTGCTACAAAATACACCATTTGATTTTTTATCATTAAGTGTAATGGCTGAGGAAATTTTCACAATAATCTCAAAGTTAGCAGATTTAATTTGCTTATTAAATTCAGGGTACAAGGAGTATAATACGCCTTCTGTATCGTCACGATCTTTTTTTAAAACATTTTGTAAAGAGCTGAAAACTCCAATCCAAACATTCCAACGTACATCGTGATTTTCTATATTCGGCATGATGCGACGAATTAAAACCTAAAATAAAAAGAAATCAACATAAAAAATATTAATTATTATTATTATTTTTTGGTGAATAATTGCAATTTAAATCAGTCTTACCTTTCCTTTGCGTACATTCATCATTGCAACAACTTTGTCATGTTGTAATCCTGCAACCAATTTGTCAATTAAAGCATCTTTAGTTTCAATTTCGTAATTAAATTTGCTTTTCATAGAAGGATTATTAGATGAGTCCGCAGTCCGTTCCTCTGGTGTTTTATTGGCGTTTTCCAATTGTTCTAGCGCCGCAATTCGTTCACTTTCTTTTTTCTTTTTCATCAGTATTGTTGCAATAACATTGGGATTGTTTAGATCTTCTAGCTTCAAGAGAATACGATACAAAGTCTCAATATGCAATAGAATATAACGAGACTTTCGCTGACTATTGGCTGCCGTCATATCGCCAGCTGCGTTTGGCATCTGTACCAAAGCTGGAGTTTCTGATTTAATACCCACACCGATATTGGACTGAGTTCCACCAGCGGCAACATTAGAACTCGATTGTACTGTTATGTCCTTATTAGTGGAGTCTAACGATTCATTGCCCATAATTTCAGCATCAATGATTTTCCGCGGAGCCGTTACACTGCCGTACTGTAATTTTCCAAGTGAATTTTCAAATTTAAGTGGTGTAAAAACATAACTTGGCAATTTCATCTCTTGGTTCTGATTTTCAGAATTACGACGTTCACGATGTTGACCATTACGCTGACCGTTCTTATTACCCAGCTGTACTAAAATAAGTTGAGCATGACCTTTAGGTTGTGTTAGTGGATGATTCAGCTGGTTGTCCTTGTGTGCCTGGCTGTGACGCAAATTTCCACTCAAAGCCACCTTTCGTTCCTTATAGACGGTGTAGTAATAATCGTCAATGTATGGTGTATCAGTATTAAGCTGTGATAATTGAATTCCAATCAGCCAATGCTTCTCGCGAGTACTCATTAAATTGGCGTACTCATCAAATTCTTCATGCGGTAAATTGCCATTTGCCGAAACTCCATCACGTCTTATATTATGATTCTGCTTTTGGTTTCCAACGACACCACTGCCGCCACTTGCAGTATTTGTTCCTGCGCTACGCTGATTGTGATTGTTGTTAATGTTATTATGATTTTGACCAATTACATTATGTTGCTGGTGTTGTTGAGCTTGACGAGCAGCGTTTTGTAGAAGTGGGTGATTTTGCTGAATTTCTTGAACAAGTCGCATATTGAACATATTGAACGAGGAATTCGATGAACTTGGATTTTGATTAAGAAGCATCATCGGATTTGGCGGATGACCTGGTATACGATTTTGAACTGATTGCTGCTGTTGTTGTGCCAAAATTGCTGCTGGATGTATGCCACGTGCAGTTGCACGCATTGCATTGAAGTTGGGATGCATTGCAAAATTGTTTAGTGCAACGGGTAGATGTGCATTTGGCAGTGGACGTTGATTGGGAAAATTATTTGGCAATCCACCATGTTGATTTAGTAGTGGATGTGGTGGCAACTGAGGATGTCCAGGTTGTTGGAAATAAAATCCAGGAGGCAATCGACTTCCTGCTGCTCCTAATTGAGCCTGAGTATGGAGTGGCGTTGGCTGCGGTGGTTCTTGCTGATGCTGTTGTTGCTGCTGTAGTAAATTTCCTAGAGGGTGTTGGGCCAAATTATTTGCAAAATTATTAGATGGTCTTGGCGGAGATTGTTGATTAGGATTAACAAATCCCCGTGGACCCTGCGGACCTATTCCAAATTGTAAATATAAATATTGTTGTTATTATAAAATCATAAATTCCTATATATGTACATAAATTTAAAAATTCATAAATTCACAAATTCATATATTCATAATATATTCATAAATTTATAAATTCATAAAATCATAAACAAATAAAATTATAAATTTAATAATTAAAAATTCAAAAATTCATATATTCAATTTATAAAATCATAAAATTCATAAAATCATATGCATTTATAAGTTTATGATTTTACAAATTTTAAATAAGGCAATTAATTCATTATGAATTAATGAATTCATGAATTTATGATTTCATAAATTTACGAAAATATGTGCATAAAACCAGAGACCGGATTTTAATACTAAAAAAACAATCTTTTTATTTTTATTTCAATCGAAAAACAATCTTTAATGTTCAAAAAATAATAAAAATCCATCATGATTTTTATTATTTTCATCAATATTTTATTTTTTTTCATCATGATGAAAATAAAAATATAAATATCTTTTGTGATATTTATTTCAAAAGTTGAAAATTATTTTGAACTTTTTTCATCGGATGGAAAAAATTCTAAACAACAACAATTTCATTTGAATAAAAAAATATTTTGAAAACAAAACAAAAGTATGAATAAAAAAAACAATCATTTTAAATTTTTTTCGAACTGATATTTATCGTTAAAGATATTTATCGTTAAAGATATTTATTTTTTTCATCATTGATGGATATTTATTTTAAAAATAAAAATCCCTCACATATTTTTTTCAACAAATGAAAAAATATTTTGAACATTAAAGATATTTATTTTGATTGAAAAATAAAAATAAAACGTTTTCGGGTGCTTGCATAAAACTATGATTTTTCAATCCATAAAAATTTCAAATAACTTATTCTTGCTCGAAAAAATAAGAATCACAAAATAACTTTTATTTCTACTCGAAAAAATAAAAATTAATACATAACTGCTACAAAAAGTGGACTTCAAATAGGAAATTGCTTATATTAATTAATTTATAATTGATTTTGCTCCAATCATCAAAATGATAATATTAATAACTAGAATAATTGATTTTATTATTACTGCTTTTTATTTAAATAGATATAATGGGCTGAAAATTGTTGGAAATTGACTTAAATTTATTTTATTTCTGTATTTTTATAGACAAATTTTTCTTTATATTTTATTAACAGCTGTCATTTTATTTAAAAACAACACTGAAAGCCAATTAGAAAATTATATTAATAAATAATATAATTAAATTCCAATATAAATTTAGTTAATAACTTTATTAAAAAATGAGCTGTTAACCCGCTACTTCGTTAGCGGAAATTTTTTATAAAAACCATACTATAAAATAAATTTAAAATAGGATTTTCGAAAAGTACAAAAGGCATGTTTAATAGGGTGCCAGTAAAGTACCAATTTTTAACATCTTTAACATTCGAAAGTTAAAAAACTACCATAGTATTCTTATTATTATTTTTTAGTATAGAGGAATGTGACTAATAGAGCTTGAGAATTCTCATTCATAAATAACAATATCTCTTTAATATTAGATTTCTAATATTAGAATAAGGAAAAATAAATATTAGAATAACGAAAAAGTATTTTAGAATAAGGAAAAAGAACCACAAAATCACTTTTAAGAATTCTGATTCACTTAGAACCTTACATCATCAATTTTATATTTCTAGGATGTATATTAGAGAACATTCAAAAAGTATTGTTAGAAGAACGAAAAAGTACCACAAAAACCCTTCTTATGAATACTGACTCACTTATGGCTACATAACTTTAACTTCATGTTTCTAGGTTAAATATTATAGAAAATTCAAAAAGTACTATTAGAAGAACAAAAAAAAGTACCACAAAATCCCCTATTGTGGATTCTTATTCATTTAGGACCACATATCTATAATTTCATGTTTCTAGGTTATATATTATAGGAAATTAAAAACGTACCATTAGAAAAACAAAAAAGTACCACAAAGTCCCCTCCTATGGATTCTCATTCACTTAGCACCACATGTCCTTAATTTCATGTTTCTTGGTTCATAATTATAGAAAATTCAAAAAGTACCATTAGAAGAACGAAAAAGTACCACAAAGACATCTCTTATAGATTCTTATTCATTTAGGACCACATATCTATAATTTCATGTTTCTAGGTTAAATATTATAGGAAATTAAAAAAGTACCATTGGAAGAACAAAAAAGTACCACAAAGTTCCCTCCTATGGATTCTCATTCACTTAGCACCACATGTCCCTAATTTCATGTTTCTTGGTTCATAATTATAGAAAATTCAAAAAGTACCATTAGAAGAACGAAAAAGTACCACAAAGACATCTCTTATAGATTCTTATTCATTTAGGACCACATACCTATAATTTCATGTTTCTAGGTTAAATATTATAGGAAATTAAAAAAGTACCATTAGAAAAACAAAAAAGTACCACAAAGTCCCCTCCTATGGATTCTCATTCACTTAGCACCACATGTCCTTAATTTCATGTTTCTTGGTTCATAATTATAGAAAATTCAGAAAGTACCATTAGAAGAACGAAAAAGTACCACAAAGACATCTCTTATAGATTCTTATTCATTTAGGACCACATATCTATAATTTCATGTTTCTAGGTTAAATATTATAGGAAATTAAAAACGTACCATTAGAAAAACAAAAAAGTACCACAAAGTCCCCTCCTATGGATTCTCATTCACTTAGCACCACATGTCCTTAATTTCATGTTTCTAGGCTCATAATTATAGAAAATTCAATAAGTACCATTAGAAGAACGAAAAAGTACCACAAAGTCCCCTCCTATGGATTCTCATTCACTTAGCACCACATGTCCTTAATTTCATGTTTCTTGGTTCATAATTATAGAAAATTCAAAAAGTACCATTAGAAGAACGAAAAAGTACCACAAAGACATCTCTTATAGATTCTTATTCATTTAGGACCACATATCTATAATTTCATGTTTCTAGGTTAAATATTATAGGAAATTAAAAAAGTACCATTAGAAGAACAAAAAAGTACCACAAAGTCCCCTCCTATGGATTCTCATTCACTTAGCACCACATGTCCCTAATTTCATGTTTCTAGGTTAATAATTATAGAAAATTCAAAAAGTACCATTAGAAGAACGAAAAGGTACCACAAAGTCCCCCCTTGTGAATTCTTTCCAACATCGGACCATGCGTATTTAATTTCATGTTTCTAGGTTAAATATTACAGAAAATGCAAAAAAAGTACCAATAGAAGTAGAAAAAAGTACCACAAAGTCCATCCTCTTGAATTCTTACCCACAGGACCATGTATCTTTAAGTACCATAAATTCCACTCTTGTGAATTCTTATCTACATTTTCTTAATTTCATGTTTCTATGTTTAATGTAATTGAAAATTCAATATTAAGTTTGAATAAAATGTAATTTCCCGCCTTTACCCCCTTTTTGGTAATTTTTTTACTCATAGAAGTATCAAAAATTGTATTCCAATGAGTTTCTAAATTATAGTGAGATCCCATATTAAAATACGCATATGGTTATGTCAATAAATATAAAAAAATATTTTATGAGAAAAGTACCAAAAATAGGTACGATTTTTACCCCTTAATCGTTCGAATTTCGAAAAAGTACCAAATTTATATTTCTAGTTTTTTGATAAGTTAAGAATACGGCATAAATTTTATTTGTATGTTGATTGGTTTCAAAGATACATATGGTGAGAAAAAAGTACCAAAATACAGTTTTTACCCGTTTTCTCCCTAAAAGGGCCTATTTTCAAAAAAATACCAGACACCTGTCCGATAATTTTTTAAATGAATAACGACAACTGTTCAACTTCTTGTGTATCTTTATTAGTTTGGGAGTTATAGAGTTACCGATTTTACTCTTCTGAATTTGATAATATTTAGTACAATCATTATTCTTGTAAAAACTAAGATTAATTCAAAATTTCAGATAATTTCATTAAGTGGTTCGCGAAATATAGCGGTTTGAAAGTGCAAAATAGCTTAAAATATGTACAAAGTTGTATACACAAAAATACAAATATCTTTCGAAGTATTTATTATATAAGATTTATTGAGAAGTCATATTAAAGGTATCAAAATTACCTTTAATATTACGTACAACATGACTATTTTTTCAACATCAAAATGGTCCATATCTCGCTATTTTTCGTTCGCGGGTAAATATCTCAAAAAGTGGTCTTTTTAAAAATTTTTAAAAAATATATGTTAATGATGAAAATGTTTTCTATAACCGTGGAAAGTGGCATTCTGGGAATCGCAACATTTTAGGAGTTATTACAATAAATGTCATAATAAATACGAAATATTTATTGCAATTTGTATTTTGTTTGTAATAAAATATAAAAATCGAATGTAATAAAAATCGTCAAGGATATCAAAATTAACGATGGCAACGCAAATGCCGAGTTTAAGTTTGATTACCGCCATAGTTCGCGATTAATAATATCTCAAAAATTAGGAAAATTGTATATTTAAAAATACAAATATCTTCTAAAATATTCAAGGTACAACGTTCATTAAGGCAAATATTTAAAGGTAATGAAATTACCTTTAAAATGATACCTGAAACATGTTTTTATATTGAATTTTATTGGTGGATAATTCCCGAATGAAATTCCGCGGTCGCGTATTTCAAAAAGTGATATTTTTAAATTCGTGAAAATTATATATGTAGGGGATGGAACCATTTTCACTGTTCTCTGTAAGTATCGTGATGGGACTCTCAATAGTTTCTGAGTTATTAAAAAAAAGTGAACAAATTCATGCTTGAAATTTCTTTCAAATTAATTATTTTTTTATTTTACACTGCTTTATATTTTTGTAATAACTCAGAAGCCGTTGAGAGTCATATCACGATACTTACATAGAACATTCAAAATGGTTCCATCTTCTACATATATATTTTTCACGAATTTAAAAATATCATTTTTGGACTCGAACGCGAACTATCCACCAATAAAATTCAACAATAAAACATGTTTCAGGTATCATTTTAAAGGTAATTTCATTACTTTTAAATGTTTGCCTTGATGAACGTTGTATCGTAAGATATTTGTATTTTTAAAAATACAATTTTCCTGATTTTTGAGATATTATAAATCGCGAACTATAGCGGTAATCATACTTAAACTCGTCATTTGCGTCAGAGTTGGGGGTAGTGCACTAAATTTGCAGTTTCCACTAACACTTAGTGATAGTGCAAAATTTTTAACTAGAATCATTAATTTTTAGTGGTGAGTTAAAAAATATCAGCCTCACTCAGCATAGTGGTAGTGAAAAAATATTTTTTTCCACTAAAATTATGTAGTGATAGTTAAAATTTTTTCAGCTCAAGCCTAGTGCAACATTTTTTTTTCTTCACTAAATACTTTAGTGCAAAAAACAACCCTCCACTAATTTTAGTGCAACTTATAAATTGTTCACTAAATTGAAAGAGGACATAATATTTTTTTAAACTTTCTTCACCAAATACAAAACAAAGACTGATCCTCATTTTCACAAACCAATTTTAAACTTAAAATGTATTTTAAAACATATATTGTATACAAATATAGTCTCTTAACTATTCGAAATCGCTGAATAATGGATATATTTTTCGGGAGACCAAAATTTTATCTCTCTAACTTTAGGCGTTCGGTCTGTGGAATGATGAATTAGTCAGTAACGTTACTCGTTTCTATATGTATGTCTCAACATCAACACAAATACGCTTACAAGATTTCCAAAACACACTAGAAGAAATTCTAAATTATGTAGTGTTGTTCTAAAACGATTATAACTTTGATATTTACCATCATAGCTCTCTAAAATTAGTTCAGTGGGTTGTGATTGATTGGAAAAATGTCATGTTTATGTTTAGTGAAGAAAAAAATTTCATTTTTATGTTTAGTGAAAAAAATTTATTTGCAGCTTATGTGTAGTGACTGTTCAGATTTTGCACTATTGAGTGTAGTGCAAATTTTTTCAGTACCACTAAATTTAGTTATAGTGAAAAAAATTGCAATATCACTAAAATTTTTTAGTGGTAGTGAAGAAATGTTTCACTATAACTATAGTGGTGGCAATTAGTTAAAAATCAAAATTTTTTCACTATAGTGCGATTTAGTGAAAAGCTGAATGCACTCACAGTTTAGTGCACTACCCCCAACTCTGATTTGCGTTACCAGCATCAATATTAATATTCTTGCCGAATTTTATTACATTCGTATGATTTTTGGAAGAAATTGGCGATTTTTAACAAACAAAACATTACAAATTGCAATAAGTATTTCGTATTTATTATGACATTTGTTGTAATAACTCCTAAAATATTGCGAGTCCCAGAATGCCACTTTCCACGGTTATAGAAAACATTTTCATCATTAACATATATTTTTTAAAAGACTACTTTTTGAGATATTTACCCGCGAACGAAAAATCGCGAGATATGGACCATTTTGATGTTGAGAAAAAAGTCATGTTGTACGTAATATTAAAGGTAATTTTGATACCTTTAATATGATCAATAAATCTTATATAATAAATACTTCGAAAGATATTTGTATTTTTGTAAATGCAACTTTGTACATATTTTGAGCTATTTTGCACTTTCAAACCGCGTTATTTCGCGAACCACTTAATAAAATTATCTGAAATTTTGAATTAGTCTTAGTTTTTACAAGAATAATGATTGTATTCGGATACGAAAAGTCAAAAATTGTAATTTTTCGTGTTGGTTTTAAATGGAATGACTCATTTGTTAAACTAAATTAAAATATATAAATTTTATATTTTTTTTTTTAAATATAAAATAAAAATTTTGTATAATTTAAATTTTTTTAATAAAAATTAATCATTATAATTTGAGCAAAAAATAAAAAGTCGAAAAATAATCAATATAAGGTCATAGTCATATTTATTTACACATTTTCAAAGTTTTCGAAAATTTGGAAAAGAAGTCAAATATTTTTGTTGTTATAAAATATTTTGAAAAAGTTCTTTTGTTGTTGTAAAGCCTGAAATGTGTAGAGTAGATTGTGGTAATTTCTGAAAAAGTCGCGGTATTAATTTCTGGTATTGAAAAAAAAAAAATTCATACGCATTTTTTAATTCAAAAGTATTTACACACATTTTTTATACTTCATAATTATTAAGCTTTAAAAAGTCAATTATTTACGCTTAACTTTGCTAAAGATGATTCCAAATCTTGTCTATGAGATAGTGAAAAATCTTTTGATACAAACTCAACTTTAATAAGTTGCAAAAATCTAAAAATAGTGGCAAAAATTATGAAAAAATCATTAAGAGCCACGATGACATTTAAATGAAGGTTTAAAATGGTACAACGTCATTATGGTTTGAAAAAAAGAATGGGAATAGTTGAAGGATGGTATAGTCATTAATTAAAAAATATCATTACATGAAAATAAAAATTATTTAAAGAGAAATTAGGAAAATCTGTCAAAAAAAATTTAACATCACTTAGAAAATGTTCAAAAATTTCTGCAATCGTTGCTATATTTGGCGAGAAAGTATGATATTTAGATAAGTTATGATGTTCGCATTATTAGTTCCACAATTGTTTTCCTACAGCAAAACTCGCGATTTTAGAAAAAATTTTAAGTATAAAAATTTAATTTATTTTAATTACATAGAAAATTCAATACAAAAGTAAAATCAATAATAATGTAGTCTAGTAATATTTAGAAATCGCATATTGTATCACAGAAAAACGACTGTGCAAATATTTAATTTTCTGTAATGAGAACATAATAAACTTTATAGAAATCATAAATTCTCGACAATCATACCAACGATTGAAGACATTTTTGAAAAATTTCTAAGTGATGTTAAATTTTTCGGACAGATTTTAGATTTTTGCAACTTATTAAAGTTGAGTTTGTATCAAAAGATTTTTCACTATCTCATAGACAATATTTGGGATCATCTTTAGCAAAGTTAAGCGTAAATAATTGATTTTTTTTTAAAGCTGTGTAAATAATTATGATGTATAAAAAATTTAATTATAAATTTGCTAGGATTATTGGGGAACTTCAGAGCGGGGCATGCTAGCATACTCGATATAGTTCAATATAGTACTCCCACTATTGAAATACCTGACTGGGATCTCTGGGTTGGAATAGAAAAGCTCCACGGAGGTTTTGCTGTCTTTACAGACGGCTCGAAGATGGATGTAGGCACCGAAGCAGGTGTTTACTTTTTGGGAACTGACATCAGACGATCATATAAATTGTCTGATAGTTGTAGCGTTTTCCAAGCATTTATAAAGCCCTCGAGTTGCTGGAGGAAAATGTTGAACGCAATTCTGAGATCACCATATACGTTGACAGTCAGGCAGCATTATTGGCCCTAAAAAGTCACTACGTTAGGTCCAGATTGGTCCTTGAGTGTAAGAGGGATTTGAGAAGACTAATGAATGTTTATAAAATAAGACTCTGTTGGGTTCCAGGACACTGCGACATTCTCGGCAATGAAATAGCCGATGAGCTGGCTCGCATT
This sequence comes from Protophormia terraenovae, assembly GCA_951394005.1. Lineage (NCBI taxonomy): Eukaryota > Metazoa > Arthropoda > Insecta > Diptera > Calliphoridae > Protophormia > Protophormia terraenovae. Next base: position 101,596,396 of record OX596073.1, read on the forward strand.
GGCCCGGGACTGGACAGGTCTTTCGTGGAGACATTTGTTAGTATTCCAATTGGGTCCTACTTTAGGGCCATAAGGGAGTGGATTCTCGACAACACGAATCGAGCCTGGAGGAACAGAACGGACTGCAGGATATCTAGAGCATTATAGAATAGTCTTAAACTGTCAGATTCGAAACACCTTCTGGGTATGAGTCGTAGTAATGAGTAAATGGGACATTGGCACGACAGATCTTTGCAGGTCGTGCGATGATGTAGAGGAGTTAGAGACAGTGGAGCTCATTCTCTGTCACTGCGTAGGACTTCAGCGACGTATATGAAGTGGTTTGGAAGCCACACACTGCATGAACTAGATGAGGTTACGAGCAACGGGCTTATTAATCTCATAGGGTTTGTAATGGGAATAAGATGGCTTAGGGGCAATCAGAACTAATTTCTAGGGTTTGAGGTTCCACTCTTCTTTTCTCTATCTATGTTCTACTCTCTTTTTCTGTCTTCTATTTCATAAAGGGATCACAATGGACCATTTTGCTCTCTGGGTGGAGGCATGAATACGCCACCCTTTTCAACCTAACCTATTTATAAATTTGAATTAAAAAATGCGTATGAATTTTTCTTTCAATATCAGAAATAAATACCGTTGAAATATCGAGAATTTCTAATCAATATATCCTTTTGGATATTTTTAAAATATATGGCTTTAAACTTTGAAAATTTAATATTGAATAGATTATTCAATAGGGAAAAAATAAAACAAAAAGGAACGTTTTGTTATACACCGATTTTTTATAAGTCAATTTTCTCGAGGAAACAGATGAAAAAATTGTCCTAACTAAAATTTTTCTATTAGATTCCAACCCATATAATACTAAAATAACGAAAGAGACATTTTTCAAAAAAATGCAAAAAAACTACATTTTGTTCTGCGACTCCTCATTTTTTTGTAATATAAGTTTTTTGTCCTAGGAGGCTTACTATATTACAGACTATACAAAATTATTACTGTTTTTGACAAAATTGTACAAGAATAACCTTTAAAATACAAAAAAAAACTTATATAAAAATGCAAAACCATAGAATTCAAATCGCAGGTACGGCTTTGTTTAATTATTTCCTGTGGTGTTGACTTTAAATTGTATAGTTTGAATTATACTGCAATAATTATGGTTAAAATTTAATTCAAATTAGCGGTACTCATTGATATACCTAACTCACTTAAAAAATTAAATATTTCCTATACTTTTTATCCGATTGCAAAGATAAATGTATTAATTGAAAACTCTTAGTGGTGCATTTATAAACATGAAATACAAACACAATTTTTTCCTTTTACCCAATTTTTTAACACAAAAACATTTTTCATACGATTTTTTTGGGGAAATAGTTTATAACAGCCTATAATTTTTAAACTATTCCCGATAAGCACTAAAAAAATAAAATTCCAGGGATTGAATTTTTATTTGTATTCAACTTGAATTCCATTTTTTTTACAAGTGTTTTTCAAGTTAGAACCATAATATAATAATAGAAGGTAGAATCACTAGAGAGAGTCGTCAAATTTATTTCTTGTTAAGTCAAAAAACTGAAAAATGGAAAGCAAAAAACAAAAATCAAGAATGAAAAATATAAAGTATTTTATTTACATACATTTGAATTGTTTCCTGAAATGCAGAATTCTATCTTTGGAATGCTGTGTGAACGTTTAATACATACATTTGTCCAACTGGACATTTACACACCATATATTTTTGTAAATATTTGTTTGTTCTAAAAACAATTAGTTGCATAAATTTGTTTAAAAAATTTTTGTTTAAAAATTTAAATATTTTTTTTTTCTCTAATTTGAAGTTTTATTTTATTTTTTTTTACATTTTCTTTTGATTTATATGAGTTTGACTTTTCAGGGTAAATAAAAATGAGAATAAACTTTCTAATGATTTTACCTTTAGTAATTCTATCATGGTTAGAACTATTTTTTTATTCTGTTCAAACTTTTTGTTTGTTTTCAAAAAAAAAAAAAAATCATATTTGTGAGAAAAATAAAAAATAATAATCAATTAAAAATTTATAAAAAAATATTAACTAACGATCAAGCAAAAAATGTATTAAAACCGGAAAAAAGTGTACAAGGAGTTATTGCTGAGTCGCAGATTCCATATCATTTCATTGAAGAAAACAATCATAATTTTAATGCACTAGAGGATTACATCAATAACCATAAATGAAAGGACCTGATATGTTAATTTGTTTCCTAAGATATGTATATAAATATATTTGTTATGATCCCTATGTGGTATATTTAAATAATTTTAGAAATGAAGAATATAGCTTGAATTCTATTATGTTGATTACTGGAATTACACTGTTAACAAAGGTTTGAGTTATAATATATTTCCAAGCTTGAATTCAACTATTTGTTTTATTGGAATTTCACTGTAATTCAATACTTAAAATGAACTGTACAAACATTGTTATGTTCAACTTGAATTCAAATTTCCTTTTCACTGGAGTAAGCTATTGAATAAAAGTGTAGTATAACCGTATTTCAACACTTGAAATTTGAATTTATAACTGGAATTAAATTGTTCTTACACTTGAATTCCAGGAAAAATACTTATTGGGTTCATTTGCACTCAGCTTTAAAAGTACTATTATTTATGAAAAAAATTAAAAAAATCTAAAGTGAATCTGAGATGTGAATTTGAGCCAAAATAATGAGCGTAGATTTCGATTCTGTAATATTGAATTACAAAACAAAGTATTTAAGAGCAAATTTTTTTAAAAACTGTAGGCCACATTTTCCTATATAAACGCACCCTACAATCTTCAAGTCCGACTCCAGAATGATTTCAATATTTCACAGAATACATTTTTTTAAACATAAAAAACGATTCTAGGGGAAGTTACGGTCAAAATTTAAATTTGGTAAATTTTAGTGCAGTCTAGTATACATGTATTTCTGACTAAAGTCTGTATATCTAATTAGAAATCTAACGGAATCAAACAAGATTTTTGTGTGATATATATTATACCTTTTTGCGCCAATAAGATCGAATATTGTTGAGATAACATTTGTTGATGTTGCTGCTGTTGTTGTAGTTGTTGCTGTTGTTGTTGTTGTTGTTGTTGTTGCTGCTGCTGATGTTGTTGTTGTTGGTGATTTCCATGTTGTAGATGTTGCTGTTGTTGAGACTGTTGTTGAAGCTGTTGCAAGGGTGTTGGTGTTTCGGATGAATGTCTTAAAATGTCATGCAAAATTTTTTGCTGTTTTGCAATCATGTCAGCTTCATGTTGCTGCTGTTGACTTTGTTGTTGATGAATTTGTGGTTGCTTAGATATGGATTGTTGCATTATCATATTACGTTCAATATCTTCCAAAGTGCAAATTTTCGGTTGCTGCTGATGTTGTGACTGAGGCATTTGAGGAAATTGAGGCAAACCAAAAGAAAGATTTTGTGATGATTGTTGTTGTTGTTTTAGATGATGTTGTTGTTGATTGCTTTGATCTTGGTTTTGTTGTTGGTGATGTTGAAATGGTGTTGGAAAGTGCTCACGCAAAAAATCTTCTGGATTAGATGACAATTGATTTCCTATCGTTGCACTATTTACAGTACCACCTAGTGTTCTATCCTTCACGCCCAAAGACCAAACACTTGGATCCATTTTTACTGTATCACCCAAAAGACCACTCATACTTTCACTGTCTCCATAGTTTAGATCTACGTCGTCCAATTTCATACCTGATAAATTTAATTCCAGGTCTGAGTCCGCTAAACGTTGGGAGCGATTATTCTTCATCCCTGACAGCGAACCATATCCACCACTTGCCACTCCATGAGCTCCGCTGTCCAAAGCATCGCCATCTCCCTCTACATCTCCCGTCAAACGGACTAGATTTTCGTGGACTTCTTCCCAGTCCCCGTTAATTGCGGATCCAAAGGTCTCGTCATTTAAAGCATCATATTCCTCTTCTGATGGTTCAGCAATTCGCCCTCCTCCATCATCGTCCAACTGTTAGCAATGAAAACAAAAAAAAAAAAAAAAACTTATCTTTTGTCGATTATAAAACAACTTGAAATGTAATGCCACGGGTGCTCTTTGAGAAACACCGTAAATTCTGTTCGCTAGCGCAAAGTGACCGCTGCGACCGACCAAATCAACACCGTCGCGATTCGACATCTATCATTTTGCCACTTCACTCTTATCGGACTTTTGTAAATTACGCCTTATATTTTAGTTGTCCCGCATAAAATTCAAGTTCCACTTACCGGCACAGATGTATCAAATCCAAAAAATGAGTCTTCCATCGAAAAATTTTGTTTATTTTATGTGAAATTGTCATGACTTGTCATGCCATATTGGCCGCCTTTGAGACATTCGCTAAAAACGACATCGGCCGAACGTAAAAATAGTGCTGCCATATTTTCATTTACTTAAAAAAATTATAATTACTGCAATTGACAACTACGCAAAGCATAAATCATATTAACCCAGTCGCTGCATTATTTGTTTTTGTTAACATTTTTGTTAAATTATTTTCTCAGTTTAAATAATTGATTGAAAATTAAAACATCCGATTCAGCAAAAACATATTAAATAAAGAGTAAAACAACCGTCCAAATCTATTTACGTACTTCTGTACTTCAAAGTTTAAAACCCTTCGCCTTGGTTAGTTGGTTGTTGATGTGATGTTTACGTACCACTTACTTGCGGGAAGAATGTTGAGCAATTATCCATGATGAAATTATACCAGGTGACAGTACTAAATCAGCTGATGATTTTTTGCCGACATTTATTTTTTCCAGATTACTGTCAAAAGTTGTTTACATAATACACGTGGTTTTTTGTTATTTCCTTTTGTGAATAATTTGTGCATTGTAATATTGTGGTACAAAATAAAATTTTAATATTTATGTAGAAAAAATAATATTTGTTTTAAAAAAGAATAATAATATTTGTTTTGAAATAAATAAATTTGAGTTTTAAATAAAAATATTAAATACTTTTTCAATTAATATTGTTTTTTTTGTTATTTTCTTTTGTGAACAATTTGTGCATTGTGATTGTGTGGTACAAAAAAGTTTTAATAATGGTGTAAATTTGTGTAGAAAAAATAATAATTGTCTTAAAAAAGAATAATATTTGATTTGAAATAAATAAATTTGCGTTTAAATGAAAATATTCTATAATTTTTCAATTCATATTTTTTAGGCGCTGTTATTTTGCTTGTTTACTTTTCTTGTTTTTTGTTTTCTTATTCTTGTTTTTTGTTTACTTTGTTTTGTTATTTTGTCGAATGTTTTTGACGTTGTGCTGGAAAAACCAAAAACAAAATGCATGGTTGTTTTTGCCTTGTTGTATTTGTTGTAGCGGTACTGTCACCTGGTATAATTTCATCATGCAATTATCCAAGATTATTAACAAAAACAACAATTGCTTGTATTTTGTTAGTGTAAAATTACTGCACATAATGTCAAAATGCTATGAACAGAAAATGCGAGAATGAAGGAAGAGTAAAAAAAAACTCAAAAAAAAAAAATAGCATATGAATACAAAAACAATTTGACAGTTACGCGAGGTATGTCAATGAAAAAATTGTAAAACAGCTGTTCTTACGAGTATACTTTCTAATTCATAGTATAATAATAAACTATACTCGTAAGACCAGCTGTTTTACAATTTTTTCATTGGCAAACCTCGCGGTACTGTCAAATTGTTTTTGTATTCACATGTAAAATATTTTTTGAGTTTTTTTTTTTTTTTCTTGCTCTCGTTCGTTCTCTCATTTTTCCGTTGAAAGCATTCTGACATTGTGGGCAGTAGTTTTACACTAACAAAATACAAGCAATTTTTGTTTTTGTAGATGTGCGAGTACTTTATTATTTTACTATGTTTCTAATTATACTATGTAACGAGTCATATATTTTTCACATACCATCATATCATAGTATAATAATAAAGTATTCGCACATCTACAAAAACAAAAATTGCTTGTATTTTGTTAGTGTAAAACTACTGCCCACAATGTCAAAATGCTTTGAACGGAAAAATGAGAGAATGAAATAGAGCAAGAGTAAAAAAAACTCGAAAAAAATTTTACATATGAATACAAAAACAATTTGACAGTACCGCGAGGTTTGCCAATGAAAAAATTGTAAAACAGCTGTTCTTACGAGTATACTTTATAATTATACTATGCATCATATGATTACTTATATTATGTTCACATACACTAGTTTTCTACTTGTTTTTTTAAAAAACACAAAGAGTTTAAACATCACTGTTCACATAATATTTTATTGTGTTTTTCTTTTGACCCGTTTTTCTTTTGTCAGATTATTTTCACAAATTTTAAATTTAAATAAAAATTACACATATAGACACTTTCTAATTAACAAAATAAAATTTCCAAACAAATAAAATTTATGAACAAATATAAATTTCATTTATAATTTTTTGTTTTTTGTATTTAAACTGTTTGACAATTTTTACAAATTCTTTTTTCAACAATTTTCTATGTACTAAAAATACTAAATATTTCTTCCCTGTATGGAAATTTAGTATGTTTTTATTGTGTTTAATAATTAAACAACTCGAATCGAGATGTTTTCTGGCTTTGAAATGTATGAAAAAACAAGTCAATTTCTTTGTGTTTTTTTAAGAAAACAACTCGTTTTTTCAAAAACCTTTATATGTGAACATAGTATTACATAACTTTGAGTCTACATTAGACAAATTTTTATCAAGACAAAGGTCAAAATTTTATCAAGATAAAGATTTGTCTAATCATAGTATAATAATAAAGTATACTCGTAAGACCAGCTGTTTTACAATTTTTTCATTGGCAAACCTCGCGGTACTGTCAAATTGTTTTTGTATTCACATGTAAAATATTTTTTGAGTTTTTTTCTCTTGCTCTCTTTCGTTCTCTCATTTTTCCGTTCAAAGCATTCTGACATTGTGGGCAGTAGTTTTACACTAACAAAATACAAGCAATTTTTGTTTTTGTAGATGTGCGAGTACTTTATTATTTTACTATGTTGTCTAATGTAGACTGAATTTGTCAGTATTATTGCTGCGTTACTTTGAGTCTACATTAGAGAAATTTGTATCAAGACAAACATCAAATTTTTGTTTGAGTTGCAGATAATTTTTTATATCTATCAATTATAGGGGAAAACGCATGTCATAATAAACCATGCAAAAAGTACCAACAACAATCAAGATGGCGTCTTTTACCAAGCATTATCAAGACAACGTTGTCAGAGCTCGAGCGCTGACAATTTTCTTTTAACGCTGCAATAACTTTGAGTCTACATTAGACAAATTTTTATCAAGACAAACGTCAAAATTTTATCAAGATAAAGATTTGTCTAATGTAGACTGAATTTGTCAGTATTACTGCAGCGTTAAGAGAAAATTGTCAACGCTCGAGCTCTGACAACGTTGTCTTGATAATGCTTAGTAAAAGACGCCATCTTGATTGTTGTTGGTACTTTTTGCATGGTTTAATATGACATACGTTTTCCCCTATAATTGATAGAGATAAAAAATTATGTGCAACTCAAACAAAAATTTGACATTTGTCTTGATACAAATTTCTCTAATGTAGACTCAAAGTAATACTGATAAATTCAGACTACATTAGACAAATCTTTATCTTGATAAAATTTTGACGTTTGTCTTGATAAAAATTTGTCTAAAGTAGACTCAAAGTTAAAAGAAAATTGTCAGCGCTCGAGCTCTGACAACGTTGTCTTGATAATGCTTGGTAAAAGATGCCATCTTGATTGTTGTTGGTACTTTTTGCATGGTTTATTATGACATACATTTTCTCCTAAAATTTACAGAGATAAAAAATTATCTGCAAATCAAACAAAAATTTGACGTTTGTCTTGATACAAATTTCTCTAATATAGACTTAACGTAAGAAGCCTTATTGGCCAATAATTAGGGCAACCAAAAATAAGCAAAATCATATTTTTTCCTGGACTTCAAATGAACCTAGCGGTTAGTTCATAGTCATAGTAAAATAATAAAGTACTCGCACATCTACAAAAACAAAAATTGCTTGTATTTTGTTAGTGTAAAACTACTGCCCACAATGTCAGAATGCTTTGAACGGAAAAATGAGAGAACGAAAGAGAGCAAGAGCAAAAAACTCAAAAAATCATTCTCTCATTTTCCGTTCAAAGCATTTTGACATTATGTGCGGTAGTTTTACACTAACAAAATACAAGCAATTGTTGTTTTTGTAGATGTGCGAGCAATTTCTAATTACGCTATGGGTTAGTTATTTTTTCGTTTCATACAATTTTAATATATTTTTCATCGATTTATTATAGCATATTTTTGAATATTTTGGACATAATACTACATTCACATACATATTTTTTTTTTTACTTTGGGTATGTTAAAAAAATTCCAATGTACTAAAAATTCTAAAAATTTCTTTCCTGTATAGAAATTATCTTGTTTCTATTGTGTTTAATAATTAAACGTTTAAAAATGAGATGTTTTTTAGGCGTTCAAATATATGAAAAAACGTCTCAATTCTTTGTGTTTAATGATAAAACCAATGTTTAAAAAAAAAAAACACGTATATATGAACACAATATAACATCATACTTTGGACTTTGTATATTTTCATAGAAAATATATACCCCGTTTACATTTACGAGAAAACTTGTTTTATCTTGTTTTTTCATAAAAAAAAAATTTAACCAGTTAAATGAAAAAAACAGTTATTTAACTGGTTTTTTATTATATACAACTCTGATTTATGCACTTGGATGGTAACTCTATGTACGAAAATTTAACTCTACGTCTCCACGCAGACATTTTTGTGTCCGCAATTGTCAAATTCTATCTCTCTTCAAAATGTTACGTGTGGACCAATAAGAAATCTATTGCGCAATCTATTTCGCAATAAATGTTTAAGCGTGAATTAGTTGGTTGTTTATGTGACGTTTTCTCCTGCAAAGTAAACAGCTGATCGTTTATATTGCATGTATTGTAATGCTAACAATTATAAAAACTTCACGTTGATGTGATGTGATGTCTGATTCTGTTGAAAACAGAATTTTCTTGCGTTGTTCCCATAGTATAATAATAAAGTATACTCGTAAGACCAGCTGTTTTACAATTTTTTCATTGGCAAACCTCGCGGTACTGTCAAATTGTTTTTGTATTCACATGTAAAATATTTTTTGAGTTTTTTTCTCTTGCTCTCTTTCGTTCTCTCATTTTTCCGTTCAAAGCATTCTGACATTGTGGGCAGTAGTTTTACACTAACAAAATACAAGCAATTTTTGTTTTTGTAGATGTGCGAGTACTTTATTATTTTACTATGGTTGTTCCGTGACAGCTGTTAGCAGTGTTGCCAAACAATAACTTTTTTCTTACACATAAACAAATGCTTAGCGAAATAAACAGGAAAAACCACTAAATAAACAAAGAAATAAATGAACAAAAATAATTAAATGGTCAAACAATTACTTTGAGTCTACATTAGAGAAATTTGTATCAAGACAAACGTCAAATTTTTGTTTGAGTTGCAGATAATTTTTTATCTGTATAAATTATAGGGGAAAACGTATGTCATAATAAACCATGCAAAAAGTACCAACAACAATCAAGATGGCGTCTTTTACCAAGCATTATCAAGACAACGTTGTCAGAGCTCGAACGCTGACAATTTTCTTTTAACGCTGCAATAATACTGACAAATTCAGTCTACATTAGACAAATCTTTATCTTGATAAAATTCTGACGTTTGTCTTGATAAAAATTTGTCTAATGTAGACTCAAAGTTAAGTACATAGTAAAATAATAAAGTACTCGCACATCTACAAAAACAAAAATTGCTTGTATTTTGTTAGTGTAAAACTACTGCCCACAATGTCAGAATGCTTTGAACGAAAAAATGAGATAACGAAAGAGAGCAAGAGAAAAAAACTCAAAAAATATTTTACATGTGAATACAAAAACAATTTGACAGTACCGCGAGGTTTGCCAAAGAAAAAATTGTAAAACAGCTGGTCTTACGAGTATACTTTATTATTATACTATGGTTAAGTAGATAAATATTTGGCATGTTTAATTTTAAACAGAGCTGCATTTTTAGGCTTTTTTTAGTAAATAATTTATGGTAACTCTGTGTTTTTGCTAACAAATGTCACAAACATATGTCACGTTATTAATTTTGGATAATTGCACAGAATGTTTCCCGTAAATAATCGGTACATCAACATCACATAAACAACCAACTAACCCGGCCTTTACTCTACGTCTCCACGCAGACGTTATTATTTCCTAACACAAGAAATAACGTCGGCAGAATAACAGGAAAAAGCTTTTATTTCTTACTTTATGTTAAGGGGTGGAGAAAACGTACATGAGAAATAAGCATTTTAATTTGTCTTTTTTAAGGAAAATTTTATTTTATTCTCGGTTTTTATTTTTTATTTGTCCTTTTAAAACTAAATCAATGCATTTTTCATCTTTGTTTTGTTACTTTGAGTCTACATTAGACAAATTTTTATCAAGACAAACGTCAAAATGAACTCGAATTTATGGAAGGTGGCAACAATTGTGCAAAAACAACAATATGGCGAATTCATTAATGTTTTTTTATGTATGCAGTTTGACAGCTGCAACAACCAAAAATAATAATCAGCTGTTTAACTGAGGCTACCTTGTACAGATTCGCACCGATTTTGACGTTTGTCTTGATAAAAATTTGTCTAATGTAGACTCAAAGTTAAGATAATCAAATTTAAAAAAATAACAATTAATTTGACAGCTTATGTTAAACATTATTGCTCAGCTTTGTGTTTAAACATTTATTGCGAAATAGATTGCGCAATAGATTTCTTATTGGTCCACACGTAACATTTTGAAGAGAGAGATAGAATTTGACAATTGCGGACACAAAAATGTCTGCGTGGAGACTAGGGGTTAAACACAAAGCTGAGCAATAATGTTTAACATAAGCTGTCAAATTTATTGTTCTTTTTTAAAATTTGAATGTTTTTTAACAAAACAAAGATGAAAAATGAATTAATTTTGTTTTAAAAATACAAATAAAAAATAAAAACGAAGAAAAAAAATCAAATTTTCGATAAAAAAGACAAATTAAAATTTCTCATGTACGTTTTCTCCACCCCTTACCCTTAGTCACCACGCAGACATTTTTGTGTCCGCAATTGTCAAATTCTATCTTTCTCTTCAAAATGTTACGTGTGGACCAATAAGAAATCTATTGCGCAATCTATTTCGCAATAAATGTTCAAACACAAAGCTGAGCAATAATGTTTAACATAAGCTGTCAAATTTATTGTTATTTTTTAAAATTTTGATTATTTTAACAAAACAAAGATGAAAAATGCATTAAATTTATTTTAAAAGGACGAATAAAAAATAAAAACCGAGAATAAAACAAAATTTTCCTTATAAAAGACAATTTAAAATGTTTATTTTTCATGTACGTTTTCTCCACCCCTTAACATAAAGTTGGAAATAAAAGTTTTTTCCTGTTATTCTGCCGACGTTATTTCTTGTGTTAGGAAATAAAAACGTCTGCGTGGAGACGTAGAGTTAACATAAAGTTGGAAATAAAAGTTTCTTCCCGTTATTCAGCCGACGTTATTTCTTATGTTTAGGAAATAAAAATGTCTGCGTGGAGACGTAAAGTAACGTCGAGTCTATATTAGAGAAATTTCTATCAAGACAAACGTCAAATTTTTGTTTGAGTTGCAGATAATTTTTTATCTCTGTCAATTATAGGGGAAAACGTATGTCATAATAAGCCAAGCAAAAAGTACCAACAACATTCAAGATGGCGTCTTTTACTAAGCATTATCAAGACAAAGTTGTCAGAGCTCGAGCGCTGACAATTTTCTTTTAACGCTGCAATAACACTGACAAATTCAGTCTACATTAGACAAATCTTTATCTTGATAAAATTTTGACGTTTGTCTTGATAAAAATTTGTCTAATGTAGACTCAAAGTAAGAAAAATAAAATGCCAAAACGAAAAATTAATTTTAAAATCCAAAATTATGAATAAAAAACCTAAAAAAATTTAATATATAAAGTATTTTATGAAAAAAAAAAAAAATAAAAATAAAAAAATAAAGTGCAAATAAAGTTATTTGGGTTAATTCTGTAAAATACTTGTGATTGTCAATCAATGTATTTGTGAAATGTCATAAAAAACCAGTTTAGTGATAATGTAAACGGTACGGTTTTTTAAAGTAGTTTTTTTTTTTCGAATTTAACAAGTTAAATTGTGCAAATGTAAATGGGGTGTTAGAGCATAAAGCCCAAATTATAATAGCGCATAGTCAGCAGCAGTGTGTGCTGCCATAATCAGCTGATTATTTAGAATGCACTGTTTCATGATGTAATTATACCAGGTGACAGTACTAAATCAGCTGATGATTTTTTGCCGACATTTATTTTTTCCAGATTACTGTCAAAAGTTGTTTACAATACACACGTGGTTTTTTTTATTTCCTTTTGTGAACAATTTGTGCATTGTAATTGTGTGATACAAAATAAAATTTTAATATTTGTGTAGAAAAAATAATGTTTTAAAAAAGAATAATAATATTTGTTTTGAAATAAATAAATTTGAGTTTAAAATGAAAATATGATATACTTTTTCAATTAATATTGGTTTTTTGTTATTATATTTTCTGAATAATTTGTGAATTGTGTTGTAATTGTGTGGTACAAAAAAGTTTTAATAATGGTGTAAATTTGTGTAGAAAAAATAATATTTGTTTTAAAAAAGAATTATATTTGATTTGAAATAAATAAATTTGCGTTTAAATGAAAATATTTTATAATTTTTCAATTCATATTTTTTAGGCGCTGTTATTTTGCTTGTTTACTTCTTCTTTTCTTGGTTTTTGTTTTCTTATTCTTGTTTTTTGTTTACTTTGTTTTGTTATTTTGTCGAATGTTTTTGACGTTGTGCTGGAAAAACCAAAAACAAAATGCATGGTTGTTTTTGCCTTGTTGTATTTGTTGTAGCGGTACTGTCACCTGGTATAATTTCATCATGCACTGTTTGTTATGGTGTTGATTACATTTGGTCAGCAGCAGTTTGCAGTGCGCTGCATTCAGATTCACTGCGCTGCATTCAGATTGAGAGCGAGACAAAGAGAGTGAGCAAATAAATGAGAGGCTAAAACACAAGTAGAACAAAGCTAGATGGTGGTTGTAAATTGTGGCTGCCTACGCTGAATTGTAATTATAACGGCAGCAACATGTGCTGACAGTGATCAGCTGATAATTTTTGCTGATACTGTTGCTGACTACGCGCTATTGTAATTTGGATTTAAGACGTAAAATCAACTTGGCTGAGTGTGTGCGCTGCTTATTTCATTTGACTGCTGAACAAAATAAAAACTGGATGCTGCTTAAATCAGTTTTGTGTGTGAGCAGCAAAATGTGTTTAGTTAGTATGTGGTGGATAACTAAATCAAGTAAACTTGTTTCCAAGCACAGTACATAGTATAATAATAAAGTATACTCGTAAGACCAGCTGTTTTACAATTTTTTCATTGGCAAACCTCGCGGTACTGTCAAATTGTTTTTGTATTCACATGTAAAATATTTTTTGAGTTTTTTTCTCTTGCTCTCTTTCGTTCTCTCATTTTTCCGTTCAAAGCATTCTGACATTGTGGGCAGTAGTTTTACACTAACAAAATACAAGCAATTTTTGTTTTTGTAGATGTGCGAGTACTTTATTATTTTACTATGGCACAGTATACATACAGTAGTGTAAGAAAACAGAGACAGAAAGTGTGTACTATTGCCTATCACTCACACAAAATTCTCTAACTTGTTTTTGTTTTGATTATTCATTCTCGATTTTGTCGAGTTTCTTTTATTTTAATTCTACCTTTTGGCCACAGAATTAATATAAAATTATCTATTTATTAAATCAAAAGTTATTATTTATGTGTTAAAAAATAATTTCATTTGAGCTATTACGTGTTGAAAACAAATTTCTTTTGTGGAAATATTGTTTTATTCCACATAAATGTAAATATTAAAGATTTTCTTGTTAAATAATTTTTTATGTAGAATGTGATTTTTGTTTGTTTTGTTTTGGTTTTCAGCTTCGTTTCAAAATTCCAACCAACATAGCGTATCACTTTTACATTCGTAAATTTTATATTCATGCAACATTTCTATCTCTTTCTCCCGCCATATTCTTAAAAACTGATTTTGGAAATTTGAAGCCTCGATATGACGACTCTGTTCTACTCTGTGTTTCCAAGGTAGATTAAGAAGGTAACGACAACTCTACAACAACTACAACACCAAAAAAAACCCATGTATTTTGTTTTTGCATTGTCATCTCTTATGTCAACTTTAATTTTGTCATTTCACATGTTTCTTTACAAAAAACAAAATAATAAATATAACTATTATTAAATATTAAAAAAAAAAAACAATTTCAAAATCAGAGAAAACTTAATTATTATTATTCAATACAGTAATTAAATTATGATGTATCCACACTGAGAAGAGTTACGCGTAGGAGAACGAATTGGCAACATTTTCGGAGAATGAGTTTACATATACGTAAAAGAACAAGTAATTAACAAACAAACTATTTTAAAAACTAAATTAAATTTATATATACCATATAGATTAAATTGAATATAATGTGGATGAAACCTCTACAACTTCTTTATAATAAGGACTTGATGAAAGGTGGATTAAAAACCTTTACCGCATATTCTTTCTTGAAATAAAACAAAATTTTCATCCAATCACAGAGTCGTTAATTCGGATCTTGAACATTTTTTTCTTTTAATTTAAACAACATTTCCATCGATGCAAATTTATTTCTTATTTTAAAAGTAATTTTATTTTTCAAATTTAGAGCATTTAAAATTCAAACACTTTATCTTGGATGCTCCTGGCAGGATCGCCAATTGTGGGAGTATTATATATATTATATTTTAGAATAATTATTTATAAAGATTTATATTTAATATTTAATAATAGTTATATTTATTAATTAAAGAAAATATTTTGATGTTTAATATTGAAAAAATTCTATTTATAATGAAATATAAAACAATACGTATTAAAAAAAAAAAACAATTTCAAAATCAGAGAAAACTTAATTATTATTATTCAATACAGTAATTAAATTATGATGTATCCACACCAACACTTATATTTGTACGAAAAGGTACTATTTTTTTTCTGATTTAATTAAACTATTATAAAACAAGGTCATGGTAAAAGCCATCTATTGGTAGTTAAGAGAAGCGATAATAAAGAAGGTAAAACGATTATATATAGTACACTGTCAAATCCAACAACCAATTTTAAAATACCATATGGAAAGAGTTTTAAGCGCATAGATGAGCATTAAATAAATTGTTTTATACACACGTGGATAGATCTATAACGTGATAAGACCCGTTAGAAACAGGTAACCTATTAGTAGTAAAATGGTATATTCACAACAGCCTCAAAATAGGCTACAGAAAATTAGTAAAACTTGAAAAAAAAAAACTAACTCTATAGACAATTGTAGAATTTATTATACATACCTATACTAACAAAAAAAAATAATAGTTATTGTTAAAATATAAAATCATTACGTTAAAACAATCTAATTAAAAATAATAGTAAGATAAATTCTTTGAAAACGAACATCAAAATTCTAAAATTATAACTGAAATTACAATAATCGAGTTTTATAGTTTAAATAACATTTTAAGAACCAAATTTCCTCTAATTCAAATGGAATCATATTAAAATTTAATGAAATATTATTAATCAGTAATTTTACAAAATTGAATTTAATTAAAATCATATTTAACTAAAAAAATAAAAATATTGAATAAGTTAATCTTAAAATTAAAATATAACCAAAATAAAATAAAATTTAAACAGACTAGGATTTAATTAAAAAAAAAAAAACAGATAAAATAATTGAATTTTAATTCAGCTGTTTTTTTTTTTTTTTGTAATTGAAATAAAATTAAATGTAAAGCTGATTAAATATTTTTTTAATTAATCTTATGGTAATGAGATTTAATAAAAATAAATAAAAAACATTTATTATAATTAAATGAATCTTAATTTATTAAATTCCTAATAAAATTTAATATAATTTTAATTTAATCAAACTAAAATTTAGTTTAAAAATCAAATTAAATAGACAAATTAAATAAAAATAATAATAATAAAAATAATAATTGAATAAAACAAAACTAAATTAGATTTTAAGAATTTAATACCAAATCTGTATTACGTAAATTTTTTATGAATATCTTAAAATCAATTTGAAATATTTGATTCAATATTAGATATGATACAGGATTAACAGATTTAGACATTAGTTTGGTTTTACTCACCCGATTAAGATTGTACAAATATTTAATTTCAATATAAATACAAAATTAATTAGAAACGAAATAATTTAAAATTTGAATAAATTAATTTGAAGTAAAAAAAAAAGAAAAAATATATAATTTAAATAAAAATAACATAAAGCAAAATTAGTTATATTTTTTTTAAATAAGAATATATTAGTTAAATTTAAATCAAATAAAAAAATTAAAAACAAAAAAGAAAATAATAATAAATTTAATATTAAAGGAATTAAATAATTATATAAAAATTAAGAACAATTTAAAATAATAAAAAAAAAATATGTATATATATATATATATATATATATATATATATATATATATATATATTGTTCTTAATAAAAAAAAATTAAATTAATTAAAAATTTATTTAATTACTTTTTAATAGAAATAAAATAAATTAAAAAAAAAAAATAAAAATTTTAATTAAATAAAAGTATTGTTAAAAAAAAAATTGATAAATTATAATTTAAATTAAACTACACAAACTTAGTTTTGATAAAAAGAAAAAAAAAATAGTAATAAAACTACAATAAAATATAATAAAATAAAAATAAAACTAATAATAAAATTAAATTTGATTTTAAAAATCAAAATAAAATAAAGTAAAATAATATAAAATAAAATAAAAATAAATAAATAAATAAATAAATAAATAAATAAATAAATAAATAAATAAATAAATAAATAAATAAATAAATAAATAAAAATAAATAAATAAATAAATAAATAAATAAATAAATAAATAAATAAATAAAAACGATGTTATCTAGAAAAATATAAAATTAATTAAAATTTAGCAAATAAACAAAATTAAATTAAAAATAATAAACAATAATTTAATAATTATATACAATATTCCAATAAGTAAAAAAAAATAAGGTCAACATAAATGAAATTGAAAAAATAAAATTTGATACCCTTCACCATACTACCATATTACCATCTTAGTATCTTATCGACATCATATTACCATATTACCGACAAATAATAAAATTTTCGCCTTAACGTATGCTTTCATATTTTCACATATATAAATCTAAATTTTATTCAAACTACGAAAATTTGAATATATAAAAAAAACAATCATAGCAGGCTTTGCTTTTAAAAAATAAACAACAACAAAAATTCCATATTTATTTATTTTTTTATGTATGTATATACAAACTGGCTGCATATACAAAGAACAACAACAACACTGTTATTCATTATATTACTTCTGTTGCTAACTAAACTACTTGTCTTATAGGCAAAAACGTCACAATGTATTTATGTATATTCTTAACAGATATGTTTTAGTTTTTAAAAAATAAACAACAACAATTCCATATCTATTTATTTTTGTACAGACTGCATATACAAAGAACAACAACAACACTGTTATTCATTATATTACTGCTGTTTCTAACTAAACTACTTGTCTATACAAAAAACAAAAAAACGTCACTGATAGTCATTACAATACATGTTTGTGTGTGTATTTATATTCTTAACAAATTTGTTTTTGGGCCATAACTCTGTTGATTATGAACGAATTTGGTTTATTAAAAAAAAACAGAAATTTTATAAAAATATTTATGACTGATCTATATAAAAATAAAAATCTGTAGCTTGAACAAGGGCTTCAAAAATAAAAAATTCCTTTTCCCCGATATCTCAGTTATTACTGAACCGATTTATTTCATTTTTTCAGAACAAAAATTCAGAAAATAATTTCCGAGCCCCCTTTCAAAATTCGAAGTCCCTGGTATATGCAGATTCTTCAGGAACTGAAAAACCGGTTCTAAATCCGGTTTTTAAAGCATATCTCCGCCATTTATAAACCGATCCTGCTGATTCAAAAAACCGAAATTTTATAAAAATATTTGTGACCGATCTGTATAAAAATAAAAATCTATAGCTTAAACCAGGGCTTCAAAAAATAAAAAATGCGTTTTGTCCGATATCTCAGTTATTATTGAACCGATTTATTTCATTTTTTCAGAACAAAAATTCAGAAAAAAATGTCCGAGACTTCTTTGTTAAAACAAAGTCTCTAGAATATACAGAGGCTTCAGAAACTGGAAAACCGGTTCTAAAAACCGGTTTTTTTAACATATCTCCGCATTGTATTAACCGATCTTGCTGAATTCCAATAGAAAAATTCTCGAAAGCATTTCCGATCGTTTGACATATATATTATATATGTCAGTTATCGGTGGGCTTCATAAACGCCATTTCAACCGACACACGGACGGACGGACGGACATGCTCCAATCGTCATCGCTTCTTACAAGGATTCCGAAAACATAAACTTTTTTGCTCTCCGACGAAAATTGTGGAAATTACAAACGGAATGACAAACTTATATATACCCTTTACACCTGTGGTGAAGGGTATAAAAAAAAAAAATTTTGAGACTAAATTAATTTAAGTATAAATTTATATATTTGGTCTACTTGTTGTAATAAGTTAATTTATGGTATTGTTTATAGTAAATCCTCATTAATATTTTTCTTTTACATGTGTATTATATTAAACTTAAATTGTTAGTTTTATAAGCTAAATTTATATTTTTTTTTCATATTTAACCTCTTTGATAAATATATTATAAACAACAGTTCTAATATATATATCTAATAAATTTATTTTGTTGGTATAACTTTAACTTTAAACTAGACAAATTTTATTATTAAATGAAATGTAGCCACTGTTAAGAGAGATGTAAATTTTTTTATTAGGGACGTTCAGTGTTGCCAAAACTTTTAGGCAATGTCCCACTAGATTGTATTTGAAAAACCGCTAGAAACCACCTAAACTTAAAATCGCCGATTTTTACCGCTTAAATATTTCTTCTCTTTAAACATGTTTAAAATTTGATAGCTAATCCTTCAAAATCTTAATTTTAAGTACTTGAATGCATTTCAGAATCATCAAATCAATTTTGATAACTTGTAATATATTTTTTGCTTATATTCATCTGACATAGATATATAGAGCATTTTTACCAGACAAAAAAAGCTTTTGTAATTCTTTACAAAAATCAAACCGATGGTCTTATTGTATATTTCGATTCTATTTAAATACATTGATTTTCGAAAACGTTTTCTTTCGAATTACCCAATAATACTCCAGGGCTTGAAAGATATTTCCATACTATAATGTAGTGGTGATTTAGAATTTTGATAAAAAAAAAATAATAATAATTTCAATATCTTTTTTATAGAAAAACAGTTGATTTTATGTACAATTTTCGAGTTTCTGGTAACTTCATATTTTAGATAAATTAGTTTTAGAAGTAAAATAATATCTTTAATTTTTCTTATTTCTGCTTCAAAGCAAGGTTTTTACAATAAAGAAAAGTCCGAGTAAATTTGTAATTTTATTCGAACTTTATATGATTATGAATCAATTTAATTTATTCAGGCTCGAGTTCATATTAATTCATTAATAATTCTGAAATTATTAATGAATTAAATTAATTCATAAAGAAAAGTCGCTAGAAATCGCCAGCTAGAAAAATGTTGCAACCAGAAAATCCACTTAGCGGTTTTTTATGGAAAGTACCCGCTATATACCACAAAATAACGCCAGATCTAGCGAGAAAACCGCCGCTTTGGCAACACTGGGGACGTTATTTAAAGGATTTTACAGGCCAGAAATAATGTCAAGGTTGACTACAAATAGTCATATAGGGGTGGGAAGCCTGTCCAGGACACAACACCTTGTCCAAAGGATTCGGTCCGTAATCATTGTCTCTTGTGCGATGTTAGTTATCATCAATGGTCCGTCCGTACGAATAATATTGTCATAGCGTATCAGTTCCTGTTCACTGTTTCATGTTCATTTTGCTTATAACATCCACATAATTTTATTTTGGCACGATTTAGTTTGGCTGATTTAGTGATGGCCTTAGGTGGAATCGAACCTCCCATTTCCGGCGAGCTTAATGCCAAAAGCCAGCGTGCCACACCATCCACCGCCAAGCAAAAAGGTTCTAATTTTTTCATCACATATACAAAAATAATCAAAAAGGTACAATAGAATTCGATTTAATATAAAAAAATTACAAATAAATTAAATGTATCTATTATTATGAGCAACAATTTTTGGAATTTAAATTGAAAACGTATGTGTAAATTAATTTTTATGCACATACTTGCCATATTTTTCATTAAAGTATCATTGCCAGATCAAATTTAGGGTTTTATAGTTTGAACAAAAAGTCGACTTTTCGATTTTTCGACTTTTTTTAATTTTGAAATAGTCGACTTTTCGACTTTTTCCGACTATTTTCGACTTTTTCCGACTTTTCGACTACTTTCGACTTTTTCCGACTATTTTCGACTCTTTCCGACTATTTTCGACTTTTTTTTACTACTAACTATTTTTTGTTAATTTTCAAATAAAAACTTTAAAAATAAAAATTAATACGACGCAAACAAATATATTGATTGATTTACATACAAATCTATCCAATGAGAGAGCTAGTTACACACAAAAATGTGTACTAACTACACGGTTTAATGGTATATAAATAAAAGCTGATAAGAAACTATTCATTTTAATTAGGATAATTTTTTAAAAATTTTTCTACTTTCCGACTATTTTCGACTTTTTACGACTTTTTCCGACTATTTCGACTTATTTCGACTTTTCGACTATTTTCGACTTTTTCCGACTATTTTCGACTATTTTCGACTTGTTCGACTTTTGGCATCAAGAAAGTCGATTTATCGACAATTTTCAAATCAAAAAGTCGATTTCGACTTTTTACAACAAAAAGTCGATTGTCCGATTATTCGAAAATCGATTTGATAAATCCTAATCAAATTGTTTACTAAAAGAAAAAATTCGAGGTATTTCTGAAGAATTTTCTAAAGTTAAGCCCAAATTACAATATCGCGTAGTCAGCAGCAGAGTGTGCTGACATAATCAGCTGATAACGACCTGTTTGTTATGGTGTTGATTACATTTGGTCAGCAGCAGTTTGCAGTGCTGTTTAATTTAGCCCTGTTTCTAAATTCACTGCGCTGCTTTCAGATTGAGAGCGAGACAAAGAGTGAGCAAATAAATGAGTGGCTAAAATACACAAGTAGAATAAAGCAAGATGGTGGTTGTAAATTTTTGCTGCGTGGGCTTAAATATAATTATATGGGCAGCAACATGTTATTCTGACAGTGAACAGCTGATGATTTTTATTGATACTGTTGCTGACTACGCGCTATTGTAATTTGGGCTTTATTGTCACTTTATTATCATCCTACTAGGTGTATCTATTATTTTGAGCAGATGTGTATAAGTCATTTCTAAAAGATCTTCCGAAAAAAAGGCGTAATATCTTTTAAACTTAACTGCATCAGTTAATGTTGTAAAAACAAAACACTTTTTTTATGAAAGCATATTTATGAATAATGTACAATTAGATGGGTAAGCAAATATAAGCTCAATAACGCTTTTATGTGATATAATAAAAAAATGGGAAAACAAATTTCGACAGTTGATAATTTCAGTTTTGCCTTATTAAGACCATTAAAATATCATTAAAACACTTTGTTTTAATGAAAAACACAATTTTTGTTAAAAATTTAAACATTTTATAACATAATTTTTTATTTTTCCCATATTTAATGCGCATAAATTCCTTTTTAGAGCATATTTGTGGTTTCCCTTCTCATTACAATTGCTATTGTTGTTTACTTTTTATTTTGATAGCGGTAGAAACTGGACACTAGATTTTTGATGTACATCAGCATTTAGTACTTGAGCGTATTCACTGATAATAAAATTTCGGTTTAAAATGACCTTGGCATTATTTATGATATATGCACTATGTTAAAAAAATATATATATATTTTTAAATATTTAGAAACATATAAACAAACATTAATTTTGATTAATTTAATAAGAAGTAAATAAATATATGTACCTATATCTATGGACTTTTGACAAAACATCTTAAGTTGAGGCATTTTGATTTTATAATTATGTTTGTACATTAGGGTGGCCCCAAAATGAAAAGTATCGATGTTCTCAGCTCAGACATAATTTTGTGAGCTAGATAAAAATGAAAAAACTGTCAATTTGTCGGGATTTTAATTTTTTTCATATATCTGACAAAGGAACAATATGAACAATTGGTATCGCAAGAAAGGTCTTTGAACACGCATTTAATGACGTAACAAAAATTGGTCGAAAACAATACAATATAATACTCTAGCATAGCTGTTACTATATACTTTTTATTTTATTTCTCTTTCTTATTTTTAATTTAAAATATTTGTTAATCAATTATTAATTTTTAAATAAAAATATTAAGGATTTCTATTTATACTAAATGAAATCAATTTATTATAATTTCGTATCTGATTGAACAAAATAATTAAAAGAAAAACAAAATATTTTTTTTTTAATCAAAAGAAAAATGTTTTTTAAAAGAAGATAATAAAATTTGTTTTATTTGATTATTCTAACCTTGAATAATATTCATATGTATTTTATTTAAATAAAACATTTTTGTATTTTTATTCGAAAACAATATATTCAAATAAATATTTTGATTTTATTCAACAAAAACTCCAAAGAAATAAAATTAATCAGCCACAAAAGGTTTGAATAAAAAAATATATGATTTTTTAAAATATTTAAGTTTAGAAAAAAAATTAACTTACGGGGTTTTTACACTATAATACTTTGTATTAATACCAAAAATATTTTCAAATGTATTATGGTGTAAATACCTTCAATGTATGTTGAAATCTTGAAATTTTTGAAACGTAATTGCTTCTCAAAGCAAATTTTGGCACACTTTTTTAGTGTAGCTTCTGTTGAATTTTTCGTTTTTAATATTAATAAAGAAAATAAAAAAAATTTGACAACAATACATAATACAAACATTTCTTTTTATACCCACCATCAAAAAGATGGGGGGTATATTGATTTTGTCATTCCGTGTGTAACATGTAGAAGGAATCATTTAAGACCTCACAAAGTATATATTTTCTTGGTCCTGGTTCGATTCTTAGTCGATCTAGCTATGTCCGTCCGTCTGTCCGTCTGTTGAAAGCAGAATAGGGCTCGAACGAGACAACGTAGGCACAAATATTTGTTTTATATTAGGTTTGTTTGGGATTGAAAATGGTCAAAATCGGTTAATAAACAAAAAAGTTATGGGCTAAAAACTGGAAACACAGGGTGTCCGATTTATACTTTTCTGCTGATATTTCTTCAACAAAAGCATGTATGACAACGAAATTTTTTATGTATAGTTCGGGGATCGATATAAACTCGGAAACCAAAATGGGCGTGGTCCGCCCACTTTACCATCCCCTCCCATATAACGTAAAATTTTAAAAAGTTGATGGTGGGTATATAGATTCGGCCGGGCCGAATATAACATTTGCGCTTGTTTATATATATTATAGAAAATAAAACTCTGGTATTAATACAAAGTATAATAGTGTAAAACCCCATTTATTTTTCTTTTTCCAAACAAATTTATGTTGAATAAAAATATTCGAAAATTTTTCTATGAATAAATATAATATAATAAATTCTTATTTTAGGTTTATTGTACAAAATAGATATTAAACTGTTTTTCCTTATTAACTTCATATAAAAAGAACATTATTCATCATAGTAAAATAATAAAGTACTCGCACATCTACAAAAACAAAAATTGCTTGTATTTTGTTAGTGTAAAACTACTGCCCACAATGTCAGAATGCTTTGAACAAAAAATGAGAGAACGAAAGAGAGCAAGAGAAAAAATATTTTACATGTGAATACAAAAACAATTTGACAGTACCGCGAGGTTTGCCAATGAAAAAATTGTAAAACAGCTGCTCTTACGAGTATACTTTATTATTATACTATGATTATTCATAATGTTTTAGAAACAGTTCAATAACTATTAAACAGTTTTTGTTTTGTTCTGGCAATGCTATGTTTATTTTCTCTCATTTTTCTATTAGTGATAAATAAAATATTGAAAATTTATTCGTAATTAAAAGAAAAATTTTAAGTTTTTTTTTTATTTAATTTTTTTTACAAAAATATAAACATTTTTTTTTTAGAAAATTTGACCAATGCTTTAACAATTTAATAGTTTATGGAAGCAAAGGGATTCATGGCCTTTTTTGGTATATTAATTTGTGGAATATTTTAAATACTCGAATAATTAATTTGTTTTGATTACATCACGAATTTCCTATTTTGTTATACCCTTCACCACAGGTGTAAAGGGTATATACATATAAGTTTGTCATTCCGTTTGTAATTTCTACAATATTCGTCTAAGACCCAAAAAAGTATATATATTCTGGATCCTTATTGATAGGGGAGTCGATATAAAGATGTCCGTCTGTCCGTTGTCAGTTTTTAGAAAGCCCCAGTTAACGGATATATATGTTTTATATGAAATATTCCTTAGAAAATCGCTAATAAAAATGAGCAAAATCGGTTGATAAATAACTGAGATATCGGCAAAAAACGAAGATACCCCCAAAAAATCGTATTTGCTGTCGGCTTTTCTCGGCTCCTATAAAAGATAGCGTTTTTGCACGAAAAACTCAAAACCTTTCTTATAATTTTTTTGATGAAAAAAAAATCGGTGCACTATATTCCAGATATCGGTCAAAACGAGTTTTTTGACTTTTTGTAGCCTCTACATAAGCTACGGCTTTCGCTTTTGTACAACCTGTTCATAAATATTTTTATAAAATTTCGGTTTTTTACAGAAACCTAATTCGCTCAAAAACAACAGAGATATGGTCCAAAAAATAAAAAAATTTAATAAAATAAATACGAAGGAACATTTTTTATATTAAGCATTGTTATTGTTTTTTTTTTGTATGGGCAAGTTGTTTAGTTAGCAACAGCAGTTCTTGTTATTGTTTGTATATGCAGTGTGGTTGTATATGCAGTCAGTTTGTAACATACATACATACATACATACATACATACATACATACATACATACATACATACATACAAAAATGTATAACTATTCAATTTTTGTTGTTTA
The DNA here is from genome assembly GCA_951394005.1 of Protophormia terraenovae. Taxonomy (NCBI): domain Eukaryota; kingdom Metazoa; phylum Arthropoda; class Insecta; order Diptera; family Calliphoridae; genus Protophormia; species Protophormia terraenovae. The sequence continues at coordinate 101,621,814 of OX596073.1, forward strand.
TATTTATATCAAATGTTCGTAGTTAAAAAAAAATTTAGGCGTTAAGGCGAAAAATTTATTATTTGTGGTTAAGATGGTAATATGGTATTAAGTAACATGGTGAAGGGTATCAAAGATTCGGCACGGCCGAATCTTTTTTCAATTTAATTTTTAATTAATTTTTTTTTTCATATTTTATGAATTATTTATAAAAAAACCCCTTCCTAGTCTATCGACTGACCACCGGGGTTAATCATTCTGAAAGGAAATGTAAGGATTCAAAGCCTGATTTATGAAATTTTACATATAAAGCGTTATGTTATTGAAAAACGGGAATTTTACATAAGTTAAAAAAAAATGCACCAATATAAATCAACAAATATTTTCAAGTAGTTATTTTTGAAAAAGGAACAGTGATTGCAATTAAGAAATTATTGCTAATGCAATTATTTCATTAAACACCACACTCACACATTCCACTTTGCAAATGAAGCTATAAGCATATATAACACTTTTACCAATATATGCAATTTTAATAGATCCAATAACAAGTAGAACTCAATGAAGAATTATATGGAAGGTAGGCGGATCACACCCACTCTTCATTTTGATAATTATTAACTATTTATACAAAATCTCAATGGCTGTTGTTTAAGACATTTCAGCGGAAAAGTATAAACTAGAAATTTCGTCACTTAATTTCGTAGTATTTGGCCAGATAGTAGCTAGATCTTTTTGGTGGTTGGTTTAAAATAATACGAACCTTTTTGGCTTTAGCAACAAGTAAAGTACAAGTTCATTTGGTCTTACTCTTAACAAGCTAAAAGAACGTTGGTGTTTTGTTCGCAGAAATATACTGTGCATTTTTGAACGAAATGTTTGCAAATATAGAATATATATTAGGGTGGGTCAATTTGTTCGAGTGAGAAAAAACTTAAAAGGTGTATAGCAAAATCGAAATCTACATAAAATTCTAAGAAAATTACCCAAAGAAAGTATGGGTCTAAAATGAAAACCTAGCTCCCGCCGAGAGACATGAAGATTTTATTTTAAGGTATTTCAAAAACATTTCATAGATTTAATGGAAAACAACATGTTGTCACTAAATCCAAACATAGTATTAGGGTGGGTCAATTTGTTCGAGTGAGAAAAAACATGACAGGCACACACTAAAATCGAAATCAGCAAAAAACATTTGGAAAAGTGTATTTTGGTAAAAAAAAAAGTCTAAAAAAACGAATATTTTTTTCCAAGGAAAATACAATGTTTTATTTACCTGCCGCTATATTTTCAAATATCAGCATCCAAGAAACTATCTATACTAAAAACTTAAGTAGTATAGTAAATCTGTATTAATATACGAATTTTGGCAAAATGTTCAAAATAGCGTTCGAGATATAGCTTTCTGAGACTTAAGGTTTAACCAATGACCTTTAACCTTTATTTATAAAAAAATGTGGAAAGACATTTTGAAGGTGCTTTCATTACTTATTATTTGAAACCTAATTCGGATCTGTATCTTGAGTAGTTTTTGAGATATCAGCAATTATATCAAAACACTGTTGTTAAATTGAATGATTTTTCCCAATTTCCATGTCTCTCGGCGGGAGCTAAATTTTGATTTTAGACCCATAGTTTCTTAGACAATTTTTCTTAGAATTTATTGTAGAATACATTTTTGCTATACGCCTTTCTACTAAAAGAATTGACACACCCTAATATATATACTTCAAATTTGTTTGCAAAATATAGTTCCATATGTATTTTACGCAACAGAAAGATATAACAGTTGTATATCTAATTACTATCGTGAGTCTGTGAAAAAGATTTTAATGCAGTTATAAATCCCACTCTATAGAACTGTGCAATAAGACCTAAATATAAAGTAATATATTTAAAACTATGTAAAACTTTTTTGTAAAGGCATTAAATTTGCTAAAAAAGTAATATATTTCTAAAAATTTGTTTTATCAAACTGTTAAAGTAGGTTCTCACCAACAATAAAATTTTAAAATTTTATACAGTTTTATTAAATGCTTATAAAACAAAAAAGTGATTATGAATAATAAATTTTCAAAATTTCTTATTACCTTTAATAAAACCTTTTATAAATTGTTCAAAATGATTATGAATAAGGCTGTAAATGTTTTAAACAGATTTTATTTAATTTTTAAATAGGAATAAAATAAAAAAAAATGGAATTTGATGTTAACAAATGGAATAATATTTCAATCATTTTATTTTAAACTAATTTCAAGTAACTAAAAATGTTACTATAAAGAATATAAAATCATTCTAATAATATAAGTTAAATATAAAAATAATTTATTTTTAACAAATATTATGAATGAAAATATTCGCTATGAATGGGTTTTTCCTTTTCCTAATGTACATTGGGGTATACATTTCTGCAAATATCCAAATTACCATAGCAAGATCATGAAAAAGTATAAATAAATATGATATTAATTATTCGCGATTGTTAGAAAAGTTCACGCACCAATCGCGGTGGAAATTTTTTATAGATAATATTGTTTTGGTATCAAAAAAATTTATATTTTTCAAAATTTGATTTTTATATTTTATTCGATTACCGATAAATCCTAAAATTTAATTCTGAATACGTCACCATATCACAATATTTTACTTATTAATGTGGAAAATTTTGATTAATGCTAAATACCAGTGTATGCTGACATAATCAGCTGATAATTTAGAATGCACTGTTTGTTACGCTACATCCAGGCTAGCCTTTTTCTTGTTCGCACAAGAACAAAACGTCGGCAGAGCAACATGCACAATTTTGTTCATTTTGTTTTCAGTGGGCAGAACATTTGTCGAACAAATCATAATTTTTTGTTTGCCGTCAATGTCTCTTCGATACTTTTACATGCAGCGCCTATTCTTCCGCATACAAAATGACGTTTGATGGCAGACATGGTTGCTCGAACAAGAATAAAACATGAACAACTTGGGTCCACACTATCCAAACGTATGTGCGCACAACATTTTGTTCAATGTGCGAACAAGAAAAAGGCTCGTGTGGACCGCAAATTATGGTGTTGATTACAGTTAAACAGCAGCAGTTTGCAGTGCTGTTTGATTTAGCCAAGTTTCTAAAATTTAGAATATAAATTCACTGCGCTGCTTTCAGATTGAGAGCAAGACAAAGAGAGTGAGCAAAGAAATGGGAGACTCAAATTTACAAGTAGAATAAAGATGGTTGTTGTAAATTGTCACTGCCTACTCTTAAATGTAATTATAACGGCAGCAACATGTTATTCTGACAGAGAACAGCTGATAATTTTTGCTGATACTGTTGCTGACTACGCGTAAATGTAATTTGGGATTGAAGCCCAAATTACAATAGCGCGTAGTCAGCAACAGTATTAGAAAAAATTATCAGCTGTTCACTGTCAGAATAACATGTTGCTGCCCATATAATTACATTTAAGCCCACGCAGCAAAAATTTACAACCACCATCTTGCTTTATTCTACTTGTGTATTTTAGCCTCTCATTTAATTGCTCACTCTCTTTGTCTCGCTCTCAATCTGAAAGCAGCGGAGTGATTTAGAAACAGGGCTAAATGAAACAGCACTGCAAACTGCTGCTGACCAAATGTAATCAACACCATAACAAACAGTGCGTTCTAAATTATCAGCTGATTATGTCAGCAACAGTATCAGCAAAAATTATCAGCTGATCACTGTCAGCACAACATGTTTCTGCCGTTATAATTACAATTCAGCGTAGGCAGCCACAATTTAAGGCTCCATTACTCTACCGTAAATGTAAATGTAGCGAATCAGCTGACACGTTTTACTTATGAGAGTTATGTGTGTATGTGTACTAAAAAACGTAAATGTTAAGTAGCAACCTAATCAAATTAGGTCGCCCTACGTTTTTACGTGACAGCTGTAACAACAGTGTTGACAGCTTTTCATTTCATTATACTAAATCTGCGTAAAAAATCTCTGTAAAAGGATTATCAATTGGACAATTAGCTTTGCTGTTTTCTTCACTAAAAATTGTTGAAATAATTTAGATAAGACGTAGAGTCGAATATTTAATTTAAAGTTCAAAATTTTTGTCATAAAAGCACAAACTTCGTTTTGTATACAAATCGCTGAAATACAAACCAATAAATTTAGCGATTTTCAATTTGAATTTGATCCACTGGAAATATATGTAATTGACATCATCGATGTTCATGTGTACAAAACAACAACAAAGTATTGGCTACATTTACGTTTTTAGAGTAATCATCCACTTACGTTTCCCTTTACATTTACGTTTTTACATTTACATTTACGGTAGAGTAATGGAGCCTTTACAACCACCACACTGCTGCTGACTACGCGCTATTGTAAAACTCAATTGTCAAAAAACCTAACTCCATATGTTTAGTAAAATTTTCTACAGAACAAATTTATACGTGTGAAGAGAGTAATTTTATGTTTGAGGGAACGAAAAGAGTTGGACTTCTAGTTGTTTTCTATGGCTGCCGTTATAATTACATTTACTTTTGTTAAATACTTTTTTTTTTTAATTTAGAAATTGTTCCTGAATAAATGATTTTTGTTTGAAATTGTCACATTCAGAACTCATTCCATAGAAGCGTTAGGGAATGGTATCAGAATCTATTTTTAATTCTTATGAGACATTTCCTAAAGGAAACTATTTAAATCAATTTAATTTTGTTAAACACTTTTTTTTAATTTTTGCAATTTTTGTTCCAGTTTTTTAAATAGTTCTAGGAATTCTATAGTAACCAGTCATTTATTCAGAGAAGTGATTATAAGTCTAAAGTCTCTAAAACCTATCATAGTAAAATAATAAAGTACTCGCACATCTACAAAAACAAAAATTGCTTGTATTTTGTTAGTGTAAAACTACTGCCCACAATGTCAGAATGCTTTGAACGAAAAAATGAGAGAACGAAAGAGAGCAAGAGAAAAAAACTCAGAAAATATTTTACATGTGAATACAAAGTACTATTTCTATTAATTTTTGATACCGAAAAATATTTTCATTCCCCATCCCTGAAGTACAATCTAGCGGTATTTTATATTTTTCTGCCTACTAAATAATTTGGCGGTTTCGAGCGGTTTTTATTGTAAAATTTTACGGTAATTTTTTATTAGAGTTGGCAACAGTACTAAAACAAGTGTTTTTATTTTCATATGGTCTAAATAAATAAATTTGCCTTGTTTTTTGTGTGCCGTAGAAGAAGAAAACACACGGTACGGTTTAGTAGCAATTTATTAATGTATCTTATATTGAAATAAAGTGCAATAGAAAACTTTATGTAGTAAAAACGCAAACATCCATCCAAATAAATTTAATTAAAATAGCAAAATATAAAATAGTTAATGCGAATATCTACTGTGTTTTAAGTTAGAAAAAAATTTATTAAAAATCGACTTAATGTACATTGAATGTTGGTAATATTTACGTGGGATTTTAATCATCATATTTTTATTAATCATCACCAGACACTAGATCTATTGAGGATTTATTGGTTCTTGAAACACTAGTGAAGGTTGTAGAAAATGAAAATGAACAGTACTGGAGTGGATCAGGAAAAGTCAACATATTTGGGGTTTGATTTAAGTACCCAAAAGGTAAGTTGTTTCACTTTTATATCATTGCTATAAAGAAAATGTATGTTTATATGTACATACGTACATATTTATGTTTGTATTTTTAATAAATTCTTGTAAGTATGTACATTTTTTGTGTGGATGAATGAATGGCATCATCTAGGTTTTTGTCACTTTTTTTTTTATACGAATATTAAAATAAGTTGGTTACTTTTTTGGGTGTTGTTAACTGTTTGGTATTTTAAACATATTTATGTACATTAAGGCGGTCCCAAAATAAAATATAGGAACTAATCAAGATTACCGGAACTATTAAAATTATAATTTTTTTACGATAATAAAGTTTTTTCTAAGGCGGTCCCAAAATAAAATATAGGAACTAATCAAGATTACCGGAACTATGAAAATTATAATATAATTTTTTTACGATAATAAAGTTTTTGCTGTGTTGGCGGCCTTCGGCCGGGCTTAAAAACTTTCTTCTCTTGGTATGTCGAACACCGGCTTCGCTAAATAAGTTTTTTTCGAATATCAAAAAAATTTTAAAGTTCCCCCTATTTTATAAAAAAAATGTCTATTTTATTATTATTATATTTCTGCCAAAGGCTCAAAATGAAAATTTTGTATCATAATATAATGACAACTAAAATCTGCAATTTCTTACCAATCTTTGGATTTTTTATAGACAAACATATACGTTGTACACAAATCTAGAACAAAAATTTTGAGAAACGTAATCTTAAAATTAAGTAGATTTTCATTTGAACTGGGAACATCGATACCATACTTCCTCTCAATAAAAGCGGGGCAAACTTAATGTACATACATATAATGTATGTACGTATGTATGTAGATAGTTGTTATTACCAGGACAAATTTAAATATGCACAAGAAAAAATTAAAATATGCGCTTGAAAAAGCACGAAAAAAATATGCAAAAATAGCATGAATATGTACATAAAACCAACGAATTTATTCATTCTTATATATTAATATGTAAAGAATATGCACAAATATGCATTTTTTAACTTTCAATCTCTGAGAGATTTCGATTTTTATAAAAATTTAACTATTTTAATTTTAAATATCATATTTGACTCGTCCGAATTTTTTTCTTTACAATATTAACAATATACTCACAAAAAAAAATTTAGAAATCTTTTGATTGAACTCCAAAAAATCACAAAAAATTGTGTTTTTGTTAAGAAAACTAACTTTTGTATTCATTATATGCAAATTTATGCAAAGATTTAAAAAACAAGCATTTTTGTGAAATTCATTTGAAGTATGCAAATGCTTACTTTCCAAGCTAAAAGCTTGAAAAACTTGCCCTAGTTATTACTATTACCTACCCATCGAAGTAAATTGGAAATATATACATATGTACAAATTGATTAAAAATTAATTCAAAATAATGTTGAACACATACATATATATGTATGTACATTGTATAAATATAAAAATTTTGGCGTAAATATTAGTTCGTTTTACAAAGCCCTAAAATTTAAATTAAATAATTTTAATAATAGATATATGTTTATTTTGTAGAATTATTGAAATTTCAATCTAAAGACCATAATTTATCTATGTGCAGGGCAAGTTTTTCAATCTTTAAGCTTTTGTTTAAGTCTTTCCATTAATTTGCATTAAATTTGGTATTCATTTTTTTAGTTTTCTTAATTATAAGGAAAAGAATTCATACTATGTACTTTGTATTAATAACAAAAGTGTTTTCAAATGTATTATTGTGTAAATAACGTAATTGTTTTTAGTTTTATTTGTATTCAATTCTGTTCAATTTTTCGTTTAAATTTTTTAAAAAATATTTAAATAAAGAAACTAAAAATATGACATTTATATGGTTCCTTGTATTGGTCTCGTCATGGTCATATTTATCTATTATAAAAATATTGAAAACTATCAATGTTTAAAAAATTCATATTTATTAAGAAAACATATGATTTTCTTAGTTTTATTATCCATATTTCTTTGAATATTGTCCCATTTTTCGTGCATATTTAAACTTGCCCTGATTATTAGATATTTTAATATTTAATTTGAAAATGCTGACAAAACTATCGAAACAGTAATGAAATAGAAATATTCACAATATTGGGTGATTATACATACATATATATGTATATGTACACATATTTGTGTACGTTTATATGTTGCAGGAAAAAACTAAATTTTTATAGGAAAAACTAAATTTATATACATATGTATTAAGATATTTAAAATCATTTGAAGGTCAGAAGAGGGCTATAATTAAATACATATGATTTACTTTAATATTTTTATTAAGCCATAACAAGTAATAAATAAATAAACATTTAAATACGCTCGAAAGAAAAATAAAATAGCTGATAAGACAAATTAAAATGAAAACTTTTAATTATCATCTTTGGAAAGTCATTTATTTAATCACGTTTAAGCGTAATAATGTTGATATTTTTACAACATGTGTAAAAAGCGTGTATTTGTTGTACATACATTCATACGTACTTGTGTATAAATATAGGTTTATTGCAAATTGCCCTATAAACAAATAAATTAATTCAGTCCAAAATAAAATGATAATGTTACTTCGTTTGTATTAACTCAAAATGAAACTATAAAAATACCCAAAAAGAACGCACCCAATGACGTATATAGAATTATATAAGGAGTGGTTTCGTGCAGGGAGTATGTTCATAATTAGAACAGGATAATTAATTAAATTTTTTAGAGTGTAAAGAAATCATTTTCAAAAATTTAAATAAATTGTTAACTAAACTTTTATTTTTTTAGCTTAAAGCAGTTCAATTAAATAATGAACTTAAAGTTATAGCCACTGCCGAAGTGCAGTTTGATTCAGATCTACCAGAGTTTCGTACAACGGGTGGTGTTAACGCCGGAGCAAAAAAGAATGAGTAAGAGATAGAGAGAGATTAAAATATTAAATTAATTTGTAAATATGATTTGTTTAGATATTTTGTCCAACCCGTCATGTGGGTGAAGGCCTTGGACATTGTAATGGATCGTTTGGTTATGGAAGGTGCTGATTTGAGTACAGTGGTAGCTCTTGGAGGCTCTGCACAACAACATGGTTCCTTGTATTGGTCTCGTCATGGTATACAGACTTTAAAAAATCTCGATCCAGATAAATTTCTTCATTTACAAGTAGACGATTCAGCATTTGTGCTGACCCGTACGCCGATTTGGATGGATGGATCAGCGGAGAATCAGTGCCTTGAAATGGAAACAGCTATTGGGGGACGTACCGAAATGGTCAGTTTAACAGGTAGTAAGTGTTATCCACGATTTACCGGACCACAGATACGAAAGGTCTATCAACAACGAACACACGCCTACGAAGACTCGAAACGAATTTCGTTGGTAAGCAGTTTCTTGGCTTCCATATTTTTGGGTGATGTGGCTCCCATTGATTACGCAGATGCTTCGGGAATGAACTTGTTTGACATAACTACGAAAACTTGGTCGAAAGCCTGCCTGAATGCATGTGCCCCCGATTTAGAAGAACGGCTGGGAATGCCTGTAAAAACAAATTCAATTATTGGAAATATATGTGATTTTTTTGTTCAACGATTTGGAATGCCAGAAACGTGCAAAGTGGCAGCTTTTACCGGTGATAATCCATCAGCATTGTCTGGTATGTTGGTGGAAAAAGATTGCCTCGTAATATCATTGGGCACCAGTGATACATTGATGATGAATTTGGAAAAACCTCCTCTTCTAGAGGAGGGTCATGTTTTGTGCCATCCCACCGACGAAGATCAATTTATGGGTCTTTTATGGTAAGTCTATCTAAGCGATAGAATTAAAGATTTTTTTACACCAGATTTTTCATAGCTTTCGTAATGGTTCCTTAGTAAGAGATGCTGTTAAACGTTCAGAGGCTCAAAATAGTTGGCAAATATTTAGTCAACTATTGGATTCGACGCCGCGTGGCAATTATGGTAATATGGCTATACATTTTCATACAATGGAAATAATACCAACTGTTAAAGGTACATTGCGTTGGAATAAGAATCATACATCTTCGTCAGCAGATGCTGCCAAAGGAATTATCAAGTATGTACAATTCTATTTGAATTTTTCATGAGAAACACCATTAGACTTTGTATTTTTTTTTAAGATTCACATCGCCCGAAGCTGAAATACGAGCATTAATCGAAGGGCAGATGTTGCATCGCAGAGCTGTTGCAACTGATATGGGCTTTCATTTTGGGAAAGAAACTAAAATCATTGCGACTGGCGGAGCATCTGTCAATAAATCCATACTGCAAGTAATTGCTGATGTTTTTAATGCCCCAGTATATATACAGGTTTGTTATTTAAATCAGGGACCGTAACGATTAGGAGCAATATCATTAAAATCACAATTTAATTATTATTTTTTTTTATTAAAAAATAATGATTATTTTTGAGTTTTATTTTCCGATTATATAATAAAGATTATTAGTTTAATCTAAAATAACACGCAGCTTCAGTGAAAAATCACTCCAGAAATGACACACCGTACGTTATAGGCCTTCATGAGGACGTCATAAATCAGTTTTAAAAATTTGCAATACACCCTCAAAATTTTGAGTTATACTAAAAAAAGTGTTTTGGATAAGATTCAATTAGGTTTTGGGAATTTCCGGACTTTTCAACTTTCCGGGAAACGGGAATGAACAAATTTTGTTCCCGAGAATTCCCGGGAAAGTTTTAAATTAACTTAATCTACAAGAGTTATTAAAGAATATGCATAATTTTGTTAGAGTGTTATATAAAAATAGCATAAAAATAACCAGAAAGAATGATAAAGTCGGTCTAACCCGACCATATGGTACCCTACAACATCATGTCTTATATCAATCCTGTGGCCTATTTTGGGCCGATTCATTTACTAAATGTTAAATAAAATACACGAATACTAAATAATGCGTTCATAATAATATTTATATGAATTAATGGACATTCGGGGGATTCCCGAAATTGAGCCTTATACGGAATCTATGGTAAAAGGTATTTATTAGCGTTAAACCCTATTCCGTGAGGACATTTGTATGGGAGCTAGGTGAAATAATGGACCGATCATAACCAATTTCAATAGCCCTTCGTCCAAAATAACTATTTATGCCAAATTTCATCGAGATATCTTTAAAATTGTGACCTGCACTTTGCGCACAAGGTGTACATGGACAGCCAGCCAGACGGACGGACATCGTTAAATAGACTCAGAAAGTGATTCTAAGACGAATGGCATACATTAATATTTTTAGGTATTACAAACATCAGCACAAACGCATAATACCCTCTCCACCTATGGTGGTGTAGGGTATAAAAATAAAATTAATGTTTCGTTTTAAAACAGATATTTGAAAAAAGTTTTATTAATTAATGGGTAAACAAAAATAAATTAGATGCCCTTATGATGCCCTTATATGATTTAAAATTGTATAATATTAATTTCGCTTCTTCCCGGAATTATAAGCAAATTTTTCCCGGGAATGTTAGTTGGTCATTTCACGGCAATTCCCGGTTCCCAAACCTTAGTTCCAATATATATTCATATATTAATCTGTTATTCTTTTACTGATTTTTTTAAACTTATTTGGGAAGTAGAGACGTCAGGCTTTTCAATTTTTACATTTTGGTCAAATATAAAAAGCAATTTTTTTTATTTCAATTAAACCAAGCCCATGGGGCTTTAAAAAAATAAAAACCAAATTCAAAGTGCAAAAAAATTTAAAACAAAAATACAAATGAAAAAAAAAAAAATTATGTTATGTTTACATTTGGAAAATATTATAATAATATTTTGTTGGATGTTTTGCGAAATTTAACACGTATATTTTTCAAAGCGATATTATGTACACAATTAGTTACACACATATTAGTTTATTTACATAAAAAGTTCTTTTATCACAATTGTTTATAATTTTAATATTAAATACAGTAGGGCTACGATTATCCGTGATTATGCATGAAAAGCTAGTTAACGAAAATATTTATTTGAAAAAAAAAAAAAAAAAACATTATATTTTTTAAACATTTACATATATTAAATCCTTGAATAATTGAATATTATAACTAAAAACTTTTTAAAAATACTACTCAAAATTTTTACTCAATTCACCGGGAAAATTGATTATCCAGACTGCTTCCGGTCCCGACCGTTACTGTATTTAATTTTTTTTAAGTTCTTTATTTTTTACATTTTCTATTGACTGACTTTTCAATAAAAATCAATTTGAGAACTCTCTCTAATAATTGTACCTTGTTATTTATTGTATCATGATTAGAAAGAATTTCAAATTTTTTAAGTTTGACCATAGTTTAAACTTATATTTAAATAAACTTAAGAACTTAAAAAAAAAGCAAAAACGTACCTTAATAAAAATTGCACCACAAAATTACCTATGAAATGTTTTCGTTGATTTTCTCCAAGATAAGCAAAAATTTGCATTCTTTTTCATAATACACATTGTGTTACTATGCCTATTCGTAAACGGAAAAATTTTATAAAAATTTAGCGAAGTAACGAAAAAACAGCGAAAATGTTTTCTAGCTTTCCTGAAAAGTTATTCAAAATTACATATGTAATTCAGTCAGCGCAGGGACGATATGAAAATTTTATGAAGATTAGAAAATGTTTATTAACTTTTTTAAAGTTTAAGCGATTTTTTTACTGTGAATAAAATTAAGATTTGTGCATCAATTTTGAAGATACATGCCTTATTTTATTCGCAGCATTACCAGCTTTAAGATAAAGATGATAAACTGAAACTTTTTTGATGTTTTCATTTATCAAAAGAAATTTTAGTAAAAAATCTTAAATTTAGCATGAACATTTTTTTTTGTACACTAATCGAAACTATTGAGCACATAAAAAAATGGAGATATTTTTAATCCTCATCTTTTACATTCTCTTTACCTCTCTCGCCAACGAAGTCAGAATTGCGGCAAGACAAATTGCTGTGTGTGAACCCCGACTTAAGAGTGCATATAAATCTTAAATTGAAATGAAATTCAGGGAGCTACAAGTATTTAGTACAGGTACTAATATAAAAATGTTTTTATTTTCGCAATATCTCGAAATTTATAAAAATTGTTATGTGATGTCCTCAAGTATATTTTGAACCCACATTAGATAATTTTTTTTTATTGCATATTTGGAAAGGGCGTACAAAAAATAACGTTACTGGATCAAATTGATTTTTTTGGTCAAATAATTTTCCATAATCGATATTTACTTACAGTCTCTGATCAAAATCAATTTTTAACACAAGTATTTTTAGAAACATTAAAAAATAATTTTTTTCTCTGATTGCAGAAAGGAAGTGAGGCCGCTTTGCTAGGTGCAGCATATCGTGCAAAGTATGCTAAATATTTGGATGATTTAAAGAATAATGTTTCCAATACAAGTATAACAAATGAGCATGAGAGCAATGAAGTAGAAAAGGAGACAAGTCATATTAAAAATGTTGATATTTTAAGTTATTATGATTTTATAATACCATATCTGCCGAATCATTTGGAACGTGTAAGTGAACCAAGTAAGGATAGCGATGAAATATACACTCCCATGCTGGAACGTTACCGTCAAATGGCCAATATATTACAGTCAACCAACTGATATTAATACTCATTTTTGACTACAATATGTATCAAATTAACTAACACTTCATAAAATAGTGTAGAGTAATTAATTACTGAAAGGACTTGAAATACACACATTCCTTAAAGTTCTGGGTTTTCTTTTTTACCTTATTTTTTTTTTTTAATTTGAGTTGCGCAAACTATAAAGATAATTATATACATACAATGTTTTTTCGAATTTTTAGATTTTATTGATTAAAGTGCAATTGATTATTATTTTAAAAATAAAACTATAAAATAACCACTTTTCTTATTATTTGTTGGAAATTTATATTCTGTTTCTTCCTTTTAATTCTCAATTCATAATGAAAATTATTTCTTACGTCCACCACGTTCTTTAATTTGTAAATGAACGGTAGCTCCACTTAGCAAATTGTAGAAAGCCATTGTATTGCTGTCTTTAAAGAACATGCCCTGAAATGAAGAAAAAATCCTTAATATTATGAATAGTTGGGAACAAGTATGAGATGGATACTAATTGAACAATGCATGTTTAATTGGTCGTAAATGCTGTCTATATATTTTAATTTTACACTATGTAATGGTTGGTTTTGCACTGAAACAATATTTACCTCATACGATATTTTTTGTTTAGCTGGTGGCATACCAGTTTCCTCTTGTATTTTACTTTTTAATAATGACACCGGATCGGTTAAAGCTAGGGAAACAGCTATTGTTTGACCATTTAATTTCCATTCAGATTTATCCAGAACATTTGGAATTTGCACTTGTATAGTTATGGGACTCTAAAACAAAAAAAAAAAAAAAAAAAACTTTTTAAATAAAGTTAAACTAAAGATTTTTTGAAATGAATACCTTATGCATTGCAATAAATTCAGATTCGGGTACTAAATTATCTTCAGATCGCAATTTCTTATTGGGCGGTTCATCATCGACTGTTATTGATTGTGGTACTGGTATAATACCTTGATCAAGTACCGGTGGGGCTGGAGATATTTGTGGTGGACCTCCTCCAGTTGATGCCAAAGGAGCCATGTAACCTGGCACTGGAAATGGTGGCGCTGAAATTAACAAAAATATATTTTAATTGAATATTAAAAGTACATATAAAACATACGCATAATGGGTGGAGGTCTCATTTGCATCATCATTACTGGAGGTTGTGGCGGCAAATGCTGTTGTGGTTGTGATTGTTGATGGTGTTGCTGCTGTTGATGATGGTGATGTGGAGGTTGCTGGTGTGGTTGGTGTTGAGCATGAACAGATTTGGGCATATTGGTATGATGTTGATTTCCACCACTTGGTTTACCTCCAACAGGTTTGGGCCCAATTTTTTCTTTTTCTTCATCAGGCAAAAGTCCCTTTACCTAGTTTAAGTGAAAATAAGGTTTTATTTTATATATCAGAAGTATTTTATAGCTGGTTAAACAATTACCTTATGAATTTGGTGTATTTGATCTTCTAAAGTAATATTGGCACGTGCTGCCCTGGTAGCGGCTTCTACACTTGATGTGTGACCATCCCATGTGACGCGATCATCTTTCTTCGTTTCCTCTTCACCTAATTTTTTACCAATCACGGTTTCCTCATCGCCTACGCCAAAGATATCTGTACGACGTTCGGCCAATTGTTTTAAACTTGCCTCAATAGCAGTTCCGGCGGCATAAACATTTTCTTGATTAATTTTCTCGACAGTATGTTTGTCACGTTGTTCTACCCAACGTGGATCCAAAAGTCCAATACGCATATGTTCAGCCACTTTGGAGGCTGGAATTTTTTCGCCCGTAATTGGTGAGATGAGAAATTCATCTGTTGCTGCTGGCTTAGGTGGCTTGACTTGAGCTGCTTTAGGATCGTATTTTTTAACCACAACTTTATCATGTGTGGGAGGCATAAGTGGAGCAACTGGTGGTTGCATTTTTGTAGTAGCCGGTGATTCTTCATCGCTAGAGGCCTCATCCATATCTTGTACTTGAATATTGTCCTTTTTAGACGATTGATTTTGATAAGAAACATCTTTCATATGAATTCCAATGCGATTCTCCATTTGTGACAATTTAACAACAGCACCAGCGCTAGGGGCTTCTTGACTGTCTTCATCATCAGACTCAATTTGCATTTCAATATCGCCATCATCTTCTTGCAAACGCTCTTCCATCAAAACGCGAGCACCAACTTCTTCAGGTGTGGTTGGCGGTGGGAAATTACCCGTTTCAAAGGGTTGATAATCGACCGTTTCCACGACAACAAAGTCGTGCCAATCAATTTGAGCATAAGCGACTTTAAAGAGATAAATTTAAAAAATCTTTATTTGCGTTTTAAACATATGGTTAAGGAATAGTTGAAAAAACATATACGACATTTCATCGTCGTACTTATGATACATATATCAAAATGAAAAAAAAGTCCTTTTATTTTTTTCTTATCTCTGCTAGATACAATATGATAATTTGGTTTCGATAGAAAGGTCTTTTGGGGAGCATTTAATGAAATAACATACATTTCCCACCACTCGCAAATGTGTGAAATTTTGCAATATTTTGCAAAAATAAAAATTCCCTATATCCGTTCGTCTTAAATTTTCTTGAAAAATTTCCTCAAAAAGGGAAAATTCCCTCAATCTGACATCACTGTTGGGAATAATATTATTATCTTGATACTAACAATAACATTAATATGAAGTATGTACTTTAAGTTGATTTTCGGAAGTTAGGCTTATATGTGAGCTATAGTCAAATACGGACAGATTTTTGAGGACTTTGATAGTGTATTTAAATAATATGATTTATTTAATTAAACTTTAATTTAGTATTTCTATATTTAAGGCATTTATGAGCGTTAAACGCTATTTATGGAGGACGTTTGTATGCAAACTAAGAGTAAAAATGGACTGATTTCAATTAGTTTCATAGGGTTTTTCCAGGAAACATTTGTGCAAAATTTTATCAATTTATGTTCAAATTTGCAACATTATCACTAACGCATAAAAACTTGCATTAAGGCTCAACTACATAGAATTCTTTCGCTTCAACTGCGACCGACAGCTAAGTTAAATACATGCATTTATATTGAGCGGAACCAAATCAGTACGCCAAACTTCTGTGTGAAGTACTTCAAAGATGAAAAATTTTCAACTTTGAAGTGCCGAAGTACGTAAATATATTTTGTCGGTTGTTTTATTCTTATTTTAATAATTTTTTGTTAAGTCGGAAATTTTAATTTGCAATTCATTATTTCAACTGAAATAATAGAATTTTTACATCTTTATATTTTATTATATAAAATTTTAATATCAAAATAATGCAACGACTGGGTTAATATCATTTATGTGTTGCGTAGCTGTCAGTCGCAATTGAAGTGAAAGTATTCTATGTAGTTGAGTCTTTACTATATTGCACGTAACATTACGGATTCAAGGTTCACGCACATTGTAGAGTAATGAAGTTTTGTTCTGATTTTAATCTTTAGTTTCATTATTTACCTCTCTCTTTTTCAATTTTCTCTTCCTCTCGACGTCGTTGAGCTTCCTGATGTTTTTGCCAATTCGCTCGATATTTTACCTGATCGAGTACAAGATTCATACTTGAGCGTCCCGGATTACTTTCAGCCCTTAGCTTACCAAGTAAATCCTTAGGAGGTATTAAAATCTTAGTATATTGCTCCAAAAGCTTGGTAAAATATTGAAAGAGAGAATGTTGAGGGCGAAGAAAATCAAACTGAAAATTCCGCTGTTCACGATTCATTAGATTTGTTAAGAATTGACGACCATTACGGGCCACAAATTGAGCCGTTAACTTTACAATATCCCTGTAAGAAAATTATTAAAGGAAAATTATGTAAAAATAATTTTTATTTAATTTTTTGTTACTTACAAATCTAGCGCTGAAATGGATGGTGGATCTGCAATAAATTCAAATTCCGGCGGAGGATCTTTTGGTACAAATTGTTGTTCAGCAACTTGTTTTAAAAGCTCTTGTTGTTTTTGCTGTGCGGCGCTCGTTACTGATAATTGCTTAATGCCACTTACCACACTTGGTGCACTAGCATCTGAAAATGGAGTGATAAAAACTTAGATACAAATAATTTAATATATTTTATATCACCTTTTCCTTCCCTAAACTCATTTACTTTATGTCTATAATAGGCATGATATGGATCGCCTGAACTTAAGAAATTAAATTTGGGATTTCCCAATTCATTCTGCCGAATACGTGCTTCAAATTCCGGTCCATTACGTGCTACAAAACTTGCAGTTTTATCGACAATATCTATTTTATTAAAATTAAGCATGGAAAACTTATAATATACTTTTAAACACATAAAAGGAAAAAAGTCAAAGTTGATGGAAAAAAAAGGATACTTCTAACCTCCGGTGGAGGATAGATTATGCCAATAATAGGTCCAGACATTGGCTTGGACTGCTGATTATTATCGGTCGACACATCTGCTTCAACTGGCGGCATGTTATATTAGAAACCTTACACAATTTTATTTAATTTTTATGGTAAATTTTGCTATATTTCTCCCAAAACATTTAATAGTTTTTGACCAGAGAACAAAGCCGACACTAAATGTTTGTCGGCGGTTCTTCAAAGATAGACAAGGCAGCGATTATCGATGTGAACAAAACAAACTTTATAACACAGTTGCAAAAAAACGGAAAATAGTATGTTTAAGTTTGTTGCTGATAAAAATATATCAATTCCATGCCATTCACTGAGAGAAGTATTTCTCTCACGCTCAGATGAGAGACTACAAAATTGTTATATAAAAAAAGGTTGTTATTTCATTTCAGTTGTTTCCAACATACCACGTGTTCTAAGAAATACAAAGAGTATATATATACAGGTTATTTATCAAAAAGTGTTATTTAGGTATTTATAATATATATATATAGTTTTTCATTCCTAAAACCGATATCGTTGTTGGTGCCAAAAATTGGAAAGTGAATTTCAATGTAAAAATATCCTAGGAATCGATCTATGTGGTTGTCACTTTCGAAAAATTAGCCGTTTACAGGTTATTCATCAAAAAGTGTTATTTAGGTATTTATCCTATATATATAGTTTTTCATTCCTAAAACCGATATCGTTCTTGGTGCCAAAAATTGGAAAGTGAATTTCAATGTAAAAATGTCCTAGGAATCGAACCATGTGGTTGTCGCTTTCGAAAAATTAGCCGTTTACAGGTTATTCATCAAAAAGTGTTATTTAGGTATTTATACTATATATATAGTTTTTCATTTCTAAAACCGATATCGTTCTTGGTGCCAAAAATTGGAAAGTGAATTTCAATGTAAAAATGTCCTAGGAATCGAAACATGTGGTTGTCATTTTCGAAAAATTAGCCGTTTACAGGTTATTCATCAAAAAGTGTTATTTAGGTATTTATACTATATATATAGTTTTTCATTCCTAAAACCGATATCGTTCTTGGTGCCAAAAATTGGAAACTGAATTTCAATGTAAAAATGTCCTAGGAATCGAACCATGTGATTGTCACTTTCGAAAAATTAGCCGTTTACAGGTTATTCATCAAAAAGTGTTATTTAGGTATTTATACTATATATATAGTTTTTCATTTCTAAAACCGATATCGTTCTTGGTGCCAAAAATTGGAAAGTGAATTTCAATGTAAAAATGTCCTAGGAATCGAACCATGTGGTTGTCACTTTCGGAAAATTAGCCGTTTACAGGTTATTCATCAAAAAGTGTTATTTAGGTATTTATACTATATATATAATTTTTCATTCCTAAAACCGATATCGTTCTTGGTGCCAAAAATTGGAAAGTGAATTTCAATGTAAAAATGTCCTAGGAATCGAATCATGTGATTGTCACTTTCGGAAAATTAGCCGTTTACAGGTTATTCATCAAAAAGTGTTATTTAGGTATTTATACTATATATATAGTTTTTCATTTCTAAAACCGATATCGTTCTTGGTGCTAAAAATTAGAAACTGAATTTCAATGTATAAACGTCCTAGGAATCGATCTATGTGGTTGTCACGAAAAATTAGCCGTTTACAGGTTTGTCAATGAAAAAATTGTAAAACAGCTGGTCTTACGAGTATACTTTATTATTATACTATGGGTAGTACCCTAATCAAATTAGGTCGCTCTACGTTTTTACGTGACAGCTGTAACAACAGTGTTGTCAGCTT
This sequence comes from Protophormia terraenovae, assembly GCA_951394005.1. Lineage (NCBI taxonomy): Eukaryota > Metazoa > Arthropoda > Insecta > Diptera > Calliphoridae > Protophormia > Protophormia terraenovae. The sequence continues at coordinate 101,641,172 of OX596073.1, forward strand.
TTTATTTCAATATACCGAATCTACGTAAAAAATCGCTGTAAAAGGTTTATCAATTGGACAATTAGTTTTGCTGTTTTCTTCACTAAAAAATTGTTTAAATAATTTAAATAAGACGTATAATCGAGTATTTACTTTAAAGTTCAAAATTTTTGTCATAAAAGCACAAATTTCGTTTTGTATACGAATCGCTGAAATACAAACCAATAAATTTAGCGATTTTCAATTTGAATTTGATCCACTGGAAATATGTGTAATTGACATCACCGATGTTCATGTGTACAAAACAACAACAAAGTATTGGCTACATTTACGTTTTTAGAGTAATCATCCACTTACGTTTCCCTTTACATTTACGTTTTTACATTTACATTTACGGTAGAGTAATGGAGCCTTAAGTTTACGAAGAAACTTTAAAAATTAAATTACTATAAAAATTATGTTATTTTTCTGGTGTATAATTTCAAAGTGAGAAAGTTATACAAAACATACACAAACACAATTGTGTATTTATGAGTGAGGGAATCACTGATGTAGAGCAGGGTTGTCAGATTTTTTTTGAGCCTCTGTCGCCAAAACGTTAATCAGAAATCGCCAAAATTAAATTTTATATATTTTTTTTAAGGAAAACTAAAAACAACTAAAATATTTAGTGCTTCAAATCATATATAATTTAAAAATGTAAATTCAGCATCAACAAATTCAGTAATAATTTCAGTAGCTAATATTAATTGAATAATTGAATAAAAATATAATTGAATAAAAATCTGAGTTCGTAGACGAGAGAGGTAAATTGAATGTAAATGTTTAGTATTCCCTTCTCTTCTCTGTCCCACGAAATCAGAATTGCAGCAGGAAAAATTGCTATCCCCGACTTAGATCAGGGGTTTTCACAAACTCTAGCTTCCTGCCTTTAAATTTGATAATTTAAAGGTATTTCAGAAAATACGTAAGTTGAATTTCAAGTTAGAAAAAAATTTATATTCATTTGAAAAAAAGTGATACTTTCTCAATTTCATATCAAATGTTATTCCTAAATAATTCTCAATCCAAAAATAAATTAATACTTAAAGATAAAAATTAATGGCATATTCTCAATTTGATATCAAATGCCTTTGTTAAATCAGGCTATATTTAAGAAAATAGTAAAAACATTTGATTTCAATTAATTATAAATTTAAGAATAAAACCTTTGTATTTAAAAATGTATTTTAAAATTGCTAAGAAATGTCTTATGCCAAGAACGAAATATCATTAAATGTTTTTTACAATTTGCAAAAATTACCAGAATGATAATAAAAATCATGCACAAACAATAGTTTTAGAATTTTTAATATATATTTTTTGCAACTTTATAAGTATGGAGAAATTAATATACATATGTGTGTTATCTGTTTAAAGAAATAATTTTAATGTTATGTTCAAGAAAAAGGTTTTAGCGATCGCCTAACAATCTTTATAGGGACCCCCATTTGAGAACCGACGTTTTGGATAGAAAAATACTAAAAATAGACGTTGGCTAGTAAGAAAACGTAATAGTTTGATGTAGAGTACACGTGTACTGGCGAACAGTGTTGCCAGAACTTCTCTGAGAAAAAGTGCTAAATGGCTGTTAAAAAAGTGCAATTTAGTAAAAATAAGTGCTAAATGATTGTTAAAAAGTGCAATTCTTTACAAAAAAAAGTGCCAGATTTTAAAGAAAGTAATTAAAATAAACATTTTTGTTATTTATGCGTATATTCACTATTTTAATTTTTTATTTTTTAATTTGTATGGTTTACGCACATTATATTGGTCATATTCTTCATTCTAAAGGAAGAAATCAGTTCAGAATTACTTCCTATCTTCATACTTATGAACGTATTCACATTATTTTTTTTGGACCACAGTAAATTTTATACATAAGAAATGGAATATAAAATTTAGCTTATAAAAATATTATGTTCATCTCTTTAGAATTTTTAGGTTAAAAGGCTTTTTTAATTCATGTATTGGATAAAATGTTTTATTCCCTATGTAACAGTTTTTATTGCATTTCGGGTACTTTTTTTGTGAGAATGGGTTTACTTCTTTTATTTTTTCGTCGACTGTCCTTTTAATCGGTGTTTTCCTAAAACTTTGTTCACATTTGTCAAATATTTGACAAAAATTGTGCAACCACTACTTTTACAAATAATTGTTCATATTTGTTTGATATTGCAAATGTTTTATAAGAGAAAACAGCATCGTTCTAAATTTGGTAAAATTTCAGCTATGAATAATAATTAGTAAAAAATGTCCATTAAAATGGAGAAGTCAGAAAATATTTTTATAGTAGCTACGTCATTTTGACTAGTCTGACCATACCTTAGGACAATTAGTTTTGGAGTGATCGAAAAAATATTTGATCGGTAAGCTATACAAAGATATTTTTAGCTATTTTGTGCTTTATTTATCCATAATTAAAATTAAAGTGCAAAAACTAAAAATAAATGCTCGAAATGCACTTTTAATGCTAAAAAAAGCATTTTATTTAGAAAAAAGTATAAAAAGGTGCTAAAAAGCATCTAGCACCTTTTTTTCGCAAAAAAGTGCAGTACCCGAAAAATAAGTGCTAGAATTGCACTTTAAATGCCGTTATGGCAACGCTGCTGGCGAAGCATGTACACTTACTCGAAGCGTCGCAAACAAAAGATGTACACATATTTGAGAACAACAAAACTTTCGAATAACTATTTGTTGTTATTTGACTGTGTTCGCTAACTTTGAGTCTACATTAGACAAATTTTTATCAAGACAAACGTCAAAATTAACACGAATTTATGGAAGGTGGCAACAGTTGTGCAAAAACAACAATATGGCGAATTCATTAGTGTTTTTTATATGTGCAGTTTGACAGCTGTAACAACCAAAAATAATAATCAGCTGTTTAACAGAGGCTACCTTGTATAGATTCGCACTGATTTTGACGTTTGTCTTGATAAAAATTTGTCTAATGTAGACTCAAAGTAATAATGGACACTACCGACATGTTCAATTTTATTCGAACATACCAAGATAGATCATGTCGAGTATGATGCGAAAGTAAAACTGAACGTAGTACTACATGTACAAAGTTCAGTTTGCTAGGAAAAAAAAGTGTTTTTAGTTTCATTTGTATTATTGGCTTTTAGTTTTCAACGAAAATTTTATAATCCTGCAGTACTTAAGTTATAATTTTTTATATAAAAAATGATTAGTTTAAAACATATTTTTTTATTTTTTATGATATATAAAATAATAAATTTAAATAAAAACGGAATAGGCATGCAAAAAATGCAACAATATTTTTAAATTAAATAAAAAAAAATATATATTTAAACTTTAGTTTTCCTTCCTTTAATTTTATAAATAAAAAAAAATAAAATCCGATTTTATATCTATAATTTATATATTTTGGTTCTATTTTTATTTTTGCTTTCTTAATTTTAAAAATCCTTGTTATCCGATTTTATTCTTATTGCATATCTAAATTTAAAAAAAAAATATATATTATTTTTTAAAATAAAAATCATTATTAAATAACTTATTTGTACTAATGAAATTGAAAAAAGATTTGGCCGTGCCGAATCTTTGATACCCTCCACCATGTTACTTAATACCATATTACCATCTTACCCACAAATAATAAAATTTTCGCTTAACGACTAATTTTTTTTAACTACGAACATTTGAATACGAAAAAGAAAGTCATAGCAAGCATTGATTTAAAAATATAAACAACAACAATTGAATAGTTATATATTTTTTTTTTTTTGTGTATGTATGTATGTATGTATGTATGTATGTATGTATGTATGTATGTATGTATGTATGTATGTATGTATGTATGTATGTATGTATGTATGTATGTATGTATGTATGTATGTATGTATGTATGTATGTATGTATGTATGTATGTATGTATGTATGTATGTATGTATGTATGTATGTATGTATGTATGTATGTATGTATGTATGTATGTATGTATGTATGTATGTATGTATGTATGTATGTATGTATGTATGTATGTATGTATGTATGTATGTATGTATGTATGTATGTATGTATGTATGTATGTATGTATGTATGTATGTATGTATGTATGTATGTATGTATGTATGTATGTATGTATGTATGTATGTATGTATGTATGTATGTATGTATGTATGTATGTATGTATGTATGTATGTATGTATGTATGTATGTATGTATGTATGTATGTATGTATGTATGTATGTATGTATGTATGTATGTATGTATGTATGTATGTATGTATGTATGTATGTATGTATGTATGTATGTATGTATGTATGTATGTATGTATGTATGTATGTATGTATGTATGTATGTATGTATGTATGTATGTATGTATGTATGTATGTATGTATGTATGTATGTATGTATGAGTGTATGTATGCTTAATATAAACATTTTTCTGTGAATTTACTTATTAATTTTTTTTCAGTTTTTGGTTCATAACTCTGTTGTTTATGAACGAATTGGCTTTCTGTAAAAAATTTTATAAAAATATTTATGACCAACCTGTTTAAAAGCGGAAGCCGTAGCTTATATAGGAGCTTCAAAAAGTCAATAAAACGCGTTTTGGCCGATATCTGGAATATGGTGGACCGATTTTTTTCACAAAAAAAAAAAAAACTAATAAAGGTCTTGAATTTTTCGTGCAAAAACGAAATCGCTATATTTTATAGGAGCCGAGAAAAGCCGACAGCAAACACGAATTTTCGGGAGTATCTTCGGTTTTTTGCCGATATCTCAGTTATTTATCAACCGATTTTGCTCATTTTTATTAGCGATTTTCTAAGGAATATTTCTAACAATTTGATATATAAAACATATATATCCGATAATTGGGGCTTTCTAAAAACTGATTTCAACAGATCCAGGATCCAGAATATATATACTTTTTGGGGTCTTAGACAAATATTGTAGAAATTACAAACGGAATGACAAACTTATATATACCCTTTACACCTGTGGTGAAGGGTATAAAAAACGTAAACAAAACAGTGCAAAGAAATCATAACATAAATTTTATTATAATAAAATAGATTAGTTTATTTATTACTTCCCGTAAAATTATATTTCAGCTTTGTCCTTTAATATGAAAATACTCGTGGTACCATGTGAAATGAAATAATTAATAAAGAACTAAGTACGATTTTTAAAGGATTTTCTTCAAAAAAATTTATTTTTTAAGGTAATTTTTTGGGCCATCTGAATAGGTTCATTAAGAATAAAATCAATTTGTGTTAAATATTTCTTGAATTCGTCCATAATTATGCGTTTTCCTAACATTTTCAATAAAAATATTTGAAAATTGGTCGCGTAAAACAATTTTTCGATAAAGAAAAAAGCAAAATTATAGCGTATGGACAATTTAGACTTAACCTATGAAATATGGCGAAGAAAAATTGTGCGAAGTCATAATATTGTGAATAACTTATTAGGAAATCGGCCACGCTATGAGAAAAATATAAAAAGAGGTAATTATAAAGCAACAACAAAAGCTGACAGAAGATCCATTATTCGAGATGCCTCCAATTCTACTGATAATGCACCAAAAATTAATGAAAAATCACGTATTAAAGAAAGTGTTTTACCGTAAAGCATGTTATTCGTAATTCAGTGCACCTAAGAAGAATAAAAATTATAAAGAACCCACCTCTAAACACCATTCGTGGAGTTAAATTACTCCCCTTTACCCGTGAACTCATGTTCTAAAAAAGGAGTGAAAAATATTTTTCTATAGGATGAAAAAAATCAATCTGGACCGCTCCAATGGATTTAGATATTATTAATTTCGTTATTTGATAGAAGAAAAATGCTAATTTCCCATAAAACTACGATGAAAGTGTGATGGCGTAGGTTGCAACTTCATTTATGAGACATGTGAATTTAGATTTTATTCGCATAGAATTACGGAAAAAACTTACAAATGCTTTCTGGAAAGATTATTTTTACATTTTACACACTATTTTAATTCATTCCATGCACATTCCAGCTCGTCAATGACCCTATTCACACCACAAGAGCGGTAAAACAATGAATTCGTCAAAATAATACCACTTCGGAGGGGCCAGCATACTCTCTCGACCTTAACATAATAGCAAATGTATGGAAATTCTTGTCACGTAATTTTTATGAGTCGGACAGACAATACGAGGACAAAATTTCATTATTGAGATTGGAAAAAGTTGGAGCAAATCTTCTTTGTTATAAGTTGAACATTTTTATAAGACCCTTCCAAATAGATTTTTTTAGGTAAAATTTAATAAAAAAATGCTAATTTCATTATTAATAATTTCATAATAATATAATAAAATAAAAAAGTACCAAATTAATCCAAACATCTTGTTGTTTTATTAAATAAATAATGTTGAACCTATTCTGATAACCCAAAAATTTTACCTCAAAAATTCGCTTGTAGGAAAAAATCATTAAAAATCGTACTTAGTTCTTACTTAAATTTATTTTTCTTGTAAATATCTTAGAATTGAGTACTTTAAAACTTATTATGAAAAAAATATATTCATTTCATTATTATATTAAAAATAAAAAGAGTTTTAATGTAACGAAAATCTAGAACCTATTCTGATGACCGGCAGTGTATGAGTGTTATACAGATAAAACCTCAAATGTTTGAAAAGAAAAATTGTATGCGTTTGTAGAAACAAGGAGAAGAACATGAAGTTTATCGATGGGAAAATGTAATATCTTGCAAAACTATGTAGTAGTGATGCTAAAATATAGTTATACAAATGTAACAGTATAAAAAATTACCAAAATTTCCATTAAAATATATAAAATTACAGAGCTGGTCTGGTCAGACCATATTTGTTACGCATGAGACAAATGAGATATCTGAAATTTTATCATAAAACGCATTTCTGAATTTTGATTTATTGCCAAAGCTGCCCTTATGTGCTATGTTCAAACTAGGGATGCCAAACGGGATGGTTTTTGCAAATCCCGTTTGCAAATTCGGGATTTTATAATTTCAAATCCCGGGATTTTTCGGGATTCGGGATTTATTTTTCATATGAAAACACATTTTAAATATAAGAAAAAAATAAATTTTGTATATATATTTCAATTAAGGAAATTAATTTTTATTTTAAAAAGCAAAACATAACGTTTTTATCCATGTAATCGATTTTTAAAATATTTTTGAAAATTTTTTGTAAATGTTTTTATATTCAGTCTTGCCTTAAGTTAATTTTTTGTATTGTATTTATGACAATAAATCCCGAAATTGAAATCCTGGGATTTTTTCGTTCAATTCCGGCATTCGGAATTTTGTAATCCCGAAAAATCCCGGGATTTGCAAATGTATAGATATTTGTATTTTGATTAGTTAAAGTTGTAGTCAAATAAATTTAATATTTTTCATTACTCATTTTCATCTTTTTCTTTGTGTTTTTTTTTCGTACTTTTGATTATTATAATTGCAATTGTACTGTTTTTTATGCTTTTGGTGATACAAATACATGTTAAATTCAGATTTAATAAATCTGAACATACCGAATTTTTGTAAAGTTCGGCAAAAAAATGCCGAACCCCGAACAACCACCGAACATCACTTTTTGCCGAACACCGTAGCCGAACCCGGACGTTCGGTCGGACACTAATAGGTATTTTATTATATTATATCAGGAGAGTTAAACAATTTTAAAAAACTCAACAATTTCTATGAAAATGGAATTTTTTTGATAAATTGTCATCTCGTCTTTTGTCAAAAGTTAACATACAGGTATGTTTTTATACCCACCATCAAAAAGATGGGGGGTATATTGATTTTGTCATTCCGTGTGTAAAATGTCGAAGGAATCATCTAAGACCCCACAAAGTATATATATTCTGGGTCCTGGTTAGATTCTGAGTCGATCTAGCTATGTCCGTCCGTCTGTCCGTCTGTTGAAAGCAGAATAGGGCTCGAACGGAGCAACGTAAGGAGACGAAATTTGGCACAAATATTTGTCTTATATAAGGTTTGTTTGGGATTGAAAATGGGCAAAATCGGTTAATAAAAAATTTTATGGGCTAAAAACTAGAAACACAGGGTGTCCGTTTTATACTTTTCTGCTGATATTTCTGCAACAAAAGCATGTACGATAGCGAAATTTTGTACATATAGTTTGGGGATCGATATCAACTCGGAAGCCAAAAATGGGCGTGGTCCGCCCACTTTACCGCCCACTTCCCATATAAGGTGAAAATCAATGAAATTGTGTTCAAATAGTTAAAGGACTAATGTAAATTCGGAAACGAAAAATGGGCGTGGCCCGCCCACTTTACTGCCCACTTTACCGCCTTCTCTCATAAAAGTTATGGGCTAAAAACTAGAAACACAGGGTGTCCGTTTTATACTTTTCTGCTGATATTTCTGCAACAAAAGCATGTACGATAGCGAAAATTTGTACATATAGTGTGGGGATCGATATCAACTCGGAAGCCAAAAATGGGCGTGGTCCGCCCACTTTACCGCCCACCTCCCATATAAGGTGAAAATCAATGAAATTGTGTTCAAATAGTTCAAGGACTAATGTAAACTCGAAAACAAAAAATGGGCGTGGCCCGCCCACTTTACTGCCCACTTTACCGCCCACTTTACCGCCTTCTCTCATATAACTTAAAATGTGAAAAAGTTGATGGTGGGTATATAGATTCGGCCGGGCCGAATATTTGCGCTTGTTAAAAATAAAATTTTTGATTTTTTTAAACTTTTTACAAGAATTTAAAATAAAAATTTCTGCATCGGGTCTCTCAATGACATCGATTGTAAAAAATACATGAATATGGAATGCACGGAGAAGTTCTTCTGGCTATAAAAAAGACCTTCTAGAAGGGCTCTTTGTCCCTTCTTTTTACCACTGAGAATTATCGTATTTATTTTACACATATATATGTATGTTTAAAGCTATGTATTTGGAGAGATTACTGAAATTTGTTAATTTTTTGTGATAATTGTTCTAAGCAGGATCGATTAAAAATATATAGTCATTAATCAAAAACTATTTATTTTTACTTTAGTATATGTATGTATATAGAGAAAGGCGTATTAAATATCATGTAACTAAGTACAACGATTTTATTTGTTTTTCAAAATATTAATTACACTGGTCGACAAAAAAAAAAAAACCCAAAGACGAATAGTTGGACTTGATGGATTTTGATGTGCTAAACACAGTTTTTTCCATCAGAACTGGATTTTTTTATGGGCGTGTCTAATATTTCTCCCATAGTAAGGCCATTACTCTAGTATATTTCACCATAACTCAAGAACAGTGTGTACGATTGATAAAAGTGATTTACCAAAAGATGCGGACTAAAGATATATTCAAGCCACCCTAACATTTATGTTTCGAAATTAGTGTCCGACATGCAAAATTTAAGATTTCTTTGTTACTAAAATTTATTTTATTAAATGAAAACATCAAAAATGTTTCAGTTTATTATCTTTATCTTAAAGCTGGTAATGCTGCGAATAAAATAAGGCATATATCTTCAAAATTGATGCACAAATCTTTTACTCACAGTTAAGTGAAAATACCCAAGTATACCTACAATTAAGTAGAAATAGAGTGGTGGACAAAACTTTTTTTTTAACAAAAATAGGTGGAATTTGACGAGCTAAACAATAATCTGCTTTTACTGTTTTCTATCACGTACTGATTTTATTTTATGGGCATGACTAATATCATCGTCTTATTCAGCGGTCACACTATAAAATTTGAGAATGGTTTGTCCAATTTGCACGACTTTGATAAATGATACACCAAAAGATGCAGACGAAAATTGTCCTCAAGTTATGTCAACAATATTTTTCATTCGCTCAATAATTTCAGTTATGGATCAAAATATTCACGATTTTTTTTTTTTAAATTTTCGATACTAATTACCGAATAACTACGGAATTATTAAGTCAACAAAAAATTATGTGAATATATGTAGCTCAAAGGTAATTTGAATCGCTATCTATTGGAGTTTAATTTAAAGTGGATAAACCGTTCTCGAGTTATATAAGTGTGACTGCCTAAATGCCCATAAAAGAAAATCAATACTTGATAGAAAAAAGAGAAAGCAGATTCTTGTTTAGCTAATACAACTGTTTTTCATTTAAGATGAATAAAAAAAAAAAATAAATAAATAAACAAAAAAATCTTGTCCATGAGTATTTTCACTTAATTGTGAATGAAATTATAATTTGTGTATCAATTTTGAAGATACGTGGTTTATTTTACTCGTAGTATTACCAGTTTTAAGATGACGATGATAAATTGAAACATTTTTGATGTTTTCACTTTTAAAAAGAAATTTTAGTAAAAAATCTTAAATTTTGCATGAAAAATGTTTTTTCGGACACTTATTCGAAATAACTCGGAAACTATTGATCGGATAAAAATTTGATATTAGAGCTACTTAAAGCTAATTATTCCCCATATTTTGGAGTATCATTTATATAAATACCGTTGTAGTATAATATATTCGAGTAATAGGCTTATTTATGGCGCAATTAAACACGCCCATAAAAGAAAATCTCGAACTGATACGAAAAAACTGAAAGCAGATTCGTGTTTATCATGTCGAATTCCATCTAGTCCACATATTTTTAATTTTTTTTTTTTGAAGGAGGACGAATTTTTTATTTTTTTGTCGAACAGTGTTATTTTATATTGCTAATAGAGATGGAAAGGGTTTTTAAATGTGCCTACATAAAAACATATGGGCTATTATCAAAAATTTTTGAAATTCGGAATGAAATTTCTGAGAAGGTTTTTTTAAACCAAATTTTTTATGTCTATAAAATTTGTATTTGACTTAAATTTATGGTCCCGATCAATTATATTTATGACCTTTCTTATATCTATATATCCAAGATTTGTATATTTTACAATTTGCTATATATTAGAAACAACAATGCAAAGTGCAATTTTTACATAATTTTCAAAAAGCCCAAAAAAAAAAAAAAAAAAAAAATTATTTTAAATGCTCCTTCGATTTTATTTTATAATAAGCACGAAGTAATCCAAGCTATTCTTTTAGAAACTTTAAATGTGCCTCACTATCTACTGACTATTTTGGGCACATCAACAAGATATACATACATAGTATTCCGTTGAGGGGCGCAATTGAAAATATTATTAATATATTTTAGTTGTTAATTTGCCAATAAATTTTCTAACCAACATTTCAGTTACCCTTTATTTTTGTTGAAGCATCTTTAATAGCAAAGTTAAGAAATAGCGGACGAGTGCAAAGTGAGAAAAGTTACAGAAATATTTAAATAAATAAGAAATACCTACATACATATATGCATTTTGAATGTAAATTTTATTAAGGAAATCACATCATTATCATCATCATACGTCAGAAGCGCTCATCGAACTCTGGTTAGTTGAAGAGTTGATGTAGATCGAAATGAATTTATTCGTTTTGTGAGCTTGAATAAAATGGACGTGTCAATTTGATCGATTATAACGCAAGTTCTGATACATTACATACATATCAATTTTTTAAATATTGAATTTATAAAGATTTAAAAAGTGAAAAATAAAAATTAGTTCTTATCATTTTGCATTCTGTGTAAAATTTTAATAAAATAATAAACATTAAAATTCGTAGTCATTTAAATCAATATTGGAATCTTTAAATACATACATATATACATACATATGAATATAAATACGATTGTAAAATTGCATTGTAAAAATATAAAATTAATGGTATTTTCTACACGCGTAGAATTAAGTCAACTCATTATTAATAAATAAAAAAAAAAAAAAAAAACTGAGTAATAATTTAACATAAAAATCAAAATGTTTATAAAGGTTTTAAGTGTCGCAATATTTATGGTTTTTAATATATTTTGTCATAAAATATGTGTCCTTGGTTTACATCAATTTAAGTTTGGTGAGTAATTAATATTTAAAGAAAACAATCTAAAGCTTTCCTTATCACGAAATTGAGTTCAAGTTGCTTGATACGTATTAGAATTAAATTTGACTTGTACTTGTTTATTTATTTATAAAAATATATGGAATATAAATTTCTAATCGGCCTTTCGGGTCCACTGGACCTTTAGATGCGGAATTATGGTAGGGCAGCTCTAACACGACTCATACAATATAAAATTTTGTTGTATATTTTTGGGGGAAATCCGATGAAAAATGTTTCCGATGTTTTGAATTAATTGGATCAAGTTTTTATACAGAAAAAAGTCACCAATCACGAAAATAATTAATTCAATTAGAAATTTTTGTAATTACCAACTCTCACCAAAACGATTATTTCTGTTACTAATAACTGTAAAAAAATTAAAAATCGAAATATTTCTCCAATTAAAATATGTATTAAATCAATCAAGTCGATGATTGAATGAATTGAAAATTTAAATGTGAAAAAAAGTGTATACCCAATTTACACTTACAGTTGAAATCCCGTTTGAACGTGATTTTAAAAAATAAAATCTACCCTGTTTACATTACGACATTCTATATATTGTATATGTTTTATCCACTAAACACTTTTAAATGAGCTTCATGCTCCACACCCCCCGAAATGAAATACATAGTAATTAAAGGATTAAAAAAATATACTAATTTTTGCATTTAATTTTTATGGGAGGGACCATACCCCCATAATCCGCTAATTTATTAGATAAAAGTTTTCATGGATGTCAAAATTCTTTGTGCAAAATTTGAGCATTCCAACTCCAATAGTTTCCCAGATATAAGAATTTTTGCATTTAATTCATATTGGAGGTACTATGCCCTCTGCGCATATTTTTCTTAAATATTAATATTGATACCAAAGTGGCTCCGACAAAATTTTAGAACTCTGTTATATTTTCTCAGATATGATAATTTAATATTTTCTTTATATGGGAGGTGCCACGCCCACTATTGCTAGTGTACCAATTTTTGTCCAAAATATTCATATTGAAGCTAATGCTAGTCGTACAAAATTTGAGCTCTCTAACTTTTATAGTTTCCCAGATATAAAAATTTTGGTATTAACTTTATATGAGAGATGACACGCCCACTATTTCTTTTCCGCCCATTTTTGCACAAAGTGTTCACATTGACACTTAAGTTTATTGTACAAAATTTGGGAAATGTAACTGTAATAGTTTCCTGAATTTACGGTATTTGGTATTGGCAAGCAATATTAGGCGTGGGATGTGCCACACCCCCTATTGCTAGTTCGCAATTTTGTTCGTGCAAAATTTGAGGACTCTAGTATTACCAATTTCCGAGATATACTACTTTTAACAATTATTTAGTAAGTGGGCGTGGCCCTCGCCCACATGGAATTTCAAAATAAAAAGTAGCCTATTTTTCCTTCCAGGCATATGGGAACACACTGTGAAAAATTCAAGAAAATCGGTTTAGCCGTTTAGGCGGCTATAGACTTCAAACAAATATACATACAAACACACATTAATTTTTATATATATAGATTTTAAAAATATGTGTTTAAGCACAAATGTCATTTTTATTTAGAACATTATTATTGTATTTTACTAACACACAGTGAAAAAGAGTGTTGAAAAACGATATTTTTCATAATCTAATTAAATTTTAGTAGATTTTGAAAAAATCTTATAAGAAACAAGATTTTTAATTGTATGGAAAATATAATTAAAATCTAATAAAATTATGTAGATTTTGCTTTAAATCTCATTTAAACTAGATTTTTTGCAAATGTAAACGGGGTATTATTGAATTTTATTTTTACTATATGTTTTATTTTTGCTTGAATATGTTAATTAAATTTTGATGTAAAATGAAACAACTGTGTTAATTGAAAAAAAATATAAGATAATCATTTTTTTCTGTGTAAAACATAGGAGAAGACGCAACTTCAAGACAAAGTTTTCAAAATCCGAACTCTGACAACTTTGTCTTGACGCTGCAATTATACTGACAAATTCCGTCTATATATGGCAAATTTTTATCCTGATATTTTTTTTGCGTTTGTCTTGATAAAAATATGCGGATGAGAAAAAGAAAATTGACATACAAATTCATCATTCAGGTTTTCTTTTTATATTTTTTATAATTTTAATATCACAAAGTAATGGTTTAATGTAATTATTAATAAAAACTAATGCGTTTCGTAACGCGATAACATATACTTTCATAACAATAGTTGATCCCCTGCAAACATTTTATGTTGCGAAAGTGACTAAGAAGAGTCTTCCAGAAACTATTGCCCAAACTATTACCAAAGTATCATTCAAAATATCTTCCGTCAGGAAGGACTGTGTGGAAGTGTCTTCCAGACGATTCGAAGAAGACACTTCCAGACAGTGATGCCAGATAAAATTTAAGAATAATCCCTCTTAAGTAAAAAAATTACCTTTCTTTAATTTTTCAAAAAATTTTCCCCCCAATTTTCCCTTCTCTTTAAAATCGCTATTTTTTTAAATAAAAACTACAACTTCTTATTAAAAATGTATTGCAATTTAAATAAATGTAGTTTTTGTTTGTAAATCAATGAAAAATATACAAAAAATATTTTAAACAAAGAACGATAACGCTGAAAATATCGATTCGGTAAATTAAGATTTCTATTTTTATATGAGAGAGTATTACAATTTTTTTTTAAATTTTTTTGTCGTTCTTTGACAAAAATTAAAATTCCCTTTTTCCATAAAAATTCCCTTAAAAAGGGACATCCATCTGACATCACTGCTTCCAGAAGCATCGTAAAAGAGTCTTATATAAGCCTCTTCTGTACACCGAAAAAAGTCTATAACACATTTTACAAACAAATATTTCGTAGCCAATTCATAAATTTATAAAGCATTTTAAAATTTTACGAAATTCACGAAATCGTTCTTAGTGGTTTCTTTCGTAATCCTAATATATATTATAAAAATGAGGTGTAAGTTTGTTTGTTTGTTTGTTTGTTTGTGCGTCAATCACGTCTAAACGACTGAACCGATTTTCACGAAATTTGACACACAGATAATACCAGTGCCAGAGGTGGTTATAGGCTATATAAGATTTCGATTGGATGCCACGCCCACATTTTACGCCCACTTTTTATAACTTCCAAACGGTTGGACCGATTTTCACGAAATTTGACACACAGATAGTATCAGTGCCGCTGATCATTATAGGCTATGTAAGATTTCGATTGGATGACACGCCCTTATTTTACGCCCACTTTTTATAACTTCCAAACGGTTGGATCGATTTTCACGAAATTTGACACACAGATAGTATTAGTGCCGCTCATCATTATAGGCTATGTACGAACTGGATTGGATGCCACGCCCACATTTTACGCCCACTTTTTATAACTTCCAAACGGTTGCACCGATTTTCACGAAATTTGACACACAGATAGTATCAGGGCCACTGATCATTATAGGCTATGTATGAACTGTGTTGGATGCCACGCCCACATTTTACGCCCACTTTTTATAACTCTTAAATGGTTGTACCGATTTTCACGAAATTTGACACACAGATAGAATCATTTCCGGTGGTCATTATAGGCTATGTATAAACTTGGTTGGATGCCACGCCCACATTTTACGCCCACTTTTTAAAACTCTTAAACTGTTACACCTATGTTCACCAAATTTGACACACAGATAGTACCATTACCGCTGGACATTATAGGCTATGTATGAACTGGGTTGTATGCCACGCCCACTTTTTATAACTCTCAAACGCCTGTACCGATTTTTAAGAAATTTAACACACAGATAGCACCAGTAACGGTGGTCGTTTAAGGCTATGTAAGAACTGGGTTCACGCCCATATTTTACGCCCACTTTTTAAAACCCCTAAACAGTAGCAATTGTTTTATATTCCCTATTAGGGGGTAGCGAAGCGCACCGGGTTACGCTCGTATTTAAATATTTTCGTTTTATAACAAAATATAATTTGTAATATTATTTTTTATTTTCGAGAAACACTTATTACAAATTTTTATTTTAAATAATACATAGAATTATATCTGTGGCCAAAAGGAAAAACTACATAACTTGAGTTATGTTGTTTTTCGTTTTTTTAATTTTTAGAATTGTTGTATTCCATTACATATTGTGTAAATTTGTTTGAGAAATCTGTCCATTACTTTAGGAGATAATAGTCTGAACAAGCGCGAATGTTATATTCGGCCCGGCCGAATCTATATACCCACCATCAACTTTTTCAAATTTTAGGTTATATGGGAAGGGGCGGTAACCAATCCGAAACAAACCTTATATAAGATGTTTATCCTTTATTTTTTTATTTGTGCCAAATTTCGTCCCCCTACGTTTTCCCGTTCGAGCCCTATCCTGCTTTTAACAGACGGACAGACGGACGGACATAGCTAAATCGACTCAGAATCTAACCAGGACCAAGAAAATATATACTTTGTGGGGTCTTAGATGATTCCTTCGACATGTTACACACGGAATGACAAAATCAATATACCCCCCATCTTTTTGATGGTGGGTATAAAAACAACATAATTCGGTTGATTTTCCTTTTTTGAAATGTAAAAAATGTATAAATTACAAGGTTGGAAACCGAAACGAATAACGGTATCGGTAACGATGTTGTTGCTGAGTTCGAGTCGAGTGATCCCAATTTTAAAACCCGGGAAAATCGCGAGCGAGGGATCATCGTACAGGCCGATATCCCTCCTATCACCAGTAGCGAAAACACTCGAAGTTCTCCTCCTCCCCCAGCTGACCCGCCAACTACCAGCACCTCCTCACCAGCATGGATTCCGGAAAATGCACAGCACCACCACAGCATTAACCGCCATCACCACTCGGACTTCACAGGGCTTAAACCAGCAGAGGCCTTGTGAAAGAACGATCCTAGTAGCGCTTGACTTGTCAAAGGCATTTGGCACAGTTAGCCATGCTACACTCTTCCATTACATCCTGCAGTCCACAATGACCATCAACATGAAGAGATGGATTGTGAACTATCTGAGTGGTCGTCAGTCGTTCGTGGAGTTTAGAGACAAGAGATCAAAACCCCGTAGAGTTAAGCAGGGAGTGCCACAAGGCGGAGTCTTGTCACCACTCCTATTTAACTATTACCTCTCTAAACTCCCTACACCTCCTCAAGGAGTAGAGGTGATTACATATGCGGACGACTGTACAATAATGGCGACGGGCCATAATGTTGATGACTTATGCGGTACGGTGAATGGTTATCTCAACCAAATCCATAATTTCTTCACTACGCGTAACTTGCAGTTATCACCAACGAAGTCTTTAGCAACACTCTTCACCACCTGGACCAAGGAGGTAAAACTCGAGTTTGGCATCTTTGTCGATGGAGTTCAAATTCCGCCAGTGAACCACCCAAAAATCCTGGGTAGCGAAGTAGAAACAAGGTCCCCAAAGCGCTAGCCGGCAGTACTTGGGGTATGGACAAAGAAACCTTGTTAGCTACATACAAAACGATTGGCCGGTCAGAAGTCAATTATGCTGCTCCAGTGTGGTCCTCTTCGTTGAGTGATACTTAGTGGAGAAATTTACAAAGCTGTCAAAATGCAGCCTTAAGGACCGTCACAGGCTGCCTACAGATAACCTCCCCACACCACCTACATGAGGAAACGAAGGTATTACCGGTCAAGGAACATAACGTAATGTTAACCAAACAGTTCCTCCTGGGATGTCATCGGAGGGGACACCCAAACTTCAACATCACACAGTTGGAATCCCCCTCGAGGCATGTCAGGCATGACCTTCGTAAGTACGAGGAGATCCCTTGGACCGCAACTCGTACTTGACAGCTTTGAACGACATTCACAGAGACGCCATCGATTCCGCTTAAATGTCGTTTTAGGAGGCCGTCCACCGCTTATTGCAGATAACGAGAAAAATCTGCAGCGGAAAACAAGAGTAATTCTGGCCCAACTGAGGTCGGGATGGAGCAACAGGCCGTACCCAACTTATGCCCAGCATGTGGTGAAGGGCCCACATGATACCCACCACATTTTCAACTGTCCCGCGAACCCTACTTCTCTTTGTCCAACGGATTTATGGACACAACCAGTGGAAGTAGCACAATTCCTCGGACTTGACCTCGATGCAGAACCCCCTGACTGAAAATTGTTAAGATGTTCTAGCTGTTACAACAACAACGGTATCGGTAACGGTATTTTAAATAATATCGGTATCGGTATACCGGTACCGAAACTAAAATACCGTTATTAATAGAAAACTAGAAAAAACTTAAAAAAGTTAATTTTTTAAATAATTTTTACTTGAATTTCGCAAAAAAATTATTAAATTACATAATGTATATGAATATTTTTCATTAGAGAACTTCATACAATTTATTTTTTTTGCAACATTTTTTAATATGCAGTATTGTAAAGTAAGAAATTTGGACAACATTTGTATTTACAACAGTTTTTAAATATAGACAAAATCATTCAATTAATTTTGTTCAATTTACAGTCGAGAAATTTTGTAGAGGAAAAACAGTGCTACAACTAGAAAGTACTAATTATGTCGATATCTCCCCATTATCCCATTTACTCACTAGAAATTTTTAAAGTTGTAGGATGAAAACGACGCGTCATAATCATGGTTAAATGAGAGTGAAAATTTAAATGTTATTCAAACTTAAAATCGCTGGATTTAGAATATTATATTCGTTAAAAAAATTCGAAAATATATAATCCTTTGTCAAATTCATGCATTTTTCTTTCGTTTAAGTGCTTTTAAAATTCCCGGAAATCGCATTCAAAATTCCAGGAAAGCGGGATTTGAAAAATCGCAAATTTCCTGGGAAATCTCGAGATGCATTCTCTACCCAGCAAAAAACGAACTGAAAAAGTCATGATTTTAACATTGTGTTGTCATTGGAAGGAAGTACTTAGTTATTATTATTTTTTTTATACCCTACACCACCAAAGGTGGTTGGAGTATTATGTGTTTGTGCAGAAGTTGTAACGCAGAGAAAGAATCTTCGGACCTCCACCTTAAAGTATACCGTTCGACTCAGAATCACTTTCTGAGTCGATTTAACGATGTCCGTCCGTCCGTCTGGTCGGCTGGCTGGCTGCCTGTCCATGCAAAGCTTGTGCGCAAAGTACAGGTCGCAATTTTGAAGATGATGAAATTTGGTACATATGCTTTTTTCAACACAAGGACATAGCCTATTAAATTTGGTTATGATTGGCCTATTATTTCACCTAGCCCCCATAAAAATGTCCTACCGGAATAGAGTTTTAACACTAATAGATGCCTTAAAAATAGGAATATTTTAAAGAATGAGCTCCTATATAAACTCCTCTCCCGAAAATCACTAACGTGATTAGATCCCATACAAATGTTAGTATTATGTTAATATTTAACACAAGTTAGTTGTATATAAGTAAAACCAAAATTATGTGGATCGAAATGGTGTAAGGTATAATATAGTTGGGCTTGACCGACTATATCTTCTCTCGTCTTTTTTTTTGTGGAAAAACCATCGTTTTTTCTGAAGGAAATTTTTCGGTCTTTTGGAAAAACCAAAATTAAGGAGAAAATCTTCATAGAAGCAAATATCAAATAATTAACTAAGAACTAGAGTCCTTCCGATAAAAACGTTGAAATCTTTCTAGATTAATTAAATTAATAAGGTGGCAGAATTGTTTTCTTCATATTTCTTACCGCGTGTATCATTATATTTATTCCAGTTATGCTACTTTCCAACTTTTTGTTTATTTTTTGTATTGAAAAATTTCAAAACAAGTAAAAAAGTAAAAACTATGAGACAAATGACATATAAAAAAATTGCTGAATAGTATTTATTTACTACTCGACACATAATAATTGGGATATTCACGCGGTCGTCATAAAGTCATATATCATAAAATAATAACACGAAAGAATATGACTGCTGTGAGCAACCCTCATAAGTTAGTATGCTATTTCAAATTTGAGTCAGCTGATAAATGAAAAATATAATTATAAAATATTACAAATATTTTTAATGAAAATGCCAAAAACAAGTCATAAATCTGAAATAGTAACCGGTTTGTGCGAAAAATACATATTGGATATTGTTATGGCTGTTTCAACTAAATAAGATAAAATTAAAATTACCTGAATCTTCTAAAAAATTTATTTTTTTAAAAATTATAAAATATTTTTTGGCACAAAAGAAAAAAAAAAAAAAAAACATAAACATAAACATAAACAGCTGTTGTCGATGACTAAGCCCGCAATATTTTCTGACGGCGGTGGCTGCTAGTCAGCTAAAGTATACAAACAAAATTTTCTTCCTTTTATTTTTTAAATGTCTCAATTTTTTTTTTGATTTAACTTTATAAAAGTTAATAACTTTTATAAATAAATTAATAAAATGTAATTAATCTTGAAGTTATAGAACTATGCACAAATTTATAGCATGTTTACTTATATATTGCGAATATTCAATGGCGGTAACTTCTAAATATTACCACCGGCTCGACGAAGAGTTTTTCCCTTTCGACTTAAACAATAAACACATCATAAAAGGTCTTATTATTTTAGGACTTTTTTATTTGAAGCACAACAACAATTTTTTAAAACTATCATAAAACTTTAGTATTTTATGACAATAAAGGCCGGGTTAGTTGGTTGTTTATGTGATGTTGATGTCCCGTTTATTTACGGGAAGAATTTTTTGCAATTATCCAAAATTAATAACGTGACATATGTTTGTGACATTTGTTAGCAAAAACACAGAGTTACCATAAATTATTTACTAGAAAAAGCCTAAAAATGCAACTCTGTTTAAAATTAAACATGCCAAATATTTATCTATTTAATTGTTTGTGCATTTAATTATTTTTGTTCATTTATTTCTTTGTTTATTTAGTGGTTTTTCCTTTTTATTTCGTTAAGTATTTGTTTATGTGTAAGAAAAAAGTTATTGTTTGGCAACACTGCTAACAGCTGTCGCGGAACAACGCAAGAAAATTCTGTTTTCAACAGAATCAGACATCACTTCACATCAACGTGATGTTTTTATAATTGTTAGCATTACAATACATGCAATATAAACGATCAGCTGTTTACTTTGCGGGAGGAAACGTCACATAAACAACCAACTAATTCACGCTTAAAGGCCGGGTTAGTTGGTTGTTTATGTGATGTTGATGTCCCGTTTATTTACGGGAATAATTTTGTGCAATTATACAAGTTACCGTAGATTATTTACTAGAAAAAGCCTAAAAATGCAACTCTGATTGAAATGGAACATGCCAAATATTTATTTATTTAATTGTTAGTGTACTTAATTATTTTTGTTCATTTATTTCCTTGTTTATTTTGTGGTTTTTCCTTTTTATTTTGTTAAATATTTGTTTATTTGTAAGAAAAAAGTGATTATTTGGCAACACTGCTAACAACTGTCACGGAACAATGCAAGAAAATTCTGTTTTCAACAGAATCAGACATCATATCACATCAACGTCTAGTTTCAATAATTGTTCGCATTACAATACAAGCAATATAAGCGATCAGCTGTTTCCTTCGCGGCAGGAAACGTCACATAAACAACCAACTAATTCACGCTTTAGACTTGATAGCACACCGTGTGAATACCCCAAATATATTTTTGTGAGTAAGAAACAAATGGTTAATTTAAGTCAGTCGTGGTTCACAAATAGCAATTATTGATGCCGCAATTCTGAATTATTTTCTCAAGTATTATATGAGAAATTATTCTTACAATACCATATTATGTTGAAAAAAATACATATTTGAAATACCGAAACTAAATTACCGGTATATACAGGTACAGAGAGAAACGGTATTTGAATACCGATATTTTTAACAAAATAATAATTTCGGTATCGGTATCAGTTACGGTAACCAACTTTAAACGGTATTTAATCGGTATCGGTTTCCAAACTTTATAAATTAACATATGCTCTTATTCCATATTTTCTATATTAAAATTCATGATTGAATTTAGCATACTTATTTCAAATATGTTATTTTTTAAGACATAAATTTTATTTTTTGAATATTTTGGAAATGGAATAAGTACATAACTCAACATATTCATGCTATATTTTAAAATTTCATTTTGGAAAAAATGTATAACTTGAGATATTATTTAAACAAAATATAAATTTAATAAAAGGAAAAACAACACCATTACTTTATTGCTATAACCCGTGTATACATCGGTTCCAAAAATATAACAAATATTTTTAATACGAATCGCGGATATATTTACGCGGAAGGTAATTTAAAATTGTTTACCTATAACCTTTAATTTCAATTTTAAACCTTAAAAACGCTCTCCTGAAAAGTAGTAAAAATGAATTATGTAGTTTTTCCTTTTTGTCACAGATATTGTAATTTAAAACATTCTGATTTAAATAATTAAGGTATTTTATTATATTTCTGTGTTATTTTGATATAAGATAATTTTCATATTATTTATCATTAAATTTGACTATTTTTGGTGATATTTTTGACATAAATAAATAAATTTGATTTTACACTTAAAGGTTTGGTGGTTCAAGTTACAAAATAGAACATCAAACATAAAGTTATTTTTATTTATTTATTAAATGAAGTAATATAAAGAAGTCTTTCAAGGCCAATAAATCTACTTTTGGATTCTAATACATAACACATTTCCCAATTTAATTTCGATTTATCACTATAAACTGCTCATCCGATTTAATATCACTAATTATTTTTTTAATATCTTGAAAAAAAGCTAATTTAAAAAAAATTAAGATTCCAATTCCTCATTTGGAGCTGCTCAGGTCCAAAAACTGTGCACCGTTATTATTATTTTTAATAAGAATGAATTTCGGATGTTTTCTTTTACTATATATATATATATATATATATATATATATATATATATATATATATATATATATATATATATATATATATATATATATATATATATATATATATATATATATTTATATATATATAAATTAATATCCTAAATCTGTAAACTAATAAAAATCACATTATAATAATATGAAATGATAAACTACTTTTGTATTTATAAAAAAAAATATTCGTAAAAAATACAAAATTTTATCCTAAAACAATGTAAAAATGTCGTAAATAATAAGAAATATATTCGTAAGTATTCGTTTATTTTACACCATCCTTTCGTGGTCCAAAATCACGAATTATTTCGTACATTGTACGTTAGTTTTCGTTTATATAAGGCATGGATTTTTTTTCGGTGTACGACATCTGCACGAAATCAAAGATGTGTCGCCTTAGTCTCTTCTAAATTTTCATTTTACACTTTTACTATTTCTTTATTTCTAACGAGCGTATAAGTCTACCTTTGCCAGGAAATATAATATTAAAGTAATAAAAATATGCACAAATTAATCCGAAGATCTTTAAAAAAATATATGTACAACATTTTGACTTATCGAATCTGATGGGATAATAGTGACTAAAGTATAAAATTAGTAAACTTAAAAAAATCGACGTAAATGCCCTCCCTGTCTGAAATGTAAAATCAGTTTTCGATATGATTTAGCATTTTGACAATGGGTTTGAAAAAAAAAATCGGGAATCTCCGCTCCCTGATACAAAAATTTGGCTGAACATATTTATAAGTAAGCCGATTTTTAGTTTTCTGAAGTTCCCTAATAAAAATTTCAAAATCTGGCTCCATTAGGATTTTTAGGACAAAAAGTTTTATAAGTAAGCCAAATTTTTATTTGCTACGACGCCTGGGAGCTTCAAAAAGCTCCGAAAAGAGAAAAAGGCTTTAGAAATTAGAAATATATAAACCAAAGTATCTGGATCCGTTAGGATTTGTAGGACAAAAGCTTTATAAGTAAGCCGAATTTTAATTTTCTACCATGTCTGGGAGCTTTAGAAAGTCCTGGAAAGAGAAAAAATGCTTAGAAAATTACACATAAATTCGTTTATTTCCGATCCTTGATAGAAATTTCAAAATCCGGCTACGTTAGGATTCGTACAACGAAAAGTTACTTAAGTAAGCAAAATTTTAATTTTCTACGTCTTTTGGAAGCTTCAGAAACCTCTGGAAATTAAAAAATGCCTAGCAAATTATATATATAGATAGAAGATAGATTAAAATTAAGGTTTGTTTTTAATATTTTAATTATTTTTATTTCACACAAACAAAAAAAAAAAAAAAAAAAAAAAAAACATTTATCAAAGATAAAAACTATTCCAATTACTTTTTAATTGTATTAATTATTCAATTAATCAAAGTTCAAATTGTATAATTGAATATACAATTTGTTTCATAGGTTGAATTTCAATTCAATTTTCGTAATTGAAATTGAATTTCAATTCAATTTTCGTAATTGAAATTGAATTTAAGATTTGAATTTAATTTGTTAGAATACTTTGATTTTGAGTAATTTATTTAATTATAAAAATATTTGGAATCATTTTAAAATTCTGATTAATAATTTAATTGGAATTTTGTAGAAAATATTTTTTTTGTGTGTTAAAATATAACAATTCACATAAAAATTAATTTTCTATTTAATTTATAATAAAATAAAATTCCCACTAGAAACTTCTGCAGAATATATAATTATATTTAGATTACCCTTTGTGCAAAGAATCCGACAAGACATGTTTACAAAGTTTTAAACTTTTTTAAATACGCAAATATTTGTCTGTATGATGGAGTTTTTCCGAAAATAAATAAAATTTGTGGGAAAAGTCCGATATTGCCAAGAAAAAGTTAAAATATCCTTTATTGATTATAAAACAATTATTATCCGGAAAATTTTACTTCTTAAGTCCAAATTACAATAGCGCGTAGTCAGCAACAGTATCAGCAAAAATTATCAGCTGATCACTGTCAGCACACCATGTTGCTGCTGTTATAATTACAATTCAGCGTAGGCAGCCACAATTTACAACCACCATCTAGCTTTGTTCTACTTGTGTATTTTAGCCTCTCATTTATTTGCTCACTCTCTTCGTCTCGCTCTCAATCTGAATACAGCGCAGTGAATTTAGAAACAGGGCTAAATGAAACAGCACTGCAAACTGCTGCTGACCAAATGGGATCAACACCATAACAAACAGTGCATTCTAAATAATCAGCTGATTATGGCAGCACACACTGCTGCTGACTACGCGCTATTGTAATTTGGACTTTACATTTAATATCGCAGCCAAACTGTGCCTACGTTAAATTATTACTGAAATACCTGTTGCTCTATTTAAACAAGTTTGCAATCATATATTACCTTGTTGTTTCTGTTTGGCGGTACCAAAGCAGAGTTTGTGGACTATAATTAGACACCAATAGAATGGAATACGTATTTTCTGTACCGTTTCACATTTCATTAATTAATGCGCAATAACAATATATTTTGTTTTAGTAAATTTCGAGCAATTTTCCGACAATCATCTAGAAGTCACTAAAAAGAGACGTCTTTTTAGTGACAATAGATTTATCTTCCAAATGTTTAAAGGTTCGATTTACATAACTATGGATGTACATACACATTTGCTCATCTGACGATAACTTTGGAAAATTCTTCAGAAATACTTCGAGTTTTTTTCTTTTAGTAAACAATTTGATCTGGCAATAGTACTTTAATGAAAAATATGGCAAGTATGTGCATAAAAATTAATTTACACATACGATTTCCATTTGAATGTCAAAAATTGTTGCTCATAATAATAGATACACAGAAAAAATAAAAATTCATTTTATATTACAAAACTTACAAATTCAAAAAATATTTTATTTGAAATCGGAACTATCACAAAAATCTTAAAATCAAACATTGGAATGCGTAAAAGTTTTATAGAAAAAAAAATATTGTTTTCTTTATTAAAAAAATATATTATTTACTAATGTGATATTTGAAATTTTGCTTAAATTCAAACAATATTTTTTCTGAATCAAATAAAAATATTTATAAAATTTGTATAAAAAAACTATAAACATTTTATTAAAAACAATAAAAAAGATAATTGGTTTTTATTGAAAGGAATATATTTTTACAAATTTTAATGTATGGAATTCTATCCAAAGATATGCTTCATTCTTTGGATAGAATTCTCCCGTAATTCTGTATGCCATTGCGCTAAAAATTTTCCAAATGTTATTCAGAAGACAATTTAATCACTCACAATATTACTGACCTCTTGGAATGAATTAAGAATTAATTTTAAGTGATAAAGTGTGCTGCGGCATAAGAGATAAGTATCCGATCTACTGGCGCGCACTTGCAAACTACAAACACTGCTTTTTTGCTACCATCAGAGACCAAAAGGGAAATTGCTGATTATATCTTTTTTGAGTCTTTTACTATTCTACAAAAACTTTGATAAAATGATGAGGATGAGAAATCATCTCATTTGGAAATAATACAAAAGGACTTACCTTTGAAAGTACACACAAGATCCAAATAAGTATGATAATCGTCATCTTAAACCAATAAACTAAATAATAAAATATTTTTTGTGGAAAATTTCTCACATATTTTTTATTTCTTTAATAGAAATGTCAAAATATAAATTTGTTTTTGGATTTTTTTTGGTTTTAAATTATTTAAAACCAATAAAATCAATATTTGAATTAAATAAGTTACTTTTTTTAAATTCGAATTTAAAAACAAATATTGCATTGTTTAAAAAAATATTAGTCATATTTTTTTCTGTGTGCAGTTAATTTATTTCTAATTTTTTATATTAAGTCGAATTCTATTGTACTTTTTTGATAATTTTTACATAATAGAATAAGAAAAGATTCATTTAGGTTGCAAATATTATAAAAAAATAGTATTCTGACACAGAAAATGGGAAGAAATAATCAGTGCACCAAATAGGAGAGAAAAATGGTTCAAAACAAGAGAAAAATGGAAAGCCGTTGTTTGAAATTGCAAGTAGGGGTTTAAGAAAATATCAACGTTTTCTACAAACGATTGAAACTTGTAAAAGACCTCATAAATAAATAAAAAAATAAATAAATAAATAAAAAAATAAATAAATAAATAAAAAAATAAATAAATAAATAAATAAATAAATAAATAAATAAAATAAATAAAATAACCCCAAAATCAGATAGAAGGATTATTTTATATGCAAAAAAGGACCCCTTCTATTCTCTGAAGGGAATTTCAGCTGAAATTTTTAATGGAATAGGTCCGCAAAGAGTTCGTCTTCGTTATGTGCAATTTACCAATATATCCCAGTACCCATATGCATTTATTGTTTTTATCAATATGATAAATAGGACCATTTGGATTTAATTAAAAGCATTCCCAAACCTATATATTTTCACCTCACTCTGAAACAGTAATATTTTTGATTATTATGTAAAAACGAGAGAGAAACTATAGTCGGTCAAGACCGACCATATGATACCCCACACCATTGTGTATAAGCTAAAAATTTGACCTGTGGCCAATTGTAGATCACCACTTTTACTAAGTGTAAAATCAATTATACAAATACAGAACAATGCATTGTACTATCATTTATGTGATTTTATGTCCTTTCGGCCGATTCCCGAAAGTGGGTTTATAAAGGAGCTATGGTAAATTATGGACCGATCAAAATTTTTGGCAATTTTGTTTCTAGTTATATAATACTTATTTTTGTCGAATATTAACTTGATACTATCATTCGTATGGGATTTATGCACGTTAAAGTGATTTTCGGAAGAGGTGATTTAAAAGGGAGCTATGGTCAATTATGGACCGATCTTGATGAAATTTGACACAAAGATTCACACTTATACAAAACTCCTTTGTACAGAATTTCATTGAAATATTGCTATATTTAAGGCATTTATGATCGTTAAACCCCTATTCCCTTTAAAATTGCGACCTGTACTTTGTTCACAAGGTTTACATGGACAGACAGCCAGCCAGACGGACGGATATCGTTAAATCGACTCGGAAAGTGATTCTGAGTCGAACGAAGTTTTTCTGTGCGTTAAAAACATCAGCACAAACGCATAAAACCCCAACCACCTATGGTGGTGTAGGGTATAATAATCAAAAAAGTACAATAGAATTCGTCTTAATATAGAAAAATTAGAAATAAATTAACTGTATCTATTATTATGAGCAACAATTTTTGGTATTTAAATCGAGAACGTATGTATAAATAAATTTGTATGCACATACTTGGCATATTTTTCATTCATAAAGTATCATTGCCAGATCAAATTGTTTACTAAAAGAAAAAAATTCAAAGTAGTTCTGAAGAATTTTCCAAAGTTATCAACACTTTAATATAATCCCACTAACTGTATCTATTATTTTGAGCAGATGTGTATGTATATAATTTGTTTATTAGTAAAGATCAAAGAAAAATTTTCGTTAACAACCAAAGTTTTTTTTTTTTTTAATTGATTGCGATATTGTATGTAAAAGCCTACCTTTCAATGAAAAATGTTGTCCATTGAATGAGTCCAGAATTTATGCTGTTTTGTCTACGACCACTTCCTTGGAAATATAAGTCTTTCTTTTCTGAAATTCGCACAGAAAAAATTTTCTTTATTAAAATAATATTTGTAAAATATATTTAAAAATATATAAAAATTTCAAACAATTAAATTGTTAGGATTTAAAAAAATATCCAAAAAATTATTTTATTTGAAGCAAAAACAAAAAAATAAAAAATTAAATGACTATAATTCAAGTATGTAATTCAAAATAACGACAGATTTTATTAAATAAAAAAAGATAGATAAATAAATAATTTTAATAAAAATAGCTAAAATAGATACATCAAATCTCACCAATTTTTCCACAATGGATCGACACCTTTAAAATTGGATAGATACTTAAGATATAAGCTGAAAACTTACCGGAAAATATTTGCATGTAAACTGGATTACGGACGGATTCAATTATGTTATTAATTTCACTTTGCGACCGATACTTTGGTCCTAAGCTAGAAAGTCGTACGGACATCACTACATTAAGTAAGAAATTTTTCCCAGTCGAATGCTGCTCTTTACGGAGTGGGTCCGACAAACTGTGCGTTAGAAATATTAGCGAAACACATTGTAAACCATTTAGTGTATTTAAACAACTGAATAACTGTTACCTACCTTGAAAAATAGAAGATATCTTCCATGATGTAAATGCTATCAAGCAAAACATTCGTAATTTATTAACCCATGAGTTCTTTTTAGCTTTTAAGTTTTTTTTTTTTATAAAAATTGTAATCCTATAAGAATTTTAAATTAATATATCGTCAATTCCACGAAAGATTTATAAAAAATGTCAATTTTTTTACGGAGGGTCATCCGATTTTGTTTATATTCGGTACACATATATCCTATGGAGCCATTTAAATATCTCCGTTTTTATTTTTTTTAATTTTGAAAAATTCGCGATTTAATTTTTTCAAAAAGTGAAAAAAAATGACAAAAGTGTCTAACTTTAAACATCAATATCTCAAAAAGTTGTTAACGGATTTTAATGATTTAAATTGCATATTTAAGAAGAATAAGTCCATAAGTCCAAATGTAGTAATTTAAAAATAATATTATCGTTTAAAAATGCATTCATAATGCAAAAGCAATTTTTGGATGCATTTTTGAAAAATTTCTACCCTTTAGATTTAAATTTTTTTTAATATGTTAAAAAGCAATATCTTTACTATAAAATACAAAAAGAACTGTTCTGGGACAATAAAATCTACTATTTTTAATATGTGACTTTAAATATTTATAACTCCTTAACTATACGTGGGATTTTATTGATTTAAAAACTAGTGTAAAGTTTATTACAATAAATATTGTAAATTATATTGTATAAATCAAAAATAATTTTTTTGCTAAAGATGCACTCACGAAAAGAATGCAATTTTCGGATGCATTTTTAAGAAATTTTTTTTGCTTAATATTGAAGACAAATATATTTATTATATAAAACATCAGCACTTAATCTGAGATAAATAGGTTTTCTACCGCAAATAACAAATTATGAATTATTATGATTAAAATTTATTTAAAAATATGCTCACAAAAATTAAAAAATACAAAAATTAAAGAAAATAAAAAATTTGTATGAAAAAATTTGAAGAAATATTTTGAAAAAATTTTTTAAAATAGTGAACCATTTTGTCCCAGAACAATTTATATTGCAATTTTTAGCAAACATAATAATGTTTTTTATATCGAAAGAAGAAAAAAATTTAAAGGGTAGACATTTTCCAAAAATGCATTCAAAAATTGCATCTGCATTATGAATGCATTTTTAAACGATAATATTATTTTTAAATAACTACATTTATAGTGGACTTATTCTTATTAAATATGCAATTTAAATCATTAAAATCCGTTAGCAACTTTTTGAGATATTTATGTTTAAAGTTAGACACTTTTGTCATTTTTTTCACTTTTTGAAAAATTTAAATAGCGAATAAATTCGCGAATTTTTAAAAATTCAAAAAAAATAAAAACGGACATATTTAAACGGCTCCATAGCGTATGCGTATGCCAAATATTATTAAAATCGGAAGACATGAAAAATATTCTTGGGCGTTCTTTCATGGAATGGACGATATATATTGTACCTTGTAAGAAATTATATTTCATTGGCAAATTAAATTAATAAATAAAAAAAATAAATAAATACTTATAATTTATAACTTGCAGTTAACAATGTTCGTAATTAATTTAATTTAATTTTTTTTAGATCCTGTAGTTATAAGTAATTTGGATCCTGTAGTTATAAGTAAATCGGAAAATGATACTATTCATTCGATAACTCCAAATGAATGGTTGGATTTCACAAAACAAGGAATCGAATCGAATAAAAAAATAATAAGGTTTGATTTTTAAATATTCCTAAAGGATTGAAGTTTATTATTATTATTTTTTTTTAAATTAATTTTATTATTAGTTTGGAAAAAAGGCTAGTTGCATCGGATGTTGTGGTTAAAAATGGCTCAATATCTCACATTCAACTTTTAGATACACTGCCCAGTCTTGAAGCTCAGAAAGATAGTGAAATAGCTGATGAAATATTAAAATCCAGTTTATATATTTACAATTCAAAATGTGCTCCTCAAGGAGTTTCTGGAGAGCATTGTGAAAAAATATTGTCTGATATTGATCTCCCCAAAAATAGTGAATTGGCAAATAAATGTCAGCAAATCATAAATGATCGAAACAATGGACATTATCCATTAATTCGTCTCTTACCACGCCACTATAAGGATGGTTTCCATGAAGTAAAATAATTTGAACGCATATACATATTTGCAGTTTGTTTTTTCGATTTGATATTTTAATATTTTATTATTTTTTATATATATTTTTAAAGATGTATTCTGATAGTTTGCCTAAACCGCTTGCAGTAAGCCGCACACTTGGTGGCAATTCAGCCAAAGATAAAAGGGAATTTTTAGATGACTATCAGAGAAATCTAGCTGTAGTCCAATGGTCACAGTTTGTAGCCAACGATTTAAATAAGCCAGTAGTTACAGCAATGAGTAAGTTGAGTTTATTTTTTTTTGTATTATTTTTAATAATTAATTTTTATTATAATGTTCAGGTAATGAATCTCCAATTGAATGTTGCAACAGAGATAATTATAAACTTTTACCTCGTTATCAACACCCTGCTTGTGCGCCATTAATAAGTAAAGACAGCGTAAATCTTCACGGTCGGGACACTTGTTTAAACTATGTGCGTAGCGCTTTAACAGTGGGAAATAAATGTACATTCGCAGCTCCAGAGCAGGTGAAATCTACATACATATATACATAAGTAATATAAACTATATGTATATTAATTTTCTATTATGCACTTAATTAGTTAAATGAAGGAACAGCTAAACTTGATTTATCCCAATTATATGGTTTTAATAATAAGTCGGAAAATCGTATGCGTTTACACCAAAAAGGACTTCTCAAGTTCACCGATTTGGGAAAACCTCAAGATTCATTATTACCAATGGCTGCAGAAGACACACATTGGTTTTGTGCGCTCAGCTCAGAAGATAAATTAAATTCAACATGTTTTATGGCTGGAGATTCCCGCGTTAACAGCAATCCCTTTGCTATTATCATCCACACGATAATGATGCGTAATCACAACCGTATTGCCCAAGAGTTAAATGCTCAACATCCCACTTTGGAGGACGATCAATTGTTTCAGAAGGCTAAGTCTATAAATATTGATATTTATCAGCGAATTGTTTTTAATGAATGGTTGCCAATTGTTTTGGGTACTTCAATGGCTAACGAAATAATAAAGATTGAAAGTAAAACTAGAAAATCTGCTGATGTAAATAATGAATTAAACCATCAGATATTTAATGAATATGCTGTAGCTGCATCAAGATTCTACCTATCGATGATGCCGAATGAACTCCATAATTATGCCATGGATGCCGCAACTGATGACAAAAGGTATCGTGTTAATCTTGAACAAAATAAAAAATAGTTTAATAAATTTTATTTTATGCATGATCGATCTTATTTACATTAACAACATCGGAAACTTTTGCTGGTTTGCTTTTATTATAAAATTTAATCGGGTTTAAATTAACTACATACATATATTATTTTCTTTAAAATTTTATTTAAATAATTTTTTTTATTCTTATCATTATTATTCATTTACAGTTTTAAAAATATTGATAACAAAATTTTCATTTTGGACAACGAATTTTATTCTCCAAGTATTGAATACACATCCAATAAATTGGATCAAATTCTATATTCATTATTAATGCAGCGAGCTATGAAATTCGATGCTCATTATGTGGAAAGTGTAAGTTTAGAAAAAAAATTATATTTCACTTCTTAATTTAAAAATCATTTTTTATTTTTTTTATTAATAAAGTTGATCTTGGATTTGTCGAATAATAAACGACCGATGCATAGCGATTTCTTAGCTTTTGATATACAACGTGGTCGAGACCATGGTCTGCAGCCATATTTTAAATATTTGGAAATATGCAATAAAATAAAAATAAATGATTGGAAAGACTTGGAAACATTTATAATGCCCAAAGTATGTACATAAATTATGGACCAATCTTTATAAAATTTGGCACTATCATTTATGTTTATATAAAACTTATTTAACTTGATACTAACATTTTAATGGGATTTATGGCCGTTAAGTGATTTTCTGAAAAGGGGTTTATATGGGAACTATGGGTAATTATGGACCAATCTTTTTAAAAATCGCCACACTTATTTGGACTTATATGAAACTTACATGAGCCAATAATTGGGAAGCTGAATGTATACAAACCAAAAATGCAAAATATGACTTTTAAAAGGCTATACCATAATTTCACAAAATTTAAACTCTTTAACGGCACCTTAAAATAATTTAGTGTATATGGGCAATTCTCATTTTACGTTTACCTTTATGAAACCGGCCTTCAACCTCAAATATTTTTTTAACTTCTGATTTTTAAAATAATTTTTGATGCAATTATGTTAAAAACTCTTGGTAGTGTTACAAAACAAAAATTCAAGACCTGAAACGGTTCCAAAAAGTGTTGAAACTGATAAGTTTTTTTTCTTTCTTTTGATTGCTGTAACCGCGGATTTTAGCATATGTTTCAAATTCTTCGAACGTAAATCACAATAACTTGTAGAAATAGGCCAACGTGTGTTCAAGTACATCTACAGTTGATCATTGTTGAATTACATTTTGTGTATCAAAGAATATAGGATAGAGGTTTATTGCCTTTGTAATTATGAATCATTTGAGATATATTTCGTTAATGTGCCCTCAATAGTAACACTACTTTCCACATAAAGGAGGAGCCCAAAACATTGGGAGACAAAACAAAGTTTTGAGCACTAAGAAGTGCCTTTTGCTCGAGGCACACTCACAGCGTATTTTAATGAAGCTAAAGTATAGCGGAATCGAAAAATTTATAATAAGTACATCTACAGTCGAACACGGTTATAACGAACTATGGCTATAGCGAACACTTTTCTTCGGTTAAATTGATTTTACCAACATTTTCCATATAAATAACTTTTTTTATAACGGACCCATTTAATAAAACTGCAATTATTTGAGGATTTAACACTAAATATTAAAAAATCGCTATTTTTCAAAAAGTAAATATCTCAAAACATGCCAATCGGTTATAAAAGAAAACATTGAAAGTATAAAAATATAATTAATCTATATTTGACATTTGTGAAATGAACGATGATGGCCATTTTCAAGGGAAAGAAATACGCTTTAATTCCAAATATTAGTATTGTAATGGAATACATGTATATTTTTAACAAATAATTTTACGGATATAACTAACTACGTATATAACGAACTAAATTTGTCGGTTCCTTAAAGTTCGTTATAACCGTGTTCGACTGTATATTGTTTTAGTTAAGCGAAAATTTAGTTTCAACAAAAAAATTGCATAAAATGTATTCATGATCTGAGATCGCGTTGCACAGTGCTTTGATCCCATACAACGATGGGACAAAAATAGAAGGAGATGTCGTAGCAAATTGAAATTTGGTACACATATTACTTTAGGCTTAGAATGAATAAATACGAAGT
The DNA here is from genome assembly GCA_951394005.1 of Protophormia terraenovae. Taxonomy (NCBI): domain Eukaryota; kingdom Metazoa; phylum Arthropoda; class Insecta; order Diptera; family Calliphoridae; genus Protophormia; species Protophormia terraenovae. The sequence continues at coordinate 101,675,657 of OX596073.1, forward strand.
TTTGAAAAAAATTGGCGCACGGACACGCCTACCTCCCATATAGCCTGAAGTTAAAAAACTAATTTTTTTTCTAAAATACTAGTCGGAACTTTACCAAAATTTGTGCCACCCATTAAAAATAGATTGCTTACACGTCTTCTGATTTATTTTTTAATCGGAGCAAGGACACGCCCACCTCCCACATATATCCTGAAACTATAAAACGGATTTACTGCGTGAATACTGGTCAGAATTCCACCAAAATTTATGATTGCAGTTAAATATAGATTATTTATGATTCTGAGAATTTTTATTTAAATCGGAACAAGAACACGCCTACCTCCCATACATATTGAAATGAGAAAACGCATTTCTGGCCAACACACCGTTTTTAAGTTTATAAAAATAGGAGGAGGTGTCGCAGGAAATTGAAACTTGGCACATATATTACCTTAGACACAGAGAAATATATACAAAGTTTTGAAAAAATCGGAGCAAGAACACGCCTACCTCCCATATATTCTGAAATGTGAAAAACGCATTTTCTTCCAAAATATTGGTCAAAACAGTATCAAAGTTTACGATAGCTATTGGAAATGGGTTTTTTTATGGGTCAGACAATATTCCATTTAATAGGAGCGAGGGCATACCTACCTCCCCCAAGCCCTATATTTTTTAAATATTATTTTAATTTCTGCACTCACATTTTATGTTCGGTAAATCATTGATTTGTATAATTTCACCCGATTTCCGGTTCGAAATTTTTATTCTTTTTAGTTTTGAATATTTTGTTAAATTTTAAAGCAATATCGATTCAATAACACGAAATATTTCAACATAAAGAATTTTTTCACTTTTGTGTAATAAAAGGAAATTTATAAATTTTTTTATTTATTATTTTTTTTTAGTTGTGGCAAAAAATAGGAAGTAATTCTTCTCTTATATATTAAAAAACAATACTAAATTTTAGAATCAAGCAAAAAAAATTGTATAATTTTTTATAATTTTTTTTAATACTCCATCGAACTCATGTATTTTTTGCATTAAAATTTAAAAATGCTCTATAATTAGCGCCACCTGGAGGATTTTTAACGTAATAATTAGGTCCAAAAAATATATTTTTCTATTCCTTAGTTATTTTTTAAGTTTCGAAATAATTTTCATAATTATTTTATTTTAATTTAGCAAACTAAATTACGTCAACATTGAGAACTCTTTGAAATTGAAGTAAAAACGAAAAATCAGACACTTTTTCAATTTAACTTTTTTTAAAATTATGGCAAAAAATAGGCTCTAACTATTTTTTAATCTGTTAAATAACTGTAAAAACTTACATAAACCTTAAAAAAAAATTGTATAATTGTTTACAATTTTTTTATATCCTTCATCAAATTTAAGGAATTTTTAGGTTTTAAGTAAAAAATATATGTAAATTTGAGCAATAATATATATATATATATATATATATATATATATATATATATATATATATATATATATATATATATATATATATATATATATATATATATATATATATATATATATATATATATATATATATATATATATATATATATATATATATATATATATATATATATATATATATATTCGGATCACTGTAAAAATAATAATAGTTTTAATTTACCAATATTCAGAGGTATTGAAAAAACGAAACTTTTACGCATTTTATCGAAAAATGAATTTTTGACAATTTTTTCCTAAAACAGTTTAGAACCAGCTTTTTGGTTCATTAATATTGGCTTTAAATTCTCTGACTTTAGCGCCCTCTAGTAGCCACAAAAATAGCTTTTTCCAAAAAAAAATCTTTTTAAATTATATGATCTATATTGTTATCTTTCCAAAAACGTATATTTCAACTCAATTTGAAAAATGTTTTTATTTTGATTTTTGTCTATGGAACAAAGCACTGTGCGTTGCCTTTAATATTTCATAAATTGTCGAGGTACATCCATGGCGCTAATTGAAATCTGTAAAAATATGCACCAATCTGTAGCCAGGCGCGGATCCACCCCCAAAAATGAATTTTTCAACTAGGAAAATTTAACAAAAAAAAAAAAAAAAAAAAATACAATAGGAAAAGAAAAGTTATTTATTCAAAGTAAAAGAAGGCAGCATTAATTTATCTTCAATATAGTCTATGGAGGTCTAAACTATGTTCAGAAAATGATATTCCTTTGAAAATTTGAATGTAAATAAATAGGTTTTAAAAATTGACTTGCTTAATAAAAGATGTATGAAATGCAAGGTTTGAAGTTACTTTAAAAAAAGTTTTAAATTACAAGATAAAATATTAATGAATTTTTCCAAACGTTTTTTAATTTTCCCAATGGGGAATAGTTTTGAAATTTCATTTGTTTTTTCAGGGTTTCCAAAAGCATTTTATGAAATTTAAGCTTAAATTATATGAAAGATTAAAAATTTACATTTCTAAAAATAAATAGTTTTGTCAATTATATTGAAATTACATTAACAATTATTTTAATATTTCACTTAAAAATTTCAGCTTTGTGAAAAATATTTTTATTTTATAAATCAAAATCTATCCAAAAATTTGTACGAAACAATTTTTTAACATGAAATGTTAACAAACAAAGCATTTAAGTAATAATACAGAAAAAGTTTCATAAATGCTAAAAATTTTTAACATTACTTTTTTTTCCCAGATATTATTAAATCCCAGCAAAAAAGGAACTGAAAAAGAGCTGAAAAAGTCATGAATTTAACATTGTGTTGGCATTGGAAGGAAGTACTTACTGGTGCAAAAGAGCTGCAGAAGTTCTTTTTTTAACCCATGGTTGTCATTAGTAGGATGTTCTTCTTTTATGCTTCTTATTCATTTCTTTTGAAGTACTTCCTTTAAAACTATGTTTATGAAATTTTTTACAAAAATTCAGTTTTAGTCTTATTAAAAGATAATAAAAATGCATTAAAATTTATAAAATTTTAATTTTCTTAGAAACTATTAACCTTTTTCCAGCTAAAATTTCATTTATTTTCACTTTTTTGGAAGTAATTATTAAGAACTTCCAAAAAAGTTTAAAATATGCACTGTGTTCTACTTTTGAAGTGGTGTAAATGTTCTTTTTTGGAAGCTCTTGATCGTTTTTTTGCTGTATGTGTTTTGGTTTTCAATTTCACAAAAATAAATGTGAAAACGAACGATTTCACATTTCACGAACAAAAATAATCGAATTCTTTTCACTTAAAAATATGTAGGTGCAAATAATTTGATTAATTGTAAAATAAAACGACTAATAATGAAAATTTTAATTGTTATTTATGTAAATAAATCTGGAAAATTGTTCCTGTTTAACTAATTTTTTTAATTCTTCGCAAATTTTTAATTTCGTGTGAAATTAGATTTCATGTGAACAATATTCACATTCAGAAATTATTTTTAAAATACACTCTGCTATAGTGAAAAATCCATTGAGAAATGACATAAATAGCATCATCAATAAGTTTTAGAAATGTCCAATACCCCTCAAAGTTTTGAGTTATGCTTAAAAAACTCCAATGCAATTTATCACAATTTTTTCTATAAAATAATGCAATAATTTTTAAAACATTTTTGTTGTAAGCATAACAAGATTTAGTTTTTTTTAATTGGACAAAAACTGTAGAACTTATTAAATTTTATTTGCCTAAAATGTTTGAAAAATGTGTTGATAAAATTTTTAATGTTTTTAATATCATTTTGAGTTTTTAAACAATTTTAAAGATTGACAAAATAGCACTAAAACTTTAGACAGAAATACATTTGATTAGTCTTAAAGAAAAAGATCCAAAAAATTACATAAATGTAGAAATTTTTAAATAAAAAAGGATTTTAATATAGTTTAAAAGCTACGTTCTTCTGCTTTCTGAATCAGTTAAAAAATCTAAAACGTACTTAAAATTTAGGGGGATTTTCAAAAATATATCAAAAATTGGCTTGTGATGTACTCAAGAAGATCGTTTTTCAAGTGAAAATAGAAAGTGTAATTTTGTAGCAGAGTTGAAAATAAAGTAGTTATTTTGTTATAAAAAAATTGTTTTAAATTTTAAAATTTTAGACATAAATAAGTACAAAATTTTTAGTTGATTTTCTGCACGGGTTCCTTTTATTAGATTAACTTAAAAATTTTACATCAGTAAGATTTAAATGTTAAAGAACAGAATTAGATCGATTTAAGTGAAAAAAGTTATTTTAAAAATCTGTCATATAGCGAAGAGATAGTGTGGAGTGCTTTATATACTATTTAGACCTACATAACTTAACTTTTCGTATTTTTCAGGTGATGCATTCTAATAAAATTTATTTTAAATTATTTAGAGGATAATAGTATATTAAAACGAGAGAAAAAGATATAGTCGGTCAAGCCCGACCATATGATACCCTACACCATTGTGTACATTATAATTCGGGGAGAGGTTTTTTATTAGACTTGGAGTCAAATGTGGACCGATACTCATAAGTATAAAATAAAACATACAAATACAGAATATTACGTTGATGCTGACATTTATATGAATTTATTCACTTTTGGGTGATTCCTGAAAGAGGGCCTTATATGGGAGCTATAGTAAATTATGGACCGATCTTTGTAAAATTTGGCACTATCATTTATGTGTATATAAAACTTATTTATGTCGAATATTAACTTGATACTAACATTTTAATGGGATTTATGACCTTTAGAGTGATTTTCGAAAGAGGGTTTTATATGGGAGCTATGGTAAAAATCGGCACACTTATTTAGACTTATATGAAACTTACATGTGCCAAATTTCATTGAAATATTGCTATACTTCATGGATTTATGATCGTTAAACCCTTTTCCGGGAGGACATTTGTATGGGAGCTAGGTGAAATAATAGACCGATCATTACCAATTTCAATAGGCTTCGTCCCTGGACTATAAAAAACCCGTGTACCAAATTTCATTAATTTTGGTTCAAAATTGCGACCTGTAGTTTGATTACAAGGTTTATATGGACGGACAGACGGTCAGACGGACGGACGGACATTGTTAAATCGACTCAGAAAATGATTCTAAGCCGATTGGTATAAATTAAGGTGGGTCTTAGACCAATATTTTTGGGTGTTACAAACATCAGCACAAACGCATAATACCCTCCCCACCTATGGTGGTGTAGGGTATAAACACACCTTTAGTAATTTAAATCCAATCAATATTCCATGAAAGATCTGTAAGCTAAGAATTATAATTGGGTATTTTTGTTTGTAATTCAAAAAATAAAATTAAATAATGTAGTGAAATAGCGAAAAAAATTAACAATAATAAGTAATTGAAAGTTCATTGTTCAAAGATTATATGTATATAGAAACATATTTTTTTCAGTGACGATAAAAAAAAATCTCAAAAAAATGTCCCCCCCTAAATGCTTGGGCTGGATCCGCGCCTGTCTGTAGCTAGTAGAAATAAAATTGATATATTTTAAGAGTTTTACAACATTTCTACAAATTCATCATTGAAAAATATTTCTAAACTCATATTTGGGTCCAAGTGACTACATCCTGTTACCGGAAATGCCCTTCTCTGCTTGATCTATCTTCCTCGTTATCTGCGTTTTCATGCTGATAGGTGGCACAAGAATAAGGATATACAAGAATAAATCTGACCTGAATGCGTGTATAGTGCCTAGGGCAAATTTTTCCATACGACCCCTACTTATTCACACCCACAATATTTATCAAACTACTAATAATAAACAAGGACGGTTCTATAACCACTTGTTTAAACAAATTATCATGTTTATTGCTCAAATAGTATATTTAATTAAACAAATTTTGTCATTTAGTCCTTTTTTTAGTTAAAATAGTGGAGGACAAAAAGTGCTGAGAATGGCCCAGTGTTACATATACGTAACGCTTTCTTTTTCCACTTTCTTATTTTCATCGGATACGCCTTATATATTTTTAAACAATTAAATAAAGAAATTTGATTTGTTTTCTTTTAGTATTAATAGCCTGTTTCTCTATGTCGAACGAAAATCAAAGCGAACGAAAGCAAGTCGAACGAATTCGAGTCATTCTGGGTTTCTGTATTTCTTACGCTTTCGTTCGCATGGAGTTACGTCTTTTCCTATTGTTTTTGTTTTATTTTGCTTTCAGAGTAACTTTATTTCGTAAAAATATTAAAAGTACTACTAAATTGTTTAAACGTATGTACAACCAAGTAAATAAACAAAATTAAAATAATTAAAAAATAAAAATTCTTTTAATTTTTTTTAGAAATGGTTTTTTAGACACAAATTCGTCTTTTATGGATACCAAATACATCAAAATGAATAATAAACATGATTAAGGAACATTTGCAATGTCCTTATGAGTATTTTTCCTATTCTTCTGTAAAAAATCAACCAGTCGAAAGCAAAATAACAAGTGACTGATTTTGACATTTTTGTTCTTATCGTTCGAAATACAGAAACCCAATTTTATATGAAAACACTTACGTTTTCTTTCGACTTGTCGTTCGACTCATTGTTCGCATAGAAGTGAGTTAGAGAAACCCAAATCAGTTTTCGTTCGCTTAGAAGGCGAAAGAAAGCTTTCGTTCGACATACAGAAACAGGCCATAAATTTTTTTTTTCATTAAAATATGTTGAATGAATATAATAAGCTTTTTTAGCAAACCTCCTGCCGTTAAAATCGAATTTTTGCAAGTTGTCAAAAAATGAACTTCACAAAATCACTTTTTGCCGCAACAACAGGAAAGTAAAAAAATAAACGTTTGAGGATGAAGGACGAATATTAATTTACTCAATTCATAACAAAATCGTAGTTTATATTATTCCGTTACATATACGTAATAGTGGGCATTAATGGGTTAAATTCTATGCGTACTTTGTTTTTTACTCGATATTCTAAAGGAAGGTTTAAACAGATATATGGTCGCGATTATGTTCATTAATATAAAACTCATCGAACTTCCTTTAATTTGTATTTTGTATACCTTTGTGTAGGTTACATATGTGAATATACTTTTGACATTGGACTTAAAATGTAATTTTTAAAATTTATTTTAATTTCTGACTAAAAAATCGTAAAAAATAATGTTATTGTTTGTGTGATAAATCGGTAAATTTTTGATTGTATGTAAACAAATACATACATACATGCATACATACATGCATGTACAGCTGTGTGCAATATAATAGTAGGGCCATTTTTAACATTTTTACATTCAATTAAATTAAGATTTTTTTGCTCATTTCAAAAAAAGATTGTTCAAGGAATTTGTTATACTTTTCCCAAATTTAATAATAAAGAAGTAGATCTTAAAATTAAACATCTTAATTCAGATAAATTACTCAAAGTGATTGAACACATTAGAAATTTGCTGTGCAAAATAATAGTGGCATCGATGAGAAATACCTGTAAAAGTAAAACTGCCTGATTAAGTTTTCTCTTTTTGGCATATTTTGTTCAAACACATTAATATTTTGTGAAATAGCCATTATTGCTTTTAGCGGTGAATGGCTGTCTCTGAGCCTGCTAATAATCCCCGGACCTCTTGACATCAAGCTGACTGCACTGGCGGGCACAATTCCTGCAAATTTCCCGGCTTCTTTTTAAAAACAGAATCTTTGACATCTCCCCAAAGATTTTCAATGGGAATCAGATATGGTGACTGAGCAGGTCACTAAAGAACATCTGTTTTATTTTCGGAAAACTATTTTTTTGAAAATTTGCTCGTTTTCCTAAGAAAATTTTCCTGCTAAAGCACTTATATTCTCCTCTGAATAAGACAACGCGACTGTTTTTAATATTTCCATATAATATGAAAGGCATCTCCAAAAGTTGATCTTCATGAGTCATTATTTAGTCCCCTCAAATATATTCTTGTCCCATGCATCCCATATGTACCAAAAATAATTATTTTGATCTCATCTGAGCAAAGAATCACAACATTCATTTTGTATGGGGTCAGTCGTATAGAAGTATAGCGAAACTAAGGCGAATGCGACTTAGTTTGTAGTTTAGTAATGGGACTTTTTTTTAAAATCTTTTTTAATTTTTCGAGCTGTTGATTAATAGTTGACGAACCAACTTTCGACCCTAAGTCGTGTTTTACCTGGACGTCACAAATGGGGTTGAGTTCACCAATCTCTTTGTACGCATAGTAAGTTGGAAGATTTTTTTACTTGTGAGTTCGTGTTTCTTGGTTTGGATTATATTTTTGGAAATTTGCAATGACTGTGGGATAGGGATGCCAAACGGGACTGGATTTTGCAAATCCCGGGATTCGGAATTTTATATTTTCAAATCCCGGGATCCCGGGATTTTTCGGGATTTCGGGATTTTTCGGGATCGGGATTTATATTTCATATAAAAACACATTTTAAATATATGGAAAAAATCAATTTTTTATACATATTTTAATTAAAAAAATTTATTCGTATTTGCAAAAATAAATCATAAGGTTTGTTCGTTTGAAATTTTAGTAAAACTAGTTAAATAAAAGAGATATTTAAAAAATAAATCTAAAAACCAAGCTTTTACTTGAAAAAATTAGAAAACCGAAAATAATAAAATAAATTTTAGGGTAAATAAAAAGTTAAATTATTATTATTTTTTTTTTCTTACTTGTATTAAACGGAAATTTGGAAATATCTCAAAAATACGGGCATATGTTCTTTTGCAGATATTTTTTCTTATAAAATTTCATTAGCTAATGATAAGTATGATTTTTAGCTTTGTTAAATATCATCAGTAGTTAATGTCCATCCATTTTGGAAGATGATTTAACGCAATTTGTACTTGTATAATCCAACATTTGTTCATTATTTCATCTTCCATACAAATGTCTTTCCAGATATTATTAATACATATTATTTAATACAAATCAATATGTATTAATAATTAAAATGACGTTTCAAATTAAAATTCAATAGGAAAATGAAAATAAAATATTTTACTAGTCTTGCTCGTACAAAATATTCAAGTAAAATATGTATAGCAAAATAGAAAATTATTTTCTCTTGAAATATTTATAACTTTTACTAGTTTTATGTGCACAGAAATGCTTTTCGAGTAAAATACTTACAATAATAGTAATACTAGTAAGAATAGCATACAAACGAACAGACCTATAATGTTCTAATCTTCGTAATTGATTTTTAATATATTTTTGAAATTTTTCTGTTAATATTTTGATGTTTTGTATTGCTTAGAGTTAATTTTTTGGATTGTATTTATGACACTAAATCTCGAAAATTAAATCCCGGGATTTTTTTCGTCCCGAAAAATCCCGGGATTTTCGGGATTGGGATTTCGGGATTGGCATCCCTACTGTGGGACAACATTCCACAATGTTTTTACATAAGTAGGCATGTTTTACATTCTGAAAGTATTTTTACCATTATATTATTATTAAAATTTGTTTAAACCAAAATTTCACTGTAAGTAGAGTGCACGGCTACATAATGTACTTTTTAAACATTCAGCAATAACAAAACAGCTATCTTAAACACACAAGCACATGTACAAATGTTTTAAACATCCACACATCTTTCATTCAACATAAGTCAACACATTTTTATACCGTTACACGACTTCAATTCGATTAATTAGTTTCGGGTTAATTCCTGAATAATATTTTTATTTTCGAAAATAAAATTTTTGATCTTCGAACAAATTTAAAAATTGAATTTGTAAACAAAAAAATAAAATTCGTTCTAAAAATTAGGATTAAATTCGCTGATAAAAATTGTGTTTCGAACGAATCAAAAAAATTGGCGTTCTGGTATTTTATACATATTGGTGTGGGTTATAACGTGTGGTATTTTTTTAAATATTGCTGAAAATAAAATTTTGGCAATTTTATAACCTTTTATCCTAAAGCTCCATAACACCGACGCCGTTCGATAAAAGTCATTTGTGTTTCATTAAAGAGATTTATTATTGGAACAAAATATCATTAATGTGCCATTAAAAAAAAATTCAATTTTTTTTAACCCCAAAAGTAAACGAGTTTGAAGAATTTCTCATATATAAAGTGACTCGAACGCCTGTGGAATCCGTTCGCGTTAATCAATTTGCTCAAGGGGCCGAACATTTGAAGCGGGTTTAAGTTAGACATTTAACAAATTATTCAAAATTAATATTTTTATAATTTTACAAAAACAAAAAAAAAAAAAAAAAAAAAACAAAAAACTAAGTTTGCGAAAAACTGATTTAAAAAAATCTATCATTGGTTCCACCATTTGAGACTGTCTACCGCGATTACTATTTATGGCATATCGACGGGATATAGCGCAAAATAATCTTATTCACAATAACTATCAATTGTTATTTCAATGCTTGTATTCCGTTGAGGAATGCGCAAACTCCGAAAAAAAACTGTACGTAGTTAATTGAGCTTGACAACAAATAGTGTCTTAAAGTCCAATTAGTTTATGTATATATAATCGAATGAGATCTAGAAGTATAAACGCGCGAACAAAAAATGAAGTAGAATGGGAAAAAGTAAGGTAATTTCAAGCGCTCTTTTTTAAGTTTTTGAATTTTTAACAATTTATGAAATTATACCTATAATGCTAAAATCTTGAACATTATTACTTTTAAGTCTTGTGAGTTGAAATCTGTAACCCATTTGTTTAATATAATGTTACCACAAAACTTATTAAGAATTAAATCAAGCCAATATCAGGCTAATTTAATTTTTTTTATAATGGTCCATATATGTACATATATTTTTTTTTATTTATTTATAAATACTTTAAATGACTATTAATATTTTTCTTTTCTATTATTATTTAAATTTTTAAGGACTTAAATAAGTTGAAGAGTGCTTATACGAACTGGCGTGATATCGATTTAATTGTTGGAGGTATTTCAGAAATTCTTGTCGGAAATGCGACTGTTGGAACAACTTTTCAATGTATTATCGGTAAGTTAGATTATCTTAAATTTATTTATATAAAACAAAGTAACAACGCAATTCCTTAAATTATAAACGATGCGGCATTGGTTAGTTGTATAAAGAAAATGTTGGCAGAAGAATTTTCTCTTTCCGATTTCTAATTGCATTTTTGTTTAAACACGCAGAGAAAAAACATATCGTAATATGGTTGCCCCAACAATGCATTGAATATTGTTAAATATATGTTATTTTAAAAACAATTTGGTTGTAGCAATTATATTTTCATTCTCAATTCGATTCACATGTTAAGCAATACATCAATTCTACATAAAATTTTAGTAAGAATGAGCACTATTCAACCTGCTTAAAATGCATCGTGTTCCAATTAGGGTGTCCGAAAAATTGACTTTTTTCAAAAAAGTTTAAAAAATATATTTTTTTTTTATAAATACAATGAAAATATACCATTTGCTTAGAAATACAACGCAAAAATTTTTACTTTACCACTTTTCGCTTTACAATTATAAGACATTAAAATTTTCATATAATAGCAAAAAAAAAGTTTTTTATTTAAACCAAAATTAAAAATATTGAATATTGTAACAAAAAAATGCAAAGGCTACAGTGAATTATAATGAGCATGTTTTAAAATTTTGTAATAACAATTATTTTTTGAGATAATTATTTTTTATAGCTATTATTTGAAAATTTCTTAGTCTTATAACTTATAACAAATAGTATATTTTCACTGTGTTTATAAAAAAATATATTTTTAAAACTTTTTTTGAAAAAAGTCAATTTTTCGGACACTTTAATTGGGACACGATGCATTTTAAGCGGGTTGAATATTGTTCATTCTTACTAAAATTGTATGTAGAATTGACGTATAAAAGAAATTTTTTTAAAAATCAATTTGAGATTCGTCTCTGCGCAAAATGGCGCTCAAAATGTGCGTTTTTAGCCGAAGATATGCAGGGGAAGGAGTTGGAATTTTAAAAAACAAAATACGCCACTATTTTTTTTACTGATGCAAAAACCTTCTAAAAAGGTATGATATTAAAATATCAAAAGAAATTTTTCTTTTCAAAACGAACCCTAATATATATATTTCGAATGTTTTCTTTTTATGTACAAAAATATATATAATTTGTATTTCAAAATAAGTACATATGTATATTTGTTAAATTTTATTCAGTTAAGTATGCTAGTTGCATAGATCTTGTCATTTGTCGTCATTGTAAAAAAAATATATTGGATAATACTGAATATATTGTTTATTTAAAATAGAATTAATCAAAATTAATTATTTTATTTAAGATTAAATTAAATATAAGAATTTTACATAAGTGTTTTAAGTTGTAAAAATAAGTATTTTATGTGCATAATGCTCAAAGAAAATAATACAAACGGAGTGCTAAAAATTCCTAGGAAAAGGGTTTGCAATATTCGCTATAAAAATATTTAGATATAAATGTACACATAAATATTATCATAAAAATGAGATAATGAACCAGAATTTATTATCTCATGAAATCTATCCCAAATACAATCATAATATCGATGAGTGAAACCATTAATTTATTGTGTATCAACCATATTATTGTTACATACGTATAATTAAGACCAACTTGAACTATTATATGGTTGCAGCGCAACATTTTTATTGTGCTACGTCCAAACATAATACAATTTACAAATGACCATAAATTCCAAACATAATATGACAGTGTTCGATTATGGTTGCTACCAACCATATTATATACACATCTGCTCAAAATAATAGATAGACCTAGTGGGATTACATTAAAGTGACGATAACTTTGGAAAATTCTTCAGAAATACTTCGAATTTTTATCTTTTAGTAAACAATATGATCTGGCAATGATACTATAATAAAAAATATGGCAAGTATGTGCATAAAAATAAAATTACACATACGTTTTCGATTTAAATACCAAAAATTGTTGCTCATAAAAATAGATACACTTAAATTATTTCTAATTTTTGTATATTAAATCAAATTCTATTGTACTTTTTTGATTATATTTACATAATAGAATAAGAAAAGTTTCATTTGGGTTGAAAATATTGTAAAGAAATGGGAAGGAACAATCAGTGCACCAAATAGTAGAGAAAAATGGTTCAAAATAAGAGAAAAAAGAAAATCGTTTCTTGGAATTGCATGTATGGATTAAGAACAATATGCACTTTATCTATAAAATGCTTTTGTGCAAATGAAACTTGTAATAGACCTCAAAAAATAACCCCAAAATAAGATAGGATTATTTTTTAGGCAAAAACAGACCCCTTCAATCCTCTAAAGGCAATTTCAGCTGAAATTTTTGATGGAATAGATCCGAAAAGAGTTCGTCTTCATTTTGTGCAAACCCCAATATATCCAAGTACCCATATTCATTTATTATATTTATCAATATGATAAATAGGACCATATGAATTAAAATCATTCCCAAACCTTTATATTTTCACCTCACTCTGAAACAGTCAAATTTGTGAATTTAACGTGGAATTTTTTTCCCTATAGAGTGGCGAATACTTCTTCGGAAGTTGTTTTATAACAAATTATTTTTCATTTCGCCAAAAAATATTACGTCTTTCCATTTTTTCCTCGTTTGCATTCGGACTAAAATAAATTTATTTTAAGAAGTTTTAACAGTATCTTAAAATTTTGTATAGGCATTGATAGAATTTTTCTGGCAGTTTTTTATGGAAATTTGTCTTGCAGACGATGAAGCCAAACTGCTTGCGGACCTTCTTCATCAAAAATTGTATCGTAAGTAGCCTTCAAAGAAATAAAGGGGTCACTTTTATGCTAATACAATAATCCTTCTTTCCGTTTCTGAGGTTAAACTGATTGTATTAAACAGCCACGAACATAAGAAAATAAAGTACATACAGTGTCTCACATAAGTTAGTGAATTTTAATTTTTAAATAAAAAAATGAGTTATTTTTAGTTATAAAATTAGGTAAATAAAAAATAATAATTTTTTTATGAATGGGATTTTTTGCCTGAGTTGTCTTCTACCAAATGCTGCAAAAAGTAGCACAAAATGTTGAATCGTTTCCGAGAAATTGAGAAAAATAACACGTGCAGTCATTTCAGGTACCTCACAAAAGTATTTGAATTTTTTAATTTTTTTATATTTGAAGATACTCAAAATACAAAAAGGCAAAAAAGATATGTTTTTTTATATTAATTGTTATTAAGTATTAGTGTTAAGCGTTTACTAATTCTTTTTATAAATTTGGGGGTAACATTTTAGGGAAATTAAGCGAAGTTTCTTTACATGTATCTTACAAAAGAGAATATTGGAATAATCGGGTAATTTTTCCTAAATTATTTCTTAAATTTAATTTGTTTTATTCGGAAATATAAATGGACTTTTTCATGTCTTCGAAAAATATTTTTACTGCAAAAGTTGTAAAAAATATTGACATTCCAAGCGGCGTACATAGTTTCATTATGTTGTTAAAAATTAAAAAATCTTCAAGATTGAGCTTATTTTACTGAAGTATTGGTCCACATATTTTAACAAAACTTTCAGATTGTGTTTCTGTAGATATTAGTTGTTATTAAATGGGCGATTTAGATACCGGCTACAAAAATACAAAGAAATTGGTGCCATAGTATAAAACGCGATAAGAGATATATTTTTTGAGGTACATAACCATATGACTTTCAAGGTATACGGGAAGCTATAAAAAGGTAAAAATACCCGAAAAAGTTTACTATTCTGTTAATATTACTTATGTTGATGAAAATAAAGTTGAAAATTTTTCGCTCCAACATTTCTGGAGTGCAAGTTATTGATCCAAAAGTAATATGGCTAAGTAATTTGAAAAAAAACCAAGTACAATTATGTCGGAATATATTTTGGAGCTATATCATAAAGTCAGGTATTTTAGTCTCCAAATTTATAATTGGCTATATATCGGGAAGATATTCCCCAACATTTTGAAATAAATTTTTGATACGTAGGGTACCAAAATGGGCTTGATATTTAAGGTATTCTATTTTTAATGGTGCCATGCCTCATAATTATCTACTTGGACCCTTCGTATATGGGGTTTTAACAAAAAAACTTATAAGGAACTAAAACCTTATTATATTTTTTACTATAATGACAAAAAAAATTATTGTATTTGTCAATTATAGAGGAAAAATAGGCGTGTTCTTCCTAAATCAACCTTCTAAGTCCATTAAATATAAAATTGGACCAAAAATCCCCCAAAATTTTACTCCAAATTGGGGAAATAAATTAGTAAACATTTAATTGTGATACCTATGACCTATTATTAATAAAAAAAAATACATGAATTTCTCCAATTTTTATTATTTTTAGATTTTTAAATATAAAGGTGATAAAATTTCAAATACTTTTGTGAGGTAAATTCGATGAAATTTCATACTATTTCTGGAATAACTTGGATACAATGCAATATTTTT
This sequence comes from Protophormia terraenovae, assembly GCA_951394005.1. NCBI lineage: Eukaryota > Metazoa > Arthropoda > Insecta > Diptera > Calliphoridae > Protophormia > Protophormia terraenovae. The sequence continues at coordinate 101,691,000 of OX596073.1, forward strand.
TATTGCAGTTTTTTGCATTATAAAGTTAACAAATAGACAAACACAATTCAGTTAATAAATCTAGAATTATTTTTTTAAATCACGTAATTAAACCTTTTTAATTGTTAATTTAAAAAATTAAAATACTTTAGTGAGACACTGTACATATGTATGATACTATACAAATACCCACCAAAGATTTGATTTCAAAATAGAAATGAATCGAAATAAAACTCCTTCATAAATGTTAAAAATAATTTGTAAATGTTTTCTTTAATTTATTTCAAATTTATTATCAAATGAAATCTCAAATCAGGTATGATCAACGATATAATAACTATATCAAAACGATATCATTTACGTGATAAAAATTGGCACAATTTTTACAGGCGATAGTTTTTACGGACTAAAGTGCACCTTTCCTTATGATATCGTTTTCGGTATCACAATTTCCAAAAATAACGATAGTTAAATTAATTTTGTTCTGAATGCTATTTAATGCCAAAAATTATGTTTTTTGCATTTAAATATACTAAACATAATAAGAAAGAACCATAATCATCTAAAATAAGAATAAAAAAAAAAAATACGAAACAAATATAAAATATGTATGTCGTCCATTCCATGAATGAACGCCTAAAAATATACCGAGTGTCCTCCGATTTTTATAAAATTTTACACGTATAAGGTCTATGGGTGTCTATAAATAATTCCGTTTTCAGATTCGCTAAATTCAGAAAATTCGCGATTTTATTTCGCTTTTTCACTTTCTAAAAAACCTAAAAAATCTCGAAAGTATACAACTTTAAATACAAATATTTCTGGGAAGGCTTTACGGAAATTTATGATTTAAACGGCGTTTGAATTGTAAATATCACCTTAAATATGAGAATTTTAAAAATTAAAAATACTTTTTAAAAATGCATTTTAATCCATTTTCATTTTTTGAATGCATTTTTCTTTAAATATGCTATTCAATTTTTTAATTTTTTTTACGTATTTGGAAAGCATGGAATCTTTACATTGAAATAAATATCTCAAATTTTTTGGGACGCACACATGTACTGTGTATAATTTCCCATTTTCTTCAACTAGTTTAAATTTTTTCATATAAAAATTATATTTTTCTGGTATTATAATGTATTTTGTAAAAAAAGGTATTGTGTTATTTTTTAAAAACTCGTTAAAAATAGTAAAACTATTATGTATCAGACTAATTATTGATTTAAGTTATAATAAACAAAGCATTTTTAAATACATTTTTGAAAAATTCAAATTTAATAAATTCGCAACTAACAAAAATGCATCTAAAAACTGCATATATATATTGAAAATATTATGGATCGAAGAGGTGGTTTTCGAAATGCTAAATTCGAAAAAACTAAATTACACAAAAAATATACAATGGCCTTTTAAATACTTTTTAAATTACAGAAATCCATCAATAACTTCAAGAGATATGAATATTTAAAATTGCATACTTTTTATATTTTGTTAACTTTTATACAAATTTTAAAGAAAATTCCAAAAACAAGAAAAACGAGAGAAAAAGATATAGTCGGTCAAGCCCGACCATATGATACCCTACACCATTGTGTACATTATAATTCGGGGAGAGGTTTTTATTAGACTTGGAGTCAAATGTGGACCGATACTCATAAGTATAAAATAAAACATACAAATACAGAATATTACGTTGATGCTGACATTTATATGAATTTATTCACTTTTGGGTGATTCCTGAAAGAGGGCCTTATATGGGAGCTATAGTAAATTATGGACCAATCTTTATAAAATTTGGCACTATCATTTATGTTCATATAAAACTTATTTGTGTCGAATATTAACTTGATACTAACATTTTAATGGGATTTATGCCCGTTAAGTGATTTTCTGAAAACATGGGTAATTATGGACCGATCTTTTTAAAAATCGCCACACTTATTTGGACTTATATGAAACTTATATGTGCTAAATTTCATTAAAATATTGTTATATTTAAGGGATATATGATCGTTAAACCCTTTTCCGGGAGGACATTTGTATAGGGGCTAGGTGAAATAATGGACCGATCACAACCAATTTCAATAGGCTTCGTCCCTGGACCAAAGGAAACCTATGTACCAAATTTCATACATTTTGGTTCAAAATTGCGACCTGTAGTTTGATTACAAGGTTTACATGGACGGACAGACGGTCAGACGGACGGACGGACATCGTTAAATCGACTCAGAAAGTGATTCTGAGCCGATTGGTATAAATTAAGGTGGGTCTTAGACCAATATTTTTGGGTGTTACAAACATCAGCACAAACGCATAATACCCTCCCCACCTATGGTGGTGTAGGGTATAAAAATTATTTCTATATGAAAAATTTAGAACAAGTTTTTATAAAAATTGGATTATGAATATAAGATTTTCGCGTCCCAAAAATTTGACGCTTTTATTTTAATGTAAAGATTCCAAACTTTTTATTTATGTTAAAAAATTAAAAAATTTTAATAGCATATTTAAAGAAAAATTCATTTGAAAAATGCAATTGCATTTAAATGCATTTTTAAAAAAATCTTTGTTATTTTTAAAATGTTCCTCGTAAAGCCGCCATATGCGAAATTTTAAGGCTGTTTAAATCATTAAAATTCACAAAGCCTTCTCAGAGATATTGTTATTCAAAGTTACATACTTTTGAAATTTTTTCGTTTTTAAGAAAATTAAAAAGCGAAATTAAATCGCGAGTTTTTGCAATTTCACAAAACTGAAAACTGAAATTGGTAAAAGGCTTAATGAAGTTTATGTATACTAATTTTTGTCGAAATTGAAAGCCATGAAGTAAAAAAATACCCTTTTTCGGGCGTTTTTTCAAAGAATGGTCGATATAAAAATGATCATACATGAGATATTCACCCTTATTCTATTTGGTGTCGGCAATAACAACGGCAATTTTAAGGCAACAGCAATTCTAATCAATTCTATGTTAAGCCTAAATTACATTTACGCGTAGTCAGCAAAAATTATCAGCTGATCACTGTCAGTACAACATGTTGCTGCCGTTATAATTACAATTCAGCGTAATTTACAACCACCATCTAGCTTTATTCTACTTGTGTATTTCAGTCTCTCATTTATTTGCTCACTCTCTTTGTCTCGCTCTCACTCTGAATTAGGGTGATCGACACGGTTTTCCAACCGGTTTTAAAACCGGTTTTTTCTGTCCATGTGCTGTCGGTATTTTCAAAATGTTCATTTTTCGAATGTCGAATAGACCGGTTTTTATTAAACACAAAAAACCGGTTTTAAAAATAGCATTTTATTTCAGAAAACATGTACTAAATAGTGATATTTGAATCGAAATTTAGGAATAATTTTTTAAATATTCATAAATATTGCTTTTTTATGTTTTAAAAATATAGTTTAAGTCTAAATTGGAATTTATTCTGTAATATTAAACAAATAAATAAGTAACAATTATCCTGTATGAATTTTTTAATCTATTGTAATATCTGTAATATTTTTACACCCAATTTAATTTTTTATGATCCAATATTTCCTTTATTTTTTAAAGGTGTTGTGTTAAAAAAGTTTCACCTGCAGAATAATTTCAATTGAGACAGGCTTCCATATTAAGCCATGTTTATGCTAACTAAAATTTAGTCTAATTTTTGTTATTTTTTTTCTACAATTTTGAAACATAATTATCTTCTAGTCATCTTGATATATAATTTGCTTAGCATTTTTTCTCTTTCCAGGGCTTTCTAAAGCTCCCAAACGACGTAGAAAATTAAAATTTGGCTTAATTATAAAACTTTTCGTCCAACAAATCCTAACGGAGCCATATTTTGACATTTATTTTTATGTGTCTTTTCCGAATTTTTTTTCTCTTTCTAGAGCTTTCTAAAGCTCCTAGAAGACGTAGAAAATTAAAATTCGGCTTACTTATAACCCTATTCGTCCTACAAATCCTAACGGAGCCAGATTTTGAAATCTCTATCAGGAAGCGAAAACACGTGGATCTATACATACATGGATTTATATATATCATTCCTAAGCGTTGTTTTCTCTCCAGAGCTTTCTGATGCTCCCAGACGATATAAGAAACTAAAAATCGGCTTACTTATAAAACTATTCATTCTACAAATTCTAACGAAGCCAGATGTTTCTATCAGGGACCGAAAAGTCCTGCATTTCGGTCAGGGAGCGCATTACGACGATTTTTTTATTTTGAAAGGTTTAGGAATTTAAAACTTTAATCAATATTATCCCAATAAATTCTAACGGCTTCAAATAATTGACTTCGATTAGTGAGAGGAAGGTGTCCATATGTTGTTCATATTTTTTTTTTCTTTTAATTTTCGTATTTGTTTGTGCATATAATATTATTTTTTCCAGGCATTATCAGGCTTATACGCTTGTATTTAATAAATTTTAACTTAAATATTATAAGAATTATTGATTTTTTTTAAAGAAATGTATCCTTTTGATATAAATATTAACTTCTGCAAAAAACCGGTTAACCGGTTTTTTCTGAATTTCAAAAAGTGCAACCGGTTTTTTTTAAATACCAACTATTAGAACTATTCGAAAACTGGTTTCTCAAAAAAGTCGAATAATCGATCACCCTACTCTGAATGCAGCGCAGTGAATTTAGAAACAGGGCTAAATGAAACAGTACTGCAAACTGCTGATGACCAAATGTAATCAACACCATAACAAACAGTGCATTCTAAATGATCAGCTGATTATGGCAGCACACACTGCTGCTGACTACGCGCTATTGTAATTTGGGTTTTAATTTGGTATTTTGTAAGAGTATTGCATCGCCGTTGACTGTTTATCGATAATGTTAATAAAATACAGCACACATCTCTAATATTAGAGTCAGCTGATCTATTTTGTTTATTGTTTTTGATAAAAAAAAAATAAAGTTCTGTGCTGTTTCTGCAAAATTAAAAGTTAAATAAAAATTTATTTGTAAAAAAAGGAAAGCTTAAATAAAAATGTTTTTATTTCTGATTCGGACTCGTCCAGTGACGAAGAAAACAAAAAAAAAAAAAAAATTATAATGGAAAGAAGATGGCTAAAATCTGTAAAAAGAATTCCATCAGACAGCATAGTTTTAAAACAAACTATTTACCTTACCTTTTGCCATCCATCACCAGTTCTAATTGGTGGACCAAGAGAATTTATCACAGTGGCAACAGTCTCCCACTGTTCCTTAAAATTATTAGGAACAGAGCCCCTGCGAAATCCTCTGGCTAGTAATGAGTTCTTTTCAAGCTCTTCCACTAGCTTCTTTAACTGGCACTTAGTTGTTATTTTAATTTTTTCCATTTTTTGCCCAAAAATGTATAAAAAACACAACACAAATGTAGAAAAACAACACACAAGCAACACAAGACAACACCTAAAATGCCGACGACAAAACCAAAGGCAATTAAAGACAATAGCAACGCCGCTTTTTCTTACAAAATAACGAACGTATGTTAACAGTCATCGAAATATGGCAATATTGCCAACGGGAATACGAAATTGTAACAAAACCAGAGTTTAAAAATTAGTAAATAGTTTTTTCGTTTCTACGGCAGCCCATTTTGAAAATATGCATCCTTAACATTTTTTGAAGTGAAACATACTAAAAATATATCACAATCAACGAGCGCCATATATGTTTTCACTTGTACATTTAAATATCTTTAGCAGTTCTACTCAAAAAAAAGCACACACTAACTTATTTTATATTAGCTTTTGTATTTATTAGTTGAACACTATCAATTTTCTAGTTCTCTTAAATATTTTGTTTACATATTTTTCTTCTCAAAATATATGTTGAACAAAAATTATACAAAACAAAAAATATGCAACATGACCAGTACGAACTGCGTAAAATATTTCAGCTTGTGCATTTCTTACTGCGAAGTAAATGTGTACGAATAAACGAAGACTTGCGAAGCTGACAAGTTGAATATATGCGTACGAAATATGTGAAAAATATGTTGAAAAAATATGCAAAAAAATATGTTGAAAAAATATTCTTGTGCGTGGATATCTTTAGTAATGTATAAACAGAAATAAAATGAAGTAGAATTTAAAACAGAAGTAAACAAAAATGTTTGTTTTTTTATTGTTTGTAGTTTTTAATTATTTATTGAATAATATATTAAATGTTAATTCATTGAAGAAGCTATTAAATTATATAAAGACTAGTCAAATTAATTATGTTACTTTTAATGAATATGTGGGTATTGTGACATAGAAATAGATTAACGATGATTATAATAATCTTAAAAATTTAAGTAGGAGCTCAATAAAGTGTTAAGTAGGAAAAAATTGTTTTATACAAATTAACAAATGTATTTTTGCATGTATTGTTTGCAAAAACAGCAAAGGATAACAACATACAATTAAAATCAAAGTGATCGATTTAAGGTTTATAACGTAAGTGGAAAAAATAAGGAAAAAGGAAAATTATAATGCAAAATTTGGGATGACAAATTTGCCAATAACATCATGTGGATGTTAATATGGAAAACAAAGAGGAAACAAATAATTAACCACATTACAGTACGAATTATGTTGAGAATAACAAAAATATATTTTTTTCTTTTATTAATATGTATGTAATTTATCCTTGCATGTATGATCGAATTTGTAGAGCTGTGTGCAAAATAATTGTAGAATTACGAAATACTGCTGAATTTTTGTTGTTTCATATGAATTTATAAATAATTTGTTTACATAAAAGTCCTAATTATAAATAGTAATTTCTACGCATTTTGGAAAATTATAACTTTAGTAAAGCCTTTTTGCTTTCTGGTCACCTATAATTTAATAATAAAATTCTTTCAGATAGTAAAACCTAGCGATTTATGAAAAATGTATTTGTTGCAAACTGCAAAAGTATAAACCGGAAATCTCGCATACCAAGAGGGATTTGCTTATTTTTCAATTAACATAAATATTTTATTTTGAATCAAAATTTTATTAATGGCCCAAGTCAAACAGAGAAAAATAATCTAAATGAAAATAAATAAAACAAAATGGAAAATTTATCGAAAAAGTGAAAAAATTACCTAATATTTACGAATAATTACAATCAACCAATATCTATTATGGCACTTTCATGGCCTCGGTTGTCAAATTTTTTGTTTTATAAATCAATTTTATTTTTCTGGAAAATAAAGTTAGATCACAATTCGTATCTGGCAACCCTAGTTAGGACTTCAGGAAGGCATAGCTTTATAAGAGAGTCTAATTTTCCACCAAGTCAAAAAGCTCTGGATAGATTAAATAAATTTCTGAAAATGACGCATAAAAACGCTTATCTCCTCTCACTGCCAAAAATTTCAAAATCTGGCTCCTTTAGGATTTGAAGGATTAAATGCTTTATAAGTAAACAAAATTTAGGAAAAAGTTGCTAAGGAAATTATATATAGAAGATATAGATTGAAATTAAAATAAAATCCAAAAATTTAAGAACTTTTTTCAATAAAATGTTTAATTCATTCAAACATCTTGACTATATATAGAAGATATAGATTGAAATTAAAATAAAATCCAAAAATTTAAGAACTTTTTTCAATAAAATGTTTAACTCATTCAAACATCTTGTCTTGATTTAATGATTTTTTTTTATAACATAGATATGAAGTTCAGTTTTCAAAAACCTAAGTCGGTTGTCAAAATACCTAAGTCTAAGAATGTGGAAAAATTTTTCATTGAATATTAATTGTAGTACGTGTGCCTTTTTGAGTAATTTTATATACATATATCGTCCATTCCATGAGAGATTTATAAAAAATGACAATTTTTTTACGGAGGGTCATTATATTTTGTTCATATTTGGTACGCATATAATCTATGGAGTCATTTAAATATATCCATTTTTATTTTTTTGAATTTTGAAAAATTCGCGAATTTATTCGTTATATTGATTTTTCGAAAAGTCAAAAAAATCGCAAAAGTGTCTAACTTTAAACACCAATATCTCTAAAAGTTGTTAGCGGATTTTAATGATTTAAATTGCATATTTAAGAAGAATATGTCCACTATAAAAATAATATTATAATTTAAAAATGCATTCATTATGCAAATGCAATTTTAGGATGCATTTTTGAAAAATTTCTACCCTTTAGATTTAAATTTTTTTTAATATGTTAAAAAGCAATATCTTTACTATAAAATGCAAAAATAACTGTTCTGGGACAATAATATAAATAAATAAAATAAATAAAAAACAAATAACTCCTTAAGTAGACGTCGGATTTTATTGATTTAAAAACTAGTATAAAGTTTATTACTATAAATATTGTAAATTATATTGTATGAATCAAATATAGTTTTTTTGCTAATGATGCACTCACGAAAAGAATGCAATTTTCGGATGCATTTTTAAGAAATTTCTACCCTTTTGATTTTAAATATTATTGCTTAATATTGAATACAAATATGTATATTATATAAAACATTAGCACTTAATCTGGGACAAATAGGTTTTCTACCGCAAATAACAAATTATGAAATATAATGATTAAAATTAATTTTAAAATAAGCTCACAAAAATTAAAAAATACAAAAATTAAAAAAAAAAATAAAAAATTTTGTATGAAAAAATTTGAAGAAATATTTTAAAAAAATTTTTTAAAATAGTGAACCATTTTGCCCCAGAACAATTTATATTGTAATTTTTAGCAAACATAATAATGTTTTTTATATCAGAAGAAGAAAAAAATTTTTCAAAAATGCATATTAAAATTGCATTTGCATTATGAATGCATTTTTAAATGATAATATTATTTTTAAATTACTACATTTTTTTGACTTTTCGAAAAATCAAAATAGCGAATAAATTCGCGAACTTTTCAAAATTCAAAAAAATAAAAAGAGGTATTTAAATTGCTCCATAGGGTATGCGTATACCAAATATATATATATATCCAGGAAAGAACGCCCGAAAAAGTATATTTTTTTACTTGATGGCTTTAAATTTCGATAAAAATTTGTATACATAAACTCCATTAAGCCTTTTATCAATTTCAGTTTTCAGTTTTGTGAAATTGCAAAAACTCGCGATTTAATTTCGTTTTTTTATTTTCTCAAAAACCAAAAAAATTTCAAAAGTATGTAATTTGAATAGCAATATCTCTGGGAAAACTTTGTGAATTTTAATGATTTAAACGGCCTTAAAATTTCGCATATGGCAGCTTTACGACGAACATTTTAAAAATAAGAAAAATTTTTTAAAAATGCATTTTAATGCAATTGCATTTTTCAAATGCATTTTTCTTCAAATATGCTATTAAAATTTTTTAATTTTTTAACATAAATGAAAAGTTTGGAATATTTACATTAAGATAAAAGTGTCAAATTTTGGGGACGCGAAAATCTTATATGCATAATCCAATTTTTACAAAAACATGTTTAAAATTTTTCATATAAAAATAAAATTTTTTCTTGTTTTTGAAATTTTCTTTAAAATTTTTATAAAAGTTAGCAAAATATTAAAACTATGCAATTATAAATATTCATATCTCTTGAAGTTATTGATGGATTTCTGTAATTTAAAAAGTATTTAAAAGGCCATTGTATATTTTTTGTGTAGTTTAGTCAGCATTTCGAAAATCACCTCTTCGATCCATAATATTTTAAAAATATAAATGCAGTTTTTAGATGCATTTTTGTTAGTTGCGAATTTATTAAATTTTAATTTTTCAAAAGTGTATTTAAAAATGCTTTGTTTATTATAACTTAAAACAATAAATAGTCTGATACATAAAGTATTACTATTTTTAAGGATTTTTTAAAAAATAACACAATAAATTTTTTTTAACAAAATACGTAAAGATACTCATAATACCAGAAAAATATAATTTTTATATGAAAAAATTTAAACTAGTTGAAGAAAAGGGGAAATTATGCACAGTACATGTGTGCGTCCCAAAAATTTTAGATTTTTATTTTAATGTAAAGATTCCATGCTTTCCAAATACGGAAAAAAATCAAAAAAATTTAATAGCATATTTAAAGAAAATGCATTTAAAAAATGCAATTGCATTAAAATGCATTTTTAAGAAGTATTTTTTATTTGTAAAATAATCATGTTTAAGCTGATATAATTACAATTCAAACGCCGTTTAAATAATAAATTTCCGTAAATCGTTCCCAGAATTATTTGTATTTAAAGTTGTACACTTTCAAGATTTTTTAGATTTTTTCGAAAGTGAAAAAGCGAAATAAAATCGCAAATTTTTTGAATTTAGCGAATGTAAAAACGGAAATCTATATAGATTTATAAAAATCGGAGGACACTTGGTATATTTTTGGGCGTTCTTTCATGGAATGGACGATATATATATATATATATATATATATATATATATATATATATATATATATATATATATATATATATATATATATATATATATATAATATTATACTTTAATTCCATGTATAAACCAGCAAACAAGCGGTTTAAGTTAAAGAGCGATAATTTTTTTTAAGATGTGTAGAAAAGAAAATTATTTCATAATTATTGTTCATATTTATGACCAGGGCAAGTTGTTCAAGCTTTTCGCTTGGAAAGTAATCATTTGCATATTTCAAAAGAATTTCACAAAAAATTCTTATATTTTAAATCTTTGCATAAATTTGCATATAATGGATACAAAAGTTAGTTTTCTTAACAAAAACACAATTTTTTGGTGATTTTTTGGAGATCAATTAAATTATTTCTAAAAAAATTTTTGTGAGTATTTTAAGTACATTTTAAATATTGTAAAGAAAAAAACTCGGAAGCGTCAAATATGACACCTAAAATTAAAATAGTTATATTTTTATAAACATTGACATCTATTTGAGATTGAAGTTAAAAAAATGCAAATTTGTGCATATTTTCTACACATTAATATATGCATAAATTCGTTGGTTTTTATAGACATATTCATGCTATTTTTGCATATTTCTGTGCATATTATACCATTTTTTTGTGCTTTTTCAAGCGCATATTTCAATTATTTTTGTGCATATAAAAACTTGCCCTGTTTATGACTTATATAAACAAATTATTTATAAATTCCTAGTCTAGGAAATATGAAACAACAAAAATTCAGCACACAATTATTTTGCACACAGCTCTACAAATTCGATCATACATGCAAGGACAAATTACATACATATTAATAAAAGGAAAAAACACAATTCGTACTGTAATGTGGTTAATTATTTGTTTCCTCTTTGTTTTCCATATTAACATCCACATGATGTTATTGGCAAATTTGTCATCCCAAATTTTGCATTATAATTTTCCTTTTTCCTTATTTTTTCCACTTACGTTATAAACCTTAAATCGATCACTTTGATTTTAATTGTATGTTGTTATCCTTTGCTGTTTTTGCAAACAATACATGCAAAAATACATTTGTTAATTTGTATAAAACAATTTTTTCCTACTTAACACTTTATTGAGCTCCTACTTAAATTTTTAAGATTATTATAATCATCGTTAATCTATTTCTATGTCACAATACCCACATATTCATTAAAAGTAACATAATTAATTTGACTAGTCTTTATATAATTTAATAGCTTCTTCAATGAATTAACATTTAATATATTATTCAATAAATAATTAAAAACTACAAACAATAAAAAAACAAACATTTTTGTTTACTTCTGTTTTAAATTCTACTTCATTTTATTTCTGTTTATACATTACTAAAGATATCCACGCACAAGAATATTTTTTCAACATATTTTTTTGCATATTTTTTCAACATATTTTTCACATATTTCGTACGCATATATTCAACTTGTCAGCTTCGCAAGTCTTCGTTTATTCGTACACATTTACTTCGCAGTAAGAAATGCACAAGCTGAAATATTTTACGCAGTTCGTACTGGTCATGTTGCATATTTTTTGTTTTGTATAATTTTTGTTCAACATATATTTTGAGAAGAAAAATATGTAAACAAAATATTTAAGAGAACTAGAAAATTGATAGTGTTCAACTAATAAATACAAAAGCAAATATAAAATAAGTTGGTGTGTGCTTTTTTTTTAGTAGAACTGCTAAAAATATTTAAATGTACAAGTGAAAACATATATGGCGCTCGTAGATTGTGGTATATTTTTAGTATTTTTATAATAAAAACTTTTGTTGATGCAATATTTTTTGATTTGCTTTCAAGTAATATGAAAAATGATGCAATTTTTTGAATATTTTAGTAGTAATTTTAAACTCTGAACAAAACTTAAAAAATGACGTTGTGTTCTGTTAAAGACGCCAAATAGAATAAGGGTGATTATACGCTAAACAGTGCACTGTGGTTTCGCTGACCACTTTTTTTTGGCCAAAATTATAAAAATGAAAAAAAAAAAAAAAACTGATTATCTTCCTTGAAATATGATTTGGATGAAAATCAAAGCGATTAAATGTATTTATTTTGTATTTCAAAAATTTAATTCATTTTGACACTTTTTATGCGTCAGAAGTAAGGTCATTCCAAAGGAAGTTTGCAAATATTTCACTTATTAATCAACGTAAAGGCGTGTATTTTGTCTTTAGTAGCATTAATTTAGATACACAACTATATTTTAGCAATATCTGCTAGTTTATTTTTTATCCTGGCATTTTTGATCTTTGGTTAGACCTTTGTAAATGATAAGAATTTCCAATGTTAACATATTCGGAAAAAAATTGATTGTCAAATTTTGGGGACGCGAAAACCTTATATGCATAATCCAATTTTTACAAAAACATGTTTAAAATTTTTCATATAAAAATAAAATTTTTTCTTGTTTTTGAAATTTTCTTTAAAATTTTTATAAAAGTTAGCAAAATATTAAAACTATGCAATTATAAATATTCATATCTCTTGAAGTTATTGATGGATTTCTGTAATTTAAAAAGTATTTAAAAGGCCATTGTATATTTTTTGTGTAGTTTAGTCAGCATTTCGAAAATCACCTCTTCGATCCATAATATTTTAAAAATATAAATGCAGTTTTTAGATGCATTTTTGTTAGTTGCGAATTTATTAAATTTTAATTTTTCAAAAGTGTATTTAAAAATGCTTTGTTTATTATAACTTAAAACAATAAATAGTCTGATATATAAAGTATTACTATTTTTAAGGATTTTTTAAAAAATAACACAATAAATTTTTTTTAACAAAATACGTAAAGATACTCATAATACCAGAAAAATATAATTTTTATATGAAAAAATTTAAACTAGTTGAAGAAAAGGGGAAATTATGCACAGTACATGTGTGCGTCCCAAAAATTTTAGATTTTTATTTTAATGTAAAGATTCCATGCTTTCCAAATACGGAAAAAAATCAAAAAAATTTAATAGCATATTTAAAGAAAATGCATTTAAAAAATGCAATTGCATTAAAATGCATTTTTAAGAAGTATTTTTTATTTGTAAAATAATCATGTTTAAGCTGATATAATTACAATTCAAACGCCGTTTAAATAATAAATTTCCGTAAATCGTTCCCAGAATTATTTGTATTTAAAGTTGTACACTTTCAAGATTTTTTAGATTTTTTCGAAAGTGAAAAAGCGAAATAAAATCGCAAATTTTCTGAATTTAGCGAATGTAAAAACGGAAATCTATATAGATTTATAAAAATCGGAGGACACTTGGTATATTTTTGGGCGTTCTTTCATGGAATGGACGATATATATATATATATATATATATATATATATATATATATATATATATATATATATATATATATATATATATATATATATATATATATATATATATATATATATATATATATATATATAATATTATACTTTAATTCCATGTATAAACCAGCAAACAAGCGGTTTAAGTTAAAGAGCGATAATTTTTTTTAAGATGTGTAGAAAAGAAAATTATTTCATAATTATTGTTCATATTTATGACCAGGGCAAGTTGTTCAAGCTTTTCGCTTGGAAAGTAATCATTTGCATATTTCAAAAGAATTTCACAAAAAATTCTTATATTTTAAATCTTTGCATAAATTTGCATATAATGGATACAAAAGTTAGTTTTCTTAACAAAAACACAATTTTTTGGTGATTTTTTGGAGATCAATTAAATTATTTCTAAAAAAATTTTTGTGAGTATTTTAAGTACATTTTAAATATTGTAAAGAAAAAAACTCGGAAGCGTCAAATATGACACCTAAAATTAAAATAGTTATATTTTTATAAACATTGACATCTATTTGAGATTGAAGTTAAAAAAATGCAAATTTGTGCATATTTTCTACACATTAATATATGCATAAATTCGTTGGTTTTTATAGACATATTCATGCTATTTTTGCATATTTCTGTGCATATTATACCATTTTTTTGTGCTTTTTCAAGCGCATATTTCAATTATTTTTGTGCATATAAAAACTTGCCCTGTTTATGACTTATATAAACAAATTATTTATAAATTCCTAGTCTAGGAAATATGAAACAACAAAAATTCAGCACACAATTATTTTGCACACAGCTCTACAAATTCGATCATACATGCAAGGACAAATTACATACATATTAATAAAAGGAAAAAACACAATTCGTACTGTAATGTGGTTAATTATTTGTTTCCTCTTTGTTTTCCATATTAACATCCACATGATGTTATTGGCAAATTTGTCATCCCAAATTTTGCATTATAATTTTCCTTTTTCCTTATTTTTTCCACTTACGTTATAAACCTTAAATCGATCACTTTGATTTTAATTGTATGTTGTTTTCCTTTGCTGTTTTTGCAAACAATACATGCAAAAATACATTTGTTAATTTGTATAAAACAATTTTTTCCTACTTAACACTTTATTGAGCTCCTACTTAAATTTTTAAGATTATTATAATCATCGTTAATCTATTTCTATGTCACAATACCCACATATTCATTAAAAGTAACATAATTAATTTGACTAGTCTTTATATAATTTAATAGCTTCTTCAATGAATTAACATTTAATATATTATTCAATAAATAATTAAAAACTACAAACAATAAAAAAACAAACATTTTTGTTTACTTCTGTTTTAAATTCTACTTCATTTTATTTCTGTTTATACATTACTAAAGATATCCACGCACAAGAATATTTTTTCAACATATTTTTTTGCATATTTTTTCAACATATTTTTCACATATTTCGTACGCATATATTCAACTTGTCAGCTTCGCAAGTCTTCGTTTATTCGTACACATTTACTTCGCAGTAAGAAATGCACAAGCTGAAATATTTTACGCAGTTCGTACTGGTCATGTTGCATATTTTTTGTTTTGTATAATTTTTGTTCAACATATATTTTGAGAAGAAAAATATGTAAACAAAATATTTAAGAGAACTAGAAAATTGATAGTGTTCAACTAATAAATACAAAAGCAAATATAAAATAAGTTGGTGTGTGCTTTTTTTTTAGTAGAACTGCTAAAAATATTTAAATGTACAAGTGAAAACATATATGGCGCTCGTAGATTGTGGTATATTTTTAGTATTTTTATAATAAAAACTTTTGTTGATGCAATATTTTTTGATTTGCTTTCAAGTAATATGAAAAATGATGCAATTTTTTGAATATTTTAGTAGTAATTTTAAACTCTGAACAAAACTTAAAAAATGACGTTGTGTTCTGTTAAAGACGCCAAATAGAATAAGGGTGATTATACGCTAAACAGTGCACTGTGGTTTCGCTGACCACTTTTTTTTGGCCAAAATTATAAAAATGAAAAAAAAAAAAAAAAACTGATTATCTTCCTTGAAATATGATTTGGATGAAAATCAAAGCGATTAAATGTATTTATTTTGTATTTCAAAAATTTAATTCATTTTGACACTTTTTATGCGTCAGAAGTAAGGTCATTCCAAAGGAAGTTTGCAAATATTTCACTTATTAATCAACGTAAAGGCGTGTATTTTGTCTTTAGTAGCATTAATTTAGATACACAACTATATTTTAGCAATATCTGCTAGTTTATTTTTTATCCTGGCATTTTTGATCTTTGGTTAGACCTTTGTAAATGATAAGAATTTCCAATGTTAACATATTCGGAAAAAAATTGATTTTCTCGAAAATCGCAAAACGAGACAATATGGAAAATATAGCCATATTATTTCCGTTGAGTTTTTGTTTACCAATTTTAACCAAAAACTTGCAGGTCTAATGAAATGAAAATTTATTTATGAATCCAATTTCATTTTGGGTTGCGTAAAACACACAGTATTTTTCTAAGATGCCAACAAGTTCTTACTGATTTCACATTTAATTATAAAAGTACTTATTCTAAGATCTATTTTCCATAATAAACGTATTTAAAAAATTGTTGCACTCAATAGTTGTAAATTAATGAAGACCGTTGAAAAAAAGGCACTTTTTTATACATATTTTAAATTTGCTTAAAAAACTCAACTTTGATCTATTGTATTATGACGACAAATTATTAAAAGTAAGAAAAAAAACTTGATTTTCTGGCGTTTTAAAGTGTTTGCTATAGAACTACAATAATTAAAACACAAAAAGAAAATGTTACCAAAATTAGTTTTGGCCAAGAAAAGTGGTCGGTGAAACCATAGTGCAGTGCAATACATTTTGTATTTTTAAAAGTTAGGGTGAAAGAAAAAGTACAATGCACGCGGCTTTCTCACACAGACGCTCGGTCCATATAAAAAAAGTTAAAACAAATTAAAATTTGACGCGCGACCGTGTCTCTCAGCAATGCCAGATTAAATTTATGACAATGTTTACAAAATTGTCTGTATTCATTTATTTTTATTAAGGACCTCAAACAACAATTTAACGAACGTACGGGTAATTGTTTCGTGATTCTTATTTTCAAGTTATACAATATTAATCAAAAACTTTCATTTGCTCCACTCAATGATTCAAAACTGCAATTTATAATATATCGGCCAGTAATGCCTGTGGTTTCATCCATATAAATTTGTTTTTTAATACGATTCTATTTCGTCAAGTTGAATATCGTACACTTTTTCCACATAACTTTTTGTGAGCGTTGACTCAGATGGAATTCTTTCATTAAATAAAATCGAATTTGTAAGTTTTTTTTAGAGGAATGTCTGCAGATATAAAGGCTTCTCATAAGTCCGAGTTGAAATTATTTGTTTGCTAATTTATCGTTAACAATAAAAGTCAAATATCGCTAGAACACCTGCATTTTACTTCAAAATGAAGAAGGGAAAAATGAAATTTAAACCTAAAAGTGTAACAAAATTGAAAATATGCGAATTAATATGTTTTATTAAGAAAAATATGAATTTTCGACTAAATATGCACTAACAAATCGAAGTAATTTTTTAGTAAAATGTCTGATTCGGATAGATAACTACATAGGATGGTTTTTAAATGCTTCAGAAAAAACATGCATTTGTATTAAAATCCGCCACCTAATTATCAATAATAATATTTGCTAGAATGATTTTTCCTTAAAAATTACGTAAATAAAAAGTTTGGTTTTAGTATTAAAAGGCTGTTAACAAATAACACGAACTTGATGAATTTTGATGTGCTTAACACGAATCGATCAGTTTTTTTTCCCTCAGGTCTGGATTTTTTTGTGGTCGTGTCTAATATTTCGCCTGTAATAAGGCAATTACTCTAGTACATTTTACTATAACTTAAAAACTGTGTGTACTATTGATCTTAAAGCTGGTAATGCTGTGTCATTAAAATTGATACACAAATCTTGATTTTATTCACAGTTAAGTGAAGATACCCATGTATAAAAAAAAATTTTCGGACACTTATTTCGAAATAACTCCGAAAATATTGAACGGATAAAAATTTTAGAACGAATTAAAGCCAAACTTATATATATATAAATCGTGCACACTGTTCTCGAGTTATAATATTTAGGGCGCAAAATTAGACACGGCCATAAAAAAATCTCGACTTGATGGGAAAAAAACTGAAAATAGATTCGTGTTTAGCATGTCGAATTCCATCTAGTCCACATATTTTTTTTTTTTGAAGGAGGACAAACAAATGTTTTTTTGTCGACCAGTGTAATCTTTTTGATTTCATTCTACGCTTGATTTTGATCATAACGTTCTATAGTTTATTAGGTTATATGCATTTAAAATAAATTTAACGTTTTTTTTTTTTTTTTTTTAATTTTTATACCCTAAACCATCATAAGTAGTTAGAGTATAATGTATTTGTGATAATGTTTGTGACAGAAAATTATCCAACGCCCAACGTAATATGTATAACATATCCCCTCAAGATCACTTTTTGTGTCGATCTAACGATGTCCGTCCGGCTAGCTGCCTATGTAAACAATGTACATATAGTACAGGTCACAATTTTGTGATTTTTATGATATAAAGAAGAAGTCTACTGAAACTGGATATGATCGGTCCACCATTTCAAATAGAACCATAACGAATGTCCTCCCGAAATAGTGTCTTAATCCTCTATAAATTCCTAATTTAATCAGTTATACTTTTGGTACATTTTACGAAGATCACTGCATAACTACAAACTTATTTGAATTAACATAATTACGTGTCTAATTTTTTGGGAACTCGAAGCTCCAGCATTTAGTCAAGAAGAGTATTCATTGCATTTTCATTATTACTGAACACCAATTGTAAATACATACATATAACTCAAAGGTTTTAAAAAACATTTCTATTCGAAAATTATATACCCCAAAATATATTTTCTTTTAAAAATTTTAATTTCAATTAATTTCACAACTACACAATTGCTTATGTCAAAAAAGTATTTTCAAATCATATGGTTATTTTAAAGTTTTTGAAAATTAACAATTATGGTAATTTACAGAACGAGAAAGAAAAACATCATATTCAAATAACAACGAGTATGTGAAACCAACTACTAAAGTCATAGCGTAATTAGCAGGGAAACCAGAATATTCAATTGCTTGTTTTTTTCCTGGACGTTGAATGAAGCCATCTATTAAATATTTATCCGTTTCAGAACAAATAAATCATTTTGGCATCGATTTGTTAGAGCATATTTTTGCATATTTTACTCTTAACGGCATATTATTGCATTTGGCGATTTTTAGTGCATATTTGTAGCATATTTTGATATTTTTAGGTCTTATTTAACCCTTTTAAAGCATATTTTGATATTTAAAGGATAATTTTTTTATACCTCATGAAATGTTTTTCAAACTTGATTTTATAAAAAAATAAAATAATAAAAAAAAAAAAATTAAAATTAACTTTCATGGATACCATTTTATCGTTGAGAAGCTTGTCTTGTAGAAACAAGATTGAATATTATGATTGAAGTTTATGTTGTAAAAACAAGATTTTCTTCATTAACCCTCTATAACTCAACAACATAAAATTTCACATTTTCTATAAATTTAAATATATGATAGTAAATAATAAAACACTTGTTTTTTAAAATTTAAAAATTTTTTGTTAAAAAGGCACAATTTCAAAAAAGGGATTATAGCTTATAGGCAACAATATGTAACAATGACAAAAAAAAAAAAAAAAAAAAAAAAAAACTTCATAAAGCTATTAAAAATTCATAGGAATATTTTTAATATAAAAAAAATTAATTAATTATTGAAAATCATTTAAAACGAGTGAAAATTCTTGAAACAGTTTCTCGTACTTTGTTGGGTAAACCCAGCACATTTGGTATTTTGCATCGAATTTTTTTATCCGCCCATTGAGGCCAATTACCGATTTGATACTGCCGAACGGCTTGCGAAGGTACACGTTGCGTAGGTACTCTATGCTTCGATTTCATCTTTCAAAAAGCGACGTGTTTTTTTAGGTGGGTTTTATCCCTATTTTACATAAAGTTTCGCCTATTTCCAAACTAAAGTTTGCCGAATAAGTGATGCCCTTTACCGGTAAATTTTTGTATTTGCATAACCGTTTATAGAACCATCAAGAGTTTGACATTGTAAGATCTAAATAGTGATAAAAATGAGCACTTTCCAACGTTTACTTCCTCATCTTATCTTGTTGATATTTTAAAAGTTGCAACGACGTGAAAAAGTTATCAAAGTAGAGCTTATAATTCTGTCGTCGAGGAATCATACGCGATAGTCGCACTACAACGTTGGAAGAAGTTTTTTCGGTTGGACCAGTTGAATTCGAAAGATTTGCACTGAAAGTTGTTGGTTCTTCATCAAGATTAGAAATAAAGTCGTCGTTGTTCGGCATCGCGAGGTCAATTTCATCTTCCAACACTCTTCAATGAGCTCCTCGAAATCCGGAGCAAAATCAGGATCAGCCAAGCTGTCATCATCGAAATTAATACCATCTTCACTTTCCTCACCTGCTTGGAGTATGAAGACGATATCATCGGCACTTAGCTTATGTCGACGAGCCATTCTAAAACAAAATAATACTCCTATAAATTTTCTTAATAAGTATATAAAGTAGATCCCTTTTCGTATAATGACACAAACATAAAATTTCATGTACTTCAAAAAGAAGTGGAGTGGTAACTGATTTTTCGACACTTACCTTGCCGATAGTATGTTATAGAGGGTTAAAGCATATCAGCCCTAACCGCGAAAATGTCGTAAGTATAGAAAACAAAACTTTACACATTATTGTTTACACATTGTCATATGTATGAAAAATGTCACGATAAAATTACAAATGATCTAAATGATAAATTATAGATTTTCAAATTTTCAAAACACGTATTTCGAAAATGTTGTCGGTTACGATATTTTGGCGGTCACTGATCGATATGGCAATTTTGATAATTTCTGAACTGATAATAGTGTCAAAAATTAGATGGGAAAGAAAATAGAAGATCAATAACGTTTTTATGAGATACAGTAAAAAATGGGGAATCAAATTTCGAAGCGGTCGATAAATTTTAGTTTTGCCTTATTTTATAACGTTGAAATATTAATAAAATAATAATGAAAAACATAATTTTGTTAAAAAATTATACATATTCTTTGTTTTTTAAGTGCATATTTTCGTGTTTTTTAGAGCATATTTTTAATTTTTTACTGCATATTTAATGCGCATAAAACCCATATTTTTAGAGCATATTGTGGTTTCCCTGGCAATTAGAAAGTGCTCGCATAGCTACAAAAACAACAATTGCTTGTATTTTGTTAATGTAGAACTACTGCACATAATGTCAAAATGCTATGAACAGAAAATGAGAGAATGATGGAGAGGAAGAGTAAAAGAACTCGAAAAAAATTTTGCATATGAATACAAAACCAATTTGACAGTTCCGCGAGGTATGTCAATGAAAAAATTGTAAAACAGCTGTTCTTACGAGTATACATTATAATTATACTATGTACTAAAGTATACAAAGTAGTCCGACTCTCATTTGGTAATATTTCTCTCTCACATGCGGGCGCTGATAGCCTAATGACGATTTGACGATTTTTACCTCTAATTTGACGATTTTTCTAAAAAGAATTCGGAAGAGGGGTTTATATGGGAGCTATGGTCAATCGCGTATCGATCTTCATAAAATTTGGAACAAAGATTGATACTTGTACAGAACTTCTTTACACCGAATTTCATTAAATTCTTTTTTTTAAGGCATTTTTGAGTGTTGAAATTCTATTCCGGGGGGACATTTGTATGAAATAATGAACCAATCACAACCAGTTTCAATGGGCTTCGTCCTTGTGTATAAAAGTCCCACGTGCCAAAATTCATTGAATTACCTTCAAAATTGCGGCCTGCACTTTGTGCACAAGGTTTACATGGACATCCAGCCAGACGGAAATCGTCAGATCGATTTAAAAAGTGATTCTGAGTCGTTTTGTATACTTTAAGGTGGGTGTTGGATAACATTTTCTATGCGTTACAAACACCAGCACAAACACATAATACCCCAACCACCTATGGTGGTGTAGGGTATAAATAACATCCAAAGGAATCAGTAAGATTCTGAACTTGTAATCCAGAAGTGGTAAACATTTTTATCATTTCCAATGAATTGAATTTTTTGTATACCTATGTTATGTCACGTCATGTTTACGATTTTATGCAAAATTGCAATGAACATTCAAATTTTTTCAACGGCGCAAGAAAATTAGTTTTCTCTGAATTAAAGAAAAAATGCATATTATTTTTCATAAGATTCGTATGTATTTATGCACTTTTGTATGATTCTCGAATATGGGTCTTATATGGGAACTATGGAAAATTATTAAACGATATTCATAAAATGTTTATACTTATAAAAATGTTATTTGTGTTGAATATTAAGTTGATACAAAAGTGATTCTAAGTTGAACGGTATACTTTAAGGTGGGGGTCGGAAGATTTTTTCTTTACGTTACAAAATTTGCACAAACACATAATACCCCAACCACCTATGGTGGTGTAGGGTATAAAAATGTTATTTATAAGTGTTGAGTAATTGCTAAAAAAAAAAAAAAAATGTGTAAAACTTTAATAAAAATGCAATAAGAACAATACCAATGAAATTAAAAAAAGATCTTTGATATCCTTCACCATCTAACTTTGAGTCTACATTAGACAAATTTTTATCAAGACAAACGTCAAAATTTTATCAAGATAAGGATTTGTCTAATGTAGACTGAATTTGTCAGTGTTATTGCAGCGTTAAGCCCAAATTACAATAGCGCGTAGTCAGCAACAGTATCAATAAAAATTATCAGCTGATCACTGTCAGCATAACATTTTGCTGCCGTTATAATTACAATTCAGCGTAGGCAGCCACAATTTACAACCACCATCTAGCTTTGTTCTACTTGTGTATTTCAGCCTCTCATTTATTTGCTCACTCTCTTTGTCTCGTTCTCAATCTGAACGCAGCGCAGTGAATTTAGAAACAGGGCTAAATGAAACAGCACTGCAAACTGCTGCTGACTAAATGTAATCAACACCATAACAAACAGTGCAAATAAGCACACACTGCTGCTGACTACGCGCTATTGTAATTTGGGCTTTAAAAGAAAATTGTCAGCGCTTGAGCTCTGACAACTTTGCGATCTTGCTGAATTTCAATAGCTAAATTCTCGAATGATTTACGATCGTTTGATGTATATATTGTATATGCTAGTTATCGGTGGGCTTCATAAACGCCATTTCAACCAACACACGGACGGACGGACATGGTCTTATCGTCATTATTTCTTACAAGGATCCCGAAAATATATATTTTTTTGCTCTCCGACGAAAATTGTGGAAATTACAAACGGAATGACAAACTTATATATACGCTTTACACCTGTAGTGAAGGGTATAAAAATATGTGTATTTAAATAAGTATGTATATCAGCAGACTTAATAGGTAATATGTACTTGATTTTCATAATATGACAACAATATAAAATTAATGAAATTTTTAAATTTAGAATTAAAATTTTCATCCGAAAAAGCATAACAAATGTTCATTAACATACAAAAAAAAAAGCAATTTTTCATATTGACGATTTTAAATAGTTGATTTGACAGTTTTGACGATTTTTTTTCTTCAAATTTGACGACTTTTCACCAAATTTATCTGTCAACTATGGCTGTGTGAATTGTGAGAGAACTAATACAAATAAAAAACACAGACATTTTACCTACAAATGTTTGAAGTATTAACCATTTTTAGTTTTTGGAACACCGCTAGCCAAGTTTTATTTTAAAAATTGGTCCAATTCGCACAAAACACAAAATATTTTATTTTATTCATTTTTGACAATTCGTTTTAGAAATTAAAATGTAGAACAGATTTCAATTTTTTGTATTGAAAATTCAAACAAATTTAATTTTAAAACCTTTTTATGGAACTCTGTGTGAATGGGTAAAATAAAAAAGCACCAATATAATTAAATTTTTGTTACTAACACATTCTTAGAGTTATACCCTACACCACCATATGTGTTTGTGCAGAAATTGTAACGCAGAGAAAAAAATCTTCCGACCCCCACCTTAAAGTATACCGTTCTACTCAGAATCACTTTCTGAGTCGATTTAACCATATCCGTCCGTCTGGTCGGCTGGCTGTAAAGCTTGTGCGCAATTTGGAAAATAATTTGATGAAATTTGGTACATATGACTTTTTTTGCACAAGAACGAAGCATATTGAAATTGGTTGTGATCGCTCCATTATTTCCCCTAGCCCCCATACAAATGTCCCCCCGGAATAGAGTTGCAACACTCAAAAATACCTTAAAAATAAAAATATTTTTATGAAATTCAGTGAAAAAAAGTTTTGTATAAGTATAAATCTTTGTACCAAATTTCATGAAAATCGGTCCATAATTAATCATAGCTCCCATATAAACTCCTCTTCCGAAAATCATTTTAACGCGCATAAATCCCATACAAATGTTAGTATAAAGTTAATATTCGACATAAATAAGATATATGTAAGTAGAAACAACATTGCCAAATTTAATGAGAATCGGTCCATAATTTACCATAGCACCCATATAAGGCACACTTCGGAAATCGCCCAAAAGTGCATAAAAAATTATATAAATGTTAGTATCATCGTGATATTATGCATTCGTATATTTTGTTTTACACTTAGTAAAAGTATCGGTCCATTATTGGCAACAGGTGTAAGTCCCATACCCGAGTTTTGATGCACATATAAAATGGTGTAGGGTATCATATGTTCGGGCTTCACCGACTATATCTTTTTTTGTCGTTATTTCATAAAATTATTTTCAAAGCTAATATATATATTTAAATCAGAGTTGGGGGTAGTGCACTAAATTGTGGGTGCATTCAGCTTTTCACTAAATCGCACTTAGTGTTTATAAAAACCCGGTTAACCGACATTTTAATAATTGCTCTAATTTGAAGCTTAATAAAAATATTTTTGGTTAAAAAATGTATTGGTTTAACCATGCACCAAATAATAAACAGTGCACTGCAGTGTTCCTTATAAATTGTTCCTTATGAATTACATCGAAAATTTATAATACTTTTTTCAGCCTTTAGACTAGTTTTAATATAATTTATAAAAACA
The DNA here is from genome assembly GCA_951394005.1 of Protophormia terraenovae. NCBI lineage: Eukaryota > Metazoa > Arthropoda > Insecta > Diptera > Calliphoridae > Protophormia > Protophormia terraenovae. The sequence continues at coordinate 101,715,931 of OX596073.1, forward strand.
ACTTTTTTGGCATCTTTTACTACAGTTTTTGAAGATTTATAATGATCTAAAATTATTCTATTAAGTATTTTTTCAGTTTTTATACCCACCATCAAAAAGATGGGGGGTATAAAAACCCCCCATCTTTTTTGTCATTCCGTGTGTAACATGTCGAAGGAATCATTTAAGAGCCCACAAAGTATATATTTTCTGGGTCCTGGTTGAATTCTGAGTCGATCTAGCTATGTCCGTCCGTCTGTTGAAAGCAGGATAGAGCTCGAATTGGCACAAATGTTTGTCTTATATAAAGTTTGTTTGGGATTGAAAATGGGCAAAATCGGTTAATAAACAAAAAAGTTGTGGGCTAAAAACTAGAAACACAGGGTGTCCGTGAAATACTTTTCTTCTGATATTTCTTCAATAAAAGCACGTACGCCAACGAAATTTTGTACGTATACATGGTGGATCGATATAAACTCGGAAACCAAAAATGGGCGTGGTCCGCCCACTTTACCGCCCTCCTCCCATATATGGTGAAAATCAACGAAATTGTGTTCACATAGTTCAAGGACCAATGAAAAGTCGGAAACAAAAAATGGGCGTGGTCCGCCCACTTTACTGCCTACTTTGATGGTGGGTATATAGATTCGGTCGGGCCGAATATATTCGCGCTTGTTTTATTTTATTTTTTTATTTTTCTAGGTTAAAAATAAAATTAAATTATCGAAATTTTACAAAAAGGAAGCTTTAGACCTAGGATAATGTACTTTATATTATGATTTATATTCACCGCTTTTAAAGTTTTTCTCTCAAGAAAAAGTTTATATAATTTTATAAAAAAATGTATTAAAAATATCTCCATAAAATTGGAAAAGTAATTAAAATTTTTTTCTGCTAAAAGGAGATTTGTTTTTAATTTTTAGAAGATTGTTAATCAACATATTTTCTTATATTTTAAATTCAGAAAAAAACAACTAAAGGCCGAAATTTAGTGATATTTTTAGCAAATTTTTGAAACCGGTTAACCGACACAAAAAAACCGGGTAAACCGGTTAACCGAAATTGAATATTCCAAATTAACCGGTTCGCAAATAACCTAAATTTGAAGAAAAAACCGGTCTTTCGGTTAACCGGTTAACCGGTTTATAAACACTAATCGCACTATAGTGAACAAATTTTAATTTTTAACTAATTGCCACCACTATAGTTATAGTGAAACATTTCTTCAGTACCACTAAAAAAATTTAGTAATATTGCAATTTTTTCACTATAATGAAATTTAGTGGTAGTGAAAAAATTTGCACTACACTCAATAGTGCAAAATTTTAACAGTCACTACACATAAGCTGCAAATAATTTTTTTTCACTAAACATAAATATGAAATTTTTTCTTCATTAAACATAAACATGACATTTTTCCAATCAATCACAACTCACTAAACTAATTTTAGAGAGCTATGATGGTAATTGTCAAAGTTATAATCGTTTTAGAACAACACTACAGAATTTAGAATTTCTTTTTGTGTGTTTTGAAAATCTTATAAGCGTATTTGTATATATTGAGACATTCATATATATATATATATATATATATATATATATATATATATATATATATATATATATATATATATATATATATATATATCATAAAATGATACCTGAAACATGTTTACATGTTGAATTTTTTTGGCGGAAAATTCGCGAATTAAATTCGTGAAAAATATATATTTAGAGGATGGAACCATTCTAAATGCTCCCTGTAAGTATCGTGAGGAGACTTTAAATAGTTTATGAGTTATTGAAAAAAGTCGCGCCTAATAAAGTGAACAAATTTATTCTTGAAATTTCTTTCAAAATAATTATTTTTTTGTTTTACACTGCGTTATATTTTTTGCAATAATTCAGAAGCTATTTATAGTCCCAGCACGATACTTACAGAGAGCACTCAGAAAGACTAAATCATCTACATATATATTTTTCACGAATTTAAAAATACCACTTTTTGAAATACGCGACCGCGAAATTTAATTCGCGAATTTTCCGCCAAAAAAATTCAACATGAAAACATGTTTCAGGTATCATTTTAAAGGTAATTTCATTAGCTTTAAATATTTGCCTTAATAAACATTGTAACGTAAATATTTTGGAAGATATTTGTATTTTTAAAAACACAATTTTCCTCATTTTTGAGATATTACAAATCGCGAAATATTGCGGTTATCAAAGTTAAACTCGGCATTTACGTTACCAGCGTCTATATTAATATTCTTATCGAATTTCATTAAATTCGGATGATTTTTTTGAAAAATTTAAGATTTTTTAATTTTATTACAAACAAAACAATATTAGTTGCAACAAATATTTCGTATTTATTATGACATTTTTTGTAATAACTCCTAAAATATTGCGAGTCCTAGAATGCCACTTACCACGCTTATAGAAAACATTTTAACCATTAACATATATTTTTTTAAAATTTTTAAAAAGACCACTTTTCGAGATATTTGCCCGCGAATGAAAAATCGCGAGATATGGACCATTTTGATGTTGAGAAAAAAAATCATATTACACATCATATTGAAGGTAATTTTGATACCTTTAATATGACATCTCAATAAATCTTATATAATAAATACTTTGAAAGATATTTGTAATTTTGTGTATGCAACTTTGTACGCATTTTGAGCTATTTTGCACTTTCCATCCGCGATATTTCGCGAACCACTTGATGAAATTATCTGAAATTTTGAATAAGTCTTAGTTTTGACAAGAATAATAATTGTACTAAATATTATCAAATTCGGAAGAGGTGAGAAAATCAGCTGGTTGGTTTTATATGGAATGACTCAATAATAATTATTCAACTTCATATATTTTCAAATATAATAGTAGTAAGAAAATACCTATTAGTCTTAACGATACGACTTTAGCACGTTAATTTAATCGTTAAATAATCTGCACTTATGAAATTCTGTCAAAAGTTCACTGATATAATTCAAATTATAAGTTTTATTGTATAAACTATTTTAAATATTATCTTTAACACATTTTTAACTTTATTTATAAAAAAAACGTATTTGATTAGAATTTGATTCGAATAACAATTTTAAATTAGCAGAGAACCATGTTATTAACAATTCTTTAGTGACATTAAAAATAGTTTTTTTTTTAAGTCAACCTTTCGTACGGAAAACAATTTCTGAAAACTTTCACGAAAATAGCCAGTACCCATTCTTTGGAAAGTTTCTAGAACTAGTTTTGTTCGAAATTGTCACATTCAGAACTCATTTCATAGAAGCGTATAAAACCCTATTTTTTATTTTTTATTCTAATGAGCTATTTTCTCAAGTCCACTTTTTAAATAAATTAAATCTTGTTAAACTCTTTTGGTTTCTTTTATTTTTTTAATTTTAAAAATGTTTGGAATTTTTTATTCAAGTTTTTTTTAGCAGTTCTAGGAAGTCATTTAGCAATCAGTAATTTTTTGACCAAAGAAGTGATGTTGAAGTCATAAAGAATGAGTTCTTAAGCACTCAAAAATATTCCTTAAAACCAAATTAGAATCATAAGAAGGTTCTACTCCATGTGTGGCATAAATGGTTGCAAAACCACTAGTTTTAAAGATGTTATTAAATAATCTGAATTATTCGCCGAATTGGATCATTGCATAGTCCACAGTCGTTTCTCTAAGCTAAAGTAAAATATTAAAATATGTGTGTAATAGTTCAAAATTTAGTGGATGGGTGTTGGGTGAGTGGCAACGTTCGCTGATCTGTTTACATTTTTCTTTTCCAATCTAATGAGAACTATGCTTAAGTTTAATTGGACCTAAACAATAAAGTTGAAAGTTGAAGTGATCTTAAAACTAATGATTTGAAAACGTGTTCTAAAATTTTTCATGGTGTATATGATTTTGATAAAAAATTGTAATGTTATTAATATTTTGTGTAATAGTAAAAACATTTTTAATTAATTGGTTAATATTAGCTCTAAAATTAAAATAATCAAGATAAAAAATTAATAATAAGAAAACTACATCGCGTTTGGTGCATTTCTTAATATTTTTCCAATCGTCTACACGGCTATGCCATGTAAATATTGATATTCGCAAAAGTTTCATAAAGTTATACCTCTAATGTACAAATGCATTTAAGTTTATATTTCAATATGTATTATTATGTGAGATGACATTTTGACGTATTGTCAACTTAGTCTATATTCGTGACTACTGAGGATTTTTTTTAAGATTCAATGTTGTCATTACCCAGTTACCTGTACTACATTAAATACGATTCATGTTATTTTTTTACAACAAAAAATTTAATATTTAATTAACAGATTCACTTTGAACTTTATTACTATCAGAAAATTGCCATTTGACATCTCCAATTCCATGATATTCACTACAGATATTTCCTATTGGATGTGTATCTCAAATCAATAACTTTCATGAGGTATATATTTTGAATTGCTCATAAATTCAAAACTATACGTTAGTTTAAGTTTAATTTAAATGATAGGAATATCTACTTTAAAATTATATGTATAAAGTTTATTTACTTCAAAAGTTCAAAGGCCAAAGCTGACGGTATAAAAATCAAAACTTTATATTTCAAAAAAAAGTAAAAATAAAGAATAATTTTAAAATCTTAAAACTTAAAATAAAAAAACATAACTTTTTCTCTCTGATTGTGCATCTTCACACTTATTTAGTTTAGGAGTTATAAAGTAAAAATAAAATTATAACGAAACATTTTGTATTCTAAATTTTTTAGTTATCCAGAAAAATGTTAAGAATTCGGATTAAGTTGCTTTCTTAAAAGTCCATAAATATGTATATAAGATGGAGTATACAAATTTTATGATTACATAATTTTTAAAGCATAAATGGAAAATTAACATTCTCTCTCTATGTGGTTTTTGTTGACAATTTTCTTTTGTTAAATATTTCTTTTTGAACAGAGCTCAGTGGGGCCAAAAGCTAAATTATCTCGTATGGTTTAAATGATATTTAACTTCAAAAAATAAATTTCTCATTTTTGGCCTTGACCTTTTTGCGATTTTGCACCATAACTTTCAAATTAAAATTTCTAAAATTTTTTTAAAAATATGTTGAAATTCTGTATAATTTTCCAAATTATGCTATTAAATGCATATGATACCCTACACCATTTTATATGTGCATCAAAACTCGGGTAGGGGGCTTACACCTGTTGCCAATAGTGGACCGATACTTTCACTAAGTGTAAAATAAAATATACGAATGCATAATATTACGTTGATACTAAAATTTATATGATTTTTATGTACTTTTGGGCGATTTCCTAAGTATGCCTTATATGGGTGTTATGGTAAATTATGGACTTATTTATGTCGAATATTAACTTTATACTAACATTTGTATGAGATTTATGCACGTTAAAGTGATTTTATATAGAACTTCTTTTCACTGAATTTCATTAAAATATTTTTATTTTTAAGGCATTTTTGAGTGTTGCAACTCTATTCCGGGGCTAGGTGAAATAATGGACCGATCAGGTGAAATAATGTAGATGTTATAAAATATTTAATGAAGAATTGATAAATGTAAAGATCAGAAAAATATATACAATTTTACTATATATTTTTAAAGGTCGAAATTTTTATTATTGAAAATATGGGTATTTTCGGAAAATTTCCTCGTGTGACTAAATTTACCGTAGGTTGTCGTAATTTTTTGCAAAACCTTTAAGAACATATTGAGCAGTCTAATTTAATTCACAAAAGTACCAAAATAAACAATAAATTTTTTTAAGTTCAACTTCTCGTCCAAACTTGGCCATTTTTGACCACTGCTGTAGGGTGCACGTTCAGAACTTTTCAAAATTACACTTACACGTTTTCTCGAGGTCCCATCTTTCAGAAAATGCCAAAAAATATTAAACTTTTTAACTAAATTTAAAAAAAAAAATAAATATCTAAGGCTACTTTTTTTGGCAAAAAATTACAATATTTGAGACCTGTTTTGAAAATTTTATTTTGAAAAATTTTTTCTTCTTATCGAATTGAGATAACTAAAAAATTTTTTTATTAGCATAGTTTAGAAAATTATAGAGAATTTCAACATATTTAAAAAAAAAAAATTTAGAAATTTTATTTTAAAAGTTATAGGGCAAAATCGCAAAAAAGTCAAGGCCAAAAAAAATAAATTTAAAGTTAAATATCTTTTAAACCATACGAGATAAGCGTAGTAAGCATGTGTTTTCTTTGTTTTGCTTAGGAGAATTCAAAAATGTAAAAATATTTAATATCGGTTTATATTTGTAAAAGTTATAAGCCCCGATATGTTTTCCACCCTCGAGGTGGTCAACTTTGGCCCACTGTAGCGGAGTCCGTGGTGCAGCACACGCTCTAGCCAAAAATATTCTGAAAGCCTAACTCCTCCTCTGTCGATGTTCCAAGTTTCATCTAAATCGGTTCAATGATTTCAAAGCTCTAGACTTATTACCATTTATTTTGATTTTGGCCCCACTGTGCACAGTTTGATTTATTTCTGTATTAAATAATGTTTTTTTACATATAATTAATCAAGAAATTTTAAACTTTTATTTTGTTTGTTATATATAAAAGCTTACAGTTCTGAAATCAACTGAACATGTTGTATCATAAATAATTATTTTAGTGGTTTTTATTCGGTTTTCATTCAAAACTCGATGAAAACGGCTTTTTATTTGTATGGAAAAACTAAATAAATTTATGTAGTTTTTCAATCAAACTGGTTTTCGTTTTGTGTAAATGGCATATTAAAAAAAAAAAAAAAAAAATTACAATAGGAAAAGGAAAAAATAAAAAAATCTTAAAAAAATTACTTTATCCAAAATAAAAGAAGGCAGAATGAATTTATCGTCAATAAAGTTTTATAACGGCTAAACTATGTTTAGAAAAAAATATTAATCTTATTTTTCCTTTAAAAATTTTAAAGTAAATAAATTGGTTTTAAAAATTGGCACTTGCTTAATAAAAAAATGTAGGAAATGCAAATTTTGAAGTGATTTTTAAAAAAGTTTAAAATAACTACATAATATATTTATGCATTTTTACAAAACGTTTTTCAATTTCTCTATAGGAAATAATTTTGTTCAAGCTAAAATTTTACGTACGATTAAAAATTTATATTTCAATAAAAAAAAATTATTTTCTAAGTGCTAGTTTCATCAGTCATATTAATATTACACTAACAAATGTTTTAATATTACTTAAAAATTTCGGTTTCTTGAAAAATATTTTTTATTTTATAAATCCGAATCTATTCAAAACTTTGTACGAAACAATTTTTTAACGTCAATAATGAACAAGAGCATTTAAGTAACAACACAGAAAAAAATTAATAAAAACTAAAAATTGTTTAATAAATAACATTACTTTTTCCCCAGCTCTTTTATACAAAATATAATATTTTTCCTAAATTTAATAAATTGTACATATGATGAAAAATTTTGTTCAGTATACAGAATTAATTTATAAAATAAATGATCTAATTCTAAAAATGGTAATTTGTCAAGAAAAATATTTAAAAAATGTTGATGTAATATATGCATAATTTTGCGTTAAGAAAAAACCATTAAAAATTTAATATTTGAAAATGTCAACCATTTTCCTAGAGCACGATGACAAAAATAATGCTTTTCGTGTAATTTTCCCAAAATATTTCATTAAATTATCTGAAAGTTTTATTGAAAACCCATTATATATATTTAATCCGCTTGTATTAATACAAAAAAAAAATTTATTTTTTTTTTTGCTTTCCTTAAGAGTTATTGGACTTGTAATTTTATATATTTCGGACATTTTAAAAATATATTAGGTTTTTATGTACCATAGGAATGGTCTATCCTGTTACTATTGAAGATAAGACATAATTAACCCATTAAGAACTATATGGTAAATTTTATGCATTTAGTTCCTACAAGGTTAAATTTGGAATTTTTGCAAATAAATTGCATGGAAGTACTTATTACGCTTAAATATTGATAAATTTATGAAAAACATAACAAGTTCATTTAAAACCGCGAAAATAATCGAATAATAATGATTTTTTGAAATTAAGCCTCTATTTTACACGAATTTATAGCTTTTTTTATCAATTATGTTTTTGGGGACTTTTATAACCTTATCATTTATTTGCCGTTAAAATTAACTTAACGAATTATGGACCGGAAATCCCAAAATTTTATTTGTGCAACTAAAGGGTTAAATGAATGCACGTACCAATAGTATTTAATGAGAGCTTTCAAATTATAATTTACGATGAAAAATTTCCAAAATATTCAAACTTTTATAAAATACTATTTAAAATAAAATCATTACAAATTTTACTAAAATTTTTATTTCGCGAGAATGAAAACAAATTTTAAATTATTTTTTGTTCAATATGTAGTGGATGAAGTTTTTCTATCATATGTTGTAATTTTTTTGACAAAAATTTAAAAACTATGTATACTGTCGATCGAAAACCATGTAAATTAAATAATTGAACCGAAATATTTTGGGAATTAGCTTAAAACATATCAAACTTCAATTCTAGAGGGGTACATTTGCAACTTTTTTGTCCCCATACAAATCAAGGCACTGTAACGTACATATGTTTAGTCTTAAAGAAAAAAATTCCATCAATGTTGAAGTTTTGAAATAGAAAAGGATTTTAATATAGTTTAAAAGCTACGTTCTTCTTCATCAATTAAAAACATCCAAAATTTACTTAAAATTTAGGGAGCTACGAGATCTTTGATGTAGCAACTAATCCTAAAACAATATTTTCGAAATATCTCAAAATTTTGGGGGTATTTCGAAAATTAGTTGATGATGTATTTAAGAAAATCAATTTTCGAGTGAATCTAAAAAATATTATATATGTATATAATATATAATCAAACTAAAACAAAGTACTTATTTTGTTTTTCTGGTGATGCATTCTTTATTTAAATTATTATACCCTTCACCACAGGTGTAAAGGGTATATATAAGTTTGTCATTCTGTTTGTAATTTCTACAATATTCGTCTAAGACCCCAAAAAGTATATATATTCTGGATCCTTATTGATAGGGGAGTCGATATAAAGATGTCCGTCTGTCCGTCTGTCTGTTGAAATCAGTTTTTAGAAAGCCCCAGTTATCGGATATATATGTTTTATATATCAAACTATTAGAAATATTCCTTAGAAAATCGCTAATAAAAATGAGCAGAATCGATTGATATATAACTGAGATATCGGCAAAAAACCGAAGATACCCCCAAAAAATAATATCTGCTGTCATCTTTTCTCGGCTCCTATAAAAGATAGCGACTTCGTTTTCGAACAAAAAATTCAAAACCTTTCTTAAAATTTTTTTGATGAAAAAAAAATCGGTCCACTATATACCAGATATCGGCCAAAACGCGTTATTTGACTTTTTGACTCCTATATAAGCTACGGCTTTCGCTTTTGAACTGGTTGGTCATAAATTTCGGTATTTTAAAAAAATCCAATTCGTTCATAAACAACAGAGTTATGGGGCAAAAACTAAAAAAAAAATTAATAATATAAATACACAGAAAAATTTTAATATTAAGCATTGTTGTTGTTGTTGTTTTTTTTTTTTTTGTTTGGGCAAGTACATATATACGTACATACATACATACATACATACAAAAATGGTAATATGGTACTAAGTAACATGGTGAAGGGTATCAAATTTTTTTCAATTTCATTTTATTTTAAATTATTCAGAGCACAGAAAAAAATATTTCAAATTATTTTTTAATAAAACTATTAACTAAGTTTACACTAAAATTTAATTATATTATTAATTAATATAATTCATTTTCTAATTGGTTTACAATTTTCTTTTTATTAAATTGACAGCTGCTAATAAGATATAAAGAAAAATTAAAGATTTGTTTATAAAAATACAGAAATAAAATAAATTTAAGTCAATTTCCAATAATTTTCAGCTCAATGTATCTATTTAAAGAAAAATAGTAATTAGTTTTATCATTTTGATGATTGGAGCAAAATCAATTAAAAATTAATTAATATAAGCAATTTCGTAATTGAAGTCCATTTTTACTTTTTTTCTGTGAGGATAATATAAAAGTAAAAAAAACAGCTTTAATATTTAAAATCCATTCAATATTCCCTGAAAAATTTGTATTTAAAGATTTATAATTGTGTATTTTTGTTTGTAATAAAAAAATAATAATAAAATTAAATAATATCGTCAAATAACTAGCTTTTCTGGCAAAAAAAAAAAAAAAAAGTTTAAATTTCATATATATAAAAATTTCATAAATATAAAAATTTCATAAATATAAAAATTATATATATATATATATATATATATATATATATATATATATATATATATATATATATATATATATATAATAATAATAATTCCCCCCTCCCCAATTCTTTGGCTGTATCCGCGCCTGTTATTGGTTAACTAAGCCAAAACATTCAAAATATTATTTTTTAGCTCGATGCATTTCACTTCTTTGATGTTATTTTAAAAACCAAATATGTAATGCTATTAATTGAAATCTATTTTGTTCATTTTACAAAAACATCATAGACTGACTTCGTACTAGGGTATTCACTCGAATATTGTTTGCTCGATTAATCGACAAATTAAAATTAAATATTGGTTCGATTAAATTAAAATCAAGAATTTCGAGTAAAAATTTATTCCAGTAAATTATGCCGATTAATCGAATAATTCGAGTAAACAAATATTTTAAATAGTTCCTTTCTTAACTGTTTTTTAGGATGTTTTAATTTTAGTTTTTTTTTTTTAAATTTAGCTTGAAAACAATGTTTCAAAATTTTCATAGGATGTTTAGAATCTAAAAGTGGCACCACAATTCGGAAGTTTATTAAAAAAATTTTATAGTAAAAAGAACCGAATATATGCCTAAATTACAGCACGATCACAAAATTAAACAAAAATATAAACGTCCCTTTAAAAAATTGTAATGAAAAATTAAAATAATTTTTTATAATTTTAATAATTTGAGAAGGATAAAGAAAATAGATTCTCCTTTTTATATTAAATGTTTTGTAAGAAATAAATTAGAGGATTTTAAACTTGATTTACAAAATCATATCAATAAATTCTCAGTCTGGTGTGGAGGATTAATGGTGATGGCTTGGATGAAATCAAAAATAGGAAGAAAGGAGAAATTAAATATTGAACATTTTGGGTAAAAATTATGTTTAATTTCAAAATAGAGCCAATTATAATTCTTACGCGTACATTTGGGAGAAATAATTATATATTTTAAATTTACAATAAATTTGTCTATTAAATGGAGAAAAGTTGTTAGTTCTAACTAACTGTACATATGACTAATTTACTATATAAGTTTATAGAATTTATAAAGAATTTTTTATATTTTTACACCTTTATTATTAGAAAATTAAGAGTTGCGAAACATTTTTGTACAAAATAGAACTAAAACATAATCACGAGATCACTATAATATAAATAAGAGTAAATTATCTTAAAAACTATATACATATGTATAATATTAAATGACTAATACTTAAAAAACGTTCGCAAATATTGTACAATTATTTTGAATATAACTGAAAACCTCTGTGTAGAAAAAATAAAAATTTTAATTTTAGAGTAGATCCGTGTGAGTGAAAAATAACTATATGAAATTTAAAAATTGTTCCTAACATATGGACCTACTATTCCGAAAGCTATAATATTCCATGTTATATCTTTCGGAATAGTAGCACCCCAACAAAAAAGGAACTAATAAAGAGTTGAAAAAGTCATGAATTTAACATGTGTTGTCATTGGAAGGAAGTACTTAGTGGTGAAAAAGAGCTGCAGAAGTTCTTTTTCTAACCCATGATTGTTATTGGTAAGATGTTCTTCTTCTATATTTCTAGTTCATTTATTTTGAAGTACTTCCTTTAAAATAATGTTTATAAAATTTTATAACAAAAAGTCTGTTTTAGAGCTATCAAAATATAATGAATGTGATTTAAAATTTATAAAATTTAAATTCTCTTAGAAATTATTAACCTTTTTTCCCGCTAAAAATTCATTAATTTTAATTTTTTTGGAAGTAATTATTATTAAATTTTAAAAATGTTGAAACAAAGTAGTTGTAACAAAAAAGTTGTTCAAAAGTTGAACAAAATGTATATATACTTTGTTCTACTTTTGAAGAGATGAAAATGTCCTTTTTTGGAAGCTCTTGATCGTTTTGTTTTTTTTTTTTGACTTGTTAATGTTTTAGAATATTTAAATTTTGAAATAAATATAATATTTTTTTGATAAATTGTTTAATTGACTATATTTTTCCGTTTAAAACCACATTCAGCTTTTATTTATTAGCATATAATCTGCTTAATTTTGATTCGTTTGTTATTATTAAAAATATTTCATTGCTCAACAACCCTTCAACTCCAATTCCAATTTGTAAATAGTGACATAATTTTACTAAAAGAGATTTACATATATAATTTTCCAGCAGTTGGTTATATTTTATAAAACTGATAATTTATTATAACTTACGTGTAAGTCATTATACTTCCATAAATCTTATAGATTATATAAATGTTACCTACAGTGCTATTCTCTAATTCATGACAATTATCATCAATTAATAATTACTTATTATATGCTTTTATGAGTGCGACAACTATCACAAAAATATATAAACAATTTTTTTTCAAAGCCAGAATAAAAAAAAAAAAAATTATTGTCATGTTTTTTTTACTATCACAATATTTTTTTTTTGTCACTCGGTCGAGAATTGCACTATTATTATAATTATTTTTGTATAATCAACTGTCTTATGTTCGGCTGAGGTATTAATAAAAGTAAAAAATTAATTAAGACAACATACAAGTTAATAACTTTTATTTTTAGATACATAAATAAATAAATAAATAAATAAATAAATAAATAAATAAATAAATAAATAAATAAATAAATAAATAAATAAAAAAAATCACAACAAATCTTTATTATTTCGGTAACATAATACATACATATAAATATAATGTCTTTTTTTATTTATCTTTACAAAATTTCTATATTTGTTAAATGAAAAACTTTTTTATTTAAAATTAATAAAATAAAGATATATGTATGTAATATCTCCAATAAAATTCATATTATTTTATTGGACCGTTTTCTATTTGTTTTCATTTAAAATAATCAACTTCATTTTCCTTCTTAAATATATAAACAAAAACCAAACAACTTTGTAAATCAACTGAACAGAACTATACAGTCTTACTATCCAGTTGTTCTTACGTTGCTGAAAAATGTTTCTATGCTGTGCTGAGCGCACACGACTAAGACGTAAAATCAACTGGCTGAGTTAAAAACTGAGTGTGTGCGCTGCTTATTTTATTTGCTGCTGAGCAAAATGAAAACTGGTTGCTGCTTATTTCAGTTTTGTGTTTGAGCAGTAAATTTTGTTAAGTAAGCATGTGATCGAAAATGAAAACTTAAACTGTTTTCAGCGCAGTCGCCAGTTGAAAAAAAATGTTTGTGTGCTTAAAATTAAACGCTGGTATAATGACAGTTTTATAGTTATAAAATATATAATTTATTCCTTTCATAATTTGTGGGTCTCTGTAAGTTATTTTCTTTTATTTGGAACATCTTGCGTCATCCGGTAAAGTCACGGAATTTAAAAAATTGTACAGGGATTTATGGAAAATTGCTATGCTGCAATATATTAATGTTTACATACCACTTTTGTGGAAGTTTTAGTTTTATAACGAACAAAATCGTTCATGAAGTCGTCCTTAAGACATAATCTAAAAGTTTCTGAATAAATTAGTTTTTTTTTGTTTTGGTTAAAATTCTGTTTAAAATTGTTAAATAAACTTAATACAACTGTTTCAGAATTATTCCAACCCCAATAATAAGAAAAAATTCAATAATTTTTAACTATAACGATATAATATCTAGAGTTTATAAACCGGTTAACCGAAAAACCGGGTTTTTCTTCAAATTTCGGTTATTTACGAACCGGTTAATTTGAAATATTCAATTTCGGTTAACCGGTTTATTTTGTGTCGGTTAACCGGTTTTAAAAATTTGCCAGAAATATCTCCAAATTTCCTCCTTTTGTTACTTTTTTCTGAATTTAAAATATAAGATAATATTTTCAAACTACTAAAAATGCTTAGTGTTTGAGTTAACAAGTAGGGGATATATTTACTTGTTGGAAGTTAAATATATTTTAAAACTGTATATATAATAAAATCAGATATATAATTAAACATTCCATTTACAAAAACTTTAATTTTATGCGAATGAAGTTTTCCAAAGGAAGAAAATAACATTAAACCTAATGTACAGCTTAAGAGAAAAATAAGATTTTATATAGGATAATAGGAAAATTTAAAAGTAGAACTAAGTGCAGAAAATGTACTTTTAAATGATTAATAATTCTTCTAAAAATTAAAAACAAATCTCTTTTTAGCAGAAAAATGTTAATTATTTTACCAATTTTATACAGATATTTTTAATTAATTACATTAAAAACATTTATAAAAATTATATAAACATTTCTTTAATATAAAAACTTCAAAAGCGGTGAATATAAATCATAATATAAAGTACATTATCCTAGGTCTGAAGCTTCCTTTTTGTTGAGATGCTTTAAAACTTCGATAATTAAATTTTATCTTTTGAGAATAATTTTAGATCATTATAAAACTTCAAAAGCTGTGCTAAAAGATGCCGAAAAAATTGTTTTTGTAAATTATATTAAAACTACCCAGCAAAAACTTGGTAATTGCATGTAGTTACGAATGTGGTTACTTTTCAATGATAACAACATACTCTCTGCATTACATGAAAGTAGATTAGGAACTATTTACTTTTAACCTGATATATAATCAAATATTTGAGATCTGATTTTTGGAAATGTTATTTTTTATCAATCGTATAAACACCAGAGTCTAGTCGAACACATGACGAAAGGCAGGCTTATTGTCAACAAAATCATTGGGGTAGTTACTCCATGCATACATGATAATTCATTCATGAAAAATTATAACTGTAATTTGAATATTTTAAGTTGTTTATGTTTTAAATAAATAAATTGAAAAAAATATCTGTTTTTTGTTGTTCCATATTTTAGTACTTATTTGCAACCAATAATGTAACTAGTTACTATTCATTTTGCTAATAATGTCTTCTGAAATAATTTGAAGTTAATGAGTTATTGAATAGATTCAAAGTAATTAGTTCTTACAATGACATTTAAGTAATGACTTTCTGATATGCTTACCTGTAATAATATAGAGTAAGTAGTTGCCTCTAATGACATCGCCGAGTTAAAATAATGAGTTGTTCATCTAATGTGTAAGTTGTGAATATCCACTATATCAGCTTCTTAACTCATTACATGGCAAGCAAAGTTTTTGCTGGGTAGTCTAAAGGCTGAAAAAATGTATTATAAACTTTCGATGTAAATCAGTCGCTATTTATAAAGAACAGTAAGTTGAACAAGCGCGAATGTTATATTCGGCTCGGCCGAATCTATATACCCACCATTAACTTTTTCAAATTTTACGTTATATGGGAGGTGGGCGATTAAGTGGGCGGACCACGCCTATTTTTTGTTTCCGAGTTTATATCGACCCCCAAACTATGTGTACAAAATTTCGTTGTCGTACATGCTTTTGTTTAAGAGATATCAGCAAAAAAGTATGAAACGGACACCCTGTGTTTCTAGTTTTTAGCCCATAAATTTTTCGTCCCCCTACGTTGTCCCGTTCGAGCCCTATCCTGCTTTCAACAGACGGACGGACATAGCTAGATCGACTCAGAATAGAACCAGGACCCAGAAAATATATACTTTGTGGGGTCTTAAATGTTTCCTTCGACACGTTACACACGGAATGACAAAATCAATATACCCCCCATCTTTTTGATGGTGGGTATAAAAACACTTTTTTTAACCAAAAATATTTTTATTAAGCTTCAAATCAGAGCAATTATTAAAATATCGGTTAACAGGTTTAATAGGTTTTTAAGGAGAAGGTTAACCGAAAAACTGTTTTTTTAAATTTTACACAATTTTCGGTTAACCGTTAAACCGGTTTTTTGAAAAGTCGGTTTTTTTATAAACACTAATAATATCCTACCAAGGAATTTTAGGATGTGTGTCTCCGCTAAGATAAAGATAATTAATAGAATTCCAAAAAATATTTATTTCCTTTCATCCTATTATTACATTTAATTATAGTTTAGTTTCAAAAATAAAAAATAATTCTGTAATTTAAAAATTTTTGCGAACACATTTATTGACCACAGAAAAATATTAGCTTACATCATTAAAACATCATTCGATCTCCAAGCTCCAGTGTAGGTAAATTCTAAAAGTCATTTTTTATTTCTTTGATATTTGTATTTAATAAATAAAACATAGATATAAGTTTAAGAATTTGTAAAAATTAAAATTTAAAATTTTCTTCATTTAAAGAAATTTACACCTATTTTATTGTCCATATGTGTATATGTAAAAATATTCATATAAATACAAATATATGTGCAATGTACATTATTAATGCGTATTTTTTCATGTGCAAATATCTGAGTATTTATATAGATGGATACGCTTTAATCGAACAATTGGTATTTAATCAACCGCAATCGTCACATAAAATGCAGTTTAATTAATGAATAATAAAAAGCAAGACCAACAAACAAAATTAAATAAACATATTTCATATTTCATCAATTCTCTAAATGGTCAACATTAGGGTCTTTTGTTTTTGATTCCCGTTTTGGAATTTCTCGGGAAATTTAATTATTTGTAATACATATGTAAGTACAGTGGACGTTCGCTAGTACGAATTATATATTGTCAGGCCCTTTCGTAGTACCGAAAAATTCGTATTATTGAACAACGCATTCTTATGTTCCAATTCAAATAATTAACATAAAATATTTAGATTTTATTAATATATATATATATATATATATATATATAAATATATATATATATATATATATATATATATATATATATATATATATATATATATATATATATATATATATATATATATATATATATATATATATATATATATATATATATATATATATATATATATATATATATATATATATATATATATATATATTATTTTTATAAAAAACTACATAACGAAACAAGATATAATTAATTTGTATTATTTTGAATTCATTTTTTGTACTTAAACAGGCATGAAAGAACATACTAATGTATGTATATACATATAACAAAAAAAAAAAAAAAAAAAATTTACTTATTTAAAAAATCCGTCAATGTTTAACGTTTATTACTTTTTAAACTGATTTCTACAGCCTTTTCATGTTGTTTCAATGTTGTTCTCAACAGCCCATTTAATACATGTGTCAATGCAGTTTATTGCATCCGCATGTTTTACTTTTGTAGAGTTATTGTCAGGAACTAATAAAATATTATCCTCATCGACATTTTCTTCTCTTGGATCATCAAGATTCCATTCAAATAAATCAAGAAAATCAAATTGTGAATTTGGAAAATTTGCATGTAGTAAATTGTGCATTTTGGAAATTGCTCTTATCTCCTCACTGTCACGCACTACTGATAGTGGAATATCATCCTTGTCCTCAAAATTGTCATCGCCCAAAATTTTCTTCCAACATTTCTTTATGGAATCACTGGATACGTTTTCCCAGGCTAAGGCAACCAATGAAACGGCTTCAAATAAAGTGGTTTGTTTGAGGGACGTTTCTAAATTTTCGTTGGAAGATACAATTTTTGACAGGTAATGTAGTTTTAAGAGCCTAATTGCATTCTAGTCCATGGGCTGTATTAGTGGAGTTACATTGGGGGGCATATACATTACCCAAATCTGTCCATCTTTAGTATCATGAACCAGTTCATCTGCCGGTGGATGACTTGGACCGTTGTCTAATATTAGAAGAGCCTTAATTGGCAGTTTTTTTCTTTTAAAAATGTCTCTACCTGTAAATATATTTTGAATCTTTTTAAATCATTAATAACATTAAAAAAATTTACTAAAACTTACTTCTGGAATAAATTTATCAAAAAACCATTTTTTGAACAGAGCTGCATTCATCCAAGCAGATTTAGAGTTTCCGTACTCAACAGGAAGAATTTTGTTCTGAAAAGATCTCGGTTTTTGAACTTTTCCTATTACAAAAAGTTTAATTTTCTTAGTTCCTGCAGCATTAGCACACATTAAAAATGTTATTCTTTCCTTTGACAATTTTCTACCTGGAGAAGATTTTTCTCCACTGTGAACATATGTTTTTTTTGGCAACATTTTCCAGTAGAGATAGCCCATGCTCCATAATGGTATGGCGCAACAAGTTCTTTAGAAGAAGATAATTTCTCACCAGACTCTTTTAACAATCATATTCCATAACGCTTTTTAAATTTTGTTAGCCAACCATCACAGGCACAAAACTAACCATTGTAGAATTTTTTGTGCAGCTCCACAGCTTTGCATTTTAATTGTTCTCCACCGACTGTGATATGGAATTTTCTTTGTGCTAAAAACCACTCGTAAAGTGTATCCTCCATTTTCTTAAATTCACCACTTGTAAGTCTATACCGATTTTTTAACGAACTCATGGAATTATCCAGCAGTTGCGTTTTTTGTTTTATGATTGTACATATTGTGGATTTGGATAATCCATATTTATTTGAAATTTCAAACAACAATGTTTTATTTTCGTGGTCTGCTATAATTTTTAATTTATCTTGCAAAGAAATTGTCTTTTTTTACATCGTTTTACTTGCAACATTTTGACAGTTGAAAACACAAAACACTTTTAAAAATAAAAAAACTTCACAATAACTTCGCTAAACGTGGATGACCACGAAAGAATGAAGTGAAAACATAATAAAAACTTCATTCATACGTAAATAAAACAAAAATTCTTATAACAAACCACCATTCGCACTATCGAATAGAAAAAATGCCTATCTATTCGTACTATAGAAAAAATTTTGCCATTCGTATTATTGGAAATTCGTAATAAAGAGCGTTCGTAATACTGGACGTTCACTGTACTAGCTTTTTCTGAAAAATTTTTTTTTTATTGCTCCGTCGACATAAATGTTGGTTGCATATCTTAATGTCCATGAACATTATGACATTGGAATAAAGTGTCATGTAACAAAATGACAATTTTGAAAGTGTCAATCTGTTTAAGAGAAAAATTACTTTGTTAAATTTTGATTTAGCGTAGCTGGCGTTTGAAATATACCAAAGTTCAAAACCTCTGCGTCCGACCGAAGACCGGTTGTCTAGAAAACCTTTTTAATCCAGACCAGAATCTAAAGATTTTATCCAGAAATTTTGTCATATAATGTACTAATTTTCATACCAGAAAGTGTCATATTGTTTATGTACACTTTTTTTGTGTCATAAATTCCATGGATATTATGACATACTCCATAAATATTAAGTGTAAACATACATAATTCGTTTATTCGATTACACTGTGTGTAATTTTTTAAGTCATGGAAATATAACCATATACGGACACCACTACGTGATAAAACACCAAAAAAAAAAAAAGAAAAAAGACCCGTGGCTCCCAGTTTTGCCCAAAGTCATGCACCTATTATTTATGGGCCCCCAAGAATTGGGGCCACGGTGTAATTTTTGCAAAAAAAGTGATCATTTTATCAGGCTAATATCTTGCAAACCGTTCGGAATTTTGAATAAGGTTACGCTAAGGTAGCCGCAAAAGTGAAAAATTTCTCGAAAATTTTTTAATTTCATTTGTTTTTTCTTTACTTCAACATTGAGATACTACGCTATCTATTACAAAAATATTAAAAATATATTCGTATTATGTTTATAATGTTGATGGCCCTGGACTTGCAAGTCGTACTCTCTTAAGTTGTGGATCCAAATCGTCGTAAAAAATTTTCGGGAAATTTTTCACTTTTTTCATTCTTATGAAGTTTACATGTTCTAGAATGTTGTTTATTGAGATCTTAGGTACATTTTTGTAGTCGATTGTTTCCTTGAATTTTGCTACCTATGAACCTGAACAGGGGAAAAAAGGTAAAAAAAAAATCGAATGAATTGATGATTTTTTATTTTTTTTTATTTTATATGTTCACAATTTTTGTTCTTTGTGACAAGAGCTACAACTTTGCTTCAGAGAGTAAATTAAAATTCCTAACGGTTTGCAAGATATGAGCCTGAGAAAATGATCACTTTTTGTAAAAATGACACCGAGGCCCCAAATATTTGGGGGCCCATATAAAAAAGTACATGACTTTGGGCAAAACTGGGAGACACGGGCCTTTTTTTTGTCTTTTATCACGTAGTTGTGTTCGTATATGGTTATATTTTTTCGTGTTGCACTATGTTATATTAAAAACTTCAATGACCACACATTGATTTACTTAATTATATTCGAAAAACGCAATTTGTTTGGAAATTACTAAGCGAGTTACGTGTAATTTTGTAAAATAATGAGTAATAACCAGGGTTGGGGATTAATGATTACATTTTCAATTAAAGTACTTTACAATAATTGTAATTGAATATTTTCAATTACATTTGAAAGAAAATAATTCAAATGTTGTTCGAAAATTTTAAAGGATTGTTTTGAATATTAAAAAATAAAACAGATCAAAAACATGGAAGTAAAAGTAAAAAATGCAAACTATATGCATATTTACATTGGGGATTATATGAGGTTTTTTTATGATATTTTGTTTTGAAGTTGTTTCAAAAACCCTTCTGTATTTACATATTTAAGTTTTGTATTGTGAAATTTTTCAAAAAATGTTTGAAAAAATAAATCAACAAGTTAGAAAAATAAAAAATAAATTTGAAAAAAAAAAAAATCCTCCGAAATTTTAAGCTTTGAGACGAGGAGCAACTTTTCTTACCCCTCTTATTTTTTTAACCTCTTTTACAAACATAAAAGTTGCAGCGATTTTTGCCAGGGAAAATCCCCAATGTAATGTTGTTAAATTAAGTCTTAATAGGGGTCAGATTATATTAATAACATAAATGTTTTGTTGAAATATACAAACAAAATAGTCATTTGTTAGCAGTACTGTAATAAAATTAAAATGTTTTTCGAATGTTCAGTAAAATAGATATCAAATTTTAGATTTTTTGCGACTCTTAAATTAATGTTAAAGTAACAAAATACTGCCGATAAATTTTAATGAAAGTCTATTAATTACAAAAAAAAAAAAAAACCGTGTTAACATTTTTTTTTGCTAAAATCAATTTATTTTTTTAAATGTATATATTGAAGTGGTAATCACTGTATCCCTGCAATTTTTCAATTCCCAAGAATCATTAATGTTCGCAAAATAATAAACCCTAGTGAACATATTTAAAATTTTTCACTTCTAGTGTTTATATTATTCGTGATAATTACGGCTAAAAGCAGCACTGACAACAAACATAATACACACAACAATTATTAAAAAAAAAAAAAATCATTCAAAAATATTAAAATCGGAGGATGGAGGGAAGTTTTAATATATACTTATGGATACATATTGAATTACGCACATAAATCTGTACAGTAGGATCCACAAAAAATACCAGTTTTATGTATGTCACAGTATATCAATGTTTTTTATACGCCTTTTATTTTCCCTTAACTTAATGATTGCAATATGAAAATATAGTAAGAATATTTTTATTTTTAATAATAATGATGATATAAAAGTAAGCAAAGTAGATCATAAGACTAAGTATATCTAAATTTAATCTTTCTTTATATATGTAGATTGATAAGATGTATGTTAAAATTTAATAAAAGCGAATTATAAGCTACATTTAGCTGTGCCGAATATTTTATACCCTTCACCACCATTCCGACTGCATATATGAGAAACAACAACACTGTTAATTATTTATTACAACTGTTGCAAAATGTTGCCAACTAAACTGAAAGGGATTCTGAACAAAATTATATTGAAAAAGTGGGATTCTAAAAAATTTTGTAAAAAAGTGGGATTTTGTTTTTATATCTCAATTTTAAATCTAAATCAGCTGTTCTCGTTAACAGTTAAACCATTTGAGACGTTACAAGTTCAGAACGACTCACCGAAATTTTGGAACAACAAATTAAGTATATTCCTACAAAATCAAACATTAATATATGATCAATTAAAGGTTTATCTTCAAATACAGTGAACTCTCGATAATGTGAAATAATTAATGTCGGGGTAGTTCATATTTTCGAATTTGTTCACATTTTCGATTGTGATTTTTTTTATATATATTACAAAGTTATTCTTTCTATCATTTCTGCAAGGAATGAAAATGCAAAGATTACTAAAAAAACTTTTTGTAATTTATTTGGAACATAAAAAGTTTTTAAAAATCCATTTTATAAAGAGTACATACGTAGTATGTACATAAAAAACAAACAAAATATTACGACAAAAAAATAAATAAAATTTACAATGAAAAAAGATAGGTACATACATATATAATTAAATATGGAAATAATCGGTTATTATTTTTCGACAGCTTCTTTGGCTTTAATGTTGTTTTCAGGCGCTTCAATAAAACAGTCGTCATCATCGTCGGACTCTTCAATTAAATAATTTTCATCAATGGCGTGACGTCCTCACAAGGATTATTGATCCAATCTCTAATGTTTACAGCAGTAAATACTTCCTGAGGACACAATGTTTGTAGAAGATTTGCAGCAGTATTTTCTAAAGATCTAACCTCTGATTGCCACTTTTCTTTTAAAACGCTCAAAGGAACATTAAATTCAGGATCGTCTTCATCATTTACCATATTCAAAATATTTTTCCAACAGTTAGATAAAGTTTCTTTACCAACTCGGTTCCAGGATGCCTCTAGAATAGAAACTCCTTTTTTTAGTGTGATTTTTTTCATCGATTCAAGCAAATCCCCCTCTTTTCCAATAATTGTTGCCAGAAGACTGTTCCTATAATGAAGTTTGGTGATTCTAATTGCATTTTGATCCATTGGCTGGATCAGAGCCGTTACATTTGGTGGCATGAACATAGCTTCTATGGAACCATCCTCGGATTTAAGGTCGGATTCTGGTGGATGGGATGGGGCATTATCTATTAGGAGTAAAGCTTTTACTGGTAATCCTTTCTTCGTTAAAAAATCTGTCACCTTAATGAAAAATAAAACAGTAAGAATCCCAATTGAACTATTTTTACATGTTTACTTACCTCTGGCACAAAACAGTTGTGAAACCATTCTTTAAAAATGGAAGAAGTCATCCAAGCAGACTTTGAATTTCTGTAGTTTACGGGACAGATAAAATTTTTAAAATTGCGAGGATTTTTCGATTTTCCTATTAATAAAAGTTTTATTTTATGAGATCCTGACGCATTTGCACAGCATAAAAATGTTATCCTTTACTTTTCCATTTTTGCACCTGGAGCGCTTTTCTCCAATGACGTTACATATGTCTTTTGTGGGAGAAGTTTCCAATATAGACCAGACTCATCGGCATTATACAACTGATCATTGGATAAACCCAAATCTTCTATCTTTGCTTTCAATTTAATTTTAAAAAGATTTACGAACTGAGATTGCGCAGAAAGTTTTTCACCGCTTATCTGAAGGAGCCGAATTCCGTATCTCTTTTTAAATTTTTGTAACCACCCATCGCTAGCATTGAAGTCATTTCCGTTTCAACATCAACCCACTTACAGGGAGGTTTTTATTCCGCATGCAAATAAACCACTTATAGAGCGATTTTTCCATTTTTGGAAGCTCTGAAGATCGTAATGTTTTGCGTTTTCCGGGTCCATAAAACGTATTGTTCACACATTTTAAAATATTGTCTTTTTTATTTTTTATTGAACATATCGTTGATTTTGCAACTTTATACTTTTTATTTAACACTGTAACACTCGATCCTTTTTTTAAATATTCCAAAATTTCGCATTTTTCATTTAAGGATAAAAACTTTCGACTGTTTTTAGACATTACTAATTTTAAAAATAAATTCACGAACCTACCGCAACAAGTTACATAAAGCGACTAGCATTAAATACCTTTAAAATAATGGCATACTATGGTATTTATTAATTCGGGGACTCCCAACATTAAAAATAAATGCTTCTACAAATTAAAAAATCCCCAAAAATTAAAAAAAAAATGTGTTCACTATTTAGAGCGCCCATATAAAAAACTGAGTGTTCACATTAGTGGATAGTTCATTATATTGGATGTTCACATTACCGCGAGTTCACTGTATTTTCAAACTTAAATTTCTAGTTTGATTGCAAATTTGAAATTCAATAAAAATTTATACTTTCTCAATTGGATTTTAAACAATTCTTAAATCTAAAATTAAATTAATTTTAGTTTAAAATTTCCAGAAGATTTAAAAAACGGTTTAAAAAGTCATTAATATGTATGGATAAGTACATTTTTGGCCAACTACATCTCCAAAAAAGTCGTAGGAAAATAAAAATTAGTGCAAACGATGCGTCTTTATTAAGTTAATTTAATGATAAATAATATGAAAATTGCCTTATCTTGAACAAAAAAATAAAAAACTTCATATTCAGTTCATCAATGCGCAACGTTTTCAAAAAGATATATCAGTTTCATTAATGTGCAGTTTTCGGTGGAAAAAAAACTATTTTTATTGACGCTTAAGTATTGGGATGAATGTAATATAAAATGTAAATAAGGTAATAAAATAATTGTTAGGGTTAAAAAAGCGGGAAAAATATTTTATGCGGGATCGAAGTTTAAGAAGCGGGACGTCTGGTCACGTTATATATAAACCATATAATAATTGATACATTAAAGCTTACAAATGAAATTGTTCTTGAGATATTGTTTTTAGCTGGATTTTTGTGTTAATTTTCTTTAAAGAATTACTAAAGTATATAAATTTTTGCTAAAATTCAAACAAAAAGGCCTTAATTCTGAAGCATCTTGAAATGTATATACTTTTGCCCAAAATATGCTTAAATTGTTTGTTATTTGAGTATCAAACAAATCTTTCCACTTTACGAACGGCATTTTTCTCCATTGTAATTCATATATATCTCTTGAAATACTGTTGTTTACTACTGGTTAAAGTGTTTTCAAAATTGAACTGAAATTGGATTGCCTAAGCGGATTGCAACATTTATTTGGAGAATTTATAGGTCTTGAAAAATATAACATTTGATGGAAATCGTTTTAACATTTGTAGAAGCAAACTTTTTAAATAAAGAAAACAAGTCCTTTTTATTTTTAGAGAAGAAGCTGGAGGTTGCATGTTTATTTCGTTTTCAAAATCGTAACCCAAATCCATTGCATCTAGAGGTAAGAATGATGAATCAAGTTCCATAAATTCAATTATTTTTAATACATCGTCTTCATATTTTAAATCCCCAATTATTGAAGGCTTTAAAATTCTGGCTGCTAGTGAAAGAAGGCTCAAATGTAGTTTGTCATAAATACAACCAGCATCAATTTTGTCACTTTGAAAATCCAAATTAAGTCTATTCATTTCATTTAATATAGGAGACATAAAAAATAGGTAAAATCGTATTTCTTCATTACACATTAACTCGTATATAACTTGGGCAGTTTTCTCGGATTCTGCTATAGCAATAATAGAAAAATGATATTACAGTTCCACCCATTGTTCAAGAACTACCTTTACAGCCAAGCAGTGTAATAACCATCTTGTGGCAGAGATTTGAACTAAATTTTTATACTTTATGGTATCGAATCCAGTGTTAATTAAATCGAATGCACGTTTGTATTTTATTGTTCTCAATGGGCTGTTGCTAAAATAATTATAGTTTTCTCTTACCAAAAACTCTACGTCTGGCGAAAATACTTTTAATGCCTCTGAACAGTATAAATGTAGAGAGTGACTGGTGCATTTCATTAAAATCAAATCATGGTTTTCGTTTTTTAAATATGTATATAAGTTCTTATGTTGACCACATAAATTGTTGTCACCGTCAGTCCCAATGGCTAGCATGTTTTAAATTTTAAGTCCTACCTTTTTTAAATAACTATTTAAACCATCGAATAATTTTTCGGCTGTCGCTTCCTCCACAAAAAAACAATCCTAAAAATTCTATCGTTATTTTAAATTTTTTTTTTTTTTTTTGCTAAAATATCGAACGCAAATGCTCATCCATTTATTCCTAGCGATATCGGTTGACTCGTCTACAATCAGCGAATATTTACCATTACCAACATAACTTATTAAGACAGTAAAACAGGGGCGATAACATACTATATTTTGTTCTATGCAATCTCAATTTATCAAATTCTTTGATAGAAAAGG
Source organism: Protophormia terraenovae (assembly GCA_951394005.1). NCBI lineage: Eukaryota > Metazoa > Arthropoda > Insecta > Diptera > Calliphoridae > Protophormia > Protophormia terraenovae. Next base: position 101,742,217 of record OX596073.1, read on the forward strand.
ATTTCAGCATATTTGTTAAACGATCAACGCAGGATATTGATGCATGCTTTGCTATAAAAATCGCTATTTAAATATCTAAAGTTTTCGATTCTGTTTAAACTGCGGAAACTCCTGGTAAAATTAATAGTAATATTTATTATGAACTTTTTATAATAATAGTTTGCTTAATATGTATTATGCAATTTTTAACGTTAAGACTTGCCAGCATGAACTGATTATTTTAATAGTTGTTGTCATTTAACGAAGACTTGCCAGTCATATATTTTATTTTAAAAAATGTACATGTTACCATAAACAAATTCTTCATATAAGTCATAGTAAAATAATAAAGTACTCGCACATCTACAAAAACAAAAATTGCTTGTATTTTGTTAGTGTAAAACTACTGCCCACAATGTCAGAATGCTTTGAACGGAAAAATGAGAAAACGAAAGAGAGCAAGAGAAAAAAACTCAAAAAATATTTTACATGTGGTTTGCCAATGAAAAAATTGTAAAACAGCTGGTCTTACGAGTATACTTTATTATTATACTATGATATAAGTGAAGAATTATAATATAACAAAATTGTAAATATTTAAAAATTTTATAGATACAAGAACTTAAAAAAATCCCCAAAAAAGTTCAAAAAATCCACAAAGTAGAAAATACATCCCCAAAAAATCCCCTCATCCCCAAACCAAATTTTTTATCCCCGTTTCCAAAAAAAAATCCCCAATTTGGGGATAAATCCCCTAATCTGACAACACTGAGCTAATGAATTATATAATTATCCTTATAGGGGGGATATGTATAATTCCAAAACGAATAATGATACATAAACATGTATTTGTTTTTTTAATCTATTAATAAATGCTGTGATGGCATCAAGAAACGTAAGATTCAGTTTTTTTATTTTATTTTATACAAAAACTATTTTTTGTGAAATTTAATCGCAAATATCTCACGTAGTGTAGACGTAATTATCGGTGACTTTAAACATAATCATCATATATAAGACGAAATTCGCTTCCCTCCATCAAATTTTAAGATTTAATTTTTTAGTCTAATTTTAACGGTCTGTTATAAGTATGTACTAAGCTGTTAGATATTTTTTTAAATATTATAATGAATATTGAAAGAACATGTCACTATAAATAAACAATTTTAAGAAACTCACTGTAACTTTATAAGCACATTCATTCACTCATCCATATTATTCTTAGTGAACACACATTAATTTTTTTATAATTTAATGCACCATAAACGATCGTGCTGCTTATTCGTATACTAGACTATTTTTTTGATGTCATTCTTAAGCTATTTTCAGACTAATCAAATATTTGACCAAAATGACGTAATCACTATATAAAACATTTACTAACTTCTCCATTTTAATGGGAAAATATTTTTTACTTATCATTAATCATAGCTAACATTTTACCGAATCTTTTTTGACGCAGTTTACTCTTACAAAACATTTGCAAGATTAAACAACTCCAAACAATTTTTTTGTAAAACTAGTGATCACGCAAATTTTGTCAAATATTTCATAAATGTGAACATAGCTTTAAGATGGTTTGCATTACCAGACACCTGAATTGTGACAGATACATTTTAAAATTTATGTTGTATAACCAAGTCTGTGTATGTGTATGTTTGCACAATTTGGTGTTCTTCTTGTTGTCATTGCTTTTTTTAAAAAATAGATACTATAAATATTTATAAATTATTGAGGTTAATATCATAGAAAAAACTATCCTTAATTGGAACTTTTAGATGTATTTTTTTTTACATACATGAATAGTTAAGTGTGTAACATTTATTGTCCAAGCATTTAGACAAACGCTATTTATCAACAGTTCTCAAAGGGGGGTCCGAGACCCACAAGGGGTTCATACAAATATTTTAAAGTCGTCGCGAAGACTTAACATACAAATGTAAATATCTGCCGAGATGACAATGATAAATACGGATGTTTGATACTGCAACCGCTACACTACAATTTTATGGCAGACGGGGTGGGCTGTCGAAGTCGGCACTTAACGTCTCTTTCGGCAATCAATACGTCGAGTGGACAAAGTACAGTTTCAGCGGGATGGTCCTACGTGTTACGCAAATAAAACCACAATGGATATTCTGCATTAATTGTGTGTATGGTTATCTCTTACGAAGGATGCGTGAAATGGCCAAAAAGGTCGCACAATTTCACGCCACACAGTGGGGTCAAACGCAAATTTTTTGGTAATAAATCTGTATCTCCAAAACTACTACTCGGATTAAATTGAAATGTATGAAAAAGTTGCAGAGGAGGACTTAAGCTTTCAGAAAAATCATCTTGTGGTCACCCTGTGACAACACAAGATAAGCTACAGGGTGTCAAAATTGACTACCTCGAGTATGTAAAAGTATATAAGATTATTCACCTAAGTTATCTCTTACAGTTAAAAAGATATTTACACTTAAATTTGAAATTTTTGCCTCAACTTTCTTTTGTTTTTCAGGAATAAGTCCGGAGATATATGAGGTAAACATTTTTTAAAAATATTTTGTAATTTGCTATATATTTCAAAATAATATGCTGAAAAAATTTTTGGATTATCTCACTTTGTCTAGACGTGAAAAACATTCAGTCAGCACTAGAGTATTCATTTTACTCGACTTTTTCATTGTTCGAATAATCAAATAACTCGAAAATGCAGTTTTTAAATTACTCGAATAATAGAGTAAATCTTTTAAGTTACTCGAGTTATTCGAGTAAATTATACCTTATAAATTTACTAGTTTTTTCCAATGCTTATTAAAAAAACAAGCATTTTGTGTGGCTTAGTCTGGAAAACCAAAATATAGCTTAAAACAAGAAAAAGTCTTTCCAAAATAATATATAATTAAAATTTGCGTAAATATTTATGAATATTTTTATCTTTTTTGTTTTGATAATGTCGTTGTTTCTCTATATTTAATATATTCATTGATAGTTAAATAGGTCTAAATCAATTCGAAACAAATTTTATATTAAATGGTGCTTTTTGTCATTTTTTAAACGCTGTAAAAAAACTAATGATACCCAATTTAAGGCGATTATCAATACTTTTTGATAAAAATAAAAATTAAGTATGAGTTTTTATCCACTTTGGAATAATTAGCGATTTTGTCTCATAACCTCACTTTTTAATTTGGACACATACTAATCTATGTGCTACACAGAGGTTTTCAGTTATACTCAAAATGTTTGTACAATATTTTTAAGTATCGGAGATCTACTAAAACCAGATTAATTTTGAGCATAAAATGTCTTTAAATGGTTTAGTTATAGCGAAAACATGTCTTAACATCTTTAGTATCAAAACTACTGGAAGAAGGATACAAGCTTCTTAAATAATTTTAAAAAATTATGTCTTAATTTATCATGAGACTTAAATTTTTCTAAATAAAACAAAAACTTAGGAAATCATGATCAGAAAAATTTCTGTGCACCAGGTTTTTGAATGTTTTATAATTCATTATTCAATTATGTTCAATATTTAGAACACATTCAGATGATCATTTAATATTATACAAATATATACGTGTTTTAAGATAATTTACTCTTATTTGCATTATAGTTATCTCCTGATTATGTTTTAGTACAATTTTGTGCAAAAATGTTTCGCAACTCTTAATTTCCAAACAATATCGGTGTAAAAATATAAAAAATTCTATATAAATTATATAAACTTGTATAATAAATTAGTCAAATATACAATTAGTATTTTTCTTCATTTAATGGACAAGTTTATTGTAAATTTAAAATATATAATTGTTTCTCCCAAATGTACGTGGACGTTTAAAATCCTCCAATTTATTTCTTATAAAATATTTAATATAAAAAGGAAAATCAATTTTCTTTATCCTTTCCAAATTCTTAAAATTATAAAAAATTATTTGAGTTTTACATTATAATTTTTTAAAGTGACGTTAATATTTTTGTTAAATTTTTGTAATTGAAAAACGACCTTTAACTAAGGAGTGAGATCGAAAAATTCTTAACATACATAATATTCAATAACTTGGAAACGGTTGACCTTAGAGTTTTCATTATTTTTCTAATCATTTGATAATTTAGCACAGATCACAGAAATATATAATTTTTATGGTTCTAACCACTAATTATAAAATTGTGGACCATTTTTGAAAACCCTTTCTTTGAAGATTTGATAGTTGCTTCAGTCACAAAATCTTCGGTATTTTGGGACACCTTTTTTGTGCTCTTGAATTCACTTTTCACAAGAGCTCAATATCTCTCCACTCTTCTAAGCTATGGACAATTTTGAAAATTTACCTCTCTTGGTACTAAAACTATGTTATTGATTTGGTACCACTCCAGAGCTTTCTTACCGTAGTGACATGATACTAAATGGGTCCAAAAATATGTGGACACGTTGTGCTTTCTTAAGAAAAGAAGAAGTCTTTTTTGCAAATATTCCTTTATGCATATTTTGGTATTTATAGATCCGAATGTATCAAATGACTTTCCTGTTTTGCCGCAACTGCAAAAAGCTTGTCATACCATGAATTTTGTAAGAAATTTTTGCTGCTTTTGGGTCTTAAACTTATCTCCAACATTGCATCGAGCATTAGCAATAACAATTTTTGAGACACAAGCTGCGAAGATTCTGTCAGCACTTAAGTTTCTTCGTCAATTATACAGCTTGAGTATTTTTGTATGAAATTTGGTTTTAAATTCCGAGTCCTATTTTTGGCTTGTAATTTTTTTTTGCAGATGTGTTTGGAGTTCCTTTCAATATGCCTTCAATTTTCTGGCCTTCCCAATATCATGTGGTCCTTTTTTCTTACCGAACTAGGTTTAACATCAATAGTCAAATTCTCCTGATACTGTTTAATAACATTAGAAACGGTTTTACGGACGACATTTAATTCTGTGGCCAATTATTTGTAAGACCTATTTGGATTTTTTGAAATTTTTTAATAACTTGTAGGACGTAAATCTTTTTCGTCATTTATTTTGATGAAAGTAAGGACAAATTAACATGGTTGTTATTAAAAATAATAACTGAAGTATTTTTCCATGATAACTAGATGAAAAAAAATTTTGAATATTGATTCCGAAAAAAGTTATGAGGAAAAATGTGTGTTAAGATTTTTTCGATCTCACTCCTAACTACATTAGAAATAATGGCGAAAGTATTAAATTAATATGCTTTTTTGCAGTTAAAAGAAAAGTTGTTTAAAAAATTTACTTTTTCATGAAATCTGCTCTCCTGTATTCGTTTTTGGCTGGGCGGGAAGCAATTTAGTGTCAAATCTTTCTTAATCTATTTTTTGATAAAAAATTGTTAATTAATTTAAAAAAGCTCGCGTGACATTATTTTTATTAATCGCTAAAAATTTAACCCTTTTCCAAAATTGACCATTTTCGACCAATGCCTGATGTAGGGTGCAAGCCTAAATCAGTTTAAAATTTCTGTATTAGTCATTTATGAAGACTTGTTTTTTGAAATATACAAAGAAAATTTTTTTTTGCTTAACGGAACTTTGAGAAAAAAAGTGAAAGAATTGTACTAAATTTTTGCCAAAAATAGCATTTTTTCATACCAATTTCAGAGTGCTGACTTTGAATATTTTTCACGTCTAGACGCATTGAGATAATCCAAAAATTCTTTCAGCATGTTATTTTGAAATATATAGCAAATTACAAAATATTTTTAAACAAATTTTACCTCATATACCTCCTGACTTATTCCCGAAAAACGAAAGAAAGTCGAGCCAAAAAAATCAAAAATTCAAGTGTAAATATATTTTTAACTGTAAGAGATAACTTGAGTAAGTAAACTTATTTTTTCTTTAACTTGCCAAGCACTTTACAGAAATAGAAAAATCTTTAAAATCGGACTTCATTTGTATAAGTTACGATTTTTTTAATCGTTTACATACTCGAGGTAGTCAGTAGGTAGTCAGTAGCTTAGGAGATACAGATTTATTACCAAAAAATTTGCTTTTGACCCCACTGTGCGCCACTGGATTTAAATTTTTCAATTAGAATAATCTTTATTAGATATATTTTAAATTAGTGGTAAATGTGTTACAAAGTATTTTTAAAAATATTCAATTGGAGAAGCCTTCTTTAATTTTCTTTATAGTTAGACCTATGCCAAAAGTTTTTGCCTATTTTGTCCTAGTCCTTATCTTTAATATAATATTATTATTTCGCTTAATACGATTTAGTTGATATACAGTATTTCGGTTTAGGCTTTAGATTCTAGGGAATATTCTTATATTATTTTATTTAATAAAAATATATATGTATATCATTTGCTGTTTTATAGGTGAACAATTTGCAAAATTGCGACAATGGCATCAAAGTGAAATTGATCAAGCCGATTTATCAAAATGGAAGACTATAACAGCTGCTGATCTAATTTGCCTTAATTCGAATCTGCAACGAGTGCCACTGAATATTTTTCAAGTTTCTTCAAAAACGTAAGTAAATTATGATTTGTGTACATAAAACTTTTATTTATTTAAATTGTTACACTCAGTGAAAAATATTATCGTGAAATGGAAAGAATCAATAACACTGGTCGCAAAAAAAATCCTCCCCCAAAGACGAACTGTTGGACTTGATGCATTTTCGAGCTTAACACGAATCTTTCAGTTTTTTCCCATCAGGTCTAGATTTTTTTTATGGGCGTGTTTAATATTTCGCACATAGTAAGGTCTAGTATATTTCCTCATAACTCAAGAACGGTGTGTACGACTGACAAAGGTGATACACTAAAAGATGCGGACTAAAAATATCTTCGAGTCACCCAAACTTCATTTTTTTATGTGCTCAATAGTTTCGGAGTTATTTTGAAATATTTGTCCGAAAAAAAACTTTTTCATTCAAAATTTTAGATTTTTTTGTTACTAAAATTTTTTTTCATAAATGAAAACATCAAAAATGTTTTAGTTTATCATTTTTATCTTAAAGCTAGTAAAAAAAGCATGCATATTCAAAATTGATGCACAAATCTTGATTTTATTCACAGTTAAGTAAAAATTCTCATGTATATATACAATTGAGTAGAAATACAGCGGTGGGAAAAAAATTTTATTTTTTTATTATTTTTAACAAAAAATAGGTGGACTTAATGGATTTTGACGAGTTAAACAAGAATCTGCATTCACTTTTTTCTATCACGTACTGATTTTTTTTATGGCCATGACTAATATCATAACCTTATTCAGCGGTCACACTATAAAACTCGAGAATTGTTTGTCCAATTTAGACTATAACACAAGAATCGTTAACACGATTTTGCTAAATGATACACCAAAGGATGCATAAAATTGTCTTAATTTCAGATTTATGGATCAAAAATTTCACGATTTTTCAAATTTTTTTGCTACTAATTATCGAATAACTACGGAAATATAAACTGAACAAAAAATTATGTAAATTCAGCTCAAAGATAATTTAAATCTCTATATATTGCAGTTTAATTTAACTTAATTGGACAAACCGTTCTCGAGTTTTACAAGTGTGACTGCCTAAAGGCGGGGTCATAGTGGTCATGCCCATAAAAAAAAAATCAATACGTGATAGGAAAAAAGTGAAAGCTGATTCTTGTTTAGCACGTTAAATTCCATCTAATCCACATATTTTTTTTATTTAAGACAAAAAAATTTAAACATTTTTTTTTTGCCCACTAGGGTATCTCCACTTACCTGTAGATATGCATAGGTATTTTAACTTAACTGTGAATGCAGTCAAGATTTGGGCATCAATTTTGATGATACGGGGCTTTATTTACTCGTAGTTTCACCAGCTTTGAGATAAAGATGATAAACTGAAACATTTTTGATATTTTCACTTTAAAAAGAAATTTTAGTAAAAAAAATCTTCAATTTGGCATAAAAATTTTTTTTTCGGACACTTATTTCGAAATATCTCCTAAATAAAAATTCGATAGTAGAACGACTTAAAGTAAATTTTATTCTGCATAATTTGGTGTATCATTTATATAAATCATACCGTTCTCGAGTTATATAGAAATATACTCGAGTAATCGGCTTATTTAGGGCGCAACATAAAAAAATCTCGACCTGATGGGAAAAAAACTGAAAGCAGATTCGAGTTTAGCACGCAGAAATGCATCTAGTTCACATATTTTTTTTTTCAAAGTGCACGAAAAAAAAATTTTTTTTGTCGACCAGTGTAATTAATGAAAAGTATAAATTCTGTATATTTTTGTAATATTTTTTTATATATAAATTGGTGTATGGAATAAATAATAAGGTAAATAATGCTTTATTTAAGATTTACTTTTAAAATACCTTGATCAAGTTGTGCGATCTTTTTATTTTAATATGATAAAACCGAATCATAATATCACAAAATCAGATCATAATATGATAAAGTTTGATCATTTTATGATAATATATATTATTATTTATAATAATTACAAAAATTTTACTGCAACCATATAATACAATCATAATATGTATGTGAAAAACTATAAAAATTTCTTTAAAAAACTCAGAATGAAATTCTTTAACAAACTATAAAGTGTCTACGAAAAAAGTTGCAAATATATCCTTCTAGAAATGAAGACTAATAATATGTTTTTATATGATCCTGTAAATATTTTGTCTGAATGTTTTCATTTAAGTGAGCTGGAGCATTTTTAAAACACCTCTAAAAATACGTATTTCTTTAAATAGTACCAAAATAGTACCAATTTTTGGTAATACATCGTAATAGTTTCTCTTAAACTATGGTTTTCGATCGAAAACCATACTTTTGGAGGTATTTTAAAAGTGGCTCAGCTCACGTGAACGAAATAATTGAACTGAAATATTTTGGGGATTAGTTTAAAACATATCAATCTTTATTTTTCTTTAATTTTGCCACTATTTTTGTCTCCATATAAACAAACTACTACATACTTATATTAATGAAATTTCTCTTGAGTTAAATAAGTAGCATTCTGTAAACTTTAATTATTCCAGTTACATACTTATCCTAATATAATAAATATATAAATTCTTTATAAATATAAATATATAATAATAATTTCGACGTTTTATTTTATTTTCAGAAATCCAATGGTTGACTGTTCGGAACGTCTAAAAAAACTTATTTAACTTTGATTAAACGAAATATATATATTTTAGAAGAAATTGAAATGTAAATAATGATAATTGATAATAAAACCTTTTTATGAATTATACCCACTAAATATAAAAATGTTGAATTTATAATAATAAAATAAATAAAATTTTACATAAAAAATTGCTTTTTACCATACACGAAAGAGTTACGTTGAAACAAGTAATTGTTTTAGAATTTTAAAAATATACATCTGGGTATATTTTTCAGATATAGGAGTTTGAATTTTATATATGTATTTCAGTTTGACCTTTGAACGAAACAAATTAACTTACAAAATTATAGAGAATTTCAACATATTTTTTTACAATTTTAGAAATTTTATTTTAAAAGTTATAGGGCAAAATCGCAAAAAAGTCAGGGCCAAAAATGAGAAATTTTAAATATCTTTTAAACCATACGAGATAATTTAGCACAATAATCATGTTTTTTCCTTGTCTTGCTTAAGAGAATTCAAAAATGTAAAAAAAAAATATTTTAAATCGGTTCATATTTGTAAAAGTTATAAGCCCCGATATGTTTTTCACCCTCGAGGTGGTCAACTTTGTCCCACTGTAGCTACATACTATATCCGACAATATTCTGAAAGCCTAACTCCTTCTCTATCGATGTTCTAAGTTTCATTTAAATCGGTTCAGTGGTTTCAAAAATCCAGACTTATTACCATTTATTTTGCTTTTGGCCCCATTAATAAAAAAAAAACTTTTCTTTATATATTTCAAAAGATAAGACTTCATAAATGATTAATATAGAAATTTTGAACTGATGTAGGCTTGCATCCTACATCCAGCATTGATAAAAAATTGTCAATTTTAGAAAAAAGTTTCATTTTTATCGATTAACAAAAAAATGACACGCGAGCTTTTTTAAATTTATTGACAACATTTTATCAAAAAATAGATTTAGAACGATTTGACACTAAACTGCTTCCCACCTGGCCAAAAACGAATCCTGGAGTGGAGACTTTCATTACTTATTCGGGAATAAGTAAAGAAAGTCGAGGCAAAAATTCAAAATTCAAGCGTAAATATATTTTAACTGTAAGAGATAACTGAAGTAAGTAAGCTTATTTTTTCTTTATCTTGCCAAGCACTTTACAGAAATATAAAAATCTTTAAAATCAGACTACACTTGAAGAAGTTACGATTTTTTTAAACCTTTACATACTTGAAGTAGTCAACTTTGACAACCTGTAGCTTATCTTGCGTTATCACAGGGTGACTACAAGATAATTTTTCTGAAAGCTTAGGTCCTCCTCTACAACTATACCATACATTTCAACTTGATCCGAGAAGTAGTTTAAGAGATACAGATTTATTACCAAAAATTTAAGTTTGACCACACTGTGCAACGCAACAAAAACTTGTAGAGAAAGAATTAAAGTAAATTAGTTTATGTATTAGTATATTTTATCAAATTTTATATATATATATATATATATATATATATATATCGTTCATATACATATAAAGTATAGTTAACAATTTCTAGTAAAAACTAAATAAATAATACAATTATAAGTAATATATTCTTTATATATTATCAAAAATTTTAATTGTATTTATTAATCTCAACATAAATAAAATCTTAAAAAAATACGTATGTTAGAGAATTTTCTTCAATTTGAATAAAATAAATTATATAATTTCTTAAAATTGATAATGTTTTTAGTTATAATTCATTAAAATTAACTTCTTTTTGGGACGTTAAATTGAATAAAAATGTGTGTTGTTTTACTTACTGACAAATTTTTAAGAGTTTCTGCCAGTTTATCCAAATTTTCGTTAATTTAACAGACTTTTCGTCAATTTTAACGAAATTTTATTCAAATCAACATATTTTACAAAAAAAAAAAAAAAAAAATATTTTTGACAAAAATTTTTTAGTTGATTTGAAGAAAATTTTTTGATTCCAAAAAAAAATTCTATTGATTTGAAGAAAAAATCTGTTTATTTAAATATTTTTTTCCTTAAAATTCATTTAAAACTATTCCTTAAATATACTTAAGAGATTTGGTTCAGTGTAGGACCATATATCTTAAATTTCATGTTTCTAGGTTTAATATTATAAAAAATTCAAAAAGTATCATTAGATGAATAAAAAAAGCTCTAAAAATTCTTCTATTATGGATTCTCATCCACTTAGGACAGTATATTTTTAATTTCATGTTTCTAGGTTCAATATTAGAGAAAATTAAAAAAGTACCATTAGAAGAAGGAAAAAATACAACAAAGTCCCCTCTTATGGATTCTCATTCATTACAAACAAATAAAAAAAAAAAAAACAATCATTGCCGTATTTTTTTATTTCTGAAAATTACTTTTTTTAAAGGCGTAAAATGTGTGAGTGGCATATGATAAGTCCTATCGCTTCATTCTACAACAATATTATAATTATTTTTTAACAAACTTTATTACCCACAGAGAAAATGTATGTTATATTTATAAATTCAATTATATATTTTAAAGAAATACCAAAAACTAATGAGAACCAAAAAAATAAATGCGATTTTAAATAAAACAATGTGTTAGCTTTTTTCTGGCTCTATTTTTTTGGGACATTTAGTGAAATATTTTTATGATATTCTTTGAAAAATACTGCAATTTTGTGAATATTTTTTTAGTAGTAATTTTAAACTATGTTTAAAATATCTACAATATTCTTTCAATCAGTTATACTTTTTCACTAACTGGTTTTTAGTGCTGACATTTTATTAAGATGCTTATTGAATGAATGCCATAAAGTCATCCCAAATAAACCGTTTAATAAATTGTACACAATAACTTACTAATAGAATTGTCGTTAAGATTTGGATCCTAGCTGGATTTTTAGTTTAATTTTGTTTAAAAAATGACTTAAATGTATATATTTTTGCTAAAATTCAAGCATTTTTCTTCTATTTAAGTGCTTTTAAAATGAAAAAATCCCGAGATGCAGTCCCTAGCTGTGGAATGATGAATCAGTCAATCAGTCACGTGACTCTTTTATACACATATATGGGCAATACTTCAAACTCGTTTACTTTTAGGGTTAAAGAAATTTCGAAAAATGTTTAATGGTAAATTAATGCTATTTAGTACCAATATTGCTTTGCTCTGGAAGACAGATCTGTGAAAGACTTATACCAAGTAAAAAATTATTGCATTTATGTTCTCTACGATAATGTATTTTAAATACAAATTAAAAATATAGTGGTATGTTAAGTATATGTGGATATTAGCAATTTAATAATTATTAAACCTTCTTACAAAATTTGCAAAGTTCAGTTTTTTAAAATAATAATTAGTAATGTATTGTTATTCTTATTCATCCATTTATTGCAAAATTCTTTTTTTAAATAAGTCATAAGACAATTTCATTAATATAAATTTTTTATTTGCACTTAATTAAATCTCTAAAGTTGCATTAAATGCAAAATCATACTTTTTTCGAACGCCATATTGATTTTGATATAGGGTATTAAAGCAGTTACAGATTGATATATATCATCGCCAATTTTAATTAGTGCCTTAGGTGTGCCTCGATGATCAATATTAAATTAAAAACATCGCGTTCTTAGCTCATGATTAACCGTTGATGAATATTTTTAGTGAAATCATATTTTTTGCGTAAGTAAAACTTGCCACAAGAACTTATTTCAGATTAAAATTGACATATAACGCCAAAATCCGCTATAAAAAAAATATGCAAAATTTTTGATTTTTTTAAAATAACTATACATGTTTAGCAAATTAATATTTTAAAATTCCACAATGATTTTAAAATGTAATTTGGAAACACGCGATACTCTAGATTCACTGAAATAACTTTGCAAGTGTGACTAGCGAAAAAGGCATCTTTTGGAGCCATTCACGTTTTTCTCTCCAAGTTTGGCTACCTTCTACAGCATTTCTGTTGAGGAATACAATTGTATTCTAGCACATCAATTTGGTTTTAGAGAAAAACATAGCATCATAGAACAAACTCACAGACTTATAAATGTTATATCTAAGGCATTTGAAGAAAGAAAATATTGTTCTGCTCTCTTCATTGCAAGATCATATACTCTTTCTAGAAAAATTGTTGAAGCAATGGAGAATAAAAGTGAATGAACAGAAATGTATACATATTACATTCACATTGTGGAGAGATTCGTGCCCCCCAATCTTGATAAATAATTAGATTGTACCCCAACAAACGGAAGTAAAATATCTTGGTATGCATCTAGATTAGGCAAAAGCGCCCATAGCCAGTGTTTCCAGAAACATTTCTCATGTCCCCAAAACCGAAGCTCAAAATCCGCAAAAATTCCCATTTTCAATACCAAACAAACCTTATATAAGATAAATATTTGTGCCAAATTTCGTCCCCTTACGTTGTCCCGTTCGAGCCATATCCTGTTTTCAACAGACGGACGGACATGGCTAGATCGACTCAGAATCTAACCAGGACCCAGAATATATACTTTGTGGGGTCTTAAATGATTCCTTCGATATGTTACACATGGAATGACAAAATCAATATACCCCCCATCATTTTGATGGTGGGTATAAAAATCTTCATAAAAGCAATTTTATCGAAAATTTCGTATAAAAGAAAATGTATTACATTTTTCTATACATAGAAACCTGAAACCCATGAATGAAATCTTAAAGTTATGAAATGAGTTGAAACAGTCCATCATAAATAATAACTTCAGTATTTTTTATTTGATTTTCGAAGAAATTAATTAAAAATGGTTTATTAATTATGTGGAAAAATCAACGAAATTTACATTCTAAAACCGAATGAAGCAAAAAACTAAAAATTTTTGTTTGGTGTAAACTGCATACAAATAAGAAAAATAATTTAATATTTTCTATACATAGAAATCGATCCAATATTTTCACTAAAAAATAATTCCACTTTTTCTATAAATTGAAAATTTATTTTTTATAAATAGGGTATTTAACGAAACAATTTTACAAAATTTAAATTAAAATTTATAGAAAATTGTCTATAAATTGAATAAATGCATTATTTAATAAAGAATTCCCATATTTTACGAAAATTCCCAAATCCCTCCCCACAAAATTCTGTCCCCAATTGAAAGTTTAAATCCCCACGTCTGGCAGCACTGCTCATAGCACTCAGGAACCGAGTGTTTTCGGCATTTTTGCATACACAACACGAATATTAACGAAGATAAACAATTGAGTATGAATATAAAACAAAAAATCATTTAGTTGTGTTCTAGCTTTCAACAAAGCAATATCATGTCGCATGGTTAAGCAAAAACAAATCACATAACAAAGAGCGCAAGAAAAAATTATTATTTTTTTGTGTACTAGATATAACAAACACATTCGCAACAAAGAGCGTAAACAAATAAAATACACAAACACATTCAAATTTGTATGTCCCTCTTTTTGCCTTTCGTTGATCTAGATCGACGTTTTACGTGGAAATCATATATAGATACAAAATTAACCCAAATGAAGTTGAAATCACTTCAGATTAACTGGCTAATCGGTAGAAATTCTAAATTAAGTCTAGACTGCAAACTGTTGATCTATAACTCAATTATAAAGCTAATATGGTGCTATGGTATCCAACTATGGGGCACGGCCTCAGCTTCAAATGTTGAAAAAATTCAAGGATTCCAAAATAAAATACTACGAATGATAACCGCAGCACCCTGGTATGTAAAAAATTATAATATTCGCAAGGACCTCAATGTTCCTATTGTCAAAGATGAAATAAGAAAACACGCAGAATCGTATTTGAGGAAGCTTGAAGAACACCCTAACCCACTTGCTCGAAACATAATAAGAAGCGAAGACTACAACCGTTTGAGAAACTCCGCCTAAGCTAAACTCTTTGATTACATATAGTTTTTCGTCCGAAAGTGCTTGGACTTAATATAAATTAAGATTTAGAGTTAAGATTTGAATACTTGTTCACTTAATTTTGTGATGATTCAATAAATAAATTTAGATGAAAAAAAGTCTGTTGAGGCCACAGTAAAGATATACATTTATGCCAAATGATGCATAATTACAAGACCTATTTTGAATTTTGCAATACCCGAAACGGCGTAAAAAAACTGAAAAATTTAAAAAAATTTGTTGCGTTACTCCACCAAGAGTTAACATAATTTCATCAAGTTATTTAAAAAAATCAGAATAGAATAAGATATTTTAGGTTAAAGGTCGGTTTCATTAAGGTAAAAAAGTGAATTGCACATATATAGATTAAAACAAGTAAGAAATATTTATAGTTGGTCTATATGTAATCCTACATCATTATGTATGTTCATCAAAATTTAGGGAGTTTTCTTATATGGGACCTGTGGCCAATTTATATTATGTTATTTATGTACTTCTAGGAGATTCTCGGAATTGGGCCTTATATCTTATCTTTTAAAAAAATAAATAAATATAGTAAATAAATATGTTTCAACGAAACCGAAATGAGTAAGACACAACGAATGCTGATGAAGTGTGTAGCTGCACAGAAAATACATATTCATTCTGGTCGTGTCTAGTTATAGTCCACAAACTCTGCCTTGGTACCGCCAAACAGAGACAACAAGGCAATTTACGATTACAAAAAAAACTTCCATTTCACAAGAATGTGACAGCTTTTTTGCCAAAAAAGAGGGGAGAATCGATTTTTTCAAACATTAAGTTCAAATGTATTATCGATTCCGTAAATATGTTTTCAAAATTTTTTCTGTACACGTGAAATTTGGATCCGTTATAAGGAAAAAACGTCTCCAAGGAATGTTTGCTAAAGTTCGTTGAATTATTCTCAAATTTGAGACCTGCTTTTAAACAGTAAGATTCATCGTGAAAGTGCCTATTATAACTTTATTGACCTTTCAGTAGTCGTATATGTGATTGTATGTGAAAAAAAGTGACACCATGTAGTCGTTGCGGTGGCAAAAGACTTCCTCCTAGTATAAGCCCATGTGAAAGTGAATAATCACGTAGCTAATAAAGTGACTAGTGGTACAGCCACCATATTAAGGGCATTTAAAAATTTATAAATAAATATAACCCTAAAATTGCTGTATTTTTCATTTCTAAATTTGTAGGATAATTAAGCTTTCTCTTTACATACATACATACATACATACATACATACATACATACATACATACATACATACATACATACATACATACATACATACATACATACATACATACATACATACATACATACATACATACATACATACATACATACATACATACATACATACATACATACATACATACATACATACATACATACATACTTACTTACTTACATACAATACATTTGTGCCAAGTTAAATCAAAATTAAAAAAAAAACTTAATTGCTTTTTATAATAAAAAAAGAACAAATTAAAACATGCAAATTTTAATTATTTTAAAGGTTGCACCAACAAGAAACACAAAAAATAACATAAAATTATTGCATTATACGAATACTTGAGAGAATTTACATAATTTAAATAAATATTTCATAATATAAAAGATATTAAATAAATACATATTGCACATGCATGTATGAAACTTATACAAAAGTATACAATTTTATATATTTTTTTTTTTTTAAGTTGTCATCTAAAATTATAAAACATTATTATAAGTACATAATATAATTAAGCAAAACATAAAATAAAATAAGTGTAAATAAAACTGAAGTAAATGATTACTCTCTTCATAACTCTCTAACACTTAAAAAATACATTTTAAAATAAAGCAAATTGTAATTTTTATTTTGAACATCGACAAGACTTTGTTTTACATTTATATATACATACAGTATGTCAAGAAAATGTTTTTACATTAAAAGAAAACAAGATTTTTTCAAAGTTTGGCTTAAAAAAAGTATATAATTTTTAGATAGTGTAATATTTTATAATACGAATTTGTTAATTAATGTATAACTCAAAAAAACATAACATTTAATGATTTAAACTATTAAAAATAGTATTAAAACTAAAAAAACACAAAAATTATAGTGTAAAGAAAGTCTTTTTACATTTATAAAACTATTAAAGATTCACAAAATTTCGGAATTTTAAGTTTAATATGGTAACAGTTGGTATGTATAACTGCTTGTGAAACCTTTTCGAACAAATAAATTTATTAATGAATGTCATAGTCAACTGGAATTTTGTATATTTCACCAATAGTGCGATTTTTAGTTCATTATGGTCCTGTAATACCTCTTAGCCACTTTCACATTAAGGAAAAAAAAAAAAATAAATAAAAAATTATGTGGAATTAAAGTGTGAACTCAGTGTTGGTATATTCAACACTTTTTGCAAATAAACAATTCCGCATTATCAGTTTTTGCTCATATGTGCTTGGAGAAATTTTTAATCATGACTTGATTTTTGACTTTTTGTCCTTCATAAACTCATATTTATTACCTCTTTTTATTAAACGAGCTTTCAAAGCTTAGAAATGTTGTTGCACATCAATTATATTTCATAAAAATACCTAATTTCTAACTATTTTGAATAAAATACATTTGTATTGATTTGTATTTAACAATATCTCTTAAATACGAAAGTATTTCAAGGTTTTTCAAGATTTCCGGCAAACTCTAACTGAATTCAATTATACTTCAACATATTATTATTATTCCTACACAACATGTAATCCGCCCCATAACTTTTAAAGCTTATAAACATTGTCATAGGGAATGATAATAGTGTTTCAACATTTTGCCACCATAAGAGTGTTTCTTTCTCCGTAGCTTTCAACTTGTATTTGTATTCGATTAGTGTTTTTTATTGTTTCCTGAAAGACAAAATTGACATACACTTCCTATAAACCTTTATTAGGAGCCTTGGTGGATATTTTCCAATTTGCGTTAACTTTTTCTACGTTCCACTCTGACGAATATTATGACTAGATGGATATTAATAGACATAAGCTATTATTTTTGTAGCGATTTAATACGCTTGGAGACAGAATTTGCGGACTACGTGCGGATAATTTTAAGCTGCTACACGCTACGGGGTCAGGTAGGATTCGATCTTGTATAGTAGCAAGCAAGAAACTCAGTATCTTCATTCTTTCTGATTTCAGTGATGAGGATACTGTAGTGGCGGCCTTGGAGACAAGTGCTGGTGCTATTTATATTGTCTCCAGCTATATGGCCCATGACCACAGCGACCTACCACCAAACAATAAGGTTCGCGAGATAACCAAGGCGGCTAAGAGGAACAACATACCGCTCGTAATTGGAGCTGATGCCAACGCCCATCATGCAGTTTGGGGAAGCTCCGACACTAATACAAGGGTGAGTCCTTATACGATTTTATTCTTTGTAGTAGTTTAGATATTCTAAACATTGGTAAGGAACTTTGTAGTAGCTAATAGAAGGGAAGTTCTCGATATAACGCTAGTTAGTACTAGGCACTCTCATATGATTAGGGACTGGAGAGTCTCCAATGACTGTTCATTCTCTGATCACTTATATATTGATTTCAACATTGAAGTCGGTTTACACAGGGTTAAACCCTTTCAGAATAGGAGGAAGACAAACTGGACTGAACAACACAGCATTCTGTCCCAGCTCCTCCCTAATCCCCCAACCATCAATGGTTGCGAGGATATAGAGTCCTGTGTTAAAACGCTGACAAATGCTTTTGATACAGCGACTTCCGTTGCGTGCAGACCTAAGATCTGTAAGGGTAGGAGTAAACCACACTGGTGGAACTCCGAGATTGGCGAAACTCGTAAAGAATGTCGCCGTTTATTTAATGAGGCAAAAAGGCTAGGTAACTGGTCTACCTATAAGTCCTCAGTAAATAAGTTTAAGAACCAGATAAGAAATGCGAAACGCAAATCCTGGAGGGCTTTCTGTAGCGGCGTGGAAGGTCACTCCGAGACTAGTCGTCTTCGTAAAATTCTGGCATCATCACCTGCTGTCCCAAGTTTCATTCAGAAACCCTGTGGCAGTTGGACAACTAGCGGCCAAGAGTCCTTGGATGTCTTGATGGATGCGCATTTTCCTGGCAGTCTCTCCTTTACGGAGAATTCTGCGACACCTTCGGCAGCCCCACATTCCGTTTCCTATAAGGGATAGTGAACTGAGATGGGCTCTGAAAAGTTTTGCCCCATTTAAATCTCCGGGCCCAGATGGCATTATACCTGCTGATTTGCAATATAATGCGGATATAATAGTCCCGTGGCTAATTCAGATATACTCAGCATGTCTATCGTGCTCTTATATCCCTGAGTCATGGACTAGATGCACAGTGGTCTTCATTCCTAAAGGGGGGAGGACCTCTCACACGGGACCGAAAGACTTCAGACCTATCAGTCTGTCGTCCTTCCTCCTGAAAACATTGGAAAGGTTGATTGATCTTCATCTACGTAATGCAATCAACCCTAACCTATTATCAGCGTCTCAACATGCCTATATGAAAGGTAGGTCTGTCGAGACTGCATTACACTCGCTTGTAGGGCATATAGAACATGCTCTTGAGCATAAGGAGTTTGCATTATTTGCCTTCCTCGACATAGAGGGAGCTTTTAATAATGTGACACCGGAGGCTATTAAATTGTCTCTTGAAAGACTGAATATCAATCAGTCGCTAATCAGCCTCATATGGAGACTTTTAACCAACAGGGTTATAATATCCAGTATGGGAGCATCTACCATATATAGGGTAGCTAAACTCCGCAAGGAGGGGTTTTATCTCCTCTTCTTTGGAATATCGCCGTAAACCAACTACTCAGGGAACTAGATTCTCTGAAGTTCAAGACTATCGCTTATGCGGACGATGTTGCGGTGGCTGTATCTGGAAAATATCTGGATACTATGTCACAACGCCTGCAAACTGCTCTGGGCCTACTTAGTGTATGGAGCACAAACAGTGGCCTCAGTGTGAATCCAGGAAAAACGGAACTGGTTCTCTTCTCTAGAAGATACAAGATTCCATCTTTCCCATTACCACGCCTAAATGGTGTTGAATTAAAAGTGCCAGATAGTGCGAAGTATCTAGGAATCATACTAGACTCCAAACTATCCTGGCTCCAGAATACAAGGGCCAGAGCTTCAAAGGCTGTAATTGCCCTATATATGTGTAGGAAAGCCATTGGTAAATCTTGGGGAATAAATCCTAAGAATGCAAAATGGCTTTTCGACATGGTGATTAAGCCCATACTTATGTATGGAGCGTTAGTATGGTGGAAGGCTATGGAGAAATCCACCTTTGTCGGAATCTTTGAGAGGATTCTGCGTAGTTCGGCGTTGCTCATTACGGGCGCGCTACGTACAACTCCATCCAAGGCCCTGTTCGTTCTAATGAACTGGCTACCGGTGGACCTTATGGCCAAACAGATCGCCATCATGTCAACGACTAGGCTCGGTACTATAGGTGCGTGGACCAGTAAAGGATACGGCCATGCTACCATTTTAGGTTTACTTGATGACATCCCCAGCAATATTGACTATTGCACCCCTATACCCTTTCTTGACAGAGGATTCTCGGTGTCGACTTCGGCTGATCCTGTACTAAGAGACAGCTCTGTGGAGGTTTGCACTGATGGATCCAAATCTGTTGATGGGGTTGGGGGGTGTCTTTATTCCCGAATATAGGAAAAGTATTTCCTTTAGATTGCCGGATCACTGCAGCATTCTTCAGGCAGAGATTTCGGCCATAAAAAGAGCGGTAAACTGGTTGATGTACTATAAGGTATTCGGTGTGGATATCCAAATCTGTACGGACAGTCAGGCTGCGATTAAATCGCTCTAGGTTGTCTTTTCGACATCCAGGCTGGTACATGAATGCCGGACATCTCTAAACGAGATGGCGAGACATTCAAACCTGGAGCTAGTCTGGGTTAGGGGTCACTCAAATATTACTGCGGACCAACTGGCCAAAATTGGTCCGCTTCTTCGACATGAAGAAGTAGATCAATTGGTCGGCGTCCCGCTCTCCTCTTGCAGATCCATAATACTGCGAAATCTATCGAGGATTGCACAAGACAGGTGGTCGAACCTGACAACATGCTCAACCTCGAGACAAATATGGCCCCATTATGATGGACTTCGGTCAAGTCTCATCTTGGGACTACCAAGACATCGGTTACGTATTCTAATATCCGTTGTCACAGGGCACTGGACTGCTGGTGCGCATGCTAGGAGAATAGGGCTCCCTTTTAATGACTTCTGTCGAAGTTGCTTTGATGAGGAAGAGGAGGAGACAGTGGAACACTTCCTATGTCACTGTCCGACCCTCAATGGAATAAGGACCGCCAAGTTCGGTAGTCCGAATATGCATGTATTGTCGGAACTCTCGGATATTGACATCAGAGCGATCAATTCCTTCATACATGCGTCAGGTTGGTTCGATTTGAACGTAGTTTCGGACATGTGAGATAATATCACATGATCCCTTAGGGTATCACAACGGGATCAAATTGGACCCACGTGAGCTGTCTTGTAACTGTTCTGACAGCTGCCCAATTAACCTAACCTAACCTAATACGCTACACAGTGGGGCCAAAAGCAAAATAAATGGTAATAAGTCTGGAACTTTGAAACCACTGAACCGATGGAGGAGTTAGGCTTTCAGAATATTGTTGAACAGAGTCTGTAGGCCAAAGTTGACCTCCTCGAGAGTGAAAAACATATCGGGGCTTATAACTTTTACAAATATTAACCGATTTTAAATATTTTTAAATCAATTCTCCTAAGCAAGACAAGGAAAAAACATGCTTATTGTGCTAAATTATCTCGTATGGTTTAAAAGATATTTAACTTCAAAAAATAAATTTCTCATTAGAAATATACAAAAAAAAATTAACAATAAAAATTTGCAATGTTATAGAACATATCCGAATATTGCAAAATAAAGTTAAAATTATCATATTTTGTTCATTGTAAAAACATTTTATTAACATACTGTACATTAGGATGGCCCTCTTTTTTTTTGAGGAAAAAAGTTCAACACCTTTCTCCGTCTAACCTCTTAGAAATTTGCAAATATCCTAAAAACTGAGAAAAAAGTACAAAGTGTTAGACAAAATAAAACAATTAAAAAAGATATAGTCGGTCAGGCCCGACCATATGATACCCTACACCATTATGTATGTATAAGAAAATTCGGAGAGGGGTCTTATATGAGACCTGTGGCCAATTACGGATTGATACTTTTACTTAGTGTAAAAATAAACTATTCTAATACAGAATATATTGTTGATACTAACATTTATATGAATTTATGTACTTTGAGGTGATTTCTGGAATTGGGCCTATATGGGAGCTATGGTAAATTGTTAACGAATTCTCATTAAACTTGACACTTTGATATTTTATTATATACAATTTATTTCAGACGAATATTAACTTAATACTAACATTTGTATGAGATTTATGCACGATAAAGTGATTTTCGAAAGAGGGGTTTATATGGGGGCTATGAAATTTGGCACACAGATTTACACTTTTTTACAAAACGTCATTAAAATATTGCTATAATTAAGACATTTATGATCATTAAAGAATTTTTTCGGGAAGACATTTGTATGGAGCCTAGGAGAAATAATGGGCCGATTTTAACCAATTTCAATAGGGTTCGTCTTTGGTCTATATAAGGCCTATTGCTCCAAATTTCATTAAATTATCTTTGAAATTAAGATCTGTAGTTTGATTACAAGGGAAAGATGATATCAATATTTGAATGTTTACATTTTGTTTTATTGATCAATAAAAAAATAAATTTTTAAAATTTTAAGATTTTTTTTTTTTTATGAGAATTTTAAGTCATCTATCTTTTTATTTAGTTTTGCAAATTTTAAAATTCAAAACCGTTTATTTTTAAACTCAATAAAGATATCTAATTCAAATTTATTTTATTAGAAAGACAATTTTGTTCTTAAATTAATTACAAAAATATGTAATAAAATCTAACGAAAACGTTGGGTTATATATGGAAAAAAATTGATCGAAATATTGTAAAATTGAGATAGTTGAAATTGCATTGAAATTAAAATGCATATAACTCGACAACTATAGGAGATAAATAGGACATGCTTTTGGCTAGTAGTTAAAAATGGCAGAGGAATTATACTTTAATGCTGCACAGAAAAAAATATTTCAAATATTTTTTTAATAAAATTATTAATTAAATTTATATTGGAATTTAATTATATGATTTATTAATATAATTAATTTTCTAATTGGTTTTCACTTTTGTTTTTTAATAAATTGACATCTGTTAGTAAAATATAAGGAAAAATTAAATATTTGTCTATAAAAGTACAGAAATAAAATAAATTTAAGTAAATTTTCAAAAATGTTCAGCTCATTACATCTATTTAAGGAAAAGAAGTAATAATAATATCAATTATTCTAGTTATTAATATTATCATTTTGATGATTGGAGCAAAATCAATTAAAAATTAATTAATATTACAAATTTCGTAATTGAAGTCCATTTTTACTTTTTTCTGTGTGTATATCCAACCTTTTAACCAGTCTATTAAAAGCTCTATTTCCAAAACTGTTTGAATATGCCCCACTGTATAATGTTTAATATAGCAATAAAAAATAAAAATCTGCATTTAAGGTGGTTTTTTTTAGACACTGGAAGCTAAATTAGACTTAAAAAAAGGTCAGAAAAGGCTAAATGTTACAAAAAATAAAGCCTGAAAAGAACTAATATATTGTTTTTTTTTTTACGTATTTATTCTCATTGGATTTTCGTATTTCTTAAATATATTTTAGTGAATTTGTAAATATAACATAAATAATTTCTATGGGTAATATATTTTGTTAAAAAATAATTATAATATTTTTGTAGAATGAAGCGCCGCCGGCGAAAATTTTTGTTAAATATAAATAATTTAGATTTTTTTATACGAATTAATACACAAAAATGCTTAGATTGATGATTCTGTAAAAATGAAATGAGTAAATTTTTAGCCTTTTTAAGACTATGTTAAGAATAAAAAAGGCTAGAAAAAAAGCTAGAAGTTAAAACGAAAATTTTGAGGCTATAAGCAAAATAAAAAGGCTAAACTGGAAACACTGGTAACAAGAGATTGTTAAAAACCCAAGTCGGTTGTCAAAAACCTCATGCAACAACAAAATACATGTAATCAAATGCATTTTGATGTTTATAAAAGAAAATAAAAACACATTTTTTTACAAAACAAAATTTGTACAATTGTCAATTGAGAGTTTCGTCTCTTTATGTTACTCTTTGTCTGTAATATTGTAAATTCAATTTAACAAATATAACAAAACTATTTGGAAAAACCAAAAATTCAAATATTTGAAGACAAACACACTAAAATACTTGAAGTTTCATTTTAACAGTTTGCTTTAAGAAACCTTTTATTTTAAAAAATTCAACAAAAGTTTCTGAAATTTGATTTTTTTCCAATATTTAAAAAAATGGTTAACTTTGGCAGTATAGAAAGCAACGCATCCTAGACGAATTTTTATTGCATTGATAATTAATTTTGTCTATTTTTATTTGATACCCATTTTATTACGAAAAGTAAAATTTTCAAAATTCAATTAATCGCCACTTTTGACACATTTTACTATAATTTCAATGATTTTTTTTTATCAAATTAATTGCATTCATTTTAGCTTTATAATAATTTTGTACACAGCTTCTTTTTTTCGCTAAATAGTCCTAATAGAGTCATTCCATTTAAAACCAACCAGCTGATTTTCTCACCACTTCCGAATTTGATAATATATTCTTGGTACAATTATTATTCTTGTCAAAACTAAGACTAATTCAAAATTTCAGATAATTTCATCAAGTGGTTCGCGAAATATCGCGGTTTGAAAGTGTAAAACAACTCAAAATATGTACAAAGTTGTATACACAAAATTACAAATATCTTTCGAAGTATTTATTGTACAGTTATGGAAAAAATTATATGGTACACATTTTTTATATATGTTATTTGTTTAATATGGCAACCTTCCTCCTTTTGATACTATTTATTGCAACGCTTCTTGAGTTCCCTACGAAATGACTTCAAATTCTCTTATAAGAGCAGCATGGTTTTACCGTTATTTACCATAATTCTTTTTCATAACGTAGCTTTCATGTGAAATAAATAAATAAAAATATGGTATAAGCAGAAGATTTAATAAAAATTATCTTTTAAATAACAACTAAATTAAAATTTTAAGTAAAATGGAGGAATTACTGTAAGATTAAGTCGTGATAAATATAAATATGTATATTGTTTAATATACAATATCAAATTGTAGACCGAAATGCCGCGTGGAAGTCAATTGTCATTGGTAGAGCAAACAAAGATACAGTTATTGCGTAAATCTGGACACACAATAAGAGGAATAGCCATTAAACTTAAGAGATCTAAGACAACAATTCATAATTATTTATTAGATCCAGATACATATGGAAATGCATAGAGATCTGGCCGGAAACCACAAGTAACCGATAGCGATTAACGGCTAGTTAAACCCTTGGCAGTCACAAATAACTTCAGATGTGGCCAAATAAACTCAGAACTTGGTTTAAATGTAACGAGAAGACGTATAAATCAAATATTGAATGATGATTTCCACATTACCAAAGAAAAAATGATACCAAAACCAGGCCTTACTGCTAGGCACAAGACAGCAAGATTAGCATTTGCAGAAAAATATAAATTTTGGGAAGAAGAGTGGCGTAATGTTCTGTTTAGTGATGAAAAAAAGTTTTATCTTGAAGGTCTAGATGATTTCCTAAGATGCTGGAGGCTTCAAGGGCAAAAACAGCGAGTAAGAGTAGCACGAAATTTTAAAGGAGGCTCTCTTATGACTTGGGTAGCATTTGGCTATAGATCACGTTCTCCAATTTGTTTTATATCTCATAAAATGAATGCAGAGAACTTTTTGGAGTTATTAGACAATGTTCTGATTGATGATGCTGAAGAAAATTATGGAAATAATTTTATTTTCCAGCAAGACAACGCTCCTATACACACTGCTAAAAAGACCAAAAAATTTTTGGAAGAAAAAAACATAGATTTTTTGGATTGGCCACCACTAAGTCCCGATTTAAATCCAGTGGAAAACCTTTGGGGAATTCTTAGCCATGAAATTTATAAAAATGGTCGAGTTTATAGTTCTTTAAAAGAGCTTAGAGAAGCTCTAATTGAGAAATGGGCAAAAATTCCCCAAAATGAGTTCCATAAACTAATAAACTCTATGCCACTTCGTATAAATGATGTTATTGTCAATCGAGGAGGACATACCAATTACTAAAATAATATATTTCCCAATTACGTTAAGTTCTTGCAAAAAATTTTTTCATTTTTTCAAATTGTACCATATAAAAATTTCCTATTAAAATTTGTAACTATTAGTTTAAAAGTGCGATATATATAAGCCAAACCGAAACCTTTATCGTGATTCTTTTTATCGTTAGAAATGTAACCTAAAATATATAATCAATAAAAGTTTAATGAATTGCTTCAGTTTATATTCTATAAAAACATTTGTACCATATAATTTTTTCCACAACTGTATAAGATTTATTGAGATCTCATATTAAATGTATCAAAATTACCTTTAATATGACGTACAACATGATTTTTTTCTAAACTTCAAAATGGTCCATATATCGCGATTTTTCATTCGCGGGTAAAAAGTGGTCTTTTTAAAAATTTTTAAAAAATATATGTTAATGATATATACGAAATATTTATCTCAATTTGTGTTTTTTTGTTTGTAATAAAATATAAAAATCGCCAATTTCTTCCAAAAATCATCCGAATGTAATAAAATTCGGCAAGATTATTAATATTGACGCTGGTAACGCAAATGCCGAGTTTAAGATTAATTATCGCGATAGTTCGCGATTTATAATATCCCAAAAATTATGAAAATTGTCGTTTTTAAAAATACGAATATCTTTCTGTTAAAACGTTCATTAAGAAGAATATTTAAAGGTAATGAAATTATATTTAAAATGATACCTGAAACATGTTTTCATGTTGAATTTTATTGGCGGATAATTCGCGAATTAAATTTCGCAGTCGTCTATCTCCAAGAATGGTATTTTAAAATTCGTGAAAAATATATATGTAGAGGATGGAGCCATTTTGAATGTTCTCTGTAAGTATCGTGATGGGACTCTCAATGGCTTCTGAGTTATTATAAAAAATATAAGGCAGTGTAATACAAAAAAAAAAAAAAAAAAAATAATAAATAAATAATAATTAATTAGAAAGAAATTTCAAGCACGAATTTGTTCACATTATTCGATTCGACTTTTTTCAATAACTCATAAACTATTGAGATGGCTCCATCCTCTACATATATATTTTTCACGAGTTTTAAAATACCATTTTTGGAGATACGCTACCGCGAAATTTAATTCGCGAATTATCCGCCAATAAAATTCAACATAAAAACATGTTTTAGGTATCATTTTAAAGGTAATTTCATTACCTTTAAATATTCGTCTTAATGAACGATGTAACGTAAGTATTTTGGAAGATATACGTAATTTAAAAAACGACAATTTTCCTAATTTTTGAGATATTATAAATCGCGAACTATCGCGGTAATTAAACTTAAATTCGGCATTTGCGTTACCAGCGTCAATATTAATAATCTTGCCGAATTTTATTACATTCGGATGATTTTTGGAAGAAATTGGCGATTTTTATATTTTATTTTTCTCATTTTTGAGATATTATAAATCACGAAATATCGTGGTAATCAAACTTAAACTCGGTATTTGCGCTACCGCCGTCAATATTAATATTCTTGCCGAATTTAATTAAATTCGGATGATTTTTGGAAGAAATTGGCGATTTTTATATTTTATTACAAACAAAACAATACAAATTGAGATAAATATTTCGTATGACATTTGTTGTAATAACTTCTAAAATATGGTGAGTCCCAGGATGCCACTTTCCACGGTTATAGAAAACATTTTCATCATTAACATATATTTTTTTAAATTTTTAAAAAGACCACTTTTCGAGATATTTACCAGCGAACGAAAAATCGCGATATATGGACCATTTTGATGTGGAGAATAAAATCATGTTGTACGTCATATTAAAGGTAATTTTGATACCTTTAATATGACATCTCAATAAATCTTATATAATAAATACTTCGAAATAT
Organism: Protophormia terraenovae; assembly: GCA_951394005.1. Taxonomy (NCBI): domain Eukaryota; kingdom Metazoa; phylum Arthropoda; class Insecta; order Diptera; family Calliphoridae; genus Protophormia; species Protophormia terraenovae. The sequence goes on from OX596073.1 coordinate 101,770,447, forward strand.
ATTTGTAATTTTGTGAATACAACTTTGTACATATTTTGAGCTATTTTACACTTTCAAATCGCGATATTTCGCGAACCACTTGATGAAATTGAAAAAAGTTTTGACAAGACTCAATATCTCTATAATTGTTGATCGTATTAAAAAGTAATGTAAGAATATTCATATATAGAAGCAAAATTTCTTATGGCGGGTACTAATCATAGAACCCGCTTTCATGTAATTCTCGCTCTCAACATTTTGCATTGATGAGGGGGATAAGTAATATGGGAAAACAAAATCCACCACCAAAACAGAGAGAGAGATAGATTTTAAATATATGTGTTTGTACATGAGCGTATTCCTTATAAAGAAATGCAAATAAAAACACAAACGCATATATAAGAGTGTACATGTTATAAAGATCTTTATTTCAAACTGAAAGAAATAATATTTGTTTCTTTTATTTTGAAATAAAAAGTGCCAACAGAAATTTTAGTTATTTATTTACTAATGGAAAAGATATGAACGTGAATATTACTGTAGGGCATAGATGGTCACGCACACTAACACAACACATGTAGTTGTGTTAGTAAAATAAAATAAAAAATGCACAAAAAGAAAAAATGGGTGAATTAAATAAAATATGTCATCAAGTTTAATGGTTAAAACATAAATACTAAACAATCGAAAAATAACACAAATAATATTTATTGAAACTTCATTGCTAAATTTAAAAAATAAGGAAATAAATGATGTTATTTTTATATTTAATATAACAAAATATAATGTAAGTAGTAACCTTATATTATTTGGAAGGCTTAATTATAAACAGGTATTGTTAAAATATAATGTACAATTTTTTTTCAGTGCATTTGTGTACTCATCGCTCTCTCAGCGAAGTATAAATTAAAAAGAATAAGAATAAGTGTGAAGCTCTCAGCACAAATGAGCTTGAAGTGGACATCTATGTTTTAGACCCATACTTTCTTTGGGTAATTTTCTTAGATTATGTAAATTTCGATTTTGCGTCTGTCACGTTTATATATATATATATATATATATATATATATATATATATATATGAAGCTCCCTTAATGGACCGCTCCCATAGGCGGAAAATTTTTTAGGTATTGGTTTTCTAATAAAACAATGTACACAATCTGATGTGTTTTATACAAAAGTATTTTAATGAGTAAATTGAAAATAAAAATTTTCATATTGATTTACATTTCAAATACAAAATATTTCATTGAAAACATAAAATCAATTATTTTAAGTAGAATATAAACAAGTACATTTTGTTAATTCAACACGCCTTCTCAAATTGTATTTGTTTTAAATTCTAGACCCGCAGCTTCTCCACATAGATAGTGTTTATTTTTTGGAACGGGCTTTGTAAGGTAATCCGCAGGCATTTCACTCGTTGAAATATATTTAATGTCTACAACTTTCCTCTCTACAGCATCTCTAATAAAGTGGTATTTGTAGTCAATATGTTTTGTTCTTGAGTGATGTGATCCAAATTTAGCCATGTGTTGAGCACTCTGAGAATCACAGTAGATGTCAGTGGGATTAGGCGTCTTGAATCCCAGTTCATTCATTATATATCTTAAATATATAGCTTCTTTGGCAGCCTCACTAAGTGCAACGTACTCAGCCTCTGCACTTGATGTAGCAATTACTTTTTGTTTTTTAGACTCCCAACTAATGGCAGCACCTGCAAGTATATAGCAAAAACCATATTGTGATTTACGATCGTTAATATCTTGAGCCCAGTTGGCGTCTACATATCCTATAACTGGTAAACCTGTCTTTCTGTAGCTTAGTACTGTATTTTTTGTTGAGTTTAAATACTTCACTACTTGTATTGCACAATTCCAATGTTGATTTCTAGGATCTTTTGAAAATTGGGATAACATATTCACACAACAAGCGATATCAGGTCTGCTGTATAATGCAATATGCAATAATGATCCTATAAGTTCTTGATATTTAACTTCTTCTACCTTTTCAGCTTCTCCTGGAATGTTTGGCTCTTTTTCCAGAGTTATTTTTGCTTGTATTGGAATCTTTACCGCTTTGCAACTCTCTAAACCATATTTCTTTACTAAGTTAGTTATATAACCCGGTTGTGAAATAGAAATTTTTCCATTACCATATTCTATAAATAAACCAATGCAATATTTTGGTTTTTGTAAATCTTTAATTTCAAAATGTTTCTTTAATGTATTAAACAAAGTTTCAAAGATGTCATCATCATTGTATGCGATTACAATATCGTCTACATATAACGCTATAATTATAAGTTTTAAATTTTCACGTTTATAGTAAATGCACTGATCATATTTTGATTGTGTTAATCCATAATTTATTAAAACTTTGTGAATCTTTTTAAACCATTGTCGACCAGCCTGCTTTAACCCATAAATTGCTTTCTTTAGCTTGCAAACTTTATTACGGTTCATGTCATTAATAAATCCGTCAGGTTGGTCCATATAGATTTCTTCGTCAATATCCCCATTTAAAAATGCAGTTGATACATCCATTTGCCTAAGCTTTAAATCATTCTCAACAGCTAATGCATAAATTAATCTAAGAGAACCTTGTCGTACAACCGGAGCATACGTATCCATGTAATCAACACCAAACTGTTGTGAATACCCTTTGGCAACTAATCTTGCTTTACGCTTATCAATTGTTCCATCTGAATGATATTTTGTGGTGAAAACCCATTTACAACCTACAGTTTTTCTTTCAGGTGGCAAGTCTGTTAGATCCCATGTTTCGTTTTTAATAAGGGAATTGTACTCACTTTGCATTGCACTTAACCATTAATTTCTGTTTTCAGATTTTTCTACGTCGTTTAAAGTTTTTGGATTTTGTTCATACGATATTTGGGCACTTTCTTGACCCATAAATTTCCAAGATCTCAAACGAGATTTAATTGAGTTTAATGTGTTGGGTTGCTCATCATTTTGTACACTTTCCTGTTCGATAGAATGTTGTTCTTCCATACTATCTGAATGTTGTTCAACAGAATCTTCAAAAATCTCATCTTCTACTAAGTCAATACTCATAGATTCTTGTTGAGTGTTTTTTGAAGTATCTGGCATGAAATTTATCCTGAACACTATGAAATCATTATCATCTTTAAAGTTTAATGAAGCACTGTCTATTTTTGAAAAGTTTTCTTCCAAAATCTTTACATCTCGGCTCTTAGTAATTTTTTTCTCACCTATTTTCCACAATCTGTAAGCTTTTGATTCATCACAATATCCCACTAAAACATATTCCTCACTCCTAGGCTCCCATTTACCTTTTCCAGGTTTTTTATTTAAAACATACGATTTACTACCAATTTGACGCAAGTGTTTTACTTTAGGTTTTTTTCCTGTCCATATTTCAAAAGGAGTTTTGTTTTTGTTTAATTTTGTGGGACATCTGTTTCGAATATACGAAGCAGTGTATATCAATTCCGCCCATAACATTTCAGGTAGGTTTGCTTCTAACATTAAACACCTTGCCATTTCAACAAGAGTGCGGTTCATGCGTTCCGCAACTCCATTTTGTTGTGGAGTATACTCTACCGACAACTGATGCTTTATGCCATTTGCTTTTAAAAAATCATCTACCTCTTTACTTAACATTTCTTTAGCATTATCAGTTCTTAAAACTTTGATTCGATTACCAGTTTCAAGTTCAGCGGCAATTTTATATTCTTTTAAAGCTTCTATGTATTCAGATTTATTTCGCAGAAATTTAACTGTTACACTTCTAGAAAAGTCATCTACGAATGTTGCAAAATATAACTTTTGAAAAATATCCCTCTGATATGTCATATGTGATGTAGCTCCACTATCTAAATACCAAACTGACTTATGGCTAGCATTCTGTACTACTTCATGAGTGGCTACAAAACCATTAGAACTAACTACGTTTGAGCGATCTTTATTGACGTTCGTCTTACAATTTTTAGCCATGTGTCCTTGTTTGCCACAACGATAACAAGTAATAAATTTAGACATACCTTGTTTATTTCCATTAATATATTTTTTACCATACTTTGCCTTAAATGCTTCATTTCCAGGAACATCAGAAATCTCTTGTAATTCTAAAAGTCTCGACCTTAATGTTTTCATTGTTGGGAATTCATTTGCTGTATTGAATGCTGCTTTTACCTCCTTGTGTTCACTTGATAGACCGTCTAACAAAATTATAACTTGCAATTCTTCCTCAATCTTGCCATTAATTTCTTCCAACTGTGTATAATGTTCATCAAACTCTTCAATATATTTTGATATAGATTGTCCAGTATTCATTTTGTGGTTTAACAGCTTCCTATACAATTCAGCTTTCTGGCGTTTTGATCTTCTTTCATAAGTTTCACATAAGAAATCCCATATTTGCTTCGATGTTTTAAAGTTCCTTACTAACAACAGAATTTTCGGCGATAATGCAATCAAGATATCGGCTCTTGCATCTTGATCTTTTTCAATCCACTGTTCACGCAAACCTGGCTCAGTTGGTATTGGAATTTCGCACTTTACAATCTGCAACAATCTGCTCTTGTGTAACAGAGCTTCCATTTGAGTCTTCCATGTTGTAAAGTTAGACTCATCAAATATTGGTATTTTGCTTGCAAATGTTGTTGATGCCATATTTATGCAGTCAATTTATTAATCACAACGTTTAATCCTCAGAATCTCTCTTCTTGGAGTCCTGGGCCCATAACCTATTGGTTTTCTAATAAAACAATGTACACAATCTGATGTGTTTTATACAAAAGTATTTTAATGAGTAAATTGAAAATAAAAATTTTCATATTGATTTATACATTTCAAATACAAAATATTTCATTGAAAACATAAAATCAATTATTTTAAGTAGAATATAAACAAGTACATTTTGTTAATTCAACATTAGGTCCCATGGTTTAGGTGGCATTTTTAGAATAAATTAATCTCCGCTAGGCGGACACCTGTTTTTAAAGAAAACATCTCTCGTAGGCGGACAAAAATCATAAACGGTAAACGAAATGTACCAAATATTATATAATGAAATTCTTCTTATTTTAATTTTTGTTCGTGTTTTCATTCATATTTCATCTTTATTTACATTTTTTGAAGTTAAGTTAACTTAACTTTTTGCTGGTTTTGAGCAAAAACGATTTTTTTTAATTTAACTTTGACTTTTACACTTGATTAAAATTTCTTCATACTAGAAAAGAGAAAATGAATCTCGATCCCTAAAAACAGATGCTGTTCCAGTTATTTATGTCCTGAACACAATGGCGACAGATTCCTATAAATCTTGACAACTTTTTTAAACAAAGGACATAGAAATTCTGCGCAAGAAGCAGGGCGACATTGTTATCAGTCATATAAAAAAAGTAATTGGGCGCAGCTTAAGATCGAGGCCAGGCTACCAACGTCATTTTCCCAAGTTAATCCTGTCTTTTTTAAATGGAGTTACATGTCAATGAAGACTTTGTTGTCAAGCTTGTGATCAACATGCTTTTTATTTTTAAAATTTCGTGGAAAAATCATTAGTAAAAATGCAATGTCTGACCTTTTTTCGCGTACGAAAAATTACTAAATTTAGAAAGTAAATTTAGGAAAATGGAATGTAATGGAATGTAATGGAACTGTAGCCATAAATTATATAAAATTATAATTTATTGCAAATAATTTGCCGCAGAAGCAAAAGAAAAAAGTAATCACAATTTTTAGTTTTTTTTTTATTTAAAATGAATGCAAAAATAGAGAAATCATAAAACACCTTTCAAATAAAATTTTTCTTATATGTTACAAATTTTACGACTGTTTCGTTCATGAAGTTAATGTAACGATTATTTGACTTTTATCAATACTAATGTAATTTTTGGAGATAAGAACATGAAATCTTTTTTATAAATGTAGTTTGGGTCAGTACATTATAAACCTGTAAATAAAACCAACATTTGATGTTTATGTATAAATAAGAATATGTATATTTAAAAGTTAATTCATTACAATCAATCTTGAATGTTGGAATAAAAAGATATAGTACGGAATTATCCCTTGTAAAAAAATAAAAATAAAAATAATTGGCATAATTAGTAGGTGTTTGTTATGCATAATAAAATTTCGGAGGCGCATCAACAAATTTTGAGAGATAAACATTTTATGAACCAAAAAATATTTACTTGTCTTAAAAAATTATCAAAATATTAAAAAGTATTTCTAAGTAATAAACTCTAACAAAATATATTTTCAATCAATATATGGAGAAATAACTTAGATTCTATCCAAATTTTTCACAGAAATTTTTAAAAATCGCGATTTTTAATGAAAAGAAAATTTTTAAAATTTTACTAGGAAACCCTAAAATATGCTGTACTAATACCATCAAACATTGAAAATATCATAAATTTTATTTGAATAACTCAGTAGGTTTTGATATTACGTGTAATTTTTACCAGAATTGTACATAAACTTCTAGTTTGTAAAAAATTTTATATGTTCAACTTTAAACCGCCATAACTTTCGCGCCCCTCACATGATTAACGCGAACTGATTCTACATGCATTCGAGTCACTTTATATGTATACAAAATGATTTTAATGTGCCATTCAAAAAAATTAATATTTTTTTGAAGGGCTAAAATCAAAAATTTTTGATAATTGCCCATATACAGTTAGGGACAAAACTATTTGTACACCCATGCATTTCGTATATCTTCAATAATTTATAAAGAATAAAAAATTATTATATGTAGTTTTAATTCAGGTCCATTTTTATTGAATTATTTGATAAAAAATAAATTAATATATAACACATTGTTAAAAAAAAGTACAATTTAAGTAAAAATCTTTGGGACAAAAGTATTTGTACATCAGTACTTTGTACAATTATTTGTACGTTGGACTCTTGTATGATGATTTTTTTAAATACCGTTATATTTTCTTCGTTAATCGAGTTTTATTTTACAAAATAAGAAGTTGGTTTTAACGTTTTGAATAATAAGCACATCAAAAATAGGAAAGCGAAAAGAGTTGAGTTTGGATATTAAAAATTTAATTATTGATGAACATAAAAAAGGAAAATCTCTCCGGAATATAAGTAATTTAGTAAATTTGCAACATTCCACAGTACAATACATTGTAAGCAAGTATAAAAACAGCGGATCTGTTGAAAATGTGCGTGAAGGTATACGAAATATATGAGGTGTACAAATAGTTTTGTCCCTAACTGTATATCTGTGACAAAAAGGGAAAACTACATAATTCATTTTTACTACTTTTCAGGAGAGCGTTTTTAAGGTTTAAAATTGAAATTAAAGGTTATAGGTATACAATTTTAAATTACTTTCCGCGTAAATATATCCGCGATTCGTATTAAAAATATTTGTTATATTTTTGGAACCGATGTATACACGGGTTATCGAATAATATAGCAATAAAGTAATGGTGTTGTTTTTCCTTTTATAAAATTTATATTTTGTTTAAATAATATCTCAAGTTAAACATTTTTTCAAAAATGAAATTTTAAAATATAACATGAGTTATGTACTTATTCCATTTCCAAAATATTCAAAAAATAAAATTTATGTCTTAAAAAAGAACATATTTGAAATAAGTATGTTAAATTCAATCATGAATTTTAATATAGAAAATATGGAATAAGAGCATATGTTAATTTATAAATTTTTTACATTTCAAAGAAGGAAAATCAACCGAATTATGTTGTTTTTCAGACTATTATCTCCTAAAGTAATGGACAGATTTCTCAAAAAAATTTACACAATATGTAATGGAATACAACAATTCTAAAAATTAAAAAAACGAAAAACAAACCTAACTCAAGTTATGTAGTTTTTCCTTTTGGCCACAGATATATACACCTGCAATATTTATAAAAATAATTCTACTATTTTTTATTTTATGCTTTAATTCGCTTAAGACTACTTAAATAACATATTCTCTAAACTATTTATAAAAAAAAATTTGTAAATTCTTTAAAATACAAATATGTTTGTTTTACCGAACTTACAATACTTTAAAATATTCGATATATTTCGTTTTAAGATAATATTTCTATTCCATAGTTTCGCTTTTATTAAAAATATTGCGATAAGATATTGAAATATATTAATGATTATAACTCGAGCTAAAAAGATAATAGAAATAAATAAATACTGATTCAAATAACACCTTACAAAACAAAAAAAAAAAAAAAAAAAAAAACAAAATACATTTGATAAAATGTTTAACACACTTATGCTGAAGTTAATATTAATAAGAAGGATTTTTTTTCTAAAAAAAATTTTTCATCTCCTTTTTCTATCGTTTGAATAGGAAATTATGTTTTCGTGGAAATTCCACCATAACTAGTACAATAAACAATTTACATAAAATCTATATAGATAAATATTCTTATTTTATTTAAGCTGATTATAGCTCAAACGTAATTTAGAAAATACCAATATTTTTCATAGTTATATTTATCATATCAATTGATAAGTTTGTGTTTTTTCTTTTTTGCATTTTGATAAGAATTCACCTGTTCACGATTCTTTCAGTTTTGTTGCGTTGAAAAAACCTAAAAGAAAATATTGACAACAGTTCGATTTTTGACAGTGACCGCGTAAGAATTAAAAAAAAAAGAGAAAACGTGCATAAATTGTTGTTTTTCGTTGAAAATTGTTAAACATCATTAAATATAATTTGTTGATTAAATTCCATTTAAATAGGTAAACATAATTTTCAGTTATGTATATGTATGAATAAGTGCCTCTATGCAAACGTTGTTCATATTCGAAGACTAAAATAATATTAAAGTTTACTCAAGATAAGCAAAGAGTTTTTAATTATTACTTCATTGTTAAAGAATTTTATAATAATATTTTGTTTTATGGCAAAATGAACTTTTTCAAAAGCTCAAAGTGACAAAAATTAACTTTATCTATGTCTATTTTGTATATGAGAATTATTTGGTAACAATTTATAAATAATAAAAAAAAAAAAAAATAAATAAAAAATTAATGTGATAATACATGTGTGTATGTGTATGTGATATTTAATAAAACTTATTTTGATTTGTATATATAAAAAAATAACTAATTAAAAACTAAATTAAGTATTGAAAATATTATAAAACAATTGGACACCCAAATGGTAAAAAAAAAAATCAATTTATTGCTTAACGTTATAATTTTGCAGAGATTACAATGAAAAACGTAATATGTATTGTCATTTCCTACTAAAAAGCTACTTGTTTGAATAAAATACCTACTTTTAATAATTGCAAAGCTTTAATATAAATAAAAACAAAATGTGTAGCGAAAACCTTATTATACAAATATCGACATACTGAATGTGGGTTTTTTTATATCCACCATCAAAAAAATAGGGGTATACTATGGGCCAAAAACCAAAAATACAGAGTGTCCGTTAAAACTTCAGTTCATACTTTTCTGCTGACATCTCTTAAACAAAAGTTATACGACATTGAAATTTTGTACATATAGTTCAAATATCGAATTAAATTTGAAAACAAGAAATGGGCGCGATACGCCTACTTTACCTTGATTCTAAACAAAGAGAATCAAAATATAAAAACTTACAGCCGTATTCAAAATAAATAATGTATGTTTGCTAACGAGTTACTAACTTTTTCTTATGGAAATTTACATACAAAAAGGTTATTAGCTCGTTGGCAAACTTACATTATTTATTTTGAATACAGCTGTTAAATTCTACAATAATTAAGTTATTCTTCTTATGTAATAAAATTTTAAGAAATAATTTAAAATTAATATTTGTTTTGATTTATGTCAAAAAATTAGATACAAATTGTTTTTTAAAAATTTTATTTGCTATTGAAAATCACTTAAGAGATGTCATGTTAGCGATTTAAGTTAAATATTTTGAGCTTTTTTAGATTTTTAAAATTTTAATGAAACTACCTACTTTCAACTTAATATCATTAGCAAATACATATACATGTATTAACCCTAGAATACTAACGATATTTTTTTATGCTTTAATACTAACGATACTAAAATTTTACGTACACATGGATATTCTTCTAAAACACTTTATTTCTTGTTATTACATCAGTTAAGTGCATTTTTATTATTTATTTTCCTTTAAAAAGGCTTAAAGCGAAAAAATAAATTCAATGAATAAGAATAAAACATTTAAAAACCATCCAAAGATTTTTCGGCGAATATTGCAACATTTACCCTTCCATTTTAAATAACATTTCCATTTTTGTATTAAAATTTATATTATTAATACTAATGATACGTAAATTTTACGTAGTAACTTTTTTATATTTACATTCATAACATGTAAACGTCTAAAAATTTATTATTTTCAACATATATTTAAAAACGTTTCATACACTAAGGTTTCCATACATGAGAGTAATAAGGATTTGAAAAAAATGTATACGTAAAATTTACTTCCATTAGTATTGCAGGGTTACATATATATGTTATTAATATAATATGTTTGTTTCCGTATTTTTGAATAAAGTGCCGTAAAATGAGAAATTAGCTTTTTTTTTCTCACAAAAACGTACAAAAGTACGAGAACACAAAAATCCAAATTGTTTTCCTTAAAAGAAAACATCAAACTAGTTTAATGAAATTGAAAAAAGATTCGGCTGTGCCGAATCTTTGATACCCTTCACCATATTACCATCTTACTATCTTATCGACATCATATTACCATATTACCGACAAATAATAAGATTTTCGCCTTAACGTATGCTTTCATATTTTCACATATATAAATCTAAATTTTTTTCAAACTACGAAAATTTGAATATATAAAAAAAAACAATCATAGCAGGCTTTGCTTTTAAAAAATAAACAACAACAATTCCATATTTATATATTTTTTTATGTGTGTATATACAAACTGGCTGCATATACAAAGAACAACAACACTGTTATTCATTATATTACTTCTGTTGCTAACTAAACTACTTGTCTATACAAAAAACAAAAAACGTCACTAATAGTCATTACAATGCTTAATATACATGTTTGTGTATGTATTTATGTATATTCTTAACAGATATGTTTTAGTTTTTAAAAATAAACAACAACAATTCCATATCTATTTATTTTTGTACAGACTGCATATACAAAGAACAACAACAACACTGTTATTCATTATATTACTACTGTTTCTAACTAAACTACTTGTCTATACAAAAAACAAAAAACGTCACTAATAGTCATTACAATGCTTAATATACATGTTTGTGTGTGTATTTATATTCTTAACAGATTTGTTTTTGGGCCATAACTCTGTTGATTATAAACGAATTTGGTTTATTAAAAAAAAAACGAAATTTTATAAAAACATTTATGACTGATCTATATAAAAATAAAAATCTGTAGCTTGAACAAGGGCTTCAAAAATAAAAAAATCGTTTTCCCCGATATCACAGTTATTATTGAACCGATTTATTTAATTTTTTCAGAACAAAAATTCAGAAAATAATTTCTGAGTCTCCTTTGAAAATTCGAAGTCCCTGGTATATGCAGTGGCTTCAGAAACTGAAAAACCGGTTTCAAAAACCGGTTTTTAAAGCATATCTCCGCCATTTATAAACCGATCCTGCTGATTCAAATAACCGAAATTTTATAAAAATATTTGTGACCGATCTGTATAAAAATAAAAATCTATAGCTTAAACCAGGGCTTTAAAAAATAAAAGATGCGTTTTGTCCGATATCTCAGTTATTATTGAACCGATTTATTTCATTTTTTCAGAACAAAAATTCAGAAAAAAATGTCCGAGACTTCTTTGTAAAAACGAAGTCCCTAGTATATACAGAGGCTTCAGAAACTGGAAAACCGGTTCTAAAAACCGGTTTTCTTAACATATCTCCGCATTGTATGAACCGATCTTGCTGAATTCCAATAGCAAAATTCTCGAAAGCATTTCCGATCGTTTGATATATATATTATATATGTCAGTTATCGGTGGGCTTCATAAACGCCATTTCAACCGACACACGGACGGACGGACGGACATGGTCCTATCGTCATCATTTCTTACAAGGATCCCGAAAATGTAAACTTTTTTGCTCTCCGACGAAAATTGTGGGAATTACAAACGGAATGACAAACTTATATATACCCTTTACACCTGTGGTGAAGGGTATAAAAATTCGTGTGTATTATTTTTGGCATATTTGAATGCTTTTAATTTTGTTAATGAAACTTTCCTGTTAGTAACAAAGCAAATAATTGTATTTTAATTTTATGGAAACACAGCTATACCCAGCAAAAAAAGAACTGAAAAAGTCATGATTTTAAAATTGTGTTGTCATTGGATGGAAGTACTTAGTGGTGAAAAAGAACTGCAGAAGTTATGGTTGTCATTGGTAGGATGTTATTCTTTTATACTTCTTGTTTACTGCTTTTGCAGCACTTCTCTTAAAACTATGTTTATGCAATTTTTTAATAAAAATTCTGTTTTTGCCCTATTAAATAATAATTAAAATGCTTTAAAATTTGTAAAATTTAGATTTTGTTAGAAATTATTACCATTTTCTCCGTTAAAAATTCATTTATTTTCACTTTTTTGGAAGTAATTATTAAGAACTTCCAAAAAAGTTTAAAATATGCACTTTTTTCCACTTTTGAAGTTGTGAAAATGTTCTTTTTTTTGGAAGAACTCCATCGTTTTTTGCTGGGTATAGTTCTGCATATAACATAAAATATATTTCTCACAATAATATATGAGGAAAATCAAAAAATTTCGAAATTGTTTGAAACCTACTTTTAGTGTCTTGTATTGCCAAAGTTTGTTTTAAAATTAAGCCATCAATGTTTGTAGATCTTACAAAATAACTAAGAAATCCTAAATTTTAAATCATTCGCGTAAAATCCCACGGAAATACATGCTTTTAAAACTAAAAAATGTAAAAGAACTGAGTTGAAACTTTCGAAGATTTTTGGATTCATTTTAGTTTTGTGCTGACAATTTACAACTTAAGCCATTAACCAGTCGAAAGACAAGGCTAAGGAAAATCATTTGCTGTATAATAAGTTTCCGGTTTACTATCCTATAAAATTTTCGATTTTTGAAAATTTTAATACAAAAATTTTATGCAATTTCGAAAATTTTTACCAATTTTTAAAATTTTGTTCCGAAGTTTTTCAGTGTTAGATATGATTTTAGATCATCGAAAAATATCTGTAAAGAATCATTTTAATGATTAATATTGATATTATGAATTAAAGAAACGTCATTTATATCGGCTACAGCGGCATTCATCTCTCAACTTATTTTGCTTGCTGACAACTATCGCGAAGTATAAATGATGTTAATATTTATGTCAAATGAAAGCATTTTACTTGCTTAATTTAAATTTATATGGCGTCAAAATATTTTAAGGACTTAAAACTGTATGGATCAAAAAACATGTTTTTAACATCAAAAATCAACCCCACATATTTCGCATTATAGTTCAAATTTTGAAATAATAAAATCAATTTTTGATGTAAAATTTATACTCAAATAAGAAACAATTTGAAGATGATGCTAAAATTGAATTCTAAAAAAATTTAAATCGAGCTTTTATTATTATGAGTAGTAATTATGAGTAGTAATGTTTAAACGACTATATTTTCCAAACTAAAACCGATATTCACCGATTTTTTAGCAAACGATCCCAAGATATGCCTTTTATTACTCATAGATTTACAAAATTTTAAACCAATGTTGTTTTTTTACTATTTATGAAATTGTGCGAAAAATTAAATTAAAAATGTGCTGATAGCACATAGTTCTATGTTTAAGATTTTTTTAAAAGTTTTAAATTCAAACCTCCACAACTTTTGCTTGCATAGATAAAAATTGTTAACATAAACAGATTTTGTATGCATAAATAGTCGTTAATTAACGTGACCAGACATCCCGCTTTTTAAACTTCGAGCCCGCCTAAAATATTTTTCCCGCTTTTTATTAAGAAATCCCGCTTTTCTTACTCTAACAATTACTTATTCGATTTCCTTACCCAATAAACCATATGATAGCGAAAACGATATCATCTTAGGTGCCGATTATAATATCATATCGTATTGCTGAAAACAATATTATTGTGATATCTAAATTTCCAAAATTTTGTTTCTAATAAAATAAAAAATAAAATAAACATTTGGAAAAAACTTCAAAACAAAAATATTAAAATTAAAAAATTTTCAACAACATAAACAAACTGAGAATAAATGGAAATACATAGACGATTAATTCTCATATTTGAATGGTCTGACCAAATTTTTGAGGTACGTAATTGCTAAAATATGTGATTTAGGAATAACCATGCTTGCAAATATTATAATTGATGATATTTGCATAAAATATGTATGAATGTCGTGTATGATGATTGTTTTTTTTTTTTTTTTTTTTTTATATTTAGGATTTTTTTTTATTTCAGCATATTATATTTAGCATAAGGATTTGATTGCAAAAAATATATATTTTTAATACTAAAATCATGCAGAACAAAATTTGGTACAGACGATTTTACTATCGTTATTTTTGGAAATTACGATATCGAAAACCATATCATAATTTTATGGAAAAACGATATCATAAGGAAAGGTACAATTTAGTCCGTAAAAACTATCGTTTTAGATTCGAAAACGATTATCACTAGTGATAATTTTTAGCACCTATATAATATTGTTTCGATATCGCTATAACATCGTTTGGTTTATTGGGTATTTACGTTTTCTATAATATACTTATCAAAATTTAAATGTAACTAAAAATAATTTTTTCCACTGGAAAGTTGATAATTTTTTATAAATCGTTTTTGTTAAATAAAGGTTTTAAATATTTTGTTACGCTGATCATCTCAGTGATGCCAGATAAAATTTAAGAAAAATCCCTCTGTTTAGTTGAAAAATTCCCTTTTTTCCCTTTTTTTGGAAAAAATTTTCCCTCCATTTTTCCCTCCTCCATAAAATCGCTATTTTTCAGGGTTGTGGGATAATCATTACTTTAGGTAATCTATTACATGCACAATTACTAATTAACTTCGAAATGTATAAGTACGGAAATAGAAATCGTATGTTGATTTTTTTTAATAGCATTTCGATAAAATTTAATTTTAAAGGATTTAAGAGTGTAATTATGTAATTGCAATTATTTTCAATTACATTGTAATTGGAAATTTTCAATAAAAATTACTGTAATTGTAATTGAAAAAATATCAATTACAATTAATTGTATTTGTAATTGAAAATGTTACTTGGAAAGTAATTTAATTGAAAATGTAATTATTAACCCCCAATCTAGCTATTTTTAATAAAAACTAAACAAATTTTAATAAAAAATGCACTGAAATTTACATAAATGTACACAAAGAAAACAGATTGTTTACCACAACCGAATTTTTAGCCAATCGAATTTGGATAGTTCTGAGAACTATCTCTCAATTCGATTGAAATAACCGAATGAATATGATATGCATAGCCGTATTGTTAAATGACTATTGTGAATTAATTTAAAAAAACATTTGACATTTTTTTTTTTTTTAATTGTTTTCGTATATATAGAAAATCAAAAGTTACAATATACAAAATAAAAATTAAATAAAAATAAAACACCTATAAAATATAAAACATTGAAGTTTGTTTAATGCTGGGCCGCAAACTTTTACCATTAAATAAATTATCGGACGAATTTATGCCAACCTTTTTTTTAAAGTACTTTGATAGTGTCAGCAACCTGATTCTCCCAAAGATCAAGGAGTAGTTATGTTCGTAACACTATTGGATTACAAGTTTTTCCGAAAAAACGTTCAAGTGCATACTTATGTTGTCATCTTCAAAAGCCTAGAGAGACTCAGCTCTGTTTGCACCAAATAAGTATTGTTAGCAAGAATCACTGAACTTTTTTGAATCCCTTCATTTCATACAACACAAATGCAGATATACAAAAAAAAAAAAGAAAAACTATTGAAGGTTCAATTACCAAATGAAGAATTAATGATACATACCTTTTATTTTGTTAGTCGATCCACGGATATAGAATATAATTATTTAAACATTTGTATTTTAATAATTGTTTTAATAATACAAATTCTTCCCAATTTCTTATTTTATTTATTTATGTATGTATGTCAAAATTGGTTACCATTTTTATCATTTGGGAACAACGAATTTGATGCTCTTTTCAATATAAATGATTTTGTTGATTGCAATAATCAATATATGATACTGAATTCTATATCACTGAATTAAATTCTTTTGTCTCTACTTACTCGCACTAATTAAAATTAATGTAGGTCTACATTGATTATAGGAACTAATACATCAATGATACAAAGAGATATTTCATTCTAATTACGTTTTTACAGTTTTAATTAATTTTAATAATTTTAATTAAATATTGTATTAAGGAGATATATTTTCATAGTTGTAACCATTTCCCAACTAATCTTTTTTCTGTGTGTAGTTTATCTTTGTAATTCAATAAAAAATATACAAAAATATTTTAAACAAAGAACGAGAACACTGAAAATTTCCATTCGATTTCTTTTTTTAAATGAATGTGTATGATAATACTGCATTTTTTGCTTTTTATACCCTTCACCAAAGGTGTAAAGGGTATATATAAGTTTGTCATTCCGTTTGTAATTCCCACAATTTTCGTCGGAGAGCAAAAAAGTTTACATTTTCGGGATCCTTGTAAGAAATGATGACGATAGGACCATGTCCGTCCGTCCGTCCGTCCGTCCGTGTGTCGGTTGAAATGGCGTTTATGAAGCCCACCGATAACTGACATATATAATATATATATCAAACGATCGGAAATGCTTTCGAGAATTTTGCCATTGGAATTCAGCAAGATCGGTTCATACAATGCGGAGATATGTTAAAAAAACCGGTTTTTAGAACCGGTTATCCAGTTTCTGAAGCCTCTAGGGACTTCGTTTTTACAAAGAAGTCTCGGACATTTTTTTCTGAATTTTTGTTCTGAAAAAATGAAATAAATCGGTTCAATAATAACTGAGATATCGGACAAAACGCATTTTTTATTTTTTGAAGCCCTGGTTTAAGCTATAGGTTTTTATATATTTTTTATACAGATCGGACACAAATATTTTTTTAAAATTTCGGTTTTTTGAATCAGCAGGATCGGTTTGTAAATGGCGGAGATATGCTTTAAAAACCGGTTTTTCAGTTTCTGAAGCCTCTGCATATACCAGGGACTTCGAATTTTTAAAGGGGGCTCGGAAATTATTTTCTGAATTTTTGTTCTGAAAAAATGAAATAAATCGGATCAGTAATAACTGAGATATCGGGGAAAACGATTTTTTTATTTTTGAAGCCCTTGTTCAAGCTACAGATTTTTATTTTTATATAGATCAGTCATAAATGTTTTTATAAAATTTTTTTAATAAACCAAATTCGTTCAGAATCAACAGAGTTATGGACCAAAAACAAATCTGTTAAGAATATAAATACACACACAAACATGTATATTAAGCATTGTAATGACTATTAGTGACGTTTTTTGTATAGACAAGTAGTTTAGTTAAAAACAGCAGTCATATAATGAATAACAGTGTTGTTGTTGTTCTTTGTATATGCAGTCTGTACAAAAATAAATAGATATGGAATTGTTGTTGTTTATTTTTTAAAACTAAAACATATCTGTTAAGAATATACATAAATACATACACAAACATGTATATTAAGCATTGTAATGACTATTAGTGACGTTTTTGCCTATAAGACAAGTAGTTTAGTTAGCAACAGAAGTAATATAATGAATAACAGTGTTGTTGTTGTTCTTTGTATATGCAGTCAGTTTGTATATATACACATACAAAAATAAATAAATATGGAATTGTTGTTGTTTATTTTTTAAAAGCAAAGCCTGCTATGATTGTTTTTTTTTTTCATATTCAAATTTTCGTAGTTTGAAAAAAATTTAGATTTAAATATGTGAAAATATGAAAGCATACGTTAAGGCGAAAATTTTATTATTTGTCGGTAATATGGTTATATGATATCGATAAGATAGTAAGATGGTAATATGGTAATATGGTGAAGGGTATCAAAGATTCGGCACAGCCGAATCTTTTTTCAATTTCATTTTATTTAAAATGTTTGTTTTTTTATGTAAATTTATACGTTTTAAAATTCCCTTTATTTTGACAAAAGTTAAAATTCCCTCCCTCTTTCCCTTCGACTAAAATTTGCCTTAAAAATTCCCTCAAAAAGGGAAAATTCCCTCCATCTGACATCACAGGATCATCTTCTCTATTGACTAAACTTAAATGTATGTACTTCGTGTGTATTTTTTGATGACTTCGATGTAGGAAGACCTCCCAATAAAATATAAATAAATTTTTGAAGGAAGAAGTTTTGTTCTTTCAGATAGATTTTTAGATTTTAAAAACTCATTTCGTGAGCACATTTGTGTGGGGACTATTTAAATATTTTTTACCAATTTTATTTACAAAAATGTATCATTTCAATAAGATGTTTTGACATAAACTTTGATCTCAAGGTTAACATGGATATTTTCATATTGTACCTTTAAAAAAACGTATGCTGCCTGTTCCAAATTTTTTATACAACTAACACAAAAGTTACTTATGTACCACCATCTCTGAAAAAGTACAAATATTGAGGTTTTTTTAGTTTTTACTTAATATTTAAAAAACAACGAAAAGTAAGGCCTGCGCACGAAAAATTCGTGCATGCAAATCTGCTTATAGAAACTAAACCAGTGAGCGATTTTTTTTAAAATGATATTTTTATTAATGACTGTTATGTTCAAGTTCTAAACATAAAAGAATAAATTAGTTCCTGTTGGTTTTTGAGGAAATATCTGATCTTTTCCAGAATTATTCGAATTAAAAGTTTTATTGTTTTGTTTTGGCCACTTTTTTGATCAAACAAGTCCACTTATATTTGAACTCCATTTCATTTTATGCTGATCTTTTAATGTCCTTTAAATTATTTTTTACTAGTGTCCAATATCTTTCAACTGCACGGAGTTTCAGATAATTTAATGGGTAGAAACTCTTACAATTTCTTTGTTACAACTCCATTGTTTTGTTGTTGTAATGAGAAGAAGCGGAAACAGGCCAGAAAACAAGGGATGTACTGAATTTTATTAGGAAAGGGAGAACTCTTTTCCAAAGGCACTCATTCACATATATTTCTGTCTTAATGCAACCATTTTTAAAGAATGAAGTGCTTCATTCCTGCGTATGCATATGACTTCCCAAATCAAAAACTTTGTTGGGAATTTTGATTTCTTTGATAAACGAAATTTTTCTGCAATAATCCCTCTAGCATCTGCGTGATAGAATTCCTGGCTAGGAAGTTTAAAAAAGTCACTCTGTACGAACGTTTCATTTATAACTATACAGAAACAAAATTTCAGAAAAAATTCGTCCGAAGAACTTTCATGTTATTTATTTCCTCCAAATTCTTGCTTGCGTTTGTATTAGGACTTTTTTTTTTGCTTTATAAGTCTTCAGGCTAGACTTCCTTTCAAATTTTCTGATAAAGATTCAAAGCAATTAACTTTTTGTGACAATTTTCTTCCAGGTATGAGGGGATTTTCTCTCAAAATTCTTTCTATTTTGCCTGAGTCCTACAGCCTGAAGATACTATTTGTCTTCCATTACTAGGTTACTATTCAGTGATCATGACTTCTTTGTATGATATGATAACCCAAGAAACTGTATTTTGCGGCACAACAACCTTCCTTGCAATTATTTTATATGACCAATGCAAGATTTCATGAACAATTTGAATTATGTGTTTAAGTGTTTTTTGTTATACTTCCATTTTAAGAAAAACCAATTATGCTATCACCATGAAACTTAGCACATGGCAAGTGAGCATAATGGCAAATATAAACCAGTTAACAGAATTATTAATTGTTCACTACATCAAAAGTTATAAGCCCAAGAGCATGCACGGATTTTTTCGTGCGCAGTCCTAAATAAAAATAAAACTTTACTAACAAATTTTTTATAAAATGTCATTTTTTCGATCATATCAACTTTTTTTATTAGCTATCGTTTGATGTCTATATCATTAATTTAGGTTAGAAACATATTTTCAGAAATCATCAACTTAAATGGTCGTGTAGCATCCTGTTTCAATTATCGTAGGAAGTTTAGATTTGGCAGAGATGTTCTAAAAGATGTCCCATTTCAATAATTTGTGGTACGCTTAAATGTGCGGCGATGCACTTTAGTTTTCTTCATAGGATAATAATCATAATATAAAATTGTTGACCATTCCCAACTCTATTGTTTCCCTGCTTGTTTAACACAATATCTTGAAAATTCGTTTAAAAAATGTTAATAATTGGAAAAAATTATTACATCTGCGTAAATAAGAACAAAGAGCTAAAATACATTATTCCCATAGTATATTTCAGCGAATGTTTAATCTAACAAAATGGTTTTGAATGGCTACGAGAAAGGCAGTGCAATGCCAAATGGTCAAAATTCATCTGATATTAAACCAACTTATGCCCTGGAGCATTTAGCAACGTTCAAAATTAAAAATGAGGCAGAAATCCGAAGACCAAAGGAAAAATTGAAAACTCTTGTTGAATTAGATAAAACTGGAGGGGTTTGGCCAATGAAAATGTACATGTGTTTTAGTGGACAATGGCTCGTTATGTTGGATAGTGACATGAAAGAGATTGAAAACTTTCCCGGAGCTCTAATCACAGAACCTACAGCATTCATAAGTGAAGATCCAATGGAAATCTATAATAACATTTTGATATTTACTGTACCAGGTATATCTCTCGGAAATGCCGAAATGCATGTTTTTCAGGTAAGAAAAACAAAAATAAACTAATTCTTAACTACGAAAATATTGATATACTTAACTAGCAAACTATTTAAATGTAATTTATGTTTTTTTTTTTTTCACCAAACAGGTGAGCGATGTTTCTGCGGTACATATGGTGGAGGATTTAAAGACGCTTAGCTCAGGAAAAATGGTAACGATAGATCGCAACAAGACTCCTATTAAATTACCAAAAGCTGACAAATCTATGCAACCTGTTAGAGACCAATATGGTATTGCTGTTGCAGCGGCTGAAGTAGCTGCAGAAAAAAATGCCCACGATCAAGAACAAACTGCTAAAGATATTAAAGTCTTAAATCATTGTTTCGAGGACATTGAACGTTTTGTTATACGTCTGCAATACGCAGTGGAAGCTTTACGTGAACTAGAGCTTCGCAAAAATGAACACAACAGCCATGGAGAGGGTCTACTCATAACGCGCTCCCGTCCACCCACTGAAAATGAATTTATAGATATTTTCGCTAAACACAAGTTGGCCTTCAACTATGTTACTAAATTGGAAAACCACTTTCAAGACCCTTCCGAGCCAATACACAATTCATTTGTTTCACTCCAAACTATTTTCAATGTGTGCAACGATGTTTATGTGGGTGCAAAAATTGCTGAAAATGTTGTCAATCCCTTGTTGAGGCGAGAAACTGTCACATTCCTCAATACCCATTTGAGTGAGAAAGAATTAGATTTTTGGAAATCTCTCGGACCAAACTGGACTCTACCCAAGGATCAGTTTAAAGATCACAAAGGTGCATATCATCCAACATTCTATGATGATTGGTCACCTGATTGGGTTGTAGACGAGGAAGTACCATACATTCCACCACCTATAGCATACACTCAGTCAACAAACGGTTCGGCTTCTCCTGGTCTTGGTTATAATGCCACATGGCTGACACGTTTGCAGTCTAGAAATGTTAAGATTGCCGAAGTCATATATAATAAAGTTGCCAACAATGATAAGGAATTGAATGTCACGAAGGGCGAACATCTTGAGGTAAGTGTAAACGGTAACCAAACACTCACACATATACACAAATGTATGAAATATTTGATTGATATTTTTGTTTTTATTGTCTTATCAAAAAATACATACATACATACATATATATATATAGATAATTGATGATTCACGCAACTGGTGGAAGGCACGTAATGCGGCTGGAAATATTGGCTATGTACCACACACTATATTGTCTCCAATGAATTTTGATCAACACTCTAGTTATATAGGCCGTGATACTGATTCATTAAGTTCATCTGTGTTCGACCATGGTAAGTAAATTTTTGTTTTATAATTAACTTTATAATTAGCTTATACCGGTAAGCTTCGCTATCCCTTTTGATGCGATAACTAATATTTACTTTATCTAACCTACCCGCTCTATTGAAAATTTGATATGATAATTATTTAAAAAATGTTTAATACTCAATAAATCACTCTTTCAGATATGCGAAAATTATTTTTTTCCTTATATTGATGGCTACCCCTCCCGCTGGCCCTGTCTGTCCTATTTTCATTTCATCAATGCAATATACGATAATTATCGTTTTCGTTGTATTTTATGTTTGGTGGTTGAGGACAAAAATATTTCCCAAAAATTTTAAGACTTTTGCTGTAGTATTTGAGTTATTCAATAAATAGTATTTTCTTTGTATGGAGACTATCGCTCCCCCTAAACCGTCTCACACCACTTTCATCTAAATTATGATATGTTAATTTTTTATGATAATAAATTAATTTTCTAAGGATTTTATCTGTAATACATAGTTCTGGAGATACATATGTATGTTATAATTAATATTTACCATGTATGAACCATTCCCCCTACCCCTATCGAAAGTTATAGTAGTTTATTTTACTTTCGGGTATTACAGAATGATACAGTGAAAATTTCGAGAAAATCGGTCAAGCTTTTTAGCTTTCTATAAAGCCCAAACAAACAAACACAGATTCATTTTTATAGATGTTCATATCGCTCATTTACGAGATTTTTGAGATAATGATGTAAAAATATGCATTATATCAAACATTATCTTCTGTAAAAATATCGTGTTCATATCTTTGGCTACCTCTTGAGAAAAGTATTTGACGTTAATTTTTCTGTTAAAGTAAATGACATTTGAAAACTTTGAATTCGTTTTCTGCAAAACATTTTATTTTTTGATATGCATGATATTAGAACACTTAGAAGAATGTATACACAACATTAATTATGATTTGTATTTAATATATAATTGGGTAAATAGCAACGGCCTCTGCCTTAACTCCACAAAATCTAAGGCATTAATAATATCTAAAATGAACATTACACATGATAATGACATTAGATTAAACATTAATAATTCCAGCATTAAGATTCAATTCTCCTCAAATTTATGCGTGAGGTTTAATACCCAGATAACTTGGACTAAACACATTTATATAACCATTGGAAGAGTCTATGGAATGCTGAAAAATCTCTGGGAAGTTCAAAAATTAACACCATTTGAAATTAGACTTTTGTTAGCCAAAACGTATCTTGTCCCTGCCTTGTTATATCGAGCCCTAACCGGAAAAATGTCGTAAGTGCAGAATACAAATCTTTACAGGAGAAGCATTTTTGTTATTGTTTACACATTGTTATATGTATGAAAAATGTCACTTACGATAAAATTGCTTTCGCTATAAATCTGAAATGACACTTGATACGTCGATGAAATTTTTACAGTTGATGTAAATGATTCTAAATTATATATTTTCATCAAAACACGAATTTCGAAAATGTTGTTGGTTACGATATTTTGGCAGTCAGGGCTCGATATGGTTGTGAAATTTTCGCTGGTTGTGACTATAATGATTTCATAAAACTTAATGTATGTAGCTTATAATAACATAGCTAGATATATTTTCAATATAGTAACATATCATCATTCTCCTACCAAATTTACAAACTTAACTTTAATAACTTTTTGAAATATAAGACACTAATTTTGCTACACAAGATTATATGTACCCAACGGCTAAACTACCTATTTAAAATAATAAATTTTAGAAGTTCCAATAGAGGCAATAAATTAATTTTTAACAGATTCGAAACGCTCATATCTAAAAGACATTTTTTCATTTAATCCTTCTGTCTTTGTAATCCTTCCGTCTTTGCAACCAAATTTAAATGGGAATTATTTGTATTTTTATCTTGATCCTTGGTGAAAATATATTTTATAGTGGAATATATTTAAATGTTTTTATAAAATACAAATTATGACATTCTGGAAGTCAATGACCGATATATGTATGTCGTTATGGACGATTTTTGTAAATTATTTAACCAAAGAAAAGAAAACTTTTAAAGCATAAATTCATGTTATTCCACAAATTGAATCTTTCAGATCATCAACAAAACGCCAATGGTCGCAATACTTTAAGTACATATGTACAACCATCGGAGCGTGAGGTACCATTACAACAATCTAATCCTGCCAGAACTTCTATGCCAAGATCTTATAGTATGCCAAATGTTCCAATCCCACCACCAATGCCGCCACCATCTGATCCAAATACTCCAAGTGGAACATTAAAACGTAATATGGCTGTTACTGGTACTATGGCAGGTAAGTAACAAAGAACACTTCGATATTAACTTCATTATAAATATTTTTGTTTAAAATCGATTATTGTTAGCCATGCGTGCACGCAACGATTGCGAAACCGGTGATGAAGCTTTAATGCTTCAAAGTACAATAAATGATGAATTGAAATTTACTCTAATGCAACGTGAAAAACGCAAAGATTTAGAAATTCTTAAAACTCCACAAATCTATATCAATCAAAATTCAAATCCTAAAGAAGTCGAGGAATGGTTACGTGGAAAAGGTTTCTCTGATGTTATCGTTAAGAAATTGCGAGACTTAAATGGAGAAGAATTATTTGCTTTATCACCTCATGTCATAGAAGGATATTTTGGCCAAAAAGAAAGTCGTCGCTTAATATCACAAATTGTTTTGCAGAAAAATATCTGTGAGGTAAGTAAATGTAATTCATCAAAAATAGTTGCAAATTAATTGTTCATTTTATTTTTTTTTTTAGTACAAAACAATCCGTTCATCTGAACTATCAGCTAAATTAGCCAAAGCTAGACAGAAAGCTGATAATCAGGGATATGATCCAAATGAAGTATTTTAAATGGTATCTAAATTAAAATATTTTCAACGAAACAGTGAAATAATTTTTTTTTTTTTTTTTTATATTATTACAAAATAAACTATTACATTTACATTAAAACGGAAATAAAAAAAATTCATTGAATAAGTTGGCTTTTAAACGCAGATAAAATACTGTCTTACATTTATTGTGACATTTGTTGTAAATCAAATTGTTTACTTGTATTTATCAATTGTAAGAAATCAAGAAATCTGATTGAAAAAAGAATTTTGTCAACCATTTAAAATTCTTAAATTTTAACTACAAAATTCATTCGTCACAATAGATATAATTTTATGTTCAAATGTATTTATTTTTGCTGTAATTATATTTTACGAGTATGAATAATAATTTATTTTTATAACTTGTACTGATTTTATTTTAAAAATATAAATTTATTTCAAAAATTTAATAAACTTTTTTTTAACATATTTGATTAGAATCAGTTTTTAATGGTTTTTTTTTAATGGTTAATTTTTTTGACAAAAAGTTAAAAATTGTGTATACTGTTGATCGAAAACCATATTTTTGGAGTTTTTTAAAAATGGTCCAGCTCACGTAAATTCAATAATTGAACCGAAATATTTTGGGAATTAGTTTAAAACATATCAATCTTTAATTTTAGGGGGTACATTTGCAACTTTTTTTTTTATCGCCATACAAATCAAGGCACTGTATTATATTATGTACCTTATTTGTAGAAAACATTAACATAATACTAACATTTCTGTGGAGTTTATTCACGTTAAAGTGATTTTCGGAAGAGGGGTTCATATGGAGCATTGGTCAATTATGGACCGATCTTCATAAAATTTGGCAAAAAGATTTTTATAAAACTTATTTGTGCCAAATTTTATTAAAATATTCCTATTTTTAAAGCATCCATGAGTTTTAAAACTCTATTTCAAGGAAGACATTTGTAGGGAGGCTGAGTGATATAATCGATCATAACCAAAAAATAAATATGTACTAAATTTCATGAAATTATCTTAAAAATTGTGACTTGTACTTTGCTTTAAATAGACAGCCAACCGACCAGACGGACATCGTTAATCGAGTCAGAAAGTGATTCTGATTCGAATGGTATACTTTAAGGTGTAGGTACGAAGATATTTTTGTGTACTTCTGCACAAACACATAATACCCCAACCACATACAGGGTTGTCAGATTTTTTTGAGCCTCAGTCGCCAAATTTTTAATCAGAAATCGTCAAAATATTTTTTTTTTTTTAAGAAAAAATAAAAATTAACAAAAATTTTTAGTGCTTCAAATTTCATATAATTTAACAAAATCAATGATAATTGCAGTAGCTAATAATAATTAAATAAAAATAAAATTATACATTTTAATAAACTTTTCTGACATAGCTCCATTTTAGGTCAACAATTTTAATAATTTATTGAAATTTATTATATTTTTTAACAAAATAATTTATATAATGAACATTATTAAACTTATAAATTGTAAAATCTTTATAATTTTTTAATTTAAAAGTGTTTCTTAAAATACGTTTTTTGAATTAAAATTAGTATTCATTTGAAAAAAAAACGGGGTAATTTCTCAATTTCATATTAAATGTTATTCCAAAATAATTTTTATTCCAAAAATTAAATTAATACTTAAAGAAAAAACTAATGGTATTTTCTCAATTTGATATCAAATGCTTTTGTTAAATCAGGCTATATTTAAAGAAATAGTAAAAACATTTATATTCAATTAATTAAAAATTTATGATAAAACCGTTGTGTTTAAAAAAAGATTTGATCAAATATCTTGAGCCAAGGACGAAATATCATTATTAAATGTTTTTTACGATTTGCAAAAATTACCCGGGTGATAATATAAATCAATCACAAACAATAATTTTAGAATTTTTTCTCTATATGAATAAATATCTTTAAATACATTTTAACTTTAATTAGTAACTTCGAATTATTTTATAAGTACGGAGAAATAGATAAATGAGTCATTCCATTTAAAACCAACCAGCTGATTTTCTCACCTCTTGCGAATTTGATAATATTTGATACAATTATTATTATTGTCAAAACTATGACTAATTCAAATAATTTCATCAAGTGGTTCGCGAAATATCGCGGTTTGAAAGTGCAAAATAGCTCAAAAACTGTACAAAGTTGTATACACAAAATTACAAATATCTTTCGAAGTAATTATTACATAAGATTTATTGAGATGTCATATTAAAGGTATCAAAATTACTTTTAATATGACGTATAACTAACGTGACCAGACGTCCCGCTTTTGGCGGGATTATCCCGCTTTTTAAACTTCGATCCCGCCTAAAATATTTTTCCCTCTTTCTATTGAGAAATCACGCTTTTTAACTCTAACAATTACTTATTCGATTTCCTTATTTACATTTCTATAACATTCTTACCAATATTTAAGTGTAACTAAAAATAATTTTTTCACTGGAAAGTTGATATTTTTTTACAAATCGTTTTTGATAATTAAAAGTTTTAAATCTTTTGTTATGCTGATCATCTTCTCAACTAACTAATCTGAAATGTACTTTGTGTGTATTTTTTGATAACTTCGATGAAGGAAGACCTCCCAAAAGATACGCATTATTAAGCTTGTTAAAATATTAATTTTTTTTTTTATTTTTAACATATCTTCAGTATCTTCAGTTCTCAACCAGTGAATGGAAAATCTCAAGTCTGATATATTTTGACCAAAAAAGTTTACATTTTTTTGCAGAAATAGATTTAAAATTTTAATTATTTTAAGAATGTTAGAATAAAATATAAATAAATTTTTGGAGGAAGAAGTTTTGTTCTTTTAGAGAGATTTTTAGATTTTTAAAACTCATTTCTTGAGAACATTTGTGTGTGGACTATTTAAATAATTTTTACCAATTTTATTTACCAAAATGTGCCATTTCAAAAAGATGTTTTGACATGAACTTTGAACTCAATGTTAAAATAGATATTTTCATATGTACCTTTAATAAATATCTGGAACCATATAAAAGACATGCTTGCGTCATTCCATTTACAATTTTTGACTTTTAATTTTTTATTTTAACTGAGTATTAGTGTTTAACTTGTTGGCAGCCGATTCAAAAGGATTATTTTGATTACAGTTTTTTAGAGGTAACGGTATTTTTAGTTATTTCGGTAACAGTATTTTGTGGGTAACTGTTGCTTAAGAAATTTCAAAGTATCGGTTCAGAACCATAAAATATAATCTGTAGTTAAGTATTATAATGATGAGCTGGGATAGCCATAACTTTATTACAACCCAAAAATATCACTAACGGTATTTTAGCATTATCGGTATTTCGAACTATTTCGGTAACGTTTTTTTTGCATTATATATTTTAGCGGTAACGGAATTTTCAATTATTTCCGTAACTGTATTTTAGGGGCAACGATAATCAAGTTGAATGGTTTTTTTAGCGGTAATGACAAACAACCTTGGTTTTATTGTTAACGTGTCTAAGAATTATTTAAGAAAAAATATTGCTACCAAATTCAAAAAGTATAAAGTTTTTTTTTTATCAATCCGTATTTGAAATTTAACTAGGAATATTATGAAAACATTTCGAGAAACACGTTAAAATTTTAATTTTTAATGTTTCAGTTTTTAGAGATAAATTTAATTATTTCGATGTTCCAAAATTTTCATGAGTTGTTCTCAATTTTTAACGTCTCAATTGGGTAGTGAACCAAGTGCTTACGAGAGAACAGCTGATTAAGATTTTTAATTAAGATATAAAAAGAAAATCCCTCCTTTTTTACAAAACTATTCAAAATCCCGCTTTTTCCATACAATTTAGTTCAGAATCCCGCTTTTTAGTCGTTCGGGTCCCGCTTTTTGACAAAAATCCTCCGGTCACGTTAGGTAAAATGTGTCAAAAGTGGCGCTTAATTGAATTTTAAAATTTAAAGTTTTGTAATAAAATTGGGTACCGAATAAAAATAGAAAAACTTATGTATCAATATCAATTAAAATCTTTAAGCTAGGTTGTGTTGTTTTCTTATAAGGAGCTCTCAAAGTTAAGAAGTTAAGTTTTTTATATTTTTGAAAAATAGTAAAAAATTAAAATTTCATCAACTTTCAGTGTATTTATTTTAAATAAAAATTTAAAACGAAACCATAAACTTCTGATATTTAAGTGTACTTTTCTTTAAGTATTTGTAAATTATATTTTGGCCTAATATTTTTGTTATTTTTTTGAAAATTGTCTTAAAATACACTAATTTTCAACATTCATTGAATGCAACTTAAAAAGTTACAGGATGTTTGTTCTGAAAATTGTCTGGAAAATAGCCCGATTTGAGAAAATAATTTTTTTTCAAAAAAAAAAAAAACTCCAGTAGATTTCATACAAAAAACTGCTTAAGTGCAGACATTTTCTTTGCTTTATCAAACAGTGGGGAAGAACCGAAATAAATCTGTTACTTCTAATCGGCTGGTTGGATGTGCATGAATTTTCACATAGGCGTAGCAGAAGACAGTCAAATTTTGAGTTTAGAAGCAGGATCTTATATACACTTCAGAGGCGGAGCTATGGGGGTTCAAAATAGGGTACTAGTGTCATGGAAAATGTTTAACCACTAGCGAATTTTTGTTCCTTACCCATTTCAAAGTTTTTATATCAACTAAAAGTCCTTGATAAATCCTTTAGAAAACAAGCTTGCATGTACTACTCATCTTATACATTTTTCGAGCTATATTCATTTGAAATTTCAAAAATCTCAATTTTACAAGATCTTGGTTAAGATTTTTCCATATATAGCCAAATATTTTCAACCGATTTTATTATATTTTATTATGTAGTTGGTTAAAAAGCAAAATTATCTATCGAACAAAGAAAATTTTTAGTCGTTATCTTTATTGAGTAAAAAGTTAAACGATTCTGAATTGGAAAGTTTACAACAATTAAAAAACAGACGGAAAGATGGACGGACATTAGAATTTTTTAAAAAAAATCCTAAAATACAAGAATTTTTTTTCACTTCTCGATTAATATGAAAACCAAATAAAAGTATTAAAATTAAGATATCACCTTTCCCTGAATTAAGTGGCATTCTCGACCCGTTTAACCCAAATGTATAGACGGACGGACGAACATTGCCATGCTGCCAAAAAATATTTTAGAATTCTAAAAATGCATTTTTTTACTTATTAATAAATAGGAAAATTAAACGTGATCATTAAAGTGTTAATACCACCCTTCTCTGAATTATGCATAATTTTCGACCCATTTAACTCTAATGTATAGACGGACGGACAGACCTTACCGTTCTGCTAAAAAAAAATCTTAAAATTCTAAAACTGAATTTTTTAAACTAAAAATCAATAAAAAATAAAACGTGATCATTAAAATATTGATATCACTTTTCCCTGAATTAAACGCCATTTTCGACCCCTTTTACCCCAATGTGTGTCGCCAAGAGCAATTAAAAATCGCCACATATGGTAGTGTAGTGTATTAAAAACGAATTACCTAAATTGTTTATTAACGACAATTCTATTAATTTGAAAACAAATAATAATATGATTAAAAATATTAATTAACAAAACTTTTAATAACATACATACATACACAAGTAAAATTAATATTATCAGGCCCAGATATTTGGTGTAATTTTTACAAACAATGTAATTTACCTTTACATTTGTACACAAGATAAACTATACTTATATTTTTTTACATACAAATATATTAGTAATAGTATCTTTAGACATATTGTAGTGGTATCTTCCGTAATTAACTCGCAGAAAATATTGCAATACGAGTGTATTATCGCAAGACAGATTACATTCATCATGGTCATTACAAAAGTCATGGTGACATAAGAAATTTAACAATTTTCCAAGATGTCGTTGATGAACAAACTATGAAAAGTTGACAGACTATAGACGCTAACAATAACCATAATTAAAACAACAAAAAAAATTAAACAAACGAAAAAAATGCACTCAATTAAAATACAACGATTAATTAGCTGCTACTAAAGGATTGACGCGTGAGTATTTTGAAAAACAAAAGAAATTTATACATACCTACTAACTATGTATGAATGTATGTACGTATTGCTCCAAGCTAAGCAAACAATAAACCAACCAGACATGCAACAACATTTACGGGAATAAGAAACAAATAAGTACAATACGACAAAAAATTTTGTAGTAAAGAAAATTATGAATGAAATTTAAAAAAAGTTGTGAAAAACAAAGTGTGATGTGGCCAACGTTAAAAATGTTGTTTTGCTAAAAATTGCTTAAATGAAAATTAATTGTTTAAGAATTTTTTAACATGTTTCTCATGCGTACCCACTTGTAATGTAATTAAAAGTTTTGGTTTTGTACAAAATTAAATTGTATTTGATTAGTTCTGCTGAATATGAGCTTTGTTCGTTTTTATTTGTACCATGAAAATAACAGTTCGAAATATGTTTTTATACTCTACACCACCATAGGTGGTTGGGGTATTATCCGTTTGTGCTGATGTTTGTAACGCACAGAAAAAATTATACCTTAAAGTATACCGTTCGACACAGAATCACTTTCTTAGTCGATTTAATGATGTCCGTCCGTCTGGCTGTCTGTCCATGTAAACCTTGTGAACAAGGTACAGGTCGCAATTTTAAAGATATCTTAATGAAATTTGGAACGAATAATTATTTTGACACAAGGACGAAGCCTATTGAAATTGGTTATGATCGGTCCATTATTTCACCTAGCCCCCACACTGAAAAAAGTATTTTCAATGAATGAAGTACATTAAATGAAATTCATTAATTTTTTCCAAGAATTTATTAATTCTATGTACGAATTTATTGTTTCAATGAAAACATTCATTAAAATTCAATGAAAAAATTAACGTTATTATGAACATTACATTGAAACCATTCATTAAATTTATTTCTTAATACAATAACTAAATCAGTTATTTGATTTAATGTATTAATTCATTGAATTAATTTATTCAATGTTATTTGATTTAATGTATTAATTCATTGAATTAATTTATTCAATGTACTATTACATTGATTTAATTAGGAAGAATCATTACGCAATGAACAAAAACATTGAACCAATGAAATATTTCATTAAATTATATTAAAATAAATGCTTTCTAACGGGAAATAAAGTAAAACGAAAACAAATACAATTCAGTTTTCTTTTATCTCTTAACAAGAAATGACGCGTTTTAAACAAAAGAAAAAAGTTAAAAAAATCTGTGTTGTGTTAAAAACGAAAATAATTAAAAAGTAAATTAGTTATAAATCGAATTAATAAAATACATAAATATAATTCATTCGCAAAGGAGAAGTCGAGCAGCATAATTGAATACACCAAATTAAATGAATTACCCAAAAGCAGAAATTTGAGACTTGCCTTCCTAAAACGTAAGTTTAATAATGTTTATAATTTTAAACAGTTTTTAAATATTACATTTCATTTATATTTATGTAGATAAAACCACTAAGACGCAGAAGAATGTGTTATTAGCCTCAAATACCAGGGTTTCAAAAAATATTGTGATTTCAAAACCAAAAGGATTCTACTCGTAAGTATACATAAATATATGAAGTATTTTAATTAAATTCTTATTAAAATTATTTTACAGACTGATTAAGATTTGGATGCTACATCTGATAATCGTCAAAATAAGGGAATTTCTATAGATAAAAAAGATTTAAAGGTAACTATTTCAAATATTTTAAGCAATTGAACGAATTTCAACAATTTTATTTATAAACTTTTTTTGTTCAGGATAATGCTGTTGTTATATTAATGTGGCATCTAAATGGATATTCCATACCAACATTGAGCAATATAGAGGACAACAGGAATTACTATATTATTATAAATGACAAAGCAAGCACGATCACATCTGTAACATGCATTTTGTTTACTTACATTTTTTAGTGAAATGTAATAATTTTATATTTATATTTTATTTTTTCTTATATTAACTCAATATAATATAATTTAATTATTTAATTTAAAATAAAATAAAAACCAAAAATACAGAACAAGCCTATTATTATAATACATTTTTAATGTATAGTTTCATTTGGACAAAATATGAGTTCATTGAAATCAATGTACTGTTCACTGGAAATATTTTTTTTTATTTAATGAATGTGTTCATTAATTCAATGTAAGAATAAATTTAATCAATGAACATGTACATGGAATTTTAATATTAATGTATGGCAATACATTGTTTCAATGAACCTGTACATAGGGTCAAAATTAGTGCACAAATTCATTGTAACAATGAACTTTTTCATTGTATTTATGTACCTTTTTGGTTCAGTGCATGCAGATGCCCTCCCGGAATAGAGGTTTAACGATCATAAATGCCTTAAATATAGCAATGAAACTCGGTACAAAGAAGTTTTGTATAAATGTAAATATTTGTGCCAAATTTCATCAAGATCGGTCTATAATTGACTATAGCTCCCATATAATGATAGTATCAAGTTAATATTCTACACAAATTAGCTTTATGTAAGTAGAAACATCATTGCCAAAATGTATGAGAATCGGACCATAATTTACAATAGCTCCCATATAAACCCATTTCCGGGAATCGCCCTAAAGGGCGATATTTATATGATATATATGATTTTATATATAGATGTTGGAATCAATGCATTGTTCTGTATTTGTATAATTTATTTTACATTTAGTAAAAGTGTTGGTCTACAATTGGCCACAGGTCTACTTTTTAGGTCATACACAATGGTGTAGGGTATTATATGGTCGGTCTTGACCGACTATAGTTTCTCTCTCGTTTCTTCTTAAACTTCTTCAAATTAAGACTACACTGGTCGACAAAATTTTTTTCTCCTCCTTTGTATACTTAAAATATATCTTTATTTAAAGATTTTATTATACCCTTCACCACAGGTGTAAAGGGTATATATAAGTTTGTCATTCCGTTTGTAATTCCCACAATTTTCGTCGGAGAGCAAAAAAGTTTACATTTTCGGGATCCTTGTAAGAAATGATGACGATAGGACCATGTCCGTCCGTCCGTCCGTGTGTCGGTTGAAATGGCGTTTATGAAGCCCACCGATAACTGACATATATAATATATATATCAAACGATCGGAAATGCTTTCGAGAATTTTGCTATTGGAATTCAGCAAGATCGGTTCATACAATGCGGAGATATGTTCAAAAAACCGGTTTTTAGAACCGGTTTTCCAGTTTCTGAAGCCTCTGTATATACTAGAGACTTCGTTTTTACAAAGAAGTCTCGGACATTTTTTTCTGAATTTTTGTTCTGAAAAAATTAAATAAATCGGTTCAATAATAACTGAGATATCGGACAAAACGCATTTTTTATTTTTTAAAGCCCTGGTTTAAGCTATAAATTTTTATTTTTATACAAATCGGTCACAAATATTTTTATAAAATTTCGGTTTTTTGAATCAGCAGGATCGGTTTATAAATGGCGGAGATATGCTTTAAAAACCGGTTTTTGAAACCGGTTTTTCAGTTTCTGAAGCCTCTGTATACACCAGGGACTTCGAATTTTTAAAGGGGGCTCGGAAATTATTTTCTGAATTTTTGTTCTGAAAAAATGAAATAAATCGGTTCAGTAATAACTGAGATATCGGGGAAAACGAATTTTTTATTTTTGAAGCCCTTGTTCAAGCTACAGGATTTTATATTTATATAGATCAGTCATAAAAGTTTTTATAAAATTTCGTTTTTTTTTTTAATAAACCAAATTCGTTTATAATCAACAGAGTTATGGTCCAAAAACAAATCTGTTAAGAATATAAATACACATTCAAACATGTATATTAAGTATTGTAATGACTATTAGTGACGTTTTTTGTTTTTTGTATAGACAAGTAGTTTAGTTAGAAACAGCAGTAATATAATGAATAACAGTGTTGTTGTAGTTCTTTGTATATGCAGTCTGTACAAAAATAAATAGATATGGAATTATTGTTGTTTATTTTTAAAAACTAAAACATATCTGTTAAGAATATACATAAATACATACACAAACATGTATATTAAGCATTGTAATGACTATTAGTGACGTTTTTGCCTATAAGACAAGTAGTTTAGTTAGCAACAGAAGTAATATAATGAATAACAGTGTTGTTGTTGTTCTTTGTATATGCAGCCAGTTTGTATATACACACATAAAAAAATAAATAAATATGGAATTGTTGTTATTGTTTATTTTTTAAAAGCAAAGCCTGCTATGATTGTTTTTTTTTATATATTCAAATTTTCGTAGTTTGAAAAAAAATTTAGATTTATATATGTGAAAATATGAAAGCATACGTTAAGGTGAAAATTTTATTATTTGTCGGTAATATGGTAATATGATGTCGATAAGATAGTAAGATGGTAATATGGTAATATGGTGAAGGGTATCAAAGATTCGGCACAGCCGAATCTTTTTTCAATTTCATTTTTAATTTGAATTGTGGAATATTCTGCTAATCGTTTGACAATATCAAATGACTCTAGGGAGTACTTCGGTACTCTTGAATGTTAAAAAGTATCAAAAAAAGTACTATAGTAACAACTTTTTCATCCCTGTGCTACACCAAAATATGAGCTAATTAGTTTCAGTTATTTCAAAATTTTGCAAAATTGAAAGTTTTTTTACTATCTATACCAATTAAGTGAAAATACACTGGTTTCACTTGTTATACCCTTCACCACAGGTGTAAAGGGTATATATAAGTTTGTCATTCCGTTTGTAATTTCCACAATTTTCGTCGGAGAGCAAAAAAGTTTATATTTTCGGAATCCTTGTAAGAAGCGATGACGATTCGACCATGTCCGTCCGTCCCTCCGTCCGTCCGTCCGTCCGTGTGTCGGTTGAAATGGCGTTTATGAAGCCCACCGATAACTGACATATATAATATGTATGTCAAACGATCGGAAATGCTTTCGAGAATTTTGCTATTGGAATTCAGCAAGATAGGTTCATACAATGCGGAGATATGTTCAAAAAACCGGTTTTTTGAACCGGTTTTCCAGTTTCTGAAGCCTCTGTATACACTACAGACTTCGTTTTTACAAAGAATTCTCGGACATTTTTTTCTGAATTTTTGTTCTGAAAAATTGAAATAAATCGGTTAAGTAATAACTGAGATATCGGACAAAACGCATTTTTTATTTTTTGAAGCCTTGGTTTAAGCTATAGATTTTTATTTTTATACAGATCGGTCACAAATATTTTTATAAAATTTCAGTTTTTTGAATCAGGAAGATCGGTTTATAAATGGTGGAGATATGCTTTAAAAACCGGTTTTTAGAACCGGTTTTTTAGTTTCTGAAGCCTCTGCATATACCAGGGACTTCGAATTTTTAAAGGGGGCTCGAAAATTATTTTCTGAATTTTTGTTCTGAAAAAATTAAATAAATCGGTTCAGTAATAACTGAGATATCGGGGAAAACGAATTTTTTATTTTTGAAGCCCTTGTTCAAGCTATAGATTTTTATTTTTATACAGATCAGTCATAAATATTTTTATAAAATTTCGGTTTTTTTAATAAACCAAATTCGTTCATAATGAACAGAGTTATGGCCCAAAAACAAATCTGTTAAGAATATAAATACACCAACAAACATGTATATTAAGCATTGTAATGACTATTAGTGACGTTTTTTGTTTTTTGTATAGACAAGTAGTTTAGTTATCAACAGCAGTAATATGATGAATAACAGTGTTGTTGTTCTTTGTATATGCAGTCTGTACAAAAATAAATAGATATGGAATTGTTGTTGTTTATTTTTTAAAACTAAAATATATTTGTTAAGAATATACATAAATACATACACAAACATGTATATTAAGCATTGTAATGACTATTAGTGACGTTTTTTGTTTTTTGTATAGACAAGTAGTTTAGTTAGCAACAGCAGTAATATAATGAATAACAGTGTTGTTGTTCTTTGTGTATTCAGTCAGTTTGTACATACAAAAATAAATATATATGGAATTGTTGTTGTTTCTTTTTTAAAAGCAAAGCCTGTTATGATTATTTTTTTTTTTTTTCATATTCAAATTTTCGTAGTTTGAAAAAAATTTAGATTTAGAAAATATGCAAGCATACGTTAAGGCGAAAATTTTATTAATTGTCGGTAATATGGTAATATAATGTCGATAAGATGGTAAGATGGTAATATGGTGAAGGGTATCAAAGATTCGGCACAGCCGAATCTTTTTTCAATTTCATTTTCTATTACGTATTGATTTTCTTTTATGGAGATGACTACTATGACCCCGCCTTTAGGCAGTCACACTTCTATTACTCGAGAACGGTTTGTTCAATTTAGATAAATTAAACTCCAATATATACAGTAGGGAGCACAAATGAGTACATGCCTATAATTTCTGCATTCATCGTTGTATAAAAATAAAAGTAGTAAACCAAATCCAAAAATGTTTTCTTTAATTTATTTTATGTTTTGTATTTAATAAAATAATTTTTAGTTTAAAAATAAAAGCATCAAGCTCTAAGAAAAAATCCAACAAAACGAAAACAACTCGCATCTACTCAATTTTGCACCTGAGGGATTTTATAGTATTTTTAAAATATTTTTTTTATTTTTCATCAATAGTAATTTAATCGAAAAAAAAAAAAAAAATATAAATATCTTTTGTCATATTTATTACAAAATATAAAATCTGTGACAAAAACTACATAATTCATTTTTACTACTTTTCAGGAGACCGTTTTTAAGGTTTAAAACTGAAATTAAAGGTCATAGGTTTACAATTTTAAAATTATACATTTTTTCCAAAATGGAATTTTAAAATATATTATGAATATGTTGAATTATGTACTTATTCCATTTCCAGAATATTATAAAAATTAAATTTATGTTTTAAAAAAGTACACATTTGAAAAAAGTTAAATTCAATCATGAATTTTAATATAGGAAATATAGAAAAATAGCATATGTTAACATATACATTTTTTACATTTCGAAAAATGGAAAATCAACCAAATTATGTTGTGTTTCAGACTATTATCTCCTAAAGTAATGGACAGATTTCTCAAAAAAATTTACACAATATGTAACGGAATACAACAATTCTAAAAATTAAAAAAACGAAAAACAGCATAACTCAATTTATGTAGTTTTTCCTTTTGGCCACAGAAATTTTAACATGCCTTATTTTATTCGCAGCATAACCAAATTTAAGATAAATATGGTAAACTGAAACATTTTTGATGTTCTCATTTATCAAAAGAAGTTTTAATTAAAAAATCTTAAATTTTGCATGAACAATTTTTTTTCGGACACTAATTTCGATAATAACTCCGAAACTATTGAGCACTTAAAAAAAAATATAGTTAGGGTGGTTTGAATATAATTGTTCCTTAATGTTTTTAATATTGATTTTATATTATTTTTTATTATGTTTGTGTGTAAACATAAACATAATTTTTTTCTTCAAAATAGCCGATTTTGAAAGTGATGTGTTCTCAAATCATTAAGGCAAGTTCTGCAAAACAAATGCAATTTAGAAAACTCGAATGTGTTCCAAAGTGTTTGCCAACAGCTTTTTCCAAACCTGCAACTAATGTGGACTTTATGAGCAAAATTAAAAAAAAAATAGCATAAACGAAAACAGAAATCCTTACACTAAATATCTTGCGTTTTACTTTTAAAATTATGATTAGAAATTTTCCCTTAGCAAAATGTAGTACAATTTTCGTATTTTTTTTTTTTAATGAATTACTATTTTGGAAAACTTTTAATGTGCATCATACATCCAGCAGTCACAGAAAATGCAGAAAGTTCTTGCAATCAATTGTGACAACTTACTTGTAAATTTAATCACATGAGTCAATGATCGGAATACATAATCCCATATTTTCAATAATAAAACTTTTGACCTAAAAAAATATACATTTAAATGATATACATATACTATTTACTTTTGCATTTAAGGACGACAAAATTTCTTTTGAAATGATATATAATTAGAGATTGCAACACGGGATTTCCCGCCCCGGGAAATTTGCTATTTTTCTTGTCCCGCATTCCCGGGAATCCCTGGAATTTTAAAATCTCTTAAATGGAAGAAATTTAACAAAAACATATATTTGAGTAATGTTTTAAAAAGATTAAGCTAAAAATCCAGATGGGAACTATATTTTAACCACAATGTCATTAATAAGGTTTTATATACAATTCATTACATGATTTATATGGATTGACTCTATAGCATGAATTCAATTTAATATCTTTATAAAATATTAG
The DNA here is from genome assembly GCA_951394005.1 of Protophormia terraenovae. Lineage (NCBI taxonomy): Eukaryota > Metazoa > Arthropoda > Insecta > Diptera > Calliphoridae > Protophormia > Protophormia terraenovae. Next base: position 101,809,725 of record OX596073.1, read on the forward strand.
TACTAAAACCCAGTAACTTAAAAAGTAAATCAGTTTGAAACAATCATTTAGACATCTTAAACATATATTATAAATTAGTCAGTATACTATTATATTATAATATTTAATATTAAAAACATGCGGAATTTATCTCATAAATATTTTACAAAATTTAAAAAAAAGTTAATATAAAAAGTATATAGTGTGTCCGAAGTGCTTTTTGTCATTTTTGTAACATTATAAAATAACAGGTTTTTGCACTAAGGAAACTCTAATGATACCCAATTAAAGGTGATTATCTTTACTTTTGACCTAAATAAAAATTAGTGTTGAGTTCTTATCCACTTTGGAATAATTTGCGTTTTTTTTTTTACTTTAGATACACACAAATCTTTGTGTAAAACTGAGAATTTCAGATATATTCAAAATGCCTTTACAATATTTTTAAGTATTGGAGATCTACTAAAGTTTGGAGCATAAAAAGTCTTTATATGGTTTAGTTATAGCGAAAACATACCTTAACATATTTAGTATCAAATTCTAATTCATTGTTTAATTACGTTTAGAAGGTATTCAGATGATCATTTATTATACACAAATGTATACAGTTTTTAAGATAATTTACTCTTATTTGTATTATAATGAGTTTTTAAGATCATAAGATTCATAATAATATCGGCGAAAAAATAGAAGAAATTGTACATAAATTTAATAAATTTGTATAATCCTTAAGTCAAAAATACAATTAGTTAGAACTAACTACTTTTCTCGACAATGTCAAAAAAAAAATTTGTTTTCTCTTTTTATTTTTTTATAACATAGCACTTCCGACTCCGACCAGCATAATACTTTACACACAGTTAGGCTGTGAAAGATCTGTAAAAATATGTTTATTAGTTTCTGAGTTATTGCATTTTGAAAAATACAAAAAGCACTTCGGACCACCCTTTAACAAAAAGAAAAAAAAAAAAACAAGTTGTAATAAAATGGAATTTTATTTCGATGACCATGTAGGAAATTGAAATTAGTTCTAGATATTACATATGATGTTCAAAACTTTATGAAGATACGTTAAAATTTGCGTTATATTTTTGATATTTTCATATAGTGTTGGATCACCTATTGAAGCTACAAACAATTTAATGTAGTTTTAACACACATTTGAATTACCCCAAAGGTTTTCGGAAAAGACGATCTGCTTAATATTGTGTCGATATCCAAAAAGCTCTTTCACGACAGCATTCACTCGAGTTAATTAAGCAGTAGATTAAGCAATTGATCAAATTTATTTTTCTAATTACATTTACAATTCTGTTTTAAATTTGCTAATGCAAAAATACATTTCCCTTTGGGTATAAGTTGTTCAAATAATGAGAGTAATACTACTAATTGTTTTTAATCGTGGATCCCGGAAATTCCGGGAACTCGAAAAATTTTTCCGGGAAATTGCGATCCCTATATATAATATGTTTATTTTGTATTCATAACTTTTCGAATAAAAAATTTAAAAATAATCAGTAGTTTGCTAATAGTTATTTAGTTGATTAGCACCTTTTGATTCGCAATTTTCTTTTTTTCTTAGTAATTTCTAGTTTGAACTGAAATCAGTTATATATTGGTATATCTGTTTGTTCTTCCGGTCCTGCAAAGATTTTTGATCAAGAATTTTTTGGTAACACTGCACCAACATAAACATTCTTGGAAGTATGGGGTCGTTCAATAATGCCCTCAAATGGAGCATAATAAGAAACAAGTTTAAATGACTTCTTTTGTATAGACATTAAAGTAAATAGGAAAAAAAAAACAAACGAATGTATTTCTATGTGAAAACTTTTGTTATTTAATGGTGTGAGTAATTAAAACTATTTTAATATAAAAATTGCCGACATTTATTAAAATGTTTACACACACACATGGAATTCACTCTCTTGCACACAATAAGACACACACAAACACAAGCAAACACAGTCCTCGTTAACTACAAATCCGCAAAGCTCTTTTACAGTGCTGGCCAAAATACAAGTATTGGAAACATTAATACGGCTAAATCACAATTGCACACAAGAATTTGTTAATTGTGTTAAATTTTTATGTTTTCACTAACAAACCAACTTAAACCTCTTGATTATGAGTATAAAGGTACTCGAAACACATTTCATTGATAGCTCCTATTGAATAGAGAACAAAAAAAAAAAAAACAAAAAAACCCAAACAAAGTGTAGTAAAGTGAAACGTAAAGAAACTGCTTGTGAGTATGTGAATGAATTGAGTGCCGGTATTGAATGTTGCCAACAACCAAACAAACACAATACCACTTCTGCAAAGTTACGATTGATTTTTGCGCTTGCGCACAAACAGCAAAACTCCGACTACAAGTAAGTAGACATTCATTCATTTAATCAGTTGGCCCAAGTGCAGCAGCTACGGATATAAATAACCACAAATCTAAATCAAAAAGTTAGTTCGTCGTTGTAACTATTGGAACTCAGTGCCTTATCAAGAGCCTTAATTGAATTTAATCTTGCCTTCTTGTTGTATATAAACGTTTTGAATTCTTTGGATTATCTATCAAACATTGATATACTTTTGGTTTTTAGACCTAAAGAAAAAAAAAGTAATTTAATTTTGTTAGTTTTGAAAATTTAACGCTTGAAAAGTGAATTGTTAACTTGTATGTAAAATTATTGCATGTAATATTGAATACAATCGTATTGGTATTATTGTTAAAGTGAATTTTGAATACCACAAAAAAAAAGTAATCTACTTTTTAAAAAAATGTTTATATACCTATAAATGTATATTAAATGAATTTAATTAAATATTCCTAAAACGAGTTAATAGAAAAAAATATATAAAAATTATTTATAACAAAAAAATAAAGAAAACAAAATAAATTAATAAATAAACATAAAATATACACTAACTTATTTTTTACTTGTACATAGTGAATATATTTATATTGTTTTATATGTAACACAAAAATATTTGTTGTTGTAATATTTTACAAGGAAGTGTAACACTGTAAAATAGTTGTAGTTGTTGTTATTAGAGTTTTTTCCATATATTACAAGTGAACAACAGCAAATATTTTATTAACAATTTGATCGTTTAAAATAAAGAAATTTTTTCAATTCAAATAGGTATAAAATAATTAAATAGAGGAAATTCTTTTTCAAAACTCCTACTCTTGCATATTCATAAATACTCAACGATTTCGATTTATTTATTAAATTAAAAAAAAAAAAAAACAGAAGGTAAGTTTTTAAATATTACAATTAAAATGAATAATTAATTTATTAATGTCTGCATTAAATAAATAAAATTTGTTAATAATAAAAAATTAGTAATAATAATAATAATAGAATAAATATAGGTACATATTTCTAAGGAAGTCCTTAAATGTATTTAATTACTTTCAAAGTCTAAAAAATGTAAAACCATATTTATTCAAAGGTAAAATTTAATTATTATACATTTTGGTATTAAAATTGTTGGGACAACACATTCATTTTCAACTATCTAGTTCATTTTAATTATTTACATTTTTAAATATTTTGAATTTGTTTTGGTATTTATGTAACTTTTTGAAGGATAGCACTTGATATTTTTTCCTTAAACTTTGCATATTTAATCACATTCATTTATTCTGTAAATTTGTCCTTGAGAAAGGATCTACACTGAAGGTGTTAAGTTGTTAGTGCATGTTAAGCATTATAAGTTTAAATTTTATATTGCAAAAAAAGGATCGTAAAAAATTACCATAAAATATATAGACTCTAAAATTTTAATTAACCATGAAAATGTATATGCATGTACTTAAAATTTGTTTGATTATGTTGCTTATGAAAATAAATTCAAAGTTTTTTTTGACAATCTACAAAAATCTCGTAAAAAATTGAATATCTTTTTTAGCCATTTAAATTGTATTTTTAATATTCATATATATGTTTTTATTTAGCTTGAATGTGGATTTTTTTTATCGAAATGGATTTTTGAAAGGCATTTGTATCAATTTTTTTATTGCGTTAACCTTGAAACTGTATGTATTTTAAGTAAAATGGAAACATATTTTATTTCTTCTTCAAATATATTATATCACTTGACAGTTTTCATAATAAGAAACTTTTCAGATTTCTTTATATATTGCAAAAAAGTTTAAAAAATTGTTTTTTTTTAATGAATATTATAAATTCAACATCACCGTTTTCCCAAACTTCTTTCATACAAAATAATTTTTTTCCCAGTTATTATTAAAATATACATAATGATAGTTTTGGCTATTTTGCAAATACTTTTGATTATTTTTATTAGATTTCTTGGAAAAATATTAACAACAAATACATTTAAGAAAAATCTGTAAAAAAATAATAATTAAAAAATTTGCATAATTTTGCTGCCATTTGCAGCACATGCATTATTTTTATAAAAAACACTTTGAAATACTGTCTTCTGTTTCCATCATTTGCTTCAAAATCATTCTGTGTTTTGATATTTAAAACATAAAATTAAAATTCATATATATCTTCAACTATAAAAAGTTAGAATATTATAGCCGGTCATTCTGATAAACTAGAGTATAATGTATTTGCGTTAAAGTGATTTTCGATATTTTTTTCAGTAGTCCTAGGGTCAATTACGAACCGATCCTCATGCAATTTTATACTTATAAATGCTTATACAGAACTATTCTATATCAAATATTATCATAATCAGAGGAACCACGAATATGCATTTTGTCATTATTAAACAAAAATTATTTTTTTCATTAAAACAAAGTGTGTTATTAATTAATATTTTATAGCTATAATACTTTATTAAGGGCATCACATAACAATGAGATATTGTGGAAAATCCGTTTAAAGGGTAGTTCCTGCACTAATGATCACGTAGCTTCCTAAATTTCAAGTCAACTTAAGATTTTTAAATTTAATCATAAAGCAGAAGAGCTTAACTTTTTAACTACATATTAAAATCTTTTATAAACACTCTAAATAAGATCAATCTAGTTGAAAATTTTTAACTTATTTTTCTTTTCTTTTTCAAAATTTTTACTATGATGTACATATTTTGGATTTTTCTTTAAGGGTAAATATATTCGTATACACATTTTTAAATGGAATTTTGTTTAGAATAAAACTACCCTAAACTTTATTAAAAAAGGTTTTTTATAATTATTTTAAGACAAAGTATTTTTTATGTTTGATTTGGTGCGCACATTTTGAGGAAAAATGAGAAATGTATGGAAAGTTTTAGTAAGTTATTCCTTTTACATAAAATCTAGTCTTTGTCTAATTTGAAATTCATATTAAATCTTGCATACTAAATTGATGTTGATTTTATTTGGCCGAATTTCCTAAAAATATTGAGATATTTAGAGCATTATTGATAATTTAAACACTTAAATGGAACAATCCTAACCAGAAATCAAATCTTCAAAATTGCAAATTTTACTCTCGGCTATTAGCACAAATGCTTAATACCTTAACAGCCTATTCTGTTATAAGATGTAAAATTTTTGTATAATAAACTAGTACATATCGTCGGTGCGCTGACGAAATATTCTATGTTTTTTTGACAATTTTTCAGACAATTTATTTTTATATGAAATCCATATAATTACATATTAATCGTTTTTATAAAATCGGAACTAATCCATATACTATCAAATTTCGCATAAATAAACATAGGACTTTTCATCAACCCATCGACGATATGTCCTTCTTAAACTTTTTTTATTAAATTTGTCAAAATTTAGCAAAATCAGTTTAAAAAATATTTTCCTTATCGAAGTAGTAGACTGCAGATTAGCATAGCCAGTTTTGCTACTATTTTGGGGAAAAGCATTAATTTAAACGACAGGATACTGGAGTATGTAGACACTTCAACTTCAAAATAAATGTTTTATTTATTTGTATACAAATTATTTAGTTTTCCTTTTCCTCATTCAATGAACATTTAAATTAATTTAAATTTCAATAAATTTCCTTTACCAACTATTACAAAACATGAAATAATAATAATAATAATATTAATTGCAATATCGTGTTTCGATAGTTTGTAAGACTATAAAAAAATTTATAAATCCTTAAGTGTCATTGATGGATTCGTATGGTTATTGATTTTCAAAATTTCAATTAAGTAAAACTTTTATTTACTTAATCATAATAAAAAAAAGTTATCTAAGTATTCAATAAAATATATATAAAGTTTTTTATTACAAAATATTTAATAAAAATCAAGTTAAACATCAATATGCAGCTGTGCTGGGGCTATTATCATTATAATATTCATCTTTTAACGTCTTTGTAAAGCGATTATGATAAATGACATAAATTCAAATTTAAACTAAACCATAAACTTTATTGTTAAACATTTCTTTTGAAATTATTGTTATTATTTGTATTAAACAAATATGATGTGGACTGTTTTTATTTTAAATTTTACTTTGTTTTTAAATATTTTACGTGTTTAAAAGCAATTTACTCGTTTTTTTTTCCTTTTTTGTAACTAAATCGAATGTGAATACCCAATTGCATTTTTATAATCCATTGACCTAATTTGTATTTAAAGTACTTTAAATTGCATTATATTCAAATAATTAAACAATTGTATCAAACATAAAGATTTTACCATAAAAGATTTATATCCATTGTTGACTGGAAATGGTGTAATTAGTTTAATATTTAATTTTTTTTCACATTTAACTTAAAACTATTTACATATAACAATGATGTATTATTTCATTATAATTTTTTTTTCTTTGATATTTATGTCTACATTTTGTTAATTACATAATTTGCCATATAAATAAATACAAAATGTAACAGTCGGTTTGTTGACTTAATTTTTAATTTATTGTTTCCCTTTTTTTATTTATTTAAGACAATCTGAGAAAAACAAATACAAAAAAAATGAAAGTTGTGAACTTTCTGCTCTGACAGTACCAACGATGTCAGTCACTCACTGTACCATGGCAAAGTGTTTGAATGGGTTTTTGTGAATAAAGACATGTGTGGTAGCTGTTTTATATGTAAATAAGGTCAAATGTCAGAAGCAACAAATAGACCAAAAATAAAAAGACTTAAGACAAAAACAATAACCGAAAGATATGACAATTTAAGAAAAAATATATACATATTATTTATAAGACTTGATGCAAATCCATACTCTTATGTTTCGCTGTTTGTATGCCACACCCTTATTTGTATTTAAATGTTACGAATTTACTATTTTTTTTATTTTTATTATTTATTCATTTTTTTGTATGAATTTGTACTTATTTTTCGTGTTTGATTCAATGTCTTTTCAACAGTTTTAATTGTAGGTATTGATTTTGTAATAAGATTTATTATATATTTGTATTATTTTTGTGAATATTTAAGAGTAAATTTGCTTATTTTGCATTAAATTATTTATATAATATGGGCACCAGACTTCATGTTCTTATGTCATTATCGTATTTTCATGGGCTATATAAAAAAAATCATCTGAGAAATGACATAGGACATTATAAAACAGTTTTAAAAATTTCTAATACATACCCAAATTTTTCCCCAAAAAAAAAACTGTTTTTGGGTAGGCAATACCCGATACCACTCAATACTTTTTCATTTGGGTACTCGATACCTAACGGATTTTTTAATATGAAAGATAACTTTTAATAAATGTTCTTTTATTTAATATTAAAGCAAATATATTTAACCAATTATGTATTATGAAATTTTGTACTACTTTAATAAAAATCATTGAAATTATTTTCATATATTTAATGAAATTGAAAAAAGATTCGGCTGTGCCGAATCTTTGATACTTTTCACCATATTACCATCTTACTATCTTATCGACATCATATTACCATATTACCGACAAATAATAAAATTTTCACCTTAACGTATGCTTTCATATTTTCACATATATAAATCTAAATTTTTTTCAAACTACGAAAATTTGAAACACTGTTATTCATTATATTACTGCTGTTTCTAACTAAACTACTTGTCTATACAAAAAACAAAAAACGTCACTAATAGTCATTACCAGGGCAAGTTTTTCAAGCTTTCCGCTTGGAAAGTAAGCATTTGCATATTTCAAAAGAATTTCACAAAAAATGCTTATTTTTAAATCTTTGCATAAATTTGCATATAATGGATACAAAAGTTAGTTTTCTTAACAAAAACACACTTTTTTGTGATTTTTTGGAGTTCAATCAAATGATTTCTAAAAATTTTTTTGTGAGTATTTTGAGTACATTGTAAATATAGTAAGGAAAAAAATCAGAAGCGTCAAATATGATACTTAAAATTAAAATAGTTATATTTTTATAAACATCGAAATCTATTAGAGATTGAAAGTTAAAAAATGTATATTTGTGCATATTTTCTACACATTAATATATAAGAATGCATAAATTTGTTGGTTTTTATATACATATTCATGCTATTTTTGCATATTTCTGTGCATATTATACCATTTTTTCGTGCTTTTTCAAGCGCATATTTCAATTTCTTTTGTGCATATAAAAACTTGCCCTGGTCATTACAATACTTAATATACATGTTTGAATGTGTATTTATATTCTTAACAGATTTGTTTTTGGACCATAACTCTGTTGATTATAAACGAATTTGGTTTATTAAAAAAAAAAAAAAACGAAATTTTATAAAAACATTTATGACTGATCTATATAAATATAAAAATCTGTAGCTTGAACAAGGGCTTCAAAAATAAAAAATTCGTTTTCCCCGATATCTCAGTTATTACTGAACCGATTTATTTCATTTTTTCAGAACAAAAATTCAGAAAATAATTTCCGAGCCCCCTTTAAAAATTCGAAGTCCCTGGTGTATGCAGAGGCTTCAGAAACTGAAAAACCGGTTTCAAAAACCGGTTTTTAAAGCATATCTCCGCCATTTATAAACCGATCCTGCTGATTCAAAAAACCGAAATTTTATAAAAATATTTGTGACCGATTATATAAAAATAAAAATCTATAGCTTAAACCAGGGCTTTAAAAAATAAAAAATGCGTTTTGTCCGATATCTCAGTTATTATTGAACCGATTTATTTAATTTTTTCAGAACAAAAATTCAGAAAAAAATGTCCGAGACTTCTTTGTAAAAACGAAGTCTCTAGTATATACAGAGGCTTCAGAAACTGGAAAACCGGTTCTAAAAACCGGTTTTTTGAACATATCTCCTCATTGTATGAACCGATCTTGCTGAATTCCAATAGCAAAATTCTTGAAAGCATTTCCGATCGTTTGATATATATATTATATATGTCAGTTATCGGTGGGCTTCATAAACGCCATTTCAACCGACACACGGACGGACGGACGGACGGACATGGTCCTATCGTCATCATTTCTTACAAGGATCCCGAAAATGTAAACTTTTTTGCTCTCCGACGAAAATTGTGGGAATTACAAACGGAATGACAAACTTATATATACCCTTTACACCTGTGGTGAAGGGTATAAAAATTTACTTGTATCTTTAAAGAGAGTTGTATTTTAGCCGTGATATTTTTAATACGATATCGTTAAAAAATTAAATACTCATTACTTGCACAGCACTAAAATGTATTCCTAATTCTGTTATTCGTTTGTTGATTTTTTCTTTTTTGGGAAGTAGAAGAATAAGTCCTTTCAAACATATACGTTTGTTTCTGTTTTGGTCAAATTCTTAAACGATATTTCAAAACTGTAGAAATCCAGAATATACTTCGCAGATTTTTAGACTAGCATTTCAACAGAATAACGAAATTAATATGTCACCAACACTTTGATATCGGGTACCATTCAAATGTAGTATTTTATTCTTTCAATATCTTAATCAATATTTATTCTTTAATCTTGATGATATTTTCCCACAGTTTAAGGTAGACACCAAAGTTAAGTTAAAATAGAAACTTTTTCAGATATTGCATAAATAAAATACAAACAGTATGATTATATTACAACCTAAATTCAATACAGTACCTTGCACTAATTGCTAACTAAAATTTGTTATATAATTGTAAATACATATTTTTTTAGAAAAGTAAAAAGTTTAACTTTATGTTTTTAGTTCCATTTTTTAGTCAAAGATATTTTGTTGTTCACAACAAAGCAAAGAGAAGAATACAACATAAAATTTTATTTAAAAGTAAATTTACATCAGATGAATTTTTGTACACATTTATATTTAAAAACACCCACGTGAAGAAAATATAACAATTTAGCAAAGCCCGTGAGCTACAAGCACTAACTAATACATGGGCTGCTACCAAATAGTGAAAATTGTCTGAGATTTTGCATCTAATCACTTCAAAGAGGAATGAAGTGTGTGTGTATGTGAGTGTTTGATAAATGCCTACCATATGAATTTATAACAAATAAAAAACAAAAAATAACTTGCAAATATCTACACTTGCATATTCGTTCATATAAGATTGTTCACATAATCGTAAAATATACTAAAAAAAACTCTTTAAAATAGTTTGAAAATTTAAAGTGAAAGGATCATTTTATGTGATAAAAAAAAACGCATATTTATGTGCATCGTAATAGACGAACAACTTACACATTATAAATATTATACTTACTTATATGTATAAATAAGTATTTATATGTATGTTTGTATGTATCATATGCATTTTTAATTGTTTTATTTTTTATTTTTGTTTTTGTTTAATTTAATAGTTTTAAATTAATTTATTTTTATCTATGTTAAAATTTTTTATACGGTTTTCTTGTTACACCTGAGCATTATAAAATTTGCAAAATTAATGAACAATTTTACGATTTAAGAAACAAAATTACTTTTAAAACATTTTATAGTACTTGAACCTAATGCTAAGTAATTAATTTGATTAATTAGATTTAATAGTTTAACGTGACACCAACAATCTGGTTTACTATTCTTGTATTTATGATTAACAATACCCTACATTACATCTAATAAATAAGTGTCATGTTTAAATTCGATTTTTTAAACTAATTTTGATCTTAAGAAAACATTATTTGTAATCAAAAGAAAGTCAACTAAAGATTGGTAAAATTAACCAAAAATAGATAAAAGCAAAAATGTTCTAGCAATTCCTTTTACTTCTGAATCTTATTAGATTATAAATAAAACGACGTATAACTAAAGGAATGACAGCTATGATTTGTTCATAAGGTCTAGTAGTATATTTAAAAATTAAACAATTACAAATAAAATTTCTAGCCAACAAACGTTAGTTTAACATAGGGTCTTCGTGTCAATAATTTAAAATAAATTTTCTAAGTATTTTCATTACTTGTACAACGTATGTAAGTGTTTCAAAAGCTAGCAGTGGTTTTTATTTCAACAACAGTAACGAAAAAGTCATTATCGTTTCAACAAGATCGTTAGTTGATCTGATCTAAAGTAATTATTTTATTAAATTACTGCCACCTTGATACATTTTTGTAATTGCTACGATCATATTTATAAATGAAATATTTTTAAATGTTTAATATTAATTAATGTTATTAAATAAAGTGTTGTGGAGCGTGCTTAAACTATTTTTATAACTTTAAATAAAAAAAGAAAACAAAACTTGAATATTTTTAACTAACTTCCTTTTTTCTATAAAAAAAAAGGAAGTTAGTTAATTTGATGTATGATTTTTATATATCATTCATTTAGCAGGGAAACATTGCGTCATGGGGTTTCTTATTTCATTTCTATACACTTTATTAATAAGCCTCTAACCCACTTTTTTTTCATTGACGAGTTCTCGCGATAAATCGCAATTTTTAAAATTAAGTTGCAAATAAAACAAGACTTATTTATTTGAAATCAATGCATAAATTTTTGATTTTATTCACAAATTAGTTCAATTCACAATAAGGTCAATCAAATTACATTGAAGTATAAAAAATACAAAAAAAAAAAAAAAAGTATGATTTTGTCAGCCCTTAAAATTCAATATACATGTTATACATCATACTATAAGTAACTTAATTTTTATTAGCAATTATTAAAAAATATATTACTTTTACTTTTAAAAACACTCAAGTCTAATACATTTCATCAGTAAATTACAAAATGTCTATAAATTTATAAGATGAAAATAATTAGGGAATCATATTTGAAAAACGTTTTTAACAGCAAGTAAAAAGAAAATTTTACTGATAGTAAAATATGTAAAAGATTCTATTGGATGCAAAATATGAAAAATTATTTTCTTTTGTGTAATATATGCAAAATTATGCTCTTATGCAAAAATATGCTATTTAAATAGTTAAAATATGCTCTTAAATAAAGACTTTCTGTAAAGATATGACAAAATATGACACTAAGTCCCAAATATGCTGCTTCAAAATTATGAAAATTGTCTGATACGGATAAATAACTAACAGTTTGAGTTATTTGAAGCTCAGGAAAAATATGATTTTGCAAATTTATGGTTGCCCTAATCATTACTTGTTAGGAATATACATACATATATAAGAGGTTTAAATGTAGTTAAAAAGCTACGTTTTTCTGCTTAAATTAAAGGGACGAAAAAATTTTTATTTCGGAATATCTTAAAAGTTATGTAATAATAAAAATGCTTACAATGTTATATCTAAATATTTTTTTATTGTTTATTTTTATAAAGACTTAATCAAAATGTGCCTTTTTACCAATACAATTTCTCAAAATCTGTCGTTATTCTTTCGAGACAGGATCCAAATGTCAATATATATTTCGGATTTTTTACATTTTTTTCATGGTTTTTCATTTGAAGGTTAATTTAATGGCATAACAGAAATTATGGACTAGAAATATGAATAATTAAAAAAAAAGCTCGCGAAAGTATGTGGCCAAGACGAACAGTTTGAAAACGATATCTTTGAGTAAGGTAAACTAATTTTATTTTCATCCAAACGAGCGCACCTTAATGAACATATCTTATCCAAACACATACATTTGCTACATTTTTCGAACAAACATTCAAAAACGTGTCACAAATTAAAACAAATCAATCATTGAAAGAAACAATCACTATTTCAATTCATATGTACATTCAAAAATAATACAATAAAAATAATAATTACAGACTTTAAATACGAAATACATACACACATTAATATATTTATTATACAAAGTACAGATATACTACGTAGATACACTAACTACTCGTATCAGGTTGCTTAATTTGTCTATACTACACATGTGGTTACATTTCAAAGTCAAGGTCTGTGCCACAATACACAACTAAACAAAACAGAAAATTGTTGTTTAAAGACAACAAAAGCAACAAAAATAATATCATTTTATCCAGTGAAACAACAGACAAATCGACAAACAGACAAACACCCAGATCACTAATTACCATATTTATTTATTTATTATTTTTTTAATTTTAACGTATGTATTTATTTGATTACTCTATCTGGGGTTTCTTTTTACTCTCACGAAATTCATCATCTATTACAAGTTAAAAATTGGTAACAAATAGACAACATTCACAGATACAGTCCCAATGATAATCATTCGTACAGTTGGGAGTTTCACTGCTATTCGTGGCCGTTAACAAAAAAATTAATTAAAACATTATTACCTATTATTATTGTTATTTTAAGTTTTGTTTTTATTTTTTCATTATGATTGTATGCTGGATTTAATTATACCCTACACCACCATAGTTGGTCAGAATCACTTTTTAAATCGATATAACGATGTCCGTCCGTCCTTCTGGCTGGACGGCTGGCTGGTTGGTTGGCTAGGCGGCTGGCTGTCCATGTAAAGCTTGTGCACAAAGTACAGAAAATAATTCAATGAAATTTGGCACGTGGGACTTTTATGATACAAGGACGAAGCCTATTGGTTGTGATCGGTCCATTATTTCACCAAGCCCCCATACAAATGTCCCCCCGGAATAGAGATTTAACACTCAAAAATGCCTTAAAAATATAAATATTTTATAGAAATTCGGCGCAAAGAAGTTTTGTACAAGTATCAATCTTTGTTCCAAATTTCTAGGTCCATAATTGACCAATGCTCCCATATAAAATCCTCTTCCGAAAATCACTTTAATGTGCATAAATCCCATAAGAATGTTAGTATCAAGTTAATATTCGACACAAGTGTGTTTTATATAACAACATTGTTTTATATAAACAACATTGCCAAATTTTATGAGAATCGGTCCATAATTTACCATAGCTCCCATATAAACCCTCTTCCGGGAATCGCCCTAAAGTGCATAAAATCATATAAATGTTAGTACCGACGTATTATTCTGTATTTGTATATTTTATTTTACATTTAGGTTTAATATAAGGCCTCTTCCCGAATTTTTATGGTCATACATAATGGTGTAGGGTATCATATGGTCGGTCTTGACCGACTATACCTTTTTTTCTCGTTTTCTTACTATAGTTTTGCAAACATGTTGCAAATATAATAATACACATTTTCATTAACATTGATTTCTTTATTTTAACGTTAATGTTGAGGAAATAAATTACGCTAAAAACTAAATTAGTATAAAATAGGTTAAATAAATAAATTATTTTTAATTTTTGTTAAAATCAAATAATTACATCTTTAACTATCAAGGACAGAATAATTAATATCGTTTAATGTTGTTTATACATATTTAATATCAATTTTTGTCTTAATAGTTTTTTACAATTCAATTTTAATACAACTTGTTCCGGAAAATAAATATTTTGTTAGATTGATTGATAATAGTGTAATAAAGCTAATAGTATGTTTTGATGTGATTATTTTAGAGAATACATTGAGAAAAGATTTTGATAATAAAAGATTTAAATGTACATAAATGGTTTAAACATTTAAATTATTTAAATATTATTACCTTTAGTTTAAATTCTGACACCTATCGTATATGAATCGGTCCAAAATAAAATAAATAAAAAAATCTCTCGAGAAATCACAATGTACGTTATAAGCTTCTTTAATAACATCAGAAATCAGCTTTAGAAATGTTCTATACTCCATTAAAATTTTTTGGTTATACTGTTTTTGTGTAGGTTAATTTTTCTTTTTGGAAAGTAAGAGATTCAGGCTTTTCAAACGTATGCATTAATTTATGTTTTGTTAGATATTAAAATAAATTTTTTACATTTAGAGAGATACAAATTTTTCAAATTTTTTCGAGTTTAAAAAAATGTAAACACAACAAGATTTAATATTAAAAAAAAAAAATAGACAAAACTCGTAGAACTTTTTCGATTCTATCTGGAATAACCCTGCGGGAAATTTGTGACAATTGCAGTAATGGTCCGGTTCCTCTGTACCAGTTGAGTACCAATTGACACCTAACTCGTCACCAAAGTTCCAATTTAGAACCAGTTGACACAAACACACTCACTATTTAACAGTTGAGAGTTAATTTATAACATGCTCGTTAAGTGTGCAATTAGCAACTCACGCGCAATAACAATCAGTGGCTGAGTGGTAAGCGTTGAAGACTATAAAACATAACATACGTTAGATGAACATGGGTTCGAGCCGGGGTGCCATCGACATTAACCAAAAATTATATAATTGAAATAAACATAATTTAATAAAGATAATAATAAAAATAATGTTTAAAAAGTAAACAATTACCGAATTTTTATAAAATTTTTATTACGTTAATCGTTACTGAACCTGTCCTCTTGGACC
Organism: Protophormia terraenovae; assembly: GCA_951394005.1. NCBI lineage: Eukaryota > Metazoa > Arthropoda > Insecta > Diptera > Calliphoridae > Protophormia > Protophormia terraenovae. The sequence goes on from OX596073.1 coordinate 101,825,333, forward strand.
AGTCCTAGGACCTATCCTGTGACCGGTCCCAAGGGGCTAATTAGCCACCTAAAATGACAACCCCATGTAAAAGTGACAGGTTCTGCTCATATAAAGTACTGGGACCGATCACTAGCCCTGAGAACCTGTCACGTGACTAGTTTTGAACCGGTTCTCTTTACTCTAGGGAACTTACTGAAAATGTCCATACATTTCTCATTTGCCCCAAAACAAAAAATATTTAGCCTTAAAATATTTGAATAACTTTTTGATAAATTTAAAAAAATGCTAAATGTAATTTGGGGATTTTTAAGCAATTTTAATGATGGATATCTTTTTTTGTTCTTAAAAAATTAGCATTTGAATTTATACAAAATGAATTTATTTTTGACAGAGTAAATTCAGCGTTAAAGCCTTCCTTATTCCGAAATTAGATAGGAATCAATTTATCTATTCAATTTGCTTTGTTCTCGGGCCAAAATAGCTCCATTTAAATAAATTTATTAAAATTATCGTTATGGGAAAATCACTAAAATGCTTATTAAGGCTATGATTCACTATCCTATTTAGTCGTTAGAGCTGTCAGAAAATGTATGTATGTTCAAAAAGTATGATAGTGTGGATTTTAAGTGAACATGTGTAACAGATTTTTTGACAAGTCATATATAAAATGTTCCAACAATAGGTAATTTTGTAAATAATTATCAATACAAGTTAATATTATTAATATTCTTAAAGGAAATGGTATACATATATATACATATATATATATATATATATATATATATATATATATATATATATATATATATATATATATATATATATATATATATATATATATATATATATATATATATATATATATATATATATATATATATATATATATATATATATATATATATATATATATATATATATATATATATATATATATATATATATATATATTGTATACTAATGATATGCCGCCTGAAAGTGTACATCCCAAGATTAGTTTCACCAAAATTAACTGATACAGACTTACGTCAACTAAAGCTTTGATGATGTCTGTCCGTCTGTCTTTCAGTTTCAGATTATTATAAAATTTATTATTTTTTTTTAATAATCAGAAAAGAAAAAGATCGGGAGAGCATACTGTCAATGTCATTTGAGCGTTACCTATTATATGCTGGATTTTTTTAAATCAAAAATTAAAAGTTGAGTGTAGTGTTGGTGGTGCTTTAAAAATTGGTCCAGCTCACGAAAGTGAAATAAATGATTCCTAATATTTTGGGAATTAGTTTGAGACACGTAGATCTTTAAGGAGGGTACACTTGCAACAAATTGACGTACTTTATTGAGATCAGGAATTTTTAGTAAATCGTTAATTTCATCTTATTTAATATCTTTTTTCTGAAAATCATGAAATACGGTTTCATTATTTTTGTTTGATACATGTAACATTAATATTGGTGAATTTTCTTTTTTAATTTTTTTGAAGATTTTTTTCTGGGATCATCAACAAATTACCGTTTAACAGCATGTTCCAATTATCTTAGGAAGTTGAAATTTAACCAAAATATTACTAAAAAACTTCCTTCCATAGTTCGAACTTATATTGAACTATTGAACCTAAGAACGTGCAAAAAGAAATGCACAATCATATCTTAACAAAAAATTTCTCCACAAAATTACTTATGTAAAGTTTTCGTTGATTTTCTCTAAAATGCGCCAAAATTTTCATTCTTTTTTATAAAACACATAATTTGTGTTACTAAGCCAATTCATAAACGAAGAAAATTTTAAAAATTTAGCGAAGTAACGAAGAAACTGTAAAACTAAACAGTTTTTCAGCTTTCCTGAAAAGTTATTAAAAATTACATAGATAGCGCAGGGACGATATGCTTTGTGTGATTGTGTGGCACATTTTCTTGCGATTCTTTTGGATGGGACAGAATTTTGTCAGATTTTTCATTGACTGAATATAGTGATTAGTAGGATAGTAAATCATGACCTTTAACGCATACTGTAAGTATCGTTGGAATATTCTAGAATTAAATTTATAGATGGAATGTGAAAATAAATATTTTTTTAATTGTCATGCTTTTTTGCTTTCTTACAAAATATGTTCAATAATTAAGTTAAAATATAATTTTTAATAGTATTATAACCTTCAAATAAATAGAAACATTTCTAATTGGATATAATTTACTAAAGATCTTTGCATTCGCGTGCCACTTAAATACCATCCAATAGTACTAAATAATCAAGAAATCATATAAACATACATACATGTATATGGTGTACATAAATAATTACTTAATATATGTATACTTCATATTTAGTTTTAATAATTAATAATAAATACATATTAAATATGTGTTAACGACCTGTCGTTATGTGAAACAATATTATTACCTATTCTACCACGTGGTACGAGTAAGTAATTTATGAATGAATATTTTATTATCATTCAACATTTAATACATGTATATGGTGTACATAAATAATTACTTAATATATGTATACTTCATATTTAGTTTTAATAATTAATAATAAATACATATTAAATATGTGTTAACGACCTGTCGTTATGTGAAACAATATTATTACCTATTCTACCACGTGGTACGAGTAAGTAATTTATGAATGAATATTTTATTATCATTCAACATTTAAATAAATAAAGACAATATGCCAGACAATCCAGTGAGTCAGTAAAAAGTAATTTAATTTATTGCAAATATTTACAAAGAAACAAATAAAATAATTAACGTAATTCAATAACGTAACTCTTTCATTTGTTTGAAACATGGAAACGACCGACAAACATCGGACAGACAGATTATTAAGTGAAGTACAAATGTGGGTTTGTGTTTGTGTGTATGTGGTGATCAAATACATACAACAAACCAGTATTAATGATAAAATATTTATTACCAGTTTCCTCTTATAATTGTTAAAAGTTGTATTACAAACAACATTATATATTTGAAAAAAAAAAAAAAAACGTGCTGCAATTGCCACAAAATAGACATCAATTATGACATCACAAACATGTTGCATCCAAATCAAAAATTATGGTAAAATGACACAGACATATCTAACTTGTAGTGTATTTGGTATGGACTTAGTAGAAGGTGGTATAAATAAGTATTTGTTGCTATTGTTTTATAAATATGTTGTAATAACAAATGCAATAACAACGACACAATAACCAAAAAAAATAATTTAACATTGACCATAACCTTGCCTCTAATGGTCATACTGGCGCGGGCAATTGCAAAAACTGTAAATGAAAAACAAAACCAGCTGGCATTTAGATGGTCCAAACATACATAGTCAGTCTATAAACTCATATAATCTTGATTATCGCAAAAGCAACCATTCCTTTATCTGTTGCAATATTTATGTCCGCAACATAGTAGTTATGTAGATGTTTGAATTCCAGAGTTACCACATTAGGAATATTTACTATAAAAGTTTCTACTTCTCATTAAAAAATGATGTAAAATTTCAAAAGCGCTTGGAACTACTTTCAAGGAATTGATTTCAAATCATTCTCAATTTGATATTAAACCTTTGTGTTCGCTGGGTATGTATTTCTGCCATTATTGCAATATTTGCATGAACTTAAGATATTAAAATTTGTCTTAAAAATCTGTAAATCAAAATAAAATTAAAGTCTAAAGTGATTTCAATGTAATATTGGTAACACTGTTATAAAGATAAATACAAATACAAACAAACAAAAGTTAATGCGATTAAAAGTTTTGCTTGTAGATGTTGTTAATGATGATGATTATTACTTTTTTTTACTACTAAGTTTTCTGTCTGTGTTTGTTTTACTTGCCTCATACAACAAGTGCAACAAGATTTTGAACGTGTTGTAATTGAAGTTTATTTACAATTGTTGTTGTTGCTGCTACCACTAATGTTGGAATTTCAATTGATTGGGGAAACACTTTCATAGATGAATGCAACATTTGATTTGATATTCTGCTGCTGTTGCATTTAGGAATTCAGAGTACATGCTAGACACGCAAATATTTATAGTCATAATAATATAAATAATTACAGATTAATCTGGCTAAAACAAATTACGCTTTTTTATTTTTTTTTTTTTTTTACAAATCTATTAAATATGTACAATTTACATATTTATGTATAAACTAAATTTTTCAAATATCACTCAAATATCGAAATCCTTTGAGTAGCCAGCATTTAACTGTCATGTGGCTGTAATTTAGTGTCTCTGCTATATCCTGATATCTTACGTGTCGGTCTTGCTTCACCAGTTGCAAAATTTCAACCACCTTTTGCAGTGATTGACCGAACTGAGGGAGATGCATCTTTGACATTGAAATTTACCGAACGGAATTGAGCAAACCATTTCCAAATCCCTTGACATGAATTTTCAAAACATGTCTTAGTGTATAAACTGAGATAAGGACTGGAATAGTGTAAAGTTAGTTTTTGCGAGAGTCTAATGTTGAAGCACAATACGAATACCACAAGTATCTCACATTTAACTCAACAATTACCAGTAAATACTCGTGCAATTAGTTATACATACATGCATTCATTCATACATTCAATTCAAAACCATTTTAATGCTCTTCTAAGTTGAACTCACTCAATTATTATTTCATTAATAAAATTTGTTATGCAAGTTAAGCAAAAAATACAAAAATGTTTTCATTTTTTTTTTTTTTTTTGTTATTGTTATATTTATTACTTAGTAAAATCTATTTGCTTTATGAGCCAAAAAATTAAAACAAACTGTCATTTTAAGTGCCACCATAAAAAACACTGTAAAAAATAGTGGTTTGTGGTTATTAACTGTTAATTACTTAATGCAATATTTTTATTAACAAAGTTTCCGTTAATTTGGTGCAAACTAACAATAAATATTTCGCAGGAAGAGATTTTAATAAAAAAAAAAAAAATTTGAGTAGTATTTTTAAAATTTTTTTAGTTATATAACCCAATTATTTAGGGATTTAATATATGTAAATGTTTAAAATATATAAGAAAAAATAATAATTTTGGAAAAAAAATTTTAACAATACATAAGGGTTTCATTTTACATAGTTTCTTAAAAAAAATCATATAATGTTGTCTGTTTCTTCTTTTGCACATAAATATTTTCGATAACTAGCTTTTCATGAATGCAGAAAACTTGCATTTTACCTTGCTCTGACTCATCTTATTCAAACGAGTGAAGTTCCTCTTTTTGTTTTATTCGCATTTTGTTTGATTGTTCAAAGCAATCGAAAAAAAATTGTGCTTAGAATCCCGAATAATAGAGGTAATCATGGTTAATCGATGCAAAAATAAAATTAAATGAATGGAAAAAAGAAAACAATTACAAATTTTCTTTCCCGGATAATCGACGTTGCCGGTTAATCGAATCACGGATAATCGAGGCCCTACTGTATTTACTGCGTGACTCTACTTTTGCACCCTAAATAAAGTTGGTAATCAAATTTTTTTTTAAATATTTAGATGTTCACAAATTTAAAAAATGACACTGGCCAACAAAAAAAATTTTTTCGTGCTCCTTCAAAAAAAAAAAAAAAAAATATATGGACTAGATGGAATTCTGCATGCTAAACTCGAATCTACTTTCAGTTTTCTCCCATCAGGTCGAGATTTTTTTATGGTCTTGTCTAATATTGCGCCCTAAATAAGCCGAATACTTGAGTATTTTTCACTAAAACTCGAGAACGGTATGTACGATTTATATAAATAATACACCTAAATATGTGGAATAAAATTGGCTTTAAGTCGTTCTACTAACAAATTTTTATCCACTCAATAGTTTTGGAGATATTTCGAAATAAGTGTCCAAAAAAAATTTTTCATTCTAAATTCAAGATTTCTTTTTTTTACTAAAACTTCTTTTTAAAAGTGAAAACATCAAAAATGTTTCAGTTTATCATCTTTATCTCAAAGCTGACAAAACTACGAGTAAATAAAGCCACGTATCATAAAAATTGATGCACAAATCAAAATTTTTTTTTTTTATTTTTAATTAAAAAAATAGGTGGATTAGATGGAATTTAATGTGTTAAATAAGAATCATCTTTTACTTTTTTTCTATCACGTATTGATTTTTTTTTTATGGGCATGACTACTATAACACCGCCTTTAGGCAGTCACACTTGTATAACTCGATTAAGATAAATTAAACTGCAGTAGATAGTGATCTAAATTGTCTTCGAGCCGAATTTAGATAATTTGTTTATCCAGTTAATATTTCCGTAGTTATTCAGTAATTAGTACCGAAAAATTATTATTTTTTTTTTTTTAATCGTGAAAATTTTGATCCATAACTCTGAAATTCTTGAGAGAATAAAAATATTGTTGACATACCTTGAATACAATTTTCGTATGCATCTTTTGATGTACCATTTATCAAAATCGTGTAAACGGTTCTTGAGTTATAGTCTAAATTTGACTAACCATTCTCGAATTTTAGAGTGTAACCACTGAATAAGGTGATGATATTAGTCATGCACCTAAAAAAAATCAGTACGTGATAGAAAAAAAGTGAATGCAGATTCTTGTTTAACTCGTCAATATCCACCTAGTCCACCTATTTTTTGGGCACTTATTTCAAAATAACTTCGAAACTATTGAGCATATAAAAAAATTAAGTTTGTATGATTTGTAGATATTTTTAGTACGCATCTTTTGGTGTATTACTTATGTCAACTGTACACACAAAAAAATCCATACCTGATGGAAAAAACTGAAAGCAGATTCGTGTTTAGCACATCAAAATACATCAAGTCCAACTATTCGTCTATGTGGCAGGATTTTTTGGTTGACCAGTGTAATTTGCGGACAAAACTTTTACGTGTTCAGAAAATAAAACAGTCAGGACCAACAAATATAAATTCTGCTATATCGGTTCTAAAGGTTTGTTAGTATTTAAAAAGATCATCATTTAAAAGCTTATGACATTTTCGCCATTTAGTTCTGCTGAAAAAATGTTATCAGTAAGAACAGCATTGAAAGGTAACATCGAGTTAAATTTAGATTTATTTTGTTCATTTCTGATCTTTTGGAATTTATTTTTATATAGAGAAAGTAGAATTGATTTTAAAATTTAAACAATTATTTATTATATTTAATATGTAGTAGTAAACTCTGTTGCAGTTATGATCTTTTTACAAGTGTAGTTATTTTAAACTCAAATATACATAGTTTTATGTTTTAATTTAATTAGTTACGGTAGCGATTACTCACCATTATCATCACAATTTTAACTAATTTTCTATTAGTAAAATTAAAAACAATAACAGACTTACAATTTTTAGTTCCTTTTAGTAATTTGATTTCAAAACAGACAGAAAAATAAAAAAATATTTATATTATTTAATACAGATATGTTTTAACAACAGGTGACAATGACAAATACAAAATAAATACTATTTATATTTACAACTGTATTAAAATTTACCACAAACATGTTGTTAATGAATGTTTGTTTCTTATTTTTTATTTTTTTGTATTGAATTGTTGTAACACTGATGGATATAGTTTGAACAGTTTACGATGGAAACCATGATTATTTTCCACTACATTTACAAGTGAAACTATGACGAGATTGTCAACAGATAACAGGAAACGATTACTATTTGTAGCAAATTGTGTTCCGCTCCTTTCTATCTAACATTGAAAACCAAATAAATTTTCATTAATAATTTTATTATGTATTTACTTTAAGAAATTTGAATACACCGCGAAATTTTGCAGAGGAAAATAGATAAAATTTATTATTTTTTCTTTTGGCATAAATATTTATAATTTAAGTATATACGCGTACACAGAAAAAAATCTTCAAATTTTGTTTAATAAAATAATTAATTAAACCTTTCAGTACATGTTAAAATGTAAATTTTTTTTTTCAGTTTTTATAGTTCTTGCCTCTAGTAGTAATAATCCGTAATCAATTTCCAGAAAGAACTGTGTACTCTGATTTTTTAAGGTAAAATCGAAAAACACAAATGGTTCTACATCGAAAAAAAAAAGTTTAAACTTATATTTTTTTGACGCTAAATATTAATACAAACTTTTTTCTAAATATTTTATAAAATTTTATGAAAAAAATTTACATTTTTTTCTACATTTTTTTAAGTTTTTAGTAAAAATAAACCAAGCATTTTTGACGCAAAAAAAAATAATTTCTAGAGACACAATATTTTTGTAGTTAAAAATAAAGAAAACTTAATAAATTTGTTTGTAAGTTAGTAAGAATTTGTTTAAATAATAGTAATGTGAGAATTTAATCTAAAAATTTGCTTAGGTTTTGATAAATGACCAAAAAATGTCATCTTGCCATATGGCATCAAAATACCTAAAGGATTAACTTTATTTTATATTGGAATTTAATTATATTATTTATTAATATAATTAACTTTCTAATTGGTTTACAATTTTTTAAAATAAATTGAAAGCTCTTAAAAAAATAATAAAGAAAAATTAAACATTTTTCTATAAAAATATAGAAATAAAGTAAATTTAAGTCAATTTCCAACAATTCAACTCATTATATCTATTTAATGCAAAAGAAGTAATAATAACATCAATTATTCTAGTTAATTAATATTATCATTTTGATGATTGGAGCAAAATCAAACAAAAATTTATTAATATATGCTATTTCGTAATTGAAGTCCATTTTTATTTTTCTGTGTAGCATTGGAATAAATCGGACTAAAAATAGTCAATGTTGCCATTTATGGAGTGTTTGTTATTCATCTGGATAATTGGATGCAAGATTTCTATTTTTTATTTAAAAGATTTTTAATTTATTCCAAAAGAATTAATCTAAAGTTGTCCAAGTTCTAATTGAACTGTTTAAATTAAAAGGTTCGAGCAACTGTGATTATATCCGATTTTTTTATCCTCTTTTTATATTTTTTTAATTTTTAGGATTTTTTTTAATTAGTCCACATATAAATCTGGTAAAATTAAAAATTACTTAAAAAAAAAAAATAAATTAAATTCAAAAACTCATTTATTTTGGTATCTTTGGTAATCATTGGTATATAATTAAGAAATATATTTACATACATATGTATGTATGTATGTATTATGTATATAAATTTTATTTTAAAAACTACAGTGTAATTTACTGCGGAATGCAAATTACTTATACGTTTTTTCATTTATTCGGAATAAAACCAAATATTAGATTCTTCATCTTCAAATACTTTAATCATTCTATTTAATACAAACATACTATGTGTTTATTTTTCGAATAAACACATAGTATGTGTGTGTATTTAATATCCTAGGTATAATGAATATTTTAATTATTTTACATTAATACATTTTAAATTTATAAATGTATATATTAGAGATAAAATATAATAAGTTTCTGTTCAATTTGAAAAAATAAAATAAAATTTTGTTATCTTAACAACAAAAATGTCTTTAAAAATGTTTTCAAAAATTATTACATCACTGAACTATATGCTAAATATTATGTACTATAATGTTATTATTTCAAATGTTGTTTAAAAATCTGCTTTTACTTAGACCTGGAAATATTTAATTTATACGAATAAAACATCAAAATTCTTCTACTTCTCAAAACAGTTTAATTAAAATTCTTAATAAAAATTTCCAACTTTTTTGTTTTCAGGTTTAATAAAACGCTATTTGTTTCTTATAAAAATAAACGCTATTTGTTCTTAACGGTAAGTACATACCAATAAGTTCAATACCTATGTGTAGATACATACATATACATACAAATTGGAGATTTCTTTTTGGGAATGAAAAATTTGGTTTGGGGATTTGTTAGCTTAGTTTTTTTAAGTTTTAGGCATTTTTAGACGATTGTTGAGGATTTTTGTTTTAATTTTATAATTTCTCTTTTTATTTTAAGAAAAGTTGAAAAAAAAAACTTTTTTTTTTTTTTAAGAGAAACGTGTATTTATTTTAGTTACAGTGAATCCAATAAATATAAATATAAAATTCGGCACAGCCGAATCTTTTTTCAATTTCATTTTTCAATAATTTTGACTATGGATTTTTTTAATATAATAGTCATTACGGGAAACGTCGATATTTAAAAATAACTACAGTTTCCTTTAATCTTTTTATTATATGCAAAGCATATAGGGATATAAAAGGGTTTAAAAATGGCTCTTAATGAAAAGGTGATATAAATATATTAATGATCACGTTTTATTTTCTATTTATTATTATTTTTAGAATTGAAGATTTTTTTTGTCAAAATGTCCTTCCGTGTATACTTTGCAGTTTAATGGATCGAAAATTATGCTTAATTCAGGAAAAGGTTATATCCATATTTTGATGATCACGTTTTAAATCTTTACATTCGGGTTAAATGGGTCGAAAATGGCTCCTAATTCATATGATATTAATATTTTAATATTTACATTTAATTTTTATATTGATCGGAAATTAAAAAACATAATTTTAAAGGTATATTAATATCAAAATCAATCAGAAATTATAAGAGAAGTCACTACAACCTTAGAATCATTTTAAAATTTTCAAAATATAAAGAATTTCGCAGAAAGGCTCTTAATAAAACTCATTATAAGCGAACGGCATCATTTTAATGATGTAGTGAAGAAATAGCAAAACAATACCTTTTTAGTGAAAGTTCACATCCTAAAAAAATATTTGATAATAATATAATTCCCAAATCTGAACGGAAAAGTTTGAAAAAAGCTGGGTAAATTTAAGAAATTTTTAATAAGAAAATGTCCATACAAAAAAACTATAAAATATATGAAAATCAATATTCGTAAAATACACCCAGTAATTTTTAAAAATATTTGCATCCGCACCAGGGTTAACCACTTTTTTAGTATTCCAATTTTCTTCATAAGGGTAGCATTTTGTTAAATCGTCATTACATCATTGCAATGGTGATGTTCGCTTATATTTTTCGGCGAAATCCTTTACATTTTGGTAATTTTAAATTGCTTCTAAGGGTTTAGTGATTTCTTTTATAATTTCTGACCGGTTTTGATATTAATGGACCAATAAAATCATATTATATTGAAATGTTATAATTTTTGGCATCTTTCGTGATATTTTTGGATACATTTAATGAAATTCAGATACAAAGACTCTAAATCGAAGAATATATTGTAGCTGCAGTATCTGACTACAATTTTGACCCATAGACCGAACTCATGTCAATATTTGAATGCATTTTTACTTTCCTGTGCCAATACCTTTTTCCTTAAAATATTAAAAATATTTTGTTTAATTTTTGCAAATGATTTGCACTACCACAGAAGTTTAATGGTCATTAATAAACTTACACATAGGTGTATCAAATTCATAAAATTCACGCTTCTAACTAAAAAAGTTTAAATGTAGTGACCGATTATATACAAATTTATATACTGTGCCAATACTTTTTTCGGGCTCTGTAGGTATATTGTGAGATCTTTTTTCTCATAATTAATTTTCATTAAAAATACAAAATATCCATTCAGAACGACCGCGCGCAATATGTGTATGTAAGAATATATATATCTAGGTATATATGCATTTGTAAAAAAAATAAAACGCTATTAGCCCTAATGTAAACGTATTCAATTAACAACAAAAATAAAAAAACAACAAGAATTTATTATGTGCTGGAAAATTGAGACATTTTACAGATGGATAGTAAGAAACACTATAAAAAATTATCAAGTATTTAACAAAAAATAAAACCGTGCAAATGCATACTTACTTATAGTATGCATTTGCACGTACATTCATAATGCTTGTCAAGCTTCAGTAGTTTATATATTTATTCCAAGAACATATTCGGATTATATGAGACACAATGGAAACAAGATTCAGATTAAGTAAAACCACAAAAAAGGTTGCATTATTTATTAGAGGTAAATGCATAAAGCAGGTAAAATAGCAATAAAAAAATATATACATACTAGATAATACCCGGTGTGCTTCGTCACCCCCCGATAGATAGATGTTTACCGTGCAAAATTTAAAAATTCAAGCTCTAATAGTTTCCCACATATACTAATTTTTGTATTTAATTTTTATGGGAGGGACCATACCCCCATAATCCGCTAATTTATTAGACAAATGTTTTTATGGATTTCAAAATTCTTTGTGCAAAATTAGAGCATTCCAACTCCAATAGTTTCCCAGATATACGAATTTTAGCATTTAATTCATATGGGAGGTACCATGCCCCCTACTTCTAGTCCGCCCATATTTTTCTTATTATTATTGATACCAAAGTGGCTCCGACAAAATTTTAGAACTCTAACTGTTATATTTTCTCATTTCTTTCTTTTGCTAGTCTACCAATTTTTGTCTAAAATATTCATATTGAAGCTAATGCTAGTCGTACAAAATTTGGGAAATGTAACTGTTATAGTTTCCTAAATTTACGGCATTTAGTATTGGCAAGCAATATTAGGCGTGGGATGTGCCTAGTTCGCCTATTTTTTTCCAGAATGTTCATATATGTGTCAAAGTAGTTCGTGCAAAATTTGAGGACTCTAGTATTACCAATTTCCGAGATATACTACTTTTAATAGTTATTTAGTAAGTGGGCGTGGCACCTCGCCCACATGGAATTTCAAAATAAAAAGTAGCCTATTTTTCCTTCCAGGAATATAGGAACACACTGTGAAAATTTTCCAGAAAATCGGTTTAGCCGTTTAGGCGGCTATAGACTTCAAACAAACATACATACATACAAACAAACACACATTAATTTTTATATATATGTAGATACATATACCCAGCGGGCCATGTCTTGTAGAAAATATCGACGATGTCTTGATGATTTGTCACAGTCATCGATGACACATGTACGACAGCTCCGAACAAACATTGGTGACATTTTCGAACAAAGGGCACTTAAGTCATTAACGATAACCTGAGCGACAGTGTCATGTATATTTTCGTCAACCATTTTAAAAAAATAAATGAAAAAAAGTAGGGTTCCGCCGAGATTTGAACCCAGGCCACCAATTTCTCTCTTCCTTATCGAATAGTCAAGCGCACTTACCACTTCAGCTACAACACTCTCTACTTTTTAATGGTTTTATTAATGCTTTTATTTATCTTATAGGTATACACGACATGCTGCATGACAATGTCATGCATCATGTCGTGTATTTGGTCTAACTCACGACATTCTCGCTGTACATTTTACTCATGTTGTCACCGAACTAAATATGTACGACAATTTTTTATATTTTGTTATTGAAGTCGCCGAAAATGGGGTATGATGACAATATAAGTGACTTTTAATCAAACTTGTCCTCTACATGCATTTTCTTGACGACAAATTTAGACGACATCATCGATGAAAGTGTCGTTAATGGACATGTGGCCTGCTGGGTATTGTATATAAAAATAGCAAATATCAACAAGAATTGACCATTAAACGAGACACGTTAAATTTATATACAAAAACCAAAAATGAAAAAATAAACATATGTACATATAAACTAAAACTAAGTTGTTAGAAATGTACATAAATAAAAATAAATTTAGTTTTTAGTCCAAATATAAAATATGCCCCAGTTTTGTAAGAAAAATAAATAATTGCAATTATTTTATAACAAACATATGCATGTAGTATATATGTTGGTATATTCTTTCGGAAAGTTCATTAAATTCAAGTGCTTTTTTTATTGTAAATACTAAAAGCCATTTAATACATTAAATATAAACATATAAAATAAACATTGACTACCGATTTCAATTATAGTTTAAGGCTATTGCTGCTGAGTATGAGCGACAGACATTTAGTATGTTTTTACACTCAATGTATAGTAAGAGACAAAAAATAACAATCATGTCCCATAAATATTTATGTTTAATGTTAAAATGTAAATGTTTTGATTTTAAACTATGTATTATTAAATATCAAGAGAATATCAGTAGGATTTATAATTACATTTCTTAAAATTACTGACTAAAACAAAGAAACTACAAACTAATAAAAATATTTTGAAGCTTTACTTGTACTACTTTTTCTACTATTTTTGTAGAACTACATCTTCTCTATAAAACATGAATAATTTTCTCTACATATTTCCTTCCTCCTTCTATTTTGTTGATTTTGTTTGTACAAGCAATTGTTGTTTTTGCACTTTCTAATTACGATATGGTAATATTGTTCCTTGTGGGATTTTTAATACATCTAATTAAAAGGCTACACTTATTTTTATTACGAAAAGGTTACATTTCGTCGAATCGACGACGGTGATTTTAAAACAGTTTTTGTTCAGAATATAATCTTGAAAACTTTCCAAAATCGAACTTTTTGAATTATTTAATTTGTATATAAATGAAATAAAATAAGAAATTTATTTGTCCGTTTACTTTATTACAAAAAATACTGCTTTTTTAGTAAAAAACGACATCACTGAAAAATTTGTCGTCGATTCGACGAAGTGTAGCCTTACAGGCCTAATAAAAACAGCTAAATATCCAAAACATTTTTTCCAAATAAGTTTTTTATGTCCTAAAATTATAAAAATATTTGAAAAATTCATCGACTTAGAGTTGTCCAATTTTATGCAGATTAATTAAATAGTTGCAATAAAAAACGAGATCTATTTTGAATGCTGAGTCTTACAGCCGTATTAAAAAAAATTTATGTTTAAAACGAGTTACTAACTTTTTTGTATGTAAATTTCCACAAGAAGTTAGTAACTCGTTATCAAACATACATTATTTTTTTGAATACGACTGTTAGCTATCACTTGATGTAAATTTTGTTATTAAATTGTAAAATAGAATTTTTGACTTTTTTCTACTAGACAGTTGTCGTTATAATTTATTAACGACAATTATATTTATATAATAATATACTTAGACATTTATATAAAATAATTACTTTTCTTTATTTCCGGCAAATAAACCGAACTCAAATGAATTTATACTTCAAACTTCTGTTATCTTAAGGACAACATTGTGAGATTTAATATGGATTTACAAGTACGTTCACAAAGGTACACTAAATTAAAACAAATTAGTAAAAAAAAAAACTGCAGAATCGTATGGACCACAAGTCGTGATGTGTCAAGCAGTTATAAACAACCGCAAAAAAGAAAAAAAGTCAAACGTAAAGAATATAGTCTCAACTATAAACCATTTTTAAAGACAATTAAAAACCTATAGACAATTTTGTATGTATATGAATCTGTTTAATGTTGTCTGTTCTTTATTTAACTTTAATCTTAATCGATGTAAAAAAACATAAATAGCTAGTTGCGCTGCCTCCATGAGACGTTGCTAAAAACACATTTTTGTTTTTATACATTTTTTTTGCTCTTTATTAATTTGCGATAACCCCGTTTCAATTGAAATAACAAATAAATATTTTTTTTATTATTGTAATTATTTGTGGGACAGAAACACGAAATAAAGGAATTATTTCATATCAGTTTTTTACAATATCGCCAATTGATATGATTTAGTCACTATGGTATAATTGTTAAACTATTTTTAAACTAATACATTCCATGTGCAATTTTTTTATTTTTTGAAGTAGGAAAGCAAAACAATAATTAAATAAATCGAAATACAAACGTTTTCTAAAAATATTGAGCTTAAAAAAAATAATAAAAATGTAACTTTATTTAAAAATTTAGCTTGGCTTACATTTTACATATGTATATTTTTTGGAATTAACATTGTAATCTATGTTCCATTTTACCTATTTAAATGTTCAATTGAACAACTTGAATGTTTTTCAAATTCTCCTTATAACGCTCCAAAACACTATTGACTTCCTCGGCTACAAATTCATCAACCTGATCGCTAGCTCGGCCCGTAAACGTTTTAGCATCTAATATAGTGTCCAAATGATCGAGTATGGGAGCAAAATATGGATCATTTCGGACACGTTCTACTAAATCATTGTCTTTACCATGTTGTTTCACTTGAGCACCAGCTTCGTGAGAGAGCACGCGAATTTTTTCATGGCAAACTTGTCGATCACCTCCAGCCTTAACCATGGCCATAATAATATTTTCAGTTGACATGAATGGCAGCTCTTGAGAAATATGACGTTCAATAACTTTAGGATAAACCACTAAGCCTTGCGAAATATTCAGCAATGTAAGAAGTGCAGCATCGGCTGATAAGAAAGACTCTGATAAAGTCAAACGGCGATTAGCTGAATCGTCTAAAGTGCGTTCCAGCCATTGAGTAGCATGTGTGTTGGCAGCATTAGAAAATAAAGTGATAAGATGGCGTGCCAAAGCACAACAACGTTCAGAACGCATGGGATTTCTCTTATAAGGCATGGCCGATGAACCAATTTGAGTTGTTTCGAAGGGTTCTTCTAGTTCCTTTCGTGAAGCTAAAATTCTCAAATCTGAGCACATTTTATGAATACTTGTTCCCAAACTGGCCAAAGCACCCAATACTTCAACATCCACTTTACGTGTGTATGTTTGGCCAGTTACACCATATGGTTTTTGGAATCCAGCCAATTTGGTGACAAGCAGATCTAACTGCTTAACTTTTTCACCATCCCCATTAAAAAGTTGCAAAAAGGATGCTTGGGTACCAGTAGTACCCTTAACTCCACGACAACGCAAATCTTCACGACAGCGACGTAAGGCACGTTCATCCATGACTAAGTCCTGAATCCAAAGACAAGCACGTTTGCCAACTGTGGTTAGTTGGGCTGGTTGCAAATGAGTAAATCCCAATGTTGGTTGCGATTTGTACTTTAAAGCAAACTCTTTAAGGCAATAAATAACCGATGCTACTCGAGGTAGAAGAAGATCTAAGGCATCGCGCAAGATCAACAGATCAGTATTGTCCCCTACATAGCAAGAGGTGGCACCCAAATGAATAATGGGAGCTGCCAAGGGACATTGTTTAGCAAAAACATGTACATGAGCCATTACATCATGACGTGTTAAACGTTCCTCTGCGGCGGCTGCTTCAAAGTCTATCGACTTTACATTGGCCTTCATTTCAGCAATTTGGGCATCTGTTATATCCAAGCCTAATGTCTGTCAAACAGAACCTTAAATATATAATATAATTCTTATCTTTATAATCACATGTATGTACCTTCTCAGCTTCTGCTAGCCAAATCCATAATTGTCTCCAGGTGGAGAACTTGTGCTGGTCACTAAACAAATATTGCATTTCTTTGCTGGCATAACGTGTGCTAAGCGGTGATTTGTATCCTTCGTAAACAGTGCTCATTTTCCCAGAAAATATTTTAATCAACTATCGCTCAAGAAACTTTTATTGTACACGCTTTGATTATTTAAATGCTATTGGTAATTTGTTTTTCAAATTATAATATTACAGATTTACTTTATCAGCAGGCGGCAAAAATAATTCACAAATCAGAAAGTGATAAGAAATCCCACCAGCAAATAAATGCAAAATAGACAAGCGAATAACAAGTTTAACTTGTGTTGGCTCCTGCAAATACTAACCAAGTTGCGAAATTTTTACACAATCAGCTGTGGAAATTAAACCCAACAAACATACAAGTTTGATATCATATTAAGAACGAATGTACATATACTTACTAAAATCGTAAATATTTCAAATACTCACCCTTATTCCAGTTGTCGTCGTCGACATCAATTATTACGTTTATACGTACTATTTACTCGCAATTAAAAATATTGCGTTATGAAAATTTTGCTGTATAAATAGTGAGTTAGTATTATATTTGTAAGCTAGTAACTCACGAAAAATAATCGTGATTAGTGAAGCTAATTGCAAATAAAACGTACAGCGTTGCCACTTCCTTATACGCTCATAGAGTTTTCGATTATAATAGTTAAATTTTTCCGATCTGGCACGACAAATAAGAAAATATATTTCTTTATGCAATTTGCGTATAAACAGTGAATTATTTATTTGCAAGTTATTTTTATTTGCAATAACCGCGCGTATAAACGTAATAAATGTCATTTTTGAGTCAACATCACTTCGTGTCGACATCAACATCATTTCGTCGCTTATTTGGTATTCTCTAACAGACTTGAGTCGACGTCAACTGTTTCTCGATTATTTTAACAAACAGAACACACATCACTAATTTTTGAGTCAGCTGATTTATTTTGTCGAAAATTTAAAAATAAATTTTCCAGTCAAATATTAAATTTCAATTAAAAATATTTTTTATTTAAGATTAAGTTTGAAGTAATGAATAAAAACTACAAAATCTAATATGGCAAAAAGTTTCCTATAGAATTATAATACCAGAGCACAAATAAGTTTCAAACACGTACTGTAAGCAATTGTAATTCAAAAACCTAATTTCGGATAGTATCAGCCTAATGTTAAAAAAGAGCTCTTTTAAAAGATCTTTAAATTATAATTGTAGTAACATTGTCTTTTAGATCAAGAGATTGCAGCAGTAAGTGATTTCCAAAATTTGTCTTGGACTCCGGAGGCATTGAAATTTTAGTTTGTTTCCAATGGATAAAGTTTGCATTCTACAATCATACTGAGAATTAACCACAGTCTTGTGATTTGAAGAATTTTCTATTCTTATGATTCATATTCATTGATTTTAAATTGTTTTCTTGTTATTTTTAGCTGCGTGTTCCGCGTGCCGCGTACATTGACCTTCCACTATAAGAGTCGTTTCAATACAATATCGATGTCGACATTTCTTAGAGAATACCAAAAATTATACGATGACAGTCGTAAAGATGAAGATAACGACAACGAGAATACCAATTTGCCACAGACGATATAAGACGACGTTGTTTTGTGTCGACAACGACAATTAGAATAAGGGTGACTATTTATGCGATTGCAAAGATTAAGATATCTATTACAAAGCTCTTAATGGTGCATTTTGGCTTTTAATTCTGCAATATGTCTAAAAGCTGCTTCAATAACAAAATTTGCCTTTTTTACCCAACTTTTTTATAATTAAACGAGAAAAAGAGATATAGTCGGTCAAGACCATTGTATTTGAAATGTAAAATATACAAATGTAGAATAATGCGATGATACTAACATCCATATTATTTTATTCACTTTAGGGCGATTCCCGGAAGTGGGTTTATATGGAAGCTATGGTAAATTATGGACCGATTCTCATTAAATTTGGCAATATTGCTTCTACTTACATGAAAATTATTCGAATATTAAATTTTTACTAACATTTTTATGGGATCTATGTTCGTTAAAGTGATTTTCGGAAGAGTGGTTTATATGGGTCAATTGTGGATCGATCTTCATGAAATTTGGTACAAAGATTGATACTGAAAAAATATATTACATTCAATTTAGGTACACAATTTATATGATTGATAAAAAACCATTATTTATCTGTTCGACTTTGTGGCACAAACCCAGCAAGCACAAAGTTTGTGCTTGCTGGGTTGTAAGCACATGTGAAAAGATATATGTTCATGAGTGAGTTTAGTATAATAAAATTGTAAAAAGGCACGAACTGAACACACCCCACTGAAAATAAACAAACCACCAAAATGTGTTTAGTAGGCATTCATAATTTCAAATATTTAATAATACGTTAGATTTTCTTACATAAAAGGTAAGAAAAGAAAAACGTATGTATGTTATTTTGTAAATATATATAAATATTATAAATATTTTGCAGGTTTTTGTTTTTAGAAAGGCATTTACGATTAAATCAACTATTTTTTATTAATAAAATGCACCGACCAAATGTTGTTTTTACTTTTTCAACTTCTATGTTGACCACGTACGGAATTTTCAAATGAATCTGTACGTGTATGTTGTTATTGCGCATGTACATATCGCTCATTTGCCGCAACAATGTCATAACTCAAAAAATCAGGAGAATAATTTTTAGTTTTCAAGTTGAAATATATTTTTTTAAAAATCGTGAATGAAAATGTTATCATGATCAAATTTGTTCGCTTTTGTAGATAACTACTATGTTAATTACACTTTAATATTTTGACTAGGCACAAACAATATAATACTTTGTTACAAGGAATACACATTGATTTATTAAATTTGGTCAAATTGTTGTTAAGTCGAAATTTGCGTTTTTTGAGTTATGTCGTTGTTGCAGCAAATAAGTCCTATATACATAAATATACCAACATAAATAAAATTTAAAAAAATATAAAAACATTCCGAGTAAAATTTTATATTTATTTTTCTTTTTTCTTATTAAATACTGTCATACACACTATATTTAACTAACTTTAAACTAGAACATTGTCCACAGTCAAACATTTGGCCTTGTGTTTCAGATACATACATCTGTATACATATATTTTATTTATTATTACTACAGATATTTGAAATTTTATATTGAACTTTAAGCATTGATATTTTTTTAAGCACCAAAACTTAAATTTACTTACATTCATATTTATTTGAAATTCCAAAATCTTGGACCATTTTTAAAACATATTCGGTCCATAATAAATTTAATCACAGGTTATTGCCTATTAAGAATTAAATGTATTATTAATACATAATATACTTATGAAATAAAAAATCACACCGAAACTGAAATTTTTAATCGCTTTTTACATGATTTTATTACTTTCTTCATAAATTTATGGATCTGTTAAGAATTTTTCTATTAAAACATTCTAACGTAATTTATTTTAGAACGGCGATTACAAATTATTAATTTTGCTACTGAAGGAATTATATAAGACACATGTACATGAGGGGTATAACCTTTTTTAACCAAAAAAACACAGGGTACCACGTCGTAGCCTATGTTGTACTGCTACTAAAACCCGTTTTCAAAAGATATTTCGTTGAAAACGACCTTCAGCACTGAAAGCAATTTCTAAACCCATTTGAGATTCTTTTATTAAATGATTATTTTTTTAATATTAAAAAAAGTTTCTATTTTTAATATTGGTAATACAAATTTGCAATATACTAAATATTCTACTCAGTACCAAATGGTTCTTAATCATTTCCTTAATAATTACTAAAAAATTATATAGTGAAGTCATACTGGTCAGAATTTTTTCAGCTTTGCCTCAATTAAAAAGATTTATAAAAATCGTCATTTAACCGCCAAATAAGTATATCGATTAATTCATTTAAAATGCATTTTAATATTAATGTTGGCTAAAACATTCATTTAACATTATATTTAAAGAATTAAAAATTAAAAAATTTTAAAAACTAATTTTATGAATTTTTGCAACAAAATATGCAGTTATCGCTTTTGATAAAAAAAAATTATTTTATTGATGGTAATACCAGTAATGACACAATATAATTTGGTTTCTAATATAAATAATGCATTATATGAACAAATTTAAAAAATTTTAAATTGAAAACTTCAACGCGTTTGGTGCGAAAACATTTTTAACAATCGCGAAAATTTAATATTGCGTTTCTTAATAATTTTTCATGCCTTATAACGCTAACGATGCACTAGATACTCTTTGGAAAACTTTTCAACCATTAGAAATAGCTACTAAGGAGCTTTCAAAAGATTCTGCAACTCTAATAGAGGAAGAAACAATTCATGTTTTTGTATAACAATTTGATTAACACTCAATACGCACAAGAATTATGTAATCGACTTATGATGAGTCCTATAATTGCAGAATTAAAGTTGTAAATACACTTACAGTTTATTTAAGTTCAGGAAAATTCCGATATAATGATGTTTTGAAATACTCCACAAAAACATAATCGTTTATTTTTAAATGATGTAAATCAAAATATGTCAAAATATGTACATCATTTTAGTTTGAGTTCTGAAAATTCGAATAGCTTAATTTGTGATTTAAGTAACATGATAAACAGTATTAAAATATCAACCCCCCCCCCCCCCCCCCAAAAAAAAATACAATAGCATTCTTCATTATATGGCGATTTTTTATATTTGGAAAAATGCAACAAAAGAACAGAAAAATTAGAAAAGTTATATTATTGCCTTTTAACAATTTGTCTTATCTACACTAATTTAAACTTGTATTTTCGATTTGCAGTTTAGTAAAAAGTAAACAAAAAAATCGGTACAAATATTATCATCTTAACTGTATACATATGTATTACTTTTTAAAATATTACTTAAAAGTGTAAAATGATATCTTTCTTTATTTTAAAATTAAATTTTATATTTTTTTTTACAAATTTTTGAAATTTCATATTTGTTCATTTGAAAGCAATTTTAAATTTCAAACATTAGCTGTGAGAAAAGACTTTAAATTCATATTATTTCAAATACAAAAATATGTCTTTCTCCAACAAAAGGGTTCTAATATAACAATTGTATTTGTCAAACGCTTTCATAATTTAAAACTTTGCTCGAAGTTTCTTTAACAAAAAAATTTTTCTCAAGTATTTTAAAAATGTTTTTTACAAATTTTAAAATACACTTGAGTTAAACATGAAATAATTTTTTTTTCTAAACTATTTTTAAAACTGAAATTTTGCATGAATAAATTATATATTGATATTTTTTTATATTAGCTGAAAAGGAAATTTTGCATTCAAAAAATTTAATTTATATTGCTTTTTTATACACACAAAAAAATATTCGAGATAATATTTCCTTAGTCGGCTTAGATAACTTCTTTTCATATGAAAATAAAATACTAAGTTTTATTATCTAAGTTACTTCGTAATTAATACATTGAATTTTACCTACAATCCATGTAAATTTTGCTAATGGATAAGGTAACTTCTTCGAAATTATTTGAATACATTTTTGTTTATTTAAGTGTCAATTGAAAATAATTTTGGTATAAAAAGGAATGTATTGAAATTAATATAATACAAAAAATTTAAATAAACAAAATAAATGGTGAAAACTAGTTTGTATAATAAATAAAAGAAATTTGTATATTTTACAGAGAATCATGTATAATCAAGGAGGAAATTTAATATAAATGAACGTATAAATTTACTTTGTTATCATTGGTAATTTTTCAAAATGTTTAAGTAGGTTGTTGCTACCGTTGAGTGTTAACGTTAATAGTTAGCAAAAAAAAAGCGGTACTCCTCCGATTTGGTATAACTTGATATTCAAAACAAAATTGCACAATATATATATTTTATTTCAAAAAAACTAAAAATTTAAATTTGTTTTAGTTTTATTTTATTGTATTTTTATATTTTTTCCTTTTATTGACATTCAAATATTCACAATTGTATTTTTGTTCATAAATTGGCAGCACTTTTATCGACTTTAATGTTAACATGTAAAATTCTACACGTTAATTCCTAACGTATATAAATTAAAATTTTGTATGAAATTGAATATGAACGTTAGCAACAAAGCACAGCTATTATTTAATAAAAACCGGTTAACATTGTGTTGTCATTGGAAGGAAGTACTTCTTCTTTTATACTTCTTTTTCATTGCTTTTGAAGTACTTCCCTTAAAAGTATGTTAATAATTTTTTTTAACAAAAATTCAGTTTTAACCTTATTAAAATCAAGCACCTGAAAACGTTTTATTTTTATTTTTCAATCAAAATAAATATCTTTAATGTTCAAAATGTTTTTTCATTTGTTGAAAAAAATATGTGAGGGATTTTTATTTTTAAAATAAATATCCATCAATGATGAAAAAAATAAATATCTTTAACGATAAATATCTTTAACGATTTATGCAACAACAGCAACACCAAACTTATGACTCAACCTAAAGTTCGAAAAAAATTTCAAATGATTGTTTTTTTATTCATACTTTTGTTTTTTTTTCAAAATATTTTTTTTTTATTCAAATGAAATTGTTGTTTAGAATTTTTTCCATCCGATGAAAAGAGTTCAAAATAATTTTCAACTTTTGAAATAAATATCATAAAAGATTTTATATTTTTATTTCCATCATGATGAAAAAAATTAAAATATTGTTGAAAATAAAATTTTTATAATTTTTTGAACACTAAAGATTGTTTTTCGATTGAAATAAATATAAAAAGATTGTTTTTTTAGTATTAAAATCCGGTCTCTGATTAAAATATAATAAAAATGCTTTAAAAGTTGTAAAATTTAAATTTTCATAGAAATTGTTAACCTTTTTTCACGCTAAAAATTCATTTATTTTCACTTTTTTTTAAATAATTATTAAGAACTTCCAAAAAAGTTTAAAATACTCACTTTGTTCTACTTTTTAAGTGGTATTTTTTTTTTTTTTTTTTGGAAGCTCTTGATCCTTTTTTTCTGGGAAGATTTGACAACCATAATGAAATTATAACGTGGCCACAAAAACAACAATTGCCTGTATTTTGTTAGTGCACATAATGTCAAAATGCTATGAAGAGGAAATAAAAGAATGATGGAGAGGAAGAGTAAAAAAAAAATTTTGCATATGAATACAAAAACAATTTGACAGTTCCGCGAGGTATGTCAATGAAAAAATTGTAAAACAGCTGTTCTTAAGAGTATACTTTATAATTATACTATGCTCTTTACTCTCCCTCTCTTTTGGTGTTGCTGTTGTTGCATAAATCGCATATGTTTATATTAAATTTATATAAGATGGAAAGATAGAGAAAGTTTAGCTTTATATCTTTTCTATGTGTGGAGTTTAAGAGATGGAGAACATTATTTTTTACACGTATATTTTGTTGTTGTAAAAAGCAAAGAATATAAATATTTTATAATTAATAAATTAAATTTTAATTTGAACTTTTCTTTGACAACGAAAAGCAGTCTCCGCCGCCGCACTATGGTTTCGCTGACCACTTTTCTTGGCCAAAATTACCAAAATGTAAAAAAACAGATGTCTTGTTTGAAATATGATTTGGATGAAAATCAAAGCAATTAAATGTATTTATTTTATGTTTTAAAAATTTAATTAATTTTTACACTTTTTATGCGTCAGAAGTAAAGTCATTACAAAGGACGTTTTCATATATTTCACTTATGACTCAACCTAAAGGCGTGCATTTTGCTTTAGCAGAATTAATTTTGTTACACAACTACACGCAAAGAAAAAATATGGTGAATAGCAACCATAATCGAGTACTGTCATATTATGGTTAAATTTTATGGTTGTTTGTAAATTATATTATGGTTAGATGTAGCACTATAATATGGTTAAATCATAATAAAAATATTGTTGATCTGCAACCATATTTTTGTTGTATATGTACCTGATTCATGTAAATAACAATAAAATGTTTAAATCACAATAAAAATATTGTTGATCTACAACAATATTTTTTAATTAAAATAATTTATTTTAAATAATTCACTTTTAAGTATACATTCAGCATATTTTTTAAATATATTTTTAAATTGCCGATAGACAACTTGCACAATGCAAGAAGCAAACTAAACTGAATAAAAATCAACAAGTATACTTATTGTCAAGTACTAATAATGTATATTGTTGCCAATACAAAACAAACATTTTGTTGTCAATTCAAAATTACAAACAAAATAATATATGCAATTTTAACAACAATAATGTGGTTCTAATTTAAACATATTGCTTAACATGTTGTGCAAACAATATAATTGTGAGTTGAGAACAAATGTATAATTGCTACAACAAAATTGTTTTTAAAATAAAATATATTCAACAATAAGAATGTTTGCGACAGAAAAATTTCTCTGCAATGAAAATAATATTGTTAGGGCAACCATATTGAGAAATGTTTTTTCTCTGCGTGTATATTTTAGCAACATCTGCTAGTAAATTTTTTTATCTTGGCATTTATATTCTTTGGTTAGACCCTTGTAAATGATAAGAATTTCCAAGGCTAGCTATTCGGAAACAAATGGATTTTCTCGAAAAACGCAAAAAAATCGTAAAACGAGACAATATGGAAAATATAGCCCAGATATATGTTTTCCGTTGAGTTTTTCTTAACCGATTTTTTCCAAAAACTTGCAGGTCTAATGAAATGTAAAATTTTTTACGGATCTAATTTCATTTTATAACATACATCATTTTGCAATTTATTTTGGATTCAAACAAATTGAGTTACTATAATGTACTTATGTATGTATATTAGGGTTATAACTTTTTCCAATTTTTTTCAAATATCAAAATGGCCCTAGCATAGTCGAATAGGCCATCGAAAATTATTAAAAAATTGGTATTACTTTTTCGCGATTGTCAAAAAAGTTCACCCACAAAACGCGGTAAAGTTTAGAAATCAATAATACCAATGTAACAGCGAAGCAACATATGCACACAACGTAGTATTAAAGTAATACAGAACATTTATCCATTATGCAAAACAATGTCCACGTTAAATTTGAAGTTTATCGGCCGTATTCAAAAAAATTAATGTAGGTTTGATAACGAGTTACTAACTTTTTCTTATGGAAATTTACATACAAAAAGTTAGTAACTCAAAACAATTAGTAACTTAAAAACAATATATTTCACTTAAAAAAATATTTAAAATTTTTTATTTTAAATGTATGTACTTCTTTTTTGGAGATTTTAAAAAATCGTTTTTGTGGGTGAGGTTTTTATTCCAAAATGACCCGAAAAAATTGTTTTCGTAAATAACACAACATTCGCCATCGCGTGGTGCTAGGGCCAAAATTTGATTATATCCCTAATGTACATATGTATGTAAGTAAAGCATAATTTTTTTCTGAAAAGTCAATACCACTGTCACTGTCGTTCAAAATTTCTTTACTTATTTTTGAAGTCTTTTTTGTCACCGCAAAAATTAAAAATTTTTGTACATCGATATGAAAATGATTTTTGTGGATTTACTAACAATTAATAAACACAATTAAAATTATTTGTTAAAAGCTAGTGTTAAATATTTTTTGTTCCAAATTCCACACAGTTTTTAAAAGTTATTATTTGTGGGCGGATGTTAATGCAAATGAATGTTTTTTACGGAGCATTTAAAAACTATCTTATGTAGTTATCTATCCTAATCATATATTTTACTAAAAATTAAAGCGCGCATAAGAGGTGTTCTAACGACTTTTTAACATACTGGTTAACTATGAATAACGAACAAAAAATATACTTTTTTTTAATTTTAGAACATTTGGAAATTAAGTCAAATATTTTTGTTGTTTTAATATATTTTGAAATATTTTTTTGTTGTCGTAAAGCCTGAAATGTGTAAAGTAGATTGAGGTAATTTCTGAAAAAGTGGCGGTATTTATTTCTGATATTAAAAGAAAAATTCGTATGTATTTTTCATTTCAAAACTTCAAAAAGCTTAAAAAATAAATTATTTACTTTTAATATTGCCATGGATGGTCCAAAATCTTATCTTTAACTCAACTTTAATAAGTCACAACAATCTAAAAATAATATTGGCAAAAATTATGATAAACCTTTCAGGGCCAAGTTGAGATTTAAATGAAGGTTTAAAATGATACATCGTTTTTATGGTTTGCGAAAAGAGTGGATATAATTAAAGAATCTTATCCTCATCCTTAGTTAAAAGATATCATTATTTTAAAATAAAAAAATTTTAAATGAAATTAGGAAAAATCTGTCCTAAAATCAAAAATATCGCTTAGAATATTTTCAAAATTTTCTGTAATCATTGGTATGTTCGGTGAGAATGTCCTCTAAAACATTATGTGTTCACATTATAAAAAGTGTAATTCACAATCATTTTTGTATAATATAATATGCGATTTCTAAATGTTGCCGGACTACAATTTTATTGATTTCACTTTTGTATTGAATCTTCCATGTAATTAAAATAAATCACTTTTTTTTTAATTTTTTTTTTTTTTTTCTAAAATCGCCAGTTTTGCTATAAAAAAAAACAGTTATGGAACCAATGAGTTACACTTTTTATAATGCGAGCATTATAACCTTTTTAAAAATCATACTTTCTCCCTGAACAAATAGATAATTACTGAGAATTTTGCGAATATTTGAAACGATATTATATTTTTATAATAAATTTTCTCTAATTTCTCTTTCAAATGTTTCTATTTTCATATAGGAGATTCTTTTTATAAAAGATTTGTATCACAAGATTTCATATAATCTTAAAGACAAGATTTTGGATCATTTTTAGCAATGTTTAAAATAAAGCTGTGTAAATTATTTTAAAGTATAAAAAGAGAGAAAAACTATAGTCGGTCAAGACCGAACATATGATACCCTACACCATTAGACTTGTGGCGAATTGTAGACCAACACTTTTATTAAATGTAAAATAAATTATACAAATACAGAACAATGCATTTATACTAACATCTATATGATTTTATGCCCTTTAGGGTGATTCCGGAAGAGGGTTTATATGGGAGATATGGTAAATTATGGACCGATTTTGGAAATAATGTTTCTACTCATATAAAAATTATTTGTTTCGAATATTAACTTGATACTATCATCCATATGGGATTTATGCACGTTAAAGTGATTTTCAGAAGAGGTTTTTATATGGGAGCCATGGTCAATTATGGACCTCTCCTCCTTTGTGCCGAGTTTCATTGAAATATTGCTATATTTAAGGCAATTATGACGTTAAACCCCTATTCCGGGAGATAATTTGTATGGGCGTCAGGTGAAATAATGGACCAATCATAACCAATTTCAGGTTATTAGGCTTCGTTCTTGTACCAAAGTAATTATCTGTGCCAAATTTCATTAATATATCTAAAATTGCAACCTGTACTTTGTTCACAAAGTTTACATGGACAGACAGATAGACAGACAGACAGACAGACAGACAGACAGGCAGACAGGCAGACAGGCAGACAGCCAGACGGACATCGTTAAATCGACACAGAAAGTGAGTCTGAGTCGAACGGTATACTTTTATACCCAACCACCTATGGTGGTGTAGGGTATAAAAATGTGTGTAACTTTTGAAAGAAAAAATGCATACGAATGTTTCTTCTTGTATCAGAAATAAATACTGCCATTTTTTCAGAAATTACCACAATCTACCTTATACATTTCAGGCTCTACAACAACAAAATACATATATTAAAACAAGAAAACATCTGTGGCCAAAAGCAAAAACTTTTTTAATTTTTAGATTTGTTTTTCATTACAAATTGTGTACATTTTGTACAGAAATCTGTCCATTACTTTAGGAGGTAATAATTCATTTAATTTTACTCTTTTCGAAATGTAAAAAATGTATAAATTAAATTAACATATCCTTTTTTTTTTTTTTGCATATTTACTAAATTAAAATTCATGATGGAATTTAAAATAATACAGTCATTTGAAATATATTAATAACGACAATTTTTTTTTTTTTTTTATATTTTGGAAATGGAATAAGTACATAATTCAACATATTCATGTTAAATTTTAAAATTCCATTTTGGAAAAAATGTATAACTTGAGATACTATTTAAACAAAATATTAATTTTATAAATTTAATCAATAATCGGTTTCAAAAATATATCAAATAATTTTCATACGAATTGCGGATATAATTACACTTTAGATAATTCAGAATTGTATACCCATGACCTTTAATTTTAAACCTTAAAAACTGCCTCCTGAAAAGTAATAATGTAGTTTTTCCTTTTCGCCACAGAAATATAAGTTTGTATATGACTATGACTGTATGTTTATTTAATTTTTCAAAAATTATATTTAGTAAATATTATATTAATAATATTATTTACATATTAATAAATCTTTTTTATTACTAAACTATTTTCAAATACATATGTATGTATGTATGTATGTATGTATGTATGTATATCTACTGATGTAACAATTATACCCATATTATGAATTTTGTAACAATCTGGAAAAACAGCTTAAATACGTCACAATTGTTTTATTCTGGTTTTTAGCGAATGTGTTAACGGAATAAGTATTTATTGTCATCATCAGGGAAACCACAATATGCTCTAAAAAAATGGGTTTTATGCGCATTAAATATGCAGTAAAAAACGAAAAATATGCTCTAAAAAACGCGAAAATATGCACTTTAAAAACAAAGATTTTGTATAATTTTTTTAAAAAATTATGTTTTTCATTAAAATAAAGGGTTTTACTAATATTTCAACGTTATAAAATAAGGCAAAACTGAAATTTATGAAACGCGTAGAAATTTGATTCCCCATTTTTTTCTGTATCTTATAAAAACGTTATTGATCTTCTATTTTCTTACCCATCTAATTCGAGACACTATTATCAGTTCAGAAATTATCAAAATTGTCATATCGATAACTGACCGCTAAAATATCGTAACCGATAACATTTGTCAAAATTTCATCGACGTATCAAGTGTCATTTCAGATTTATAGCGAAAGTAATTTTATCATAAGTTTCATACATATAACAATGTGTTAGGGCTCGATATGCTTTCATGAAGAAAATCTTATTTTTACAACATAAACTTCAATCATAATATTCAATCTTGTTTCTACAAGACAAGCTTCTCAACAATAAAATGGTACCCATTAAAATTAATTTAAATTTTTTTTATTATTTTTATTTATTTTTTTGTTTTCTCATTTTTTTATAAAATCAAATTCGAAAAATATTTCATGAGGTATAAAAAAAAATTATCTTTGAAATGTTAAAATATGCTCTACAAGGGTTAAATATGACCTAAAAATAACAAAATATCCACTAAAAATCGCCAAATGCAGTAATATGCCGTTAAGAGTAAAATATGCACTAACAAATCGATGCCAAAATGATTTATTCGTTCTGAAACGGATAAATATTTAATCGATGGCTTCATTCAACGTCCAGGAAATAACATGCAATTGCATATTCTGGTTTCCCTGGTCATCATTTATAATCATCATAATAAAAATATTTTTAATGAGTTTTAACGTTGATTTTTATATTTAAGAAAATTTAATGTGTAAAAATTTCAATTGTTTGTTCCATTTACTTGTGTGTAAGTATAAGGATAATCGCAAACGCATACTGGTTTTAATACGAGTATCTGTAAATTTGAAAGTTATAAAATTGCAATTTATTACTAAGTAAAAATCTAAATTCCAAAGTGGTTGTCGATTTTTTTTCTATCAACATTTCTTTATTTTACAACGAATTAAAAATTTCAATATTTTCCCCCAAATATATAAATAAAAATATAGTCAGTTGTTAAATCTCTCTTAAAAATTCCTTTTGTTGCAAAATTTCGAAAAACACAGTATGTAACAAATTATAAACTGACAGGATCATTGCTTTAAATGATTAATATATGTTTGTAAGTTGTTGGATACATAGTTGCATTGCTGCAATATTGTGTATTGAATATAAAATTCACCCATAGTTTATAAATTAATAATTTTCGTACTTATGCAACACATTCAATTTCACATTAACAAACAATTTTGCAGTTTAAATCAAAAACTTACTTTGGTTTTATCAATTATCGAAAAAATGTTTTTCTTTTTAAATATTGGGGGGATATTATAATTTGTCATTTCAGTTAATCAGTAAAATAATTTATTTGAAATCTAAATAAAAATCTAAATAACTGAAACAAACAAACCAACAAAATAAATTCCTTTTCTCAAAATGATTCTTTTGTAAATTATTAAAATCAGTAAATGGAAAAATATATATTTTTTTATAAGAAAATACACATAAAAAGTAATGATAAATATTAGGAAGTAGTTGCGAAATAATATCTTTTGTTAAGAAACCTCGTTCATAACACTCTGTCTGTATTTCAACTTAAAATTTGACATAAATTTAAATATTTTATTACTGGTTTGTTACAACATTCAATTACTATTGTAGTTGTTTTTAATAACAATAACAATTAAAGTATCGAATATTACAAATATACACGTACATACATATGTATGTATAAAACTATTTTAAAAAGAAATCAAAAAGTAATCATAATAATAATAATAGTAAATAGTAAAAAATCATAAAGCGGGAAATTTGCAATTCAAAATTATGTTTAACAGTACTTTAACTTCGTTGATTATTGTAAAATCATTTGGATGATTGTGTATTTTTAATCACATGACACTTTTGAGAGCAAAATTAAAATGAGCCCACATTCAAACCTGAAAATTCACTTCTTGCAAAAAAAAGCCTCTTAAATATGAATAGATTTGAAATACATATAATATAAGATTACATACCGACATAATGCTGTAAAACTGGTGCAATGTCTAGCGGTCATTAGAAAAACTGAATAAGTTAATAGGAATGTTGACATGTATATTTACTTGTATGTGTTCAGCAAGAAAAAAAAATACTATAGACAAAATTAGTAAAAAAAGGCACATAAAAACAACCACTTGTACAGATACATAAATATTTAATTATACATACAAGAATATTCTAGTCATAGATACTTATGTACATATATTTAAAAAAATACATTATTTAGATAAACATAAATACCCAACACATACCTGTTTAATTTCAAAACACATAAATAACTATATATATCGCAAAAAAAATGAAATACTAAGTAAATATTTAATTAGAAATATTTTTGAACTAGTACATTAACTTTAAATAAATATACATTGCGTAAAGTTATTTACATGTAAGAAATTTATTAAGAAAAATTATCAGTAGAAAACAGTATTCAATTACAAGTGGTTGACTATAGTGATTACACTGGGATACGTAGAATTTAAGATTCAATTACCCTTATTACGATTGTCGTAGCCGTGACGAAAACCTGTCGTTTTCTCTAATTTCGTATTATGATTGTCGTAAACAACAAACAAAAAAATACAATTGACAATGATTTTGTCGTTTTAAAAGACTGACTACGACACTCGTAATTAGGGTGAATATCAATTGTCATGATTATTTATAAATCGGAGTTGTTAAGATAAAACCATTTTTTCATAATTTTTTTTTATCAGAATATGCCAACAAGTTTTGTAATAAACTTAATGTGCCTCCTCTTTTTTAATAAAATATATTGTTGTAACTTGCAATCCTTAGTCAAGTCTTTTGATGAAACTTTATTATTTTTTCTTTAATCATTCAAAACTACCCTCGTTTAAATGATATTAAATTAAAAAATTAAATAATATACAATAGAGTTCCAAAAACAGTTTTTTGCAATTCTACAAACAAAAAAAAAAAAAAAATAGTCAAAGTTAACTTTGTCTTCAGATCCCTATACACTGAACCAAAAAGGTACATAAATACAATTAAAAAGTGCATTGTTACAATGAATTTGTGCACTAATTTTGACCCTATGTACAGGTTCATTGAAATAATGAATTGTCATACATTAA
This sequence comes from Protophormia terraenovae, assembly GCA_951394005.1. Lineage (NCBI taxonomy): Eukaryota > Metazoa > Arthropoda > Insecta > Diptera > Calliphoridae > Protophormia > Protophormia terraenovae. Next base: position 101,858,379 of record OX596073.1, read on the forward strand.
TATTATAATTCAATGTACAAGTTCATTGATTAAATTTATTCTTACATTGAATCATTCATTAAATAAAATAAATAATTTCAGTGAACAGTACATTGGTTTCAATGAACTCATATTTTGTCCCAATGAAACTATACATTAAAAATGTATTATAATAATAGGCGTGTTCTGTATTTATTGTTTCTATTTTATTTTATATTAAATGATAAAGTATATGATATTGAGTTAATATAAGCAAAAATTAAATATAAATATAAAAATAAAATTATTACATTTCACTAAAAATTTAAATAAAAAAAATTCATGTTGCTGATGTTATCGTGTTTGCTTTGCCATTTATAATATAGTAATTCCTGTTGTCCTCTATATTGCTCAATGATGGTATGGAATATCCATTTAGATGCCACATTAATATAACTACAGCATTATCCTTAACAAAGAAAGTTTATAAATAAAATCTTTAAAATTCGTTCAATTGCTTAAAATATTTGAACTAGTTACCTTTAAATCTTTTTGGTCTATAGAAATTTCCTTATTTTGACGATCACCAGATGTAGCATTCAAATCTTGATTAGTCTGTAATATATTTTTATTAAGAATTCAATTAAAATATTTCATATATTTATGTATACTTACGAATCAAATCCTCTTGATTTTGAAATCACAATATTTTTTGAAACCCTGGTATTTAAGGCTAATAATAAATGAAATGTAATATTTAAAAACTGTTTAAAATCATAAACATTATTAAACTTACGTGTTATGAAGGCATGTCTCCAAATTCCTTCTTTTGGGTAATTAATTTAATTTGGTGTATTCAATTATGCTGCTCGACTTCTCCTTTGCGAATAAATTATATTTATGTATTTCAATAATTCGATTTATCTTATTTAGTTTTTAATTATTTTCGTTTTTAATATAACACTAATTTTTTTACTTTTTGCTTTTGTTTAAAACGCGTCATTTCTTGTTTAAAGATAAAAGTAAACTGAGTTGTATTTGTTTTCAGTTTACTTTATTTCCCGTTAGAAATCATTTATTTTAATATAATTTAATTAAATTTATCATTGGTTCAATGCTTATGTTCATTGTGTAATGCTTCTTCTTAATTAAATCAATGTATTAGTACATTGAATAAATTAATTCAATGAACTAATACATTAAATCAATTAACTAATTTACCTATTGTAATAAGAAATAAATTTAATTAATGGTCTCAATGTAATGTTCATAATAGCGTTAATAATTTCATTTAATATTTTCATTGAAGCAATGAATTTCTACATTAAGTTAATAATTTTTTGGAAAAAAATTAATGAATTTCATTTAATGTACTTCATTTATTGAAATTACTTTTTTCAGTGCAAGCGGTAGAAAATCACGAGTCTACACTATTGCCTTTGTATTTTAGAAATTTTTATTTATATCTAGGATATTTTTGCTATATATTTTTCAGAAGTTTTTATTTGCAGCTCAGGAATTTCTAAATGAAACTTTTATTTGTTGCCTAAAAAATTCTGAATTATATTTAGTTTTTCATTTATATTTCAGAATTATCAAATTTCCAATATAATACAAATAGTATTTCCGAAATTTCCGTTTATATTACAAGATTCTGAAATTCTAAAATTCAAATAGAATTTTCTGAACTGCAAATAGAAATTTCTGAAATATAATTAGAAATTTCTAAAATATACATAAATGGTTATTTCTAAAATAAAAACTTCTGAAATTAAATTACAAAGTTTTAAATTTTTTATCGAAATAAATCTCAAAAAATTCTAAATTTTGAGCTTTTATGACAAAAAATATTATAAAAATTTTACCCATAGGATTTGAAGGGTATTTTTAGTTCAGTATATATTTTATTTTTCATTATTATTTTTTATTTTTTAAAATTTCCTTATAATGGACTATTATTATTATTATAAAACAACCATTCAATATTTTAATCCAAGGTTGGCAACCGATACAAAAAGGTAACGGTAATGGTATTTTGAATTATATCGGTAAGTGTATTTTAGCGGTAAAGGTAATTTCAGTTATTTCGGTAACGGTATTTTAGCGTTATCGGTTTTTTGAGATATTTCGGTAATGACAGTTTAAGGGTAACGATTGTTTCAGAAATTTCGATTATTATATAAAGTGGAGTCAAGTGTTCAAAGTCGTTCTAGGATACACATCACATTATTATGTTTTATTTTAATTTTATTAAAAATAAAAATTTTTCTTAAACCGAGAAATAACGGTTTAAGTTCTTTTCAAAATTGACCGAAGTTCGGATTCGGTTTGAAAAAGTGAGTTCGGTCGGACTCTAATAATTCTTCTTCTTTCAATAGAAGTCCAACAAACTGATTGGCAATAAACATAGTTATCATTTCTTTTTCTGTATTATTTCAAATAATTCCTCAGTTTGCTTTTCTTACAATAAATATGCGTATGTTAATTTTTTACTTAAGTGACTCAAGCCGCGTACATAAAAATAGTCATACATACATATTTTACATTTTGCTTTTCCAACAGGTTTATTATGTTAAAATTGTAAATGACCTTCAGTCAATTCCTGCTGTAGACATTTTCAGTGCCACAATAATTTCTTTAATACCTGATACCAGGCCCATTTTTTCCTTCAAATCAAGACAGATCTTGTTTGTTATTTTAAGTTGTAAGTGGAATTTGCTTAAACTTATTTTACTTTGATAGTAAAATTTTATGTGAACAAATTTTTATGAGACAGTGGTCAAGTATCTGCAGTTTCTTATCTAATAAATAAAACTTTAAGTAAAAAAAAAAAAGAAACACTAATTAATTTGACTTCCTTAACATTGAGATTATTTAGTTAAACTTATTTGCATTAGCGGATAGCATACACAGAAAAAATTATTACCGTCTTTTTTACAATTAACTCAGTTGTTTAATTTTGCATCAAAATTTAATAAATATGTTCAAGAAAAAATGAAATATATATATATATATATATATATATATATATATATATATATATATATATATATATATATATATATATATATATATATTTTTTTTTTTTTTGGTATGATTTTTTTTCCTATATACATTTTTAATTCATTCAATCGTCTACTTGATTGATTTAATTAATTTATTAATTGGGAATTTTTTTCTGTTTTGAATTTTTTATAGTTTTTAGTAATTAATATAATCATTTTGGTGAGAGGTGCAAATTTAAACAAGTTTATAATTGAATGAATTATTTTCATATATATTTGTTAATTGGTGACTCTTTTCTGTGTATGTATGTATATGTAATTAATCAATATTATATTGATATCTGGCTTTAATACAAGGAAATATCATGATGACAATAAATAGGGCAGAAAAAAAATTTGTTTTTTCATGAAAATTATTTTACAAAAACCAAATAAATAATAATAAAAAAACATAATTTCTTGAACGGAAGGAGTGATAAATTATAATAATATTAAAAAATCATGCTACTCACTGGTTACTCATTTTTTCTTATCCTTACAAAAAGAATACCTAATATCTACGTAAAAGATATGTACTATATAAATTAAATTAAATGAATGCAAGTTTAAGTGCATAATTTATTGTCAAATGTCAATCAATACGTTTTTTTTTAATATTTTTTATGTAAATGAAATGTAAACCAGATGGTTGATATTTGAATTAATTTTAATAAATAACAATAAGTTTGTTCAAATTACTTGAACATGCATTTTTTAATCTCAAAAGCAATAAAATAGTTTTATTACTTATAATTTTCAAGTACGCATGTGTGCATTGGTTTTTCACACATGAGTACAAACAACCCTTGTTATTCACATTCTTATCAAGGGTTTTTATATTTAGGGAAAACACATGTTGATACTCACGTACGCATGTGTTCTAGTTTAGTTTAAGATATTCATTATTAGTACGTAAGAATTTTATAATATAAATAAATTTAGTGCCTTACAAGCATTCATCAAAGAGTGACCTACAATCACTCTAAGTAAAAATTATTATTTATAAAATTATTTAGTAATTTTTACAAAGTTATATCAACAACTGAGTAAATACATAAGTACTAGAGTATTTATTTTACTCGACTTTTTCATTGTTCGAATAATCAAATAACTCGAAAATGCAGTTTTTAAATTACTCGAATAATCGAGTAAATCTTTTAAGTTACTCGAGTAAATTATACCTTAAAATTTTACACGTTTTTTCAATGCATATTAAAAAATAAAACAAGCATTTTGTGTGAATATTTGCCTCTTTTGCCGTTGTTTCTCTATATTTAATATATTCATTGATAGTTTAAAAAATGGGTCTATGAAATTTGGTCTATCAATTCAAATCAAATTTTATATTAAAGGGTGGTCCGGAGTGTTTTTTGTAATGTTTGTAACGCTATAAAATAACTAGTTTTTACACTTTGAAAAAAAAAAAAACTAATAATATTCAATTAAAGATTATTACCAATACTTTTGATAAAAACAAAAATTAATGATGAGTTTTTATCCATTTTGGAATAATTAACGATTTTGTCTCATAACCTCACTTTTTAATTTGGACTCATACTAACCTATGTGCTACACAGAGGTTTTCAGTTATATTCAAAATGTACAATATTTTTTAGTATCGGAGATCTACTAAATTCAGATTTATTTTGAGCATAAAATGTTTTAGTTATAGCGAAAACATATCTCAACATCTATAGTATCAAAACTACAGGGTAAAAGATACTAGCTTCTTAAATAATTAAAAAAAAATATGCCCAAATTTATCTTGAAACTTGAATTGTTCTAAATAAAACAAAAACGTAGGAAACCATGCTCAGAATAATTTCTGTTCACCAGGTTTTATAATGTTTTATAATTCATTGTTCAATTATGTTCAACATTTAGAAGGCATTCAGATGATCATTTCATATTATAAAAATGTATACAGTTTTTAAGTTTAATTTACTCTTATTTGTATTATAGCGATCTCGTAATTATTTTTTTTTAGTTCAATTTTGTGCAAAAATGTTTCGCGACTCTTAATTTCCTAACAATATCGGTGCACAAATATAAGAAATTCTATATAAACTCTATATTAGTTAGAACTACCTAGTTTTCTCCATTTAATGGACAAATTTATTGTAAATATAAAATATATAATTCTCTCTCCCAAATGTACGCGTAAGAATTATAATTGCCTCTAAACCATAATTTTTTCTTCCTATTTTTATTATAATTTATTAAAAAAGACTCAGTCATATAATATTTTACACAAATATTACTTGGACTTTTGTCAGTTAGTTTGTGAAAGAATTGTGAAAATATATTTATTAGTTTCTGAGTTATTGCATTTTGAAAATGGCAAAAAGCACTATGGATCATCCTTTACTTTAGATAAAGAAGTTCAGCGATTCTTAACATAAAGAACAAATTTACATGCTTAACTTAATTATCTCAATTATGTACTTTTATTCGTAGAACCAGTAATATGTTTTTCAAAATCAATTTTAAAATCCTCCAATTTATTTCTTATTATTTATTATATTTATATTAAAATTATTTGAAATTTACAATATAATTTTTTAAAGTGACGTTTATATTTTGTAATTGAAAAATGACCTTTAACTACGTGTTGTGATTTAGGCATATATTCGGTTCTTTTTACTAAACACAATTTTTTTATAAAATTACAATTTGTGATGCCACTTTTATATTTAACATTTTATAAAAATTTTGAAACATTGTTTTTAAGCAAAATTTTTTAGAAAACTAAAATTAAAACATCCTAAAAATTTGTTAAGAAAGGAAATATTTTTCAATCGAATTATTCGATTAATCGGCATAATTTGCTCGAATAAATTTTTACTCGAAATTCTTGATTTTAATTTAATCGAACAATTATTTGATTTTAATTTGTCGATTAATCGAACAAACAATATTCGAGTGAATACCCTAACAAGTACATACATATGTACTTATGTACAAAGTAACAGAAACATCTACAATTTACGTAATTAAGTGAATAATGTATATTGACATCTTATGAAATAATAGTTTATGTTTATAAAAATATTTCTCAATGAACAATTTTATAAATTATGATCTAACTAAATAATTTTCTACAAAATATGCTTTTGAAATTTATTTAAGATTTTTGTGGCTAGACTAAAAAAAAGTAAGAAGACTAAACATAAAGATTCGCACTTAGTAATAAATATGACAATAAATATTAAAATCTTAAAAAATAAAATGTCAGAGACGCTTTCAGCCAGATTCACTTAAGGTTTAAACTTATTTGCTTTAAGTAAATTTTCATGTTTAAGTGTTGAAATTTGAAGAAAAAAACGAAAAAAAAAACATCATCACAGTTATGTGTAAGTACATAAACATGTATGAATATTTACTTCATATAACTGTATATTTATATATAGATAATAATTTATAGTAAAATAAGCGTTTTGCTTTTAACAAGAAGAAAAACAAACAATTTCAATAATTTTATTTTTAATCTTTTACAAATCACATTTTTATTTGCGAGTCATCAATTAAAATTATATCAAGATTTTTATAAACGTGATTGAAATTCATAAGTTTTTGTTCCATGTTCCAACCTAATGTTGTTTTAAACTATTTCATTTAATGCAATTATTAACCATATTTGGTAAAACAATTCATAATCTCAAATGTAAACATACAGTTTTACGCAAATGTTCATGTGTAGATTGTCCAATTTGATTTATTAAAAAAAATGCCACAATAGTAAAAATATCAATACCGGTTTCATTTAAATCCATGTGATTTTATTAACTTAAACTTAAAAATTTTGGGTCATCAAATATTGCCTGAGTGTTTCCAAAGCGAAATGAAATTGTAACATCAGATTTTTAAAATCCCCAAAAGTATGGACCTTTAAACTTCAGATACTTTAGAGCACTTTTTTCATTATGTGTGCAAATAACAAATATTTAAATCAGTAAATTTCAATATATTTATGAGTTTTTGTTGTTTAATAGATTACAAGGCTTTTCCTAGATAAAATTTAAGATTTTTGTTAAATGCTCCTCCAATTGCACGCGCAATTTTTAATAACAAGATTGTTTGCAATATATGAGCATTCACATTATTCAACCGATATAACTTATATTAGGGACGTATATACATATATCGAGCATTCTCTGTAGGTATATACATATAGAATATAATATAAATAAAAATGCCACGCCCACATCTTGTAAATAATTATATTTTTAAAGTTAAAATTAAATTTAGCACATATCTATTTTAAGTATTTTGTGGAGTAAACTATGGGATAAAATATAAGCCAAATTCAGTTTTTAGCGTATTTTCAATAAAAATCAATTTTGCTGCTTTCTTGATTCTTCCATGAAACTTCACATAAAATTTGAGTGTCCGGTGGAATCGATTTTTTGGGATTTAGATGTAGGAAGACCCCTCAATATTATGAGCTAAATATGAAAAATTATTTATAAAATTTTTTAAATTCATCTTCAGTTCCCCACCAGCGATAGGAAATCTCAAGCCTGGTACATTTGGCCAAAAAAACTATTGAGTCATTCCATTTAAAACCTCTCCGAATTTAATGATATTTGGTATCAATATTCTTATCAAAACTAAGACTAATTCAAAATTTCAGATAATTTCATCAAGTGGTTCGCGAAATATCGCAATTTGAAAGTACAAACTAGCTCAAAATATGACAAAGTTGTATACAAAAAATTACAAATATCTTTCAAAGTATTTATGATATAAGATTTATTGAGATTTCATAATAAAGGTATCAAAATTACCTTAAATATGACATATTTTTTGTTGTATATATATATATATATATATATATATATATATATATATATATATATATATATATATATATATATATATATATATATATATATATATACATATATATTTTGTAAATAAATTGTATTTTTATTTTCTTTTTGTTCGTAAGAAGTCTATTACCACAGAAAAGCAATTAGAAGATCAAGTCTTTAACTTCGAACAGCAAATCAAAAGTGTTATATTAATTGGATGAATATAATTTTAACATACAGAATTTCATAATTCAATAATAAATTATTTAAGAATGTACATATGTATGTTAATGAATAATTAATATTTCATATAAATTATTTAATATGTTGGCACAATGTTATTTTATTGCAACAGAGTCTTAAATATATATCTGTATATTTCCTTGTGTCACATTTTTAAATATATATTATATATATTATATATATATATATACATATATATATATATATATATATATATATATATATATATATATATATATATATATATATCTGTCTTTATTTATTAATTGTTGACTCTGTGATTAATAATCAGTTAAATATTTTTATACAATGTTGTAATTAACACATAAATATCAACAGCAGTTCAATTGCATGGGTGGGCATGACGTTTTCAACGGCTCTTATAACTGTTCTAAATACTGGTCTAACGAAATAAATGTGACGAAATATCAATCGAATCGTACAAATATATATAAAATGTAAATAAAAATCAAATTTTTTCCACAAAAAAATAATAATAAAAACATGTTCTTTTTTTCAAAACTTTTTTTATTAACAACAATATTAAAACAATTATGTATTGGGATCTTGTTTTTTGTTTAATTAAAAGTGCTTAGAAATTTGCTCATATTAAGTTTTTTATTAGACAAATAACTGCCACCAAATGATTTAATACAAAAAGTTACAACTTGTAATTTTTTTTTTTTTTTCAGTTTTGAATAACTTTTTTGATTTTATGTTTCTTTTTTCTCTACTTTTAATTAACAGACAATAGTAACAAGTTTTATGGCCAACCAAAATGACCCAATTTCTAAACAGTTACTCTTTATGTGTTTACTTTTTGTATTAATTTTTTTTTTTTTTTTTCAAGATTTTATTTTTAAAATTTTTATATAGATAATAAATGATTAATTGTAAAATTTGTGATTAATTGTATAAGCCCGGTAATACCTAAAAGTACTCATACGTATATTCTTGGCTATTAAATAAGTTATTTTCAAATCAAGTTAGCAAAGAATTTATTAAAACACCATAAAATTTTGAAATAAACTAATTTTCTTATTCGTTAAGAATTAAATGTATAAAGTTTTAAAATGTCATAAATATTGATATACATTCATACACATGTAAGTAGATATTATACTTACTACATATTTAGTAGCCTTATTTAGTAAAACAATTTGTCTCTATTTTCAACCATAATTTAACTAGTTTTATTACAAACAACTCTATTGGACGATAGTTAGAGAAACGGTCTTCAAATGGATCTGTTGCAATATTTAAGGGGATCCGTGAAAAGGTCAGATATAATAAAAACTATTTATAATGACAAAAATGATCATATAAATACATAAGTAGATATATAAATCATTCTATAACTTATAAATATATACAGATTTTGGCAAATATTTATAATTGGGTAAACTAACCATCATTAGTTCAGTAATAAAAATTTTAATTACATTTAGCACTTTTAAAGTTTTTAATTGTAGTAATTTTGGCTTCTATTTATGTCTTTTAAACAATTAAAAAAAGCCCCTAAATAAATGATTTGAATAAATTTAGTAATAAACCACAAAGTCAGTAAAACTTAGTTATTAGGTGTTATTTTTTGTTACCTTCAAAAGCAGTAAATTGTAACCTTTATTTATTGTTTTTTATTTAATTAAATAAACAAACATATTAATTGTAATAGTTCAATTCGAATACTAGAATGTGGCACTGAGTTTTATTTTATTTATTTTTTTCTTTTATTTAAAACGTTTCTTTATTATTTTAGTTGTTGCATGTTCTTAACTTCAAACTAAGGTAATTAATAAATGGTAAACATGCCTTAAATGCCTATTGGAAGGAAATCAAATTAAATAAATTATTTTAAATTGCCATACTTAGATAATTAAATTAATTTAAAAAATAATTCCATCCTATGAAAACCTTCAAGGCTTTTAAAATAAATAGTTGCATATTGAAGAATTCGTAATCTAATTTTGGAATTATTGAAAATTATTATTGTTATTATTTACTGAAAGTAGAACTTGATTTGTAACAGCATCTTAATATTTGTTTCTTACTGCCAATAATTAAACAAAGAAACAATTAAATTTCAAGATATTTATCTTAACGTCAATTAGGTGGGTGAACACAGCAACAAACCAATTTTATTTACATAAATTGCAATTAACAGATTTTTATTAACGAAGTCCGGATTTAAAATAATTTGTTTCGGTCAAGGTCGTGCGATTTATTCTAATATAATAAATTTATTTGTTTATTTTTTTTAATATTACTGTGAATTTTTAAAATATTCATAACAATAATATGACAATAACGGTCGATAATACAAGATTTATAAAAACAAAAACTAAATAAATTATATTAAATGGCAAACATGTATTTATACATTTACAAAAATAGAGGACCAGATTACCGAAAGACGATTGTAATAAAATATAATGTACTACATTATAAATTATAATGTTACCATTGTTCAATTTTATATTAGCGTTAATTTTCTTGAACAGGAATTAAATGTATTGCCAGATTAAAATAAACAAATGTGGAATTGTGTTGTCTTTGTATACATTAAAAAAAGGGATATTTTTAAATCTTAAAGCATAATTTTAATCTATATAATTTATAAAATATGTAAATATATATATTTTTTTCTCAGTAATGGAAATGATTTTAGGAAAAAAAAAAATGGGTTATGTAACATACAATTTTCCATTTTCTTTTTTTTCTGCGGTTTTTAACAAAATTTAATTTATTTAAGCTAAAGAGTCTAGTAAAAAATATCTACGGGGAAAATTATTAGTCTATGATATAGAAATATTTTTTACTAGAGCACAGTGTCAGATTTTGCCATTTTAGGGGGACTAAACTCTGTATTTCGAAAACTATTAATGGTAAAGCCACGAATTTTTGAACTTGGTATTATCATGAAAAGACGCATCTTTTTTGAAAAATTGGGCGAAATCGGACAACTGACACGCCCACCTCCCATGTAACAGTAAGAATAAATATGCTAAGATTGCCCCAAGGAAAGATTGAAAGTTATGGCCAGGAGATTTTTTAGGGCAAACCCATTAGGGTAAACCCATATTTAAAAATACTCGGGCCTTACTACACTGAAAAAAATTTTATAGCTGGTCTCTATAGAGATATGAAAATGAAGTCCGGATTGTTTATACCGTTTTGATATGATGAATTTGTGGAATAGTTGGTGTAAGGAACTAACGATTTAATTTTCCTTTTTTCGATATTTTTATTTGCTTTTCTTTTTTTTTTTTTAAAAAAAAGTGATTTTTAACTTTTCGTTTTTATTATTTTATTTTCGCCCAAAAGCATTATTGAAAACTAAAGTTTTTGCATACAAAACGAAAACTTCAAAACAACACGTTTCCAACGAAAACTAATTTCAAAACGTTTAAGTTTCAAAACAATGTTGTGTTCTTCATTTTTTTACAACTGTTACGAAAACTAATTAGAAATATACATAAAAAAATGGTAAAAAATTATGTAAAAAAATTAAATGAAATTATAAATTTGAAGTCAAAATTTTACCATTTCGAAGTGGAAACCATACTCTCTCGACCTTAATATAATAGGAAATGTATGGAAATTGCTGTCACGTAATGCTTATGAGTTGAACAGACAATACGAGGACAAAAATTCATTATATGAAGAGATTGGAAAAAGTGGGAGCAAACCTTCTTTGTTACAAGTGGAAAATCTTTATGAGTCCCTTTCAAATAGAATTTTTTAGATTAAATTGAATAAGAAATGCTATTTTTATTATTAATAATTTTCTAATAATATAATAAAACAAAAAAGTACCATATTAATCAATACATCCCAAAAAAACTTACATAAAAAAATTCGCTTGTTGGAAAAAAATCTTAGACAGTTGTTACTTAAATTTATTTAGCTTGTAAATATTTTAGAATTGATTAGGGTAGAAGGGGAAGCATTCGATATAGGGGCACATTCGTTTTTGCCAATTATCTTGAAAACGAAGTAAACATTTTTTTTTCAATGCTCTTCTAAATATTTCACTGTGGATACTTTATGTGATAACTCACATATTTTTTGGAATTAATCAAAGAATTTTGTCTATGATATAAACATGATAGTAGTTAACAAGATTTTACAACATATGTTTTAATAAATTCCTTTAAAGTGTGAAAAAAATTATCACTTGTGCGCAATACTCCTCCTGAAGTACATTTGCCAAACTGATGGTAGGCCGATTTAGCTTATCCTACAGGAACGTCGTAATCAGATATAAAGCTCTTACTATCTCTAGATCTTCAACTGTACATATAGACTCTCTAGTGTTAATTGAATTTAAACAAAAATCTTTAAGTGATTTTCTTTTGGGTCGCCATTGTTAATTGAATTTTTATTTATATTATATAAAATTCAATTAAACATAGTAATCTTTGTTTGTTTTTTTTTTTTTTAATGCTGATATGAGACAGACGGACATAGGTAGAGCATATTAGAATTTCACGAGGACCCACAAAGTATAAACTTTATAGAATCTTAGATGAATATTTCGATATGTTACAAACAGAATCACAAACTTAATATATCCCCCATTTTTTGGATGGTGGGTATAAAAATAAAATAGCAAAAAAAAAACGAGAAAAAAGATATAGCCCGACCATATGATACCCTACACCATTATATGTGTGCATCAAAACACGGGGAGGGGACTTATATTACGTGTGGCCAATTGTGGACTGATACTTTTACTAAATGTAAAATAAAATATAAGAATACATTATATTATGTTGATACTAACATTTATATGATTTTATTTATTTCTATTTCCGAAGTAGGCCTTATATGGGTAAATTATGGACCGATCTTTATAAAATTCGGTACAATGATATTAACTTTATACTAGTATTTGTATGGGATTAATGCACGTTAGAGTGATTTTCGAAAGAGGGGTTTATATGGGATCTATGTTCAATTGTGGATTTTTATGAAATTTGATTCGAAGATTGATACTTATACAAAACTTCTTCTCAAAACTTATTAAAATTTTCTTATTTTGAATGCGTATTTGAGTGTTGAAATTTTATTCCGAGGGGACATTTGTTTGGGACTAGTCTCACGTACCAAATTTCATTAAATTATCTTCAAAATTGCGACCTGTACTTTGTGCACAAGGTTTACATGGACAGCCAGACGGACGGACATCGTTAGATCGATTTAAAAAGAGATTTTGAATCGATTGGTATACTTTAAGGTGGGTGTTGGATAACTTTTTCTAAGCATTACAATACCCCAACTACCTATGGTGGTGTAGGGTATAAAAATGGATTACAACTGTTATATGCTATGTAAGTAGTTTAATTTTGCAATACTGTTTGCTTCAATTATTTATGTTGTCAATGAAGTAATATAACAAAATATCCCGGAATTTATTTGCTATTGGCGAATTGCTTTTAATTTTATAGCAATTGTAATTTGAATTGACCACAATAAGACAGAAATCCCCAACGCCCTCGTGGTAAGGAATTAGAGCATTGGTTGCGCATGATTTCTGTTTTTTCTTAAAACATTTGACAACTGTGTTTATTTAATACCAAATGAATATTTTTTATTTGTTTATTTATTTTATCATGTTGCAAGGCTACAGCTGCAATAATCTTATAAGCAAACATATGTAAATATATTTACATTATTATTTGAATGTTGGCATTATTATTTTTTTTTTTTTAATTTTTTTTTTTATTAATTAAGAAAAAATTACCACTACCGTATACACAATAAAAATAATATATTGAAATTGAATTTAAATTGTTTAATGTCGTGACATTATATATGCATAAATATACATACTATGTACATAAGTATGTATGATGTATGAAATATTTACAAATGCAATTACATATGTACGTGTATATTTATATTAAACATACAATTTTAAAAAAATAAAATTTTTACTACTTTATTATAAATTTATAATAGGTAATGTTTGTTTTTTGCTATAAATAAATAAAACAAAGAAAAATAAAATTTTCTTAATAAAGCCGGTAGCATTTCTTATTTCATATTTCTATATGCATATATTGTTTTATAAACTTATAATTTTTCTTTTCAAATACCCTCCAACTTAAGAAATTGGAATTGATGATTTTACTAGCTAAATTGCTTTTTCCTTATGAAAAAATTGTTAGTAATTCTTCAAATGAAGAACATTTTAGGATTTTTTATGAAAAATTATAAAAAACATTATTTTTTATATTGAAACATATAAAATGTTGTATAATTGAAAATGTATTTTGAAACTGCGTCCATTAATATATAAAATATATCCAAGGATGGCTTCAATATTTAAATATCCTTTTTGTTAAGGTTTTTTTCACAATTTTAATGAAAATTCAATTTCTAAAATTTTTACTTCATTTAAAATATTTATAAGACATCTGATTTCTGTATACTTTTATTCACGTTTGAAAAAAACCCATTTCATTTTCGTTTCGAATTAAAGTTTTTAATTTATTTTATGATAATTTTTATAATTAAGATGTAATTTTAAGTAAATTTTTCAAATCCTTAAAACCAGTCCATTTTATTTTATAATTTTCTCTCAATTTTTATTAATTTTTTCTAAAGTCCAACATAACATCAAAAATATTTACGAGCAATTTTTCAATTGTACTTTTGGAATATCACAGCTTTACAAGATCTTTTTTTTTTATACAAAAACAATTTCATATTCATATGAATGTACCATGGTACAATAATGACAGGTAACAATATAAAAACAGCTGATAATTTTTTGCCATTGTGTATTTTTATCAGATTACTGTGAAAAGTTGTTTACATTTGTGTTTTGTTTGCATAAAAACGGTATCGCTGTTGTTTTTTTCCTATTGCTATAAATTTATTTTCGCTTAATTTATTAAAAGTATTAAAAAATTGAAGATGAAGTAAAATGTGGAAACTTTATTTTTCAGTTTTAGTTAAGTGAAATTAATTTTAAAAGGAAAACATAAACACCTTCAACTTATTCTTCAATTCTGCTTATTTAAGAAACTTATTTAATAAAAATTTTAAAAATTATAGTTTTTAATAATAAGTACTTTTATTTTACAATATTAAATATTTTTCAATTAATTGATGTGTTTCCATTAATTTTTAAATGGATATGTAGATCTAAACTCCGCCGCGTGTTTGAAAAATGTTATTTTGTTATTATACCCACCATCAAAAGATGGGGTATCCGTTTCAAACTTTTCTGCTGATATCTCTTAAACAAAAGCATGTGCGACAACGAAATTTTGTATAAATAGTTTAAGGGTCGATATAAATTTGGAAACCAGAAATGTTCAAATAGTTCAAGGACCAATTTAAACTCGGAAACCAAAAATGGGCGTGGTCCGCCCACATTACCGCCCACCTTCCATATAACGTAAAATTTTAAAAAGTTGATGGTGAGTATATAGAATTTATAATAATAGTTAATTTTTTAATCTTAAGGACGAAGACTATAGAAAATGCATTTTTCCGGAAACATTCCTGGAAAAATGCTTTAATTATAAAAAAAGAGCAGATACGTTTTTATGGGCTAGTCATACTATAAAATGTCAAGATTTTGGGTGGATAATACTTTAACCATCAAAATATTTTTATCGAAATTTGTCATAATTATGTTAATTTCAAATACATATAAAACGTGCTTTTTTAAATTTAGGTTTTGTGCTATTAATTTTCGGTAGGTCCTATAATTGAACATATCTCCCATATAACACCAACACTCGAATGTCACTTTAACGCGAATAATTCTTTGTAAACATTTATTTTATTATTAAATGTCTTACAATTAATTTTTATAAAACTACAGTTCCCAAATAAGATTCACTCTCGAAAATTAGATTAAAACTCATAAATTCCATAGAAATATCGGTATTAGAAAATAATTAGAATAAATACATTTCGTAGAAGTATAAACGCACAGAATAAAATATAGTTCAGCGTTTCACGGCAAGCATATCCTGTTTAAAAGTTGTTTAATGGTCACTGGAGAAATGTATAAAATTATATTTGTAGTAATCAAACATTTGTTTCCGTAACCAAATAATATTATTTGTAATAAATATAAAATTATTTTAGAATAAGATAGGTAGTCCTAAGGGAGATTTTGTATTACTAAAGCTACTTAAAACGTACGCTGTGGTCATCAAAATGATAAATTGAAAACGGAATAATAATTAAAATACTTTTGTCTTAAACAAATTATAAAATGAAGTAATAATTATGTATCACCCTTATACATATTTGTAATACTTTTCGGGGTTTTTCTTATAAAGCAGTGGAATCAAAGTATTGCAATGTTTTAGTAATTTATTATACCTATTAAAATTAATTACATACATACAAAATTTGTATCGATTTTGACATCAGATTAAAATCTAAACTCTAAAAAAAAATATGATACATGAACGACAAAAAGCCAACAGGTATTCTTAACACGTCATCATACATTTTATTAAATCAATTGAATGTATTTTGAAAATTGTTAAAAAAAAATATTAATGCTTGAATTCAGTCATTTTATGTGCAATATTTTTAATATTCTACATAGATTTACTTATATATATATTTTTTTAAACATTCAAAAAGCATACAAAATTGAACGGCATTATTTGACATGTGTACATTATACGTTGCTCTCCGTAAGAAATATGATCATAAAAACTGCTCAATTCATCTTGTTAATAAAAATTACAGAAAGAAAAAAATCCAGTTTGTTTTATTTTTCTTTGCCACTTTAAATTTATATAGTGCAAAACTAGTAATATAAACAACAAATCAAATGTAGAAATAAACAATGAATGAATGGCTCCAACCAAAAGGAGCCAACAACTACACAAGATGTATCTAAAGACATTTTGGAATATTGTTGTATGTCACTGTGTCAATATGGTGCATATTGTCTTAAATAATGTCGAAGAATCATGGACATGCATATATAAAAAAACATTTAACTATGTATAGTTATAAACAAAAATTTTCGGAAAGTTTGCTTATATTGTGAGTTACAGACAGCTGTTTTTTATAAAAAAATCAGTATTACATAATACAACTAAATATTTTCAAAAAAAGGCGTTAAATGAGAAATTACAGTCATTTATATAATTCATTTTTTTTATCCTAAATAAGTATTTCGATAAGCTATATAAAAAGTTAGATGAAGGTTTTATTTAAAAATCTCAGATGTTTGTTTCTTAACCCACTCCAAGTATGAATTTCGAAGATGGCAATGAAAAAAATTGAACTTTCAACACGGTACTGGATACACGGCATAATATGTGTTCGAATAATTGGATATTGTTTAAATGCATAGAGGGAATACTTAAAAATAATAAAGCCTAAATGTTACTTTGACTTACAATGCATATATTATGAAATTATAAATGATGTTTAATTTGTGTAGACTTATTGTTAATTCCTTTAAAAACAATTTTTGTTGACACTGTATAATACGATGATTGCAAAGTAAAACAAATAGATTTTACTTTTATTTACTTTGCAACTCCTTATAAATATCAGTGGACGCTTTTTTTGCACTTGATGATGAAGCAAAGTCTAAACGATTTCAATTGATTTTACAGCCACCATATGTTATATATACATATGTATATACTAGGGTATCCAAATTGTTCGATTTTTTCATTGTTAGAATAAAACGAATAATTCGAATAAGCCATTTTGATTTATTCGAATTACTCCATCACGCATTTAAAATTATTCGAATTGTTCGAATAATTCAAAATATAAGTTTCAAGTATTTTATCGTAAGAGGAAAACAATATATATATATATATATATATATATATATATATATATATATATATATATATATATATATATATATATATAAATAATTTGTCGAATTTCCTTAATAATAATATCACTTTTCTTTTCAGAATAAAAATTGTCATATTGTGGTTACACTTGATGGCTCATACTCACATATTATCTTCTGCTACACTTCTGCATATAATTTCTTCAAGGGAATGTAGAGTTTTGTTTTTAATAAATTGCAACATTGGGCCGATTGAAGATGTTGTTGGTAGTAGTTCTTCTTCATGATTTTCTATTTCCGTCTGGCTAGCTGGCTGTCCATGTAAACCTTGTGAAAGTACAGGTCGCAATTTAAAAGATACTTTAATGAAATTTGGCACGAAAAATTATTTTGCCTATTGAAATTGGTTATGATCGGTTCATTATTACACCTATACAAATGTCCTCCCGGAATAGGGGTCTAACGATCATAAATGCCTTAAATATAGCAATATTTCAATGAAACTCACTACAAAGGATTTGTGTACAAGTGTTAATCTTTGTGCCAAATTCAAATTCCAAAATCAAGATCGGTTCATAATTGACCCATATAAATCCCCTCTTCCTAAAATCACATTAACGTGCATAAGTACCATATGAATGATCGTATCAAGTTAATATTCGACACAAATAAGTTTTATATAAGTAGAAACAACATTGCCTAAATTTATGAGAATCGGTCCGTAATTTACCATAGCTCCCATATAAACCCATTTCCGGGAAGCGCCCTAAAGAGCATGAAATGATATAGATGTTAGTATCAATGCATTGTTCTGTATTTGTATAATTTATTTTACATTTAGTAAAAGTGTTGGTCTACAATTGGCCACAGGTCTAATTTTTAGCTCATACACAATGGTGTAGGGTATCATATGGTCGGTCTTGACCGACTATAGTTTCTCTCTCCTTTTGTTTATTTTAAAGGAAATTGTTTAAAAAATTATTAATTACACTTATTTTTCTTCTTCTATAATTCAATATGGTGTGATATGTTAGGTGGGAAAGCTACTGGAGGCAGTATTTAGTTGAGTTTATAACAATTTAAATAATTAAAATTTGTATAATAAAAGCTGTAACAGGGACTTCTTGTCTCCAGTAGCTTTTCACCTAACATATCACACCACATTGAAATATAGAAGAAGAAAAATAAGTGTAATTAATAATTTTAGTACACAAATTTTAATTATTTAAATTAAAAAATAATAAAGTAGTTGTAAAATATTTTTTATTTATACAAATTGTTAAAAAATAAGCTAAAAGATGTATAATAATAAAAAATAAAATTATTCGTTTTATTCGAATATTCGACATGAAAATATTCGAATTATTCGTTATTCGAAAAGTAGCATTTTTAAATTATTCGAACATTATTCGAATGGATACCCTAGTATATACATATAGTATACTAATGTAGACATTGTACAATCTACATACTTTGGTAAATACATTTGTATATATTTGCGACAATGGAAATCGATAGGTTACTCTCAATTTTTACAATGTACTATATAGTATACATATCCAGCAAAAACGTTGTTTTCCTGGTAATCTAGCAGGTAGAATATGTACCTAAACGAAAATAAGAAAAAAAAAAGAAAAAAATTTGCCGTCAGTGAGATTTGAACTTAGGGCCATATTAACTATTCGTTTACTCAGTACACCATCTTGCACTTAATATTCAAAATTACAAAACTTGTTTTAGCATAAAATATATTTTTGGACATTTTGTTAATAGCATCAGAATGGGGTTGTACCAGCAACATTCTGGTTGCTAATCCTGCGCTATAGCCAACTGATCCATGTGATTGTAACTTACTCTGCTATTATACTATTGAGTACTTATTTATGTAATGTAGAGAAGGAAGAAAATAATGACGCCTTATTTCCAGGAAAGTACTTTAATAAGTAGTTGTCATTACCGAAAACCAAAAAGTTTTTGCTGGGTACATATGTATGTATGTACATAAGTGTGGTTCAACGTTGTATGAAGAAAACCAAAGTGTATCGCACATTTAAACGTACCTAAAACTATGAAAGTGGACATCATTTAGAACATATTTGTCAAATTTCAATTTCATGCGATGATTGTAACAGGATGCTACACAGACATTTAAATTGATGATTCCAGAACAAATACTAAAAATATATACATCAAATAATAGCCAATAAAAATTATTATATTATTATATTATTATACCCATATTTCGAAATTTTTTAAAAAAAGAATATGAACGAAAAAAGGACGTTATATATAAAATATTTTAATAAAGTTTTATCTATTATTTCTACGTATTTTTTTAATATGAGTTATTTTTATTAAAATGATGATTTTATCCTTCCTATTAGCTATTTTTTAAAAATCAAAAAATATGGGTCTATTTATTTTTCTTTATCATTCGTTTGATGTATAAATTATAATTATTGGTAAGAAAAAAATTTTCAGATTTGTTCTGGGATCATCGACGTAAATGGCAAAGAAGCATCCTGTTCCAATCATCGTAGGAATTTGAAATTTGGCAAATATGTTCCAAATGATGTCCCCTTTCATAATTTTAGGTACGTTTACGTGTAGCTCACAAAAAGGAATTTTGAACCACCCTAATGTACATACACAAGACTACATATAGCATAAACATTATTATTCTTTTATTGTTAATATTGTTGCTGGATTTTTATCTTTATGTGATCAATTGAATTAACCACAATATCGACGAAAAAAAAATGTGCTTAAAAACACTTGTGGTGCATTTTTGTGGAGGACGAATGCTTGCTTGCATGTTGTCTTCAACAATTTGGAGCAAATGTTGAAAGCAAACATGTGATGTGAAGCATAAAAAGTTGTGTGCATTAGGGTGATAACCAAATGGCTATACGTGTATTTGTCTTATTTTAATGAATTTAAGAAAAAAGTATTTTACTATTACTATTTGAAATATTAGAAAAACTCAAAATAAATTAGTGTAAAAAGTCTGTGTTTAAGATATCGAAATTAATATTTAATAGTTCATTTATTAAATATTTAAGATATCTTACGAAACTTCATTTGCTATTACTTTTTATTTTCTTATATTATTATTTTCTTATATTACTATTATTAACAAGGACTTCATCGTTATTAGTTTTATTGCGAATTCATTATTATTATTCATAATAATTATGGTCCAATTATAAGATATTTGTCGATACAAATTAATCTTAAATTTATAATTTATTTATTTACTTAAATGAAATATAAATTAAATTATAAAAGAAATTTTTATAACATTACAAACACATATAATATGTACAAAGGTTCGAAAGGTTTAATTCTTTAATTCACTTTTTAAAATCGAATTAAATTTATTATCCTATTCATTCCTTTAAAGCATTCATATTATTTTAATTCATTGCTTTAAATTATAATTTATATTTAAATTTAAATATTACTATTAATTCTGTAATTATTCAAATTTATATTCATCAATTTACAATTCAAGCTTAAAAAGTATATTTAATCATTCAAATTTTCTTCAATTCAAAATTTAGAAAATATTTTTTAATTCATTTTGTAAAAGAATAAAACACAAAATATTACAAATTGAATGAAGGAAAAATATTTTCATTCAATTTGGAAAAGATTTGAATTAACACAAATTGAATGAATTCTTTATGAATTAATTCTATTCAAACAAAAGCCTTTGTTTATTAAAGCCTTGACATATTTAAACAATTTAAATGATATATAAATAAATTACATTAAAGTTCATAAACAATGCATATTTTACATTTAAGATAAAAATGTTCCACTCGCTAAAATTTTTTATATAATTTGCCGTTAGTGAAATTTTCGTTTTACTGTCACATACGGCTTTCAAATCCGATTCCCTAATAATTTTCTTCTTATAAATTACAGAAATTTTATAATTTCCGGATAGAATATATTATCTATCCAGAAAGTTTTCAAGTACACAAAAAAAATATTTCAAGTAATTTTTTAATAAAATTATTACTTAACTTTATATTGGAATTTAATTATATGATTTATTAATATAATTAATTTTCTAATTGGTTTGCAGTTTTGTTTTTTAATAAATTGAAAGCTGTTAATAAAATATAAAGAAAAATTAAATATTTGTCTATAAAAGTACAAAAATAAAATAAATTTAGGTAAATTTTCAAAAATTTTCAGCTCATTGCATCTATTTAAGGAAAAGAAGTAATAATATCAATTATTCTAGTTATTAATATTATCATTTTGATGATTGTAGCAAAATCAATTAAAAATTAATTAATATTACAAATTTCATAATTAAAGTCCATTTTTACTTTTTTCTGTGTACAAAAAGAAAATATTTTTAACAAAATCTAAAAAAGTTATTTTTATAATGGTTAGCAGATAATTTAAAAATTTTACAGAAAAATATTTTAAGAGCATATTTTTTTAATTTTAAGGGTATATTTTCATACTTATAAGTATATTTTTGGTTCCTCTGGAATAGCCACACATACATATATACATATAAACAAAAAAAAAAAAAAAAACAGATTTTTGTAACCTTTAAACGCAAATAATTCCCGTAGTGAAAGAGTATGCCAAAATTCGCTTCTCTCTACTTTGGGTCCTGTGTTCTGTAAAACAAAAAGTTATAATTCTAATATTATTATTTAACTAAATAAATATTCACTATAATTAATAGCAATCTCGTATACTTATGTACCTATTCAGATACTTTGAAATCTGAATATTTAGAATTTTGCTTTTATGTTTAGTCCAGTTTTCTTTCGATTACATTATAGATAATTGTTTACATTTACAGTAATGTACAAACTTTGTAGATCAAACGATTAACAATGCTTTTGAAAATAATAAATGAATTTTATAATAAGAACAGCAACAACATATTTTTAGATCATTTTTTTTTTTTTTTTTTTAATTTTAAAAATGTAAAGTATATAATTTTTTTTTTTTAAGTTGACGTCTTTATAGGCAATATTAAGATGTTTTGGTAACAATTAAAATGCATGTTTATTTTAAAACCTTTTAAATGCGCAAAATAAATTAAACGTACTCTTTGGTTATAAATTCAGGTTTTAGATATTAACCTGCACTTGGCTGCGTGTGTTACCAATATTTTTTCAGAAGACAGAAATAATACATTCTGCATTCGAAGATTTTTTTCGAGAATCCACAATTTAATTTATTTGTTTATAATTGGGCCTCAAAGGATTGAGACATACACATATTAATAAATATATATAATGTAATACATAATACATTGCATACACAATTCTTCAATTAAAAATAAATTCGTTTAAATCCACACATTCTATGGTTTTGCAATTGTTTATTTAGCATTTCAAATGCAATTGATTTCAATTGAAATAAATCAAATTTTTTACATTTTCATCTTGCTCGTGCATGTGAATTATTTTAGTAGATTTATTGGCAACCGTTGTTTCTTTTTTATGTTTGATGAAGTCCAATTGTACAATAAATTTTTGTTGGTTTCGATTTTCTAAAGCTTAATACAAAATAATACAAAAATAATTAATCGTATTACAACCATTTTTGTCCAATATTTGTGATCACCTGCAGAATGTTTGTGCAATGAACTCGTATATTATACCAATAATAATGTTATAGTATATAGATACATATACTATATCTACATTACTACTTAAAATTCTGTTTCTTATGATAGAAATTTTCTAAGATGATAAAGCTCATCAGTTTCTAATTAAGTTATGAATTACATTTAAAGTTGTATTACAGAAACTTTTATTTATATTTTAGAAATTTCTGATTATTTTTAAGAATTTTCTAATTATATTTCAGAAATTGTTTAATTAATCTTCAGAAGTTTCTAATTATACACACCTGCACAAAATAATAGTTACACCTAAGTTCGTAAGGAATAAAAAAACAAGTTTTTCGTTCACTAAAGAATTAAAAATCAGTTCTTACATATTTTAGTCGATTATGAAAGTAAAAAGAAAGCTAAACAAGTCATAAATTATATTGGATTGGACGTTAATTTCATAATTACATTACTATGTAAGCAATTTTGGTGCTCATAATAATAGATACACTTAAAAATACATGAATTAAAAATTAGTTTTTATCAGATTTTTATTCCTTTTTCGGAAATTTGTTTTGCACAAGACGAAGATAAACTGTTTGTGGATCTACTTCATTAAAAATTGTAGCGGATATAGCATTCAAAGAAATGAATTAGTTCTTTTTTGCCAATTATGAGGTCTAATACGAGTTTCTATCGTTTGTTTTTTATATAAGGCATTTTAGACAAAATTTAGTTATCTTCCTAGTCCCTATTTGTCACTTCAAGCAACGACTTTCCAGTTTTCCCTTGTTTTGACCATTTTTCTCTCTTATTTGGTACAATGATTGTTTCTTCCCATTTTCTGTATCGGAATACTATTTCTTTATAATATTTTTAACCGAAATGCAACTTTTCTTATCGGAAATATAATTAGAAAATGTTGAAATACAAATTCTGAAATGCAAATGGAAATTTTTGAATTACATTTATGTTGAATTTTCTGTAATACAAATACATTTAGAATTTTCTAAACTACAAATAGAAAATCTAAAATTTCTGGAATGTATTTAGAAATTTCTGAAATTTAATTAGAAATTTCTTAAACATAATTAGAAATTTCTTAAACATAATTAGAAATTTCTCAAATATAAATATAAATTTATAAAATATAATTAGAAAGTTCTGAAATACAACTGGAAATGGTGTAGAAGTTTACGAGAGAGACAAAAACCTAATTCAGATGTCAAAAACATAATTTTTGTATTCTATGCTATGAGCACAGAAAATCCAACTAGAAGACCAACTCTATTAGCGAACTCTTTTGTTCGCTCAGCAAAACAAAATTAGTCTCTTTACTCCAGTATTGCCGTTTGGTTACATTTTTCGTAACTTTTTAACGCTCCACGTAACATGTAAATATTTTCCGCATTTGGCCTTATTTTCGGAACTTTTTATATCTTTTTATTTAGTACATAAAATTATAAACTATATAATATATAAACTAACAAGTATTTGGCTTCCTAAATATTTTACTAGAGCACATTAGTTCGGATGGGGAGATAATTTTTAAACATTTATTTTACACATTTCTTGCTCATAACAATTTTCTGTTTTCTATGTTGGATGATATTTTTCAAGTTTTTGCTGAATATTATATTTTTCAAACCTGAGACTGAATAATCAATCAAGAATAAGAACTAATCGAATAAGAATATTCGAATAAAATAATTTTGCGTAAAAAAACTCTAGAAGAAACTGAGAGAAATTTTAATTGCGCCAAATTCGTCATTGTACTTTTCAGGTTCGACTTAATACAACAACAAATAGTACAATTGTATCAACTTTGACATTCCTGTTGTGTAAAATATTACATGATTATCTTTCTATGTAGAGATTGCAGATCGTCACAAAAAATCATCAAAATATTTGAAATTAAAGAAATAACTACAGGTGGCCCTAGTTTCACCGAAAAATATTTATTAAATTTATTTTCTTATTTAAAAAGTTTTATCGGCGAGAAACATTTACTCGTGAAATGTTGTCAATGTGCGCTTCTCGATAAGAAGACGATCTGATGCTGTTTTATATCGATATAGGAATTTTAGAACTTTCATTTAAAATTCGGAAGATGAGAAAATCGATTTTTCGACATCCCAAAAATATTTGAAACAATATATATAGTATTTTTGTATTATTTCCTCTAAAATATCGAATGTAAAATGATTATTATACAACGCGTCTACATTTATTTACAATTTATTTTAAAAATTTGAATGTGTTTGTGTATTTATTCCCAGCAGGAAAATGTGTTAGTGCTTCCTCCCAACAGGCGTTTCTGAATGCCTCTGAACAAACTTTAAACACATTCCTTTTTGCCTTCTTTAAAAATTCCTTAAAGAATGCCTCGCCTTCCTTTAAAAAGAAATCCGGTACTAATTCTTGTTTCCATTTCATTAGATGCGAAATAGAAGGTGTCACTGACCTACTAACTTTCTCATTACAAACAGAAACAATTTTAACTACGAGACACACAAAGTTCAAACTCATTTAGTCTTGTTTTAACTGTCGATAAAGAAGGTAGTCCGCATGTCTTTTTTTTAATATATTTCATACTCTTTTTTTAATAGCATTGAAAATATAAGAGAGCGTATTTATTTAAGAGTCCTTGCCTTTTCGCTTCTTTTTGGAAGGGAGAAGGGAAGGCCTTGCCTCCAATGACACGCCGTGTAAAAAAGAAATAGTGTTACAATGCGAGTGGCAGGCCTTGTAAATCCTAAATAAAACATTTTATAATGTATCTTTAGCCCTTCTATTTCCGACTGGGATTTGTTTACGCTCTTTGTTGTGAATGTGTTTGTTATATCCAGTGCCTAGTTGTGAAAAGTTTTCGAATCGAAAAATAGTTTATTATTATAGTAGTTATTTAGTTTCTCACAGGGTGATTTGATAATATTAAAACTGAATACTTATGAAGTAAACAAAAAAAAATTGATTTTCTCTTACTGGCCCTGTTGTTATACAAGATGAGTATTATTTTTTCGAATAAAAACTTTCTCACATAGTTTCAGAAATCAGGTACAGCACACAAAAAAATATTTTTTTGCGCTTTTTGTTATGTGTTCTGTATTTGTTTCTACTTAACCATGCGACATGATCTTGCTTTGTTGAAAGCTAGAACACAACTAAATAATTTTTGTTTTATATTCATACTCATTTGTTAAACTTCGTTAACATTCGTCTTGTGTATGTGAAAATCCCGAAAACACTCGTTTCTGGAGTGCTATGGGCGCCTTTGCCTGTTCTAAATTAAATTAGTTGTGTTGAAAATTATTCTAACACTTTGTATGAGTTAGATTTTTTAATAGCCGACTAAGGTTTTTTGATATCATAAACACACATTTTCCAAGTTTCTAACAGTAATTAACACATTCCTTCCGTTAATACTAATAT